>JAJHZJ010000029.1:0-691250 GCA_023548195.1 Bettongia penicillata ogilbyi
TTATTATTTCTGTTTATGGCACCATCATTGGTAGGTACAACTGTCCCAAGTTCAGTTGCCGAATCTTGCGAGTTCTACCTTCCTAACATCTCTTGTAGATGCAAGACAGGAAGATTCCTGCCTCTCTTCTCCCTTAGCTTCCACCCCAGGTCAGCCTCTTCTTTGGTTTCTCTGCCTCAAGTCTCTCACCTTCTCCCATCCATTCTCCACAAGCTCCCAAAGTGAGTGGACCATGATCACACTCCTGCTTATAATATGTCCCTACCACCCTTAAGATTAAATGCAAATCCTTCTGTTTGACATAGAAAACCATTCGGAATCTGGCTTCATCTTACCTTTCTGGCATGATTTTTCAACACTCCCTTTCATAGATGCTACAGTTTAGACAAACTGGTGAAGCCTTTCTTGGTCTCTCTAGCTGCTGGTGCCTCTCTCCTCCCTATTACCTTAAATTCATTTTCTATATACTCATATATGGACATATTGTCACCCCAGATAGAATGTGATCTCCTTGTGGGAAAGGACTGTTTCATTTTTTACTTTAAATTCCTATCAACTAGCACAATGCCTGGCACACATTTCGTTGTTGTCTTTCAGTTGTGTTCAACTCTTCATAACCCATTTGGAATTTTCTTGGCAGAGGTACTAGAGTGGTTTTCCATTTCCTTCTCCAGCTCATTTTACATATGAGGAAACTGAGCCAAACAGGGTTACACAGCTAGTAAGTAAGTGTCTGAGGCTGGATTTGAACTCATGAAAATGAATCTTCCTGGTTCCTGGTTCCAAGCCCAGTGCTCTATCCATTATGCCACCTAACTGCCCATAGTAGGTGCTTAATAGATGCTTATTGATTGATTCATTTCTGTAGGTCCCATACAACCTTTTCCTCCTTAGCCAGAATATTAATACTAATCGTTAACATTTATATAGTGGGTCAGGAGAGAAAAGAATCTTGAACTTCCATGTTCACCCTGAATGTCCCCAAGGGCTGGTCCTTATCAGTCCTCATCCGGACTAGTGCAGTGGCTTCCTATTTGGTTTCTGGGCTCAAATCTCTCTCCACTCCAATCCACCCTTCACACAGCTGCAAAAGAGATTTATCCTAAAGCCCAGGACCCTGGTGGCTTCCTATGGCCTCTAGGATCAAGTAGAAACACTTCTATTTGACATTTAAATCTCTTCATAGCCCAGCTCTTTAGTTCTCTGCATTATTGTTACACATGACTCCCCTTCATGACCTCTGCCCCCTATCTCTACTGGCCCACAATTCTGAGCATATGATATCTCCCATCTCCATGTCTTTGCAATGGCTCCTTTTCGGGATCAGGATGCCCTTGCTCCTCACCTCCATCCCTTGGCATCCCTGCTTTCCTTGGCAAGCCCTATCTTCTAAATCATTTTTAGTCCCATCCCCAATTGCTCCCTTCCAAAAGCACTTCTATTCATTTTGCATGTATTCTGGATGTACATGTTTCCTTCTCTGTTAGAATATAAGCTCCTTGAAGGTAAGCTCTCTTTCTTGGTATCCCCAGGGCTTACCATAATGCCTGACACTTAGTAAATGCTTGTTGATTGAAAGATCTGATGCCACCACACCTTATAGGGTTCGAAGCTGGAAGTGACCTTAGAGATCATCTAACAACCCTTTCATTTTACTTCTCCAAAAGATGAAGTGACCTGCCAAGGTCATGTAAGTTGTGCATGGCAGAATTGACCCTTGGACCACATTATCTGACTCCAAATTGAATTTTCTTACAGTTACAGCTCTCAAGGTACTTGAGGTACTTGGGCCCTGACATTGAGGAATCCTAGGGAGTGAGAAGAGGACTTCTTGGCTTTGAGAACTAATAACCACTTTTCATTCCATAGCCCTTTAAGAGTCACAAAGTGCTTTCCCCACAAACACAGCCCATGGCCATCCAGCTAGGAATAATATCATTGGGTCATAATTTGAACCTGGAGTCAGCTTGAGCTGCTTGTTAAACTTTCAGTGGGAGCATTCTGTGTTCATCTTTCATTTCAAAGAGGACCAGTGACATCACAGATGATGTCTCGACTTGTGCATGAATTGGATTTAAGTGAGACAGAGGGGGAGCATTTATACCTTAGGTAAATGCTACAAATCAAGGCTTAATTTAACGTTTTGTTGGTTGTTGAGACTTACAAAAGTGATGTAGAAAATGTTACTAATGTTACCAGCACCTCTCTGGCTAGAAGGAACTTCAGAACCATTGAGTCTGAACTCCTTATTTTAAAGTGAGGAAACTGAGGCACAAGGAGATTAAATGACTTTCAGCGAATTATAGTCAATACCTGGAATTTAAAGCAAGCTATCCTGATTGGAAATCTGGGAAGTCTAGTGTTCTTCCCAGGATTCCACACTGTCCTTCGCTTAGTGTAGGCCAACACCTTTAATCCTATGCAGTACCCCTACCCTAGTACCCTCTCTAGCTCCCCAAAGGCAAGAGACACTAATTTAGAGCTCCTCGGGTCTCTTTTGGGAGTAGGATCATCCTCTTCTCTTGGTTCACTCTAAAATGAGTGGGGTAGGAGAACATGCCCTGGAAGGTCCCTTCTATCTCTCTACCTGCGATTCTATTAGACTCCTCAATTTTGTCTTCTGAGTGGTAGAGGGGAAACACTAATCAAGAATTACACAAGAATCTCATTGGCATTGGATGAGTCGGCTACTCCAGCTTTACCCTTGCCACTGACGAATTCTGTTACCTTGGGCAAACCACTTACTGGCTTTAAGTCTCAGTTTCCCTGACTAGAAAATGGGGACAGTAATACTCAGAGATACTTACCTGCCATGGTTTAATAGGGAAAGCACTATGTTATCTGCTATTTGTAAAGAACTAAATAAGTAACATGACATAGAGGATAGAGAATTATCTTCTGAGACAGAGAGAGAGAGAGAGAGAGAGAGAGAGAGAGAGAGAGAGAGAGAGAGAGAGAGACAAGGAGAGATAGGTAGATTAGTTAGATAGACAGATAGATCAATAGATGATAAATGGGTAGATGAATAGATAGATAAACATATAGAAACAGGCAGGTCAGATAGACAGACAGACATAGATAAATGACATAGTTTTAATGAAATGCTTACTGTGTTGGGCTCTGGGTTACTGTGCTGGGCTCTGGGTTAAACTCTGAGGACTCAAACACTAACCAGCAGGACCATCCCTGCACTCAGAGAGCTTACATTCTAATGGGGGAAGAGCAGGAATAAGGGGGAGGGGAGGCAGTAGGGCTCCCTATGGCCAGGAGTGGCTTGGAAGACTGGTTCTAGTTAAAATAAGCCTGTAGCCCACCTCTCAGAGCTGGTTTCCTGGAAGAGGGGAAAGGAGAGGTAGAGTCCAAGATTCTGGTGCTGATAGAAACACTGGGAAAGAGGATCTGGGTTCACAGCTGGCCTCTGACATCTTCTATTGGCTCTATAACCCTGGGCAAGTGCCTCGCCTGCCCAATGGCCCCAGGCTGCTCTTTGAGAACTGGGGCAAGTGCTGATCTGCACTGAGGGATTTATTTTCTTTACTGGGAGGTCCCAGGTCTATAAATCAAAGGTCTGATAAACACTTGCACTCCCTCCCTTACCCTTCCCTAAACACATTAGGGTTTTATTTGTTCACTTCTTGTGGGGAGTAGGGTAGAGGTAATTAGAACAAGTGACTTGCCAGTGTTAGTTGGGTCTTGAATTTCATGGCCTCCAATCTTATGGAGTCACAAAGAACTGGACAGGGCTGAAATATATAATTTGATCCCTTTGACTCACGGATCTCATCAGGTGGTTCTCAAAACAACTAACATGCCAGAGCCAACTACAAAGCTGTGAGAGGGTATGAATAATTCACATTTTTATACTTTCCTAAACCCTTTTTTCTGGCCTACAAAACAGTTCCTCCTTAACAATCTCATGAAATAGGAAATGCACACATTATTATCCCCACTTTATAGATGGTATGAGGCTCAGAGAAATGAATGCTATACAGTCTGAGGTGGGATTTGAACCCATCCCCTAACTCCAAATCATATTCTTCTGTGCTGTTAGGAGGTTTGGGAACTGTGATTATAATCGGCAGAGAGAAAGTGGTATGGGAAATACAGTAGAAAGAAGAATGACTCTGGAGTCAGAAGTCCTGGGTTCAAATTGCACCTCTGACTTTGTACCTGTGATCTTGGTGTGAGTGACTGATTTCATGGTGGAATTCAGAGTATTCCACCAAGACAATTTCATGCCCACCGGTCTATCATGGTCTATCATGGGACCTGAAATTCTCTCTTTTGGAGTTACCTCTGAGTAATAAATATGGCACTTTAGGGTTTACTAAGCATTTTGTGCCTTTCATCTAGTTTGATTCTGACAACAACCTTGTGAAATATTATTGTGCTATCATCCCCATTTTACATTTTTTGGAAATGGTGGTTTATAGAAACTATATATGTATATATAAATATGTGTATATATGATGTTGTCCAGTCATTTTCAGTCATGTCCAACTCTTCGTGATCCCCATTTGGGACTTTCTTGGCAGAGATGCTGAAGTGGTTTGCCATTTCCTTCTCCAGTGTGTGCATATATGTATACTACATATTTATTTATATTATATATATAAATACAAATAAATATAAATGTTATATATAATATATATATATAACAAATATTGTCACATAGCTAAAGCATGGTGGTAGAATCAGAGTCCAGATATCTCTTGGCTCCCAATATAGCTTTCTGCTGTCACAAGACACCTCTAGGAATAATGACAAGACATTAATTCATCGGTCCCTGGAACCTAATCATTGTAGACAATTCATCCATTAACTGTCACTTTAGGGAGCAGAAAACCAGAATATGAAAAACAGGAGAGTTTTTATTGGGGTGAAGGGGCTCAGCAAAGTGTTCAAGTCTTAGGATCCTGGCATATTACAGTTAATCTTTGAAGTTCGCTGGTTAACCTCTCTCCCCATTCAAGGCTCTCCTTTGTAGCCTCCCTGATGCATCTATTTAAGCATTCTTAGTTTCAAGGAACTCAGAACCTCACCAGGAAAATCATTCCATTTTTGGAGAGCTGGCTATAAAGCCGGGATGCTCTCCACTTCGGGCTTTTCTCCTTGCCTCCCACAAAACACACTGACACACCTAAAAGGCAGATGAGAGATTCTGGGCATGATAAAAAGTACATTGTACAATCCCAATCGGTGGAGGTGCTGAGGTTGCATTGGGGCACCACCCTCAAAGACTATAGAACTTAAGAGAGATTGTAGTACACTGAACATCAGAACTGGAAGGGATCTTAGAACATGGCATGCTAAAGATGAAAGTTTAGAACATGGAATGCCAGAGCTATCAGGGATTTCAGAGATAACCTAGCTGAAACCTTATTTGACAGATGAGGAAAATTGGGGCCCAGAAAGGGAAGCAGTTTACCAAAGCACCAAAGTTTGGGATGGGGCAAGCACAAAAATCTAGATCTTTGACCTCCCAGTCTAAGCCTCTTTATGTTATAATATGAGAGCACTAACTCAGCTTCTGGAGGGCACCTGAAAGGGGGATAAGGTTAGGGGATCTAGAATAACAAGTTTTCTGATTTCACAGTTAGTTAGAGGCAGCTGGTGACTGGGTGGATAGAATGCTGGGCATGGGGTTGGGCAAACCTGAATTTAGACACTTAATAGCTGTGTGACCCTGGGCAAGTCACTTAACCTCTGTTTGCCTCAGTTTCCTCAACTGGAAAATGGGGATGGTAATAGCACTTACCTCTCCAGGCTGTTGTAAGGATCAAACATTTGTAAATGGTTGCTTTCCTTTTCCCTCCTAGTTCTATTCTCTGTATCTTCTTGGGCTTTAAGGAACAACCCAGGAGAAGAAGATTACTGTGATGGGAAAAGGTAAAATCCTCTGGTTGGGGAAAAGCTGTTGAAGGAAGGGGCAAGTCAGGGCTGGTTTCCAGCGCTGGCCAGGTTCCCAGCAACAGATGAAGGCTAAGGAGCTGATGTGTGGAGTCATCGAGATTGAAGGGAGCATGCTTGTAGATGTCCTCCAGTCTGATAAGATTTGCCTGCTTTGTAGGGGAAACATGGGGACTGGTTCTCTTTGTTCTGGGGGGAGCCAAAGCCTATTTTTCCTCAGAAGAAATATAGGTAGCTACCTTGAGTCCCGTGATGAAGGACCAGAGGGTCTTAAATATTTAAACTGGTGAGTAGGTCCCTTAGATCAGAGAATACAGAGTATTTGAATTTTGAAGGAACTTATACTGTAGAATGTCAGAGGTGGATGGGTCCTTAAGACACAGAACTCAGAAATGGAAGAGATTTTATAACAGAGACTATCAGTCCTGGCTTAGCATAGAATGTCTGTCTTGAGAGGGACCTCAAGATCTCTGAAGACTAAAATCTTGCCTGTTCTTTAACGTCTCCTTCCCCTCAGCAGCCCTACCCCCAAACACCTGGGTCTGGGCTGAGTCCACTTGAAACTCAGTCTTGAACATCAGCTAGGTGTCCAGAGCAGCTGTGGGGCTGAAGGGTGAGGTGTGATGGGCAGGATGACAACAGACCCAGAATATGCGGTGGCTCCCAACAGGCAAGGACTAATTGTTGCCGAGATGATTTCAACAGCCTGAATAGTGTAGATCAGAGGATTACAAAGTTCTTTAATCCACCTGCTACAAATCTAGTGAAGGCGCCATCACTCCTCATTTTCCTAACCTCATTCTCCAAGTGACTGGGCAGTTACACATTTCTGGGCCCTGAGGTGCTGGGAGAGGCTTTACAGGAAGGTGCTGAGTTTTTCAGTTCCGAGGATTTAGAGATGGGAAGCATCTGAAAACGCAGAATGGACTGAAGGAGAACTTAGGTCACAGAATTCAACCTCCTCCTTAAAAAATCGGTTTTATTTTATTTTCAGTTTCAATTTCTCTCCTTCCCCCCTCCCTCTCCTGCCCATTGAGAAAGCAAGAAAAGTAAATGAATTACAAATATGTATAGCTGTGCCGAAAAAACAAAATTGGTTATATTTTTTAAAATCATGAAAAAGGAAGGAAAGAGGGAAGGAAAGAAGGAAGGAAGAAAAGAAAGAAAGAGGGAAGGAAGGAAATAAAGGAGGGAAGGAAGAAAGGAAGGAAGGAAAGAAAGAAGGGAGGAAAGGAGGGAAAGAAGGAAGGAGGGTAGGATGGAAAGTTGTCCTTTGTTCTCAGAGAAGACCAAAATGACCTCACTATGTTGGGGTCAACATACAGTATGTCTGATTGTGGCTGATCAGACTAATATAAACTTAAAAGGCTCTACCACAGGTCAGGCACAAACATTCCATGTGAACATTAGGAAAGGAAATGTCTTTAAATTTGCACATCTTACATTTCTTTTGAGCTACTGCAATTTTTTGCTCATAAAGTATAGTGCCTTCTTTGATGTGGGCACACCATGTTGAATGGTCCTGTGGCAGTGTCTCCCATGTCTCACAATGGATTCCAAAGTTCTTCAGAGAGATTTAGAGACTGTCACTTCTTCTGATCTTTGTGTGAACTCTCTGTGAAATAGGCAAATTTGGGCAAACACGTTTGACATTCGAACAATGTGGCCAGCCCATCAGAGTTGTGCTCTCTGCAGTAGACTTTGAATGTGCTGCAGTTTAGCTCAAGAAAGGACCTCAGTGTCTGGTACCTTATCCTGCCAGATGATCTTCAGAATCTTCCTAAGACAATTCAAATGCAAGTGAATCATTTTCCTGGCATGGAGCTAGTATACTATCTCGATTTCACAAGCATAAACAATGAAGTCAGCACAACAGCTCTGTAGGCCTTCAGCTTGGTAGTCAGTTTAATACTTTCTCCCACACTTTCCTTCAGAGATGGCTCTGGCAATGTGTGTATCAACCTTATCATGCAGGTGTACATCTCTAGGAAGTATACTGCCAAGGTAAATGAACATATCTACAGCATTCAAATTTCTCCATTTGCTGTAACTGATGGATCCACATATGAATGATGTGGTGCTGGCTGGTAGAGCACCTCTGTTTTCTTGGTGTTGTCAGGTCAAAATCAACACAAGCAGCAGAGGATCAATCCACACTCTATTGCACCTTAGCCTCAGAGGCTGCATTGAGTGCACAGTTATCTGTGGACCAAAAGTCTTACACCAACGCTTCACTTTAGTCTTAGCTTGTAACCCTTTCAGGTTGAATAATTTACCATCAGTGACCTAGCTGACCTTAATGCTATTTTCATTCTCATTGAAGGTGTTTAACAATATTGCTGAAAACATCAACATGGGAGCAAGCACACAGCCTTGCTTCACTCCATTATTGCCTGGGAAGGTGCTAGATTATTGTCTATTATCCAGAATCATAAAAGGAAGGAAGGAAGGAAGGGAGGAAGGAAGGAAGGAAGGAAGGAAGGAAGGAAGGAAGAGGAAGGAAGAGGAGAGGAAGGAAGGAAGGAAGGAAGGGAGAGGAAGGAAGGAAGGAAGGAAGGAAGGAAGGAAGGAAGGAAGAAGGAAGGAAGGAAGGAAGGAAGGAAGGAGGGAGGAGGGAGGGAGGGAGGAAGGAAGGAAGGAAGGAAAGGAAGGAAGGAAGGAAGGAAGGAAGGAAGGAAGGAAGGAAGGAAGGAAGGAGGAGGGAGAGGAAGGAAGGAAGGAAGGAAGGAAAGAAGGAAGGAAGGAAGGAAGGAAGGAAGGAAGGAAGAGGGAGGGAGGGAGGAAGGAAGGAAGGAAGGAAAGAAGGAAGGAAGGAAGGGAGGGAGGGAGGGAGGAAGGAAGGAAGGGAGGGAGGGAGGGAGGAAGGAAGGAAGGGAGGGAGGGAGGGAGGGAGGGAGGAAGGAAGGGAGGAAGGGAGGGAGGAAAGAAACATCTTTGAATCTGCACTTAGATAAGACAGTGTCAGCCAGGAGGAACCTGAGGATACAGTGCTAGAATTCTGAGGCAACTTACACTGTAGGTGGGTCCTTAAGACACAGAATGTAGAACTGGAAGAGATCTTATAGCATAGGCTACCAGTGTTGGAACAGGGCTGAGGGCACAGAATGTCAGGTTTGGGAGCCACCTCAAAGACCCCTGAAGACTGCTTCTCTTTTGTGTCTCCTTCCTCTCTTCAGTTCTACCCCTTCACCTCAGCACCTGGGCCAGCTCTCTATCTGGAAGTGCGTAGCACATTTCATTACTGGAGCTGTCAACTCCCTCATTTTACAAATCAGGAAACTGAAGCCCAGAAAACAGAAGTGACTTCCTTAGGATCACAGGTGAAGTTAAAAGGCACAGCCTGGGGTTCTCCACCCAGTCCATTACTCTTTCCATAACACCACACAGCTTTCCTGGGCTCCACCCCAGTTCCTTGGCCAAATTCAGTTTGGGTCTTGCCCAAAGTCACACAGGTATTAAATCCCAGGGCCTGGAAACTAATCAGTGATTCTGAATCCAAAATTCAGCATTGTTTTGAAGTTAGCAAATCTAACCCCAAATCTCTCTTTCAACCCAAAGTTGTGGGTTGGAATGCGCTTCCCCATTGCAGGTTGCCGCCCCTTTCCCCCATCCCTCCCACCTCAGGTCACACCAGGATGCAGCCAAGGTTAACTGATGTCTCCTTTTCTGTCCCACCCTGATTCTCCCACCAAGATCCAGTGAGCTCATGGTTGCAAATTACCTTCTCCAGGAACCATTCTCAGCCTCCTCCTCCCAGCCACCAGGTGCCTCTCCCTCCTAAGCACTCCTCGGCATGCATTTTATTCTTCCTTAAGCCTTGGAGACTTAGGTGTGCTTCCACGGACTTGGGCCTTGACTCCTTCCTAAAGTGGGATCTCCCAAACATTAGAATTCAGTGTAATTGTCACTTCATCTCCCTGGACCTCAGTTTCCTAATGTGTAAAATTAATAGGTTGGACCTTTCCATCTCTAAATCTATTATCCTATGAACTTCCACTCTGATTATGGAAACACAGTCTACATTGGGAAAAGTCCCTGATTAGAAGAAACGTCTCTGATTATAGAGACACATTCCCTAATCTCAGTTTGGAAGAAGGTCCACCAGGAGACCTGGATCTGGCCATGTTTCTAACCAGTGCCTGATCTTTAGGCACAGTTTTCTCATCTGTAAAAATGAAAGGGTTGAAATAGATGGTCTCTAAAATCACTTCCAGGTCTAGGAAGCTAGACTAGGGTGAGGGAGGTGGGGAGTCACATTTTCTGGAATCTTCTAGCCTGATGGGGTAAAATATGGTTCCAGCCTCAAGGAATCCTATTGGGAGGTTGCGGTTGTTGTTCGGTCATGTCTGACTCTTCGTGATTCCATTTAGGATTTTTTTTTGGCAAAGATACTGGGGTGGTTTGTCATTGCCTTCTCCAGTTCATTTTACAGATGAGGAAACTGAGGCAAACAGGGTTAAGTGACTTGCCCAGGGTCGTACATACAGCAAGTGTCTGAGGCCAGATTTGAACTCAGGAAGATGGGTCTTCTTGACTCTAGGCATCACTCTCTTTCCACTGCAACACCTAAGTGCCCCATTTTGGGAGGAGAGGGCAGTAAATAGTCTTTCCCCTTGAGAAAATCCCAGGCAATAGGATTCTCTCCCATTAGGGAGCTCCAGGCTGGATGAGGAAGACAGTTCCTGTTTCTAGCAAGCTCACAGGCTAAGGGGTGAGAGAGAGAGTCCCTGTCCTCAGGGAGCTTTAAGTCTTAGAGGGGGGAGACAATTCCTGGAAGTGTTCCCAGTCACAGTGGGAGCGGGATATGGGGGAGGACCATCCCTGAAATCAGGAAGCCCAGACTTTAGAGGAAAGACAAAATGCTTACCCTCAGGGAGCTTCCCATTTTATGGAAGAGCCACTCTTTTACAGGAGTGGGAGATCCCTGTGACAGAATCACAGCATTTGAGACTTCAGAGGTGATCTGGGGGCCCAAATCTTCCTCACCATAGTGTATCCCTGGCTGTTCTCCACCCATAGGTCAAAGACCTCCAGGGATGCCTGTCCAAGCTGTCTGCCCTAAATCTTAGGAAGCCTCTATCTGCCTCTAAAATGTGTCTCATTTTATGGGTCCCAATTCTACCTTCCAGAGCTGAGCAGACTAAACCTGCCCCTTATTTCATATGGCAGCTCTTCAGATAGCTAGACACAACGGTTGTGTCCCTTCCTCTTCCCCTTTCATTTCTTCAGTGAATTCTCACATGGCATGGTCTCAAAGCCTCTCCTCTGCATGTTCTCCTGCTTATCCACAGTCTTCCTGGCTTTGGGCTGTAGAACTGATGACAACCCCCTAGGTGTGGCCTGGGGACCAAGGTAGAGTGAACAGAAATGAGTGTCTCCTCTCTATCCCTCTTTCCCTCCCTCCCTCTCCCTCTTCCTCTCTCTCTCCCGTCTTTCCCTCCTTATCTCTCTCTCTCTCTCTGTTTCACACACACACACACACACACACACATTTGGACACTAAACCTCCCATAATGCAATCTCAGCTAACGCTAGCTCTTGGGGCTGCCAGATTACTCTGCTGACTCATGCTGTTTGCCATAACTCTAAAATACTACCACAACAGATTATTTTCAGCTGAGCTGACAGTCGCACTTACTCCACTTTGCCCTTATGTAGTTGATTTTTTTAACCCAAGTGCAAGGCTTTTGTATTATTTTATTGACATCTTATCAAATCTGTTTGTTAGTCATTTCCAACTCTTTGTATTCTCATTTGGGGTTTTCTTGGTAAAGATACTAGAATGGTTTGCCATTTCCTTCTCCAAACAAGGAAACTTGGGTTTACATCCAGAGTCACAAAGCTAGTAAGTGTCCGAGGCCAGATTTGAACTCAGAAGATGAGTCTTCCTACCTCCAAGCCTGATGCTTTATGTACTCTGCCACCCAGTCCATTGATCTGGCCATCCATTCATTCCAAATCTCCCAAACTATTCTATTATCTTACTTACATATCTCTATCTTGTCCAGAAGGACAGCATGAAAGACTCTGATAAAGTCTATGTAAATTCTCTTTGCAGAAGTCTCCTGATTGACCAGTTGTGTAACCCTGTCAAAAACTGAAATAAGATAAATGAGGTATACATATGCTCTGTTCCCGATGAAGCTGAGTCAGGTCTTTGTGATCATCATTTCCTTTTCTAGATGATTATGAATGATCCCTTTAATAATATGTTTTGCAAGGAACTGAAGTCAAGCTCACTGGTTTACAATTTACTCTGATCTTTCCTTTCCTTAGTGAAACCAGCTAGTCTTTGCCTTTCTTCAGTCTTGTGGCACCTCTCCTGCTATCCATTAACTTTTTCCTAAAAATTATTTATCAATATCCTTTTTTTCAGTCACTTAAATTTCCATCGGTATTTCTCTTCCTCCTCAAAAACAATCCCTTTTGGCAAAGATTTTTTTTGAAAGAGGAAGAAGAGAAAAAATCAGCAAAACCCATCAATATATTAAAAAATATGGACTACCCATACTGGGGTGATCCCTCGAGTTCCAAGAAAAGGGAGGAGGCAGGTGCTTTTTCATGTATCTCCTTCAGAACCAAACATGTTCCTTGTAATTTTGCAACATTTGCTTCTATTGTTTCATGGTCACTGTTCCTGCAGGTGCTGTGTATGCTACTTATTTCATATTGTTTCTTCTAAGTCTTTTCTTATTTCTCTGTATTTATCATTTCTTACAGCACAGTACATAGAAATATTCCATTACATCCAGGGGTATGCTGGTAAGTATTAAAGAAACCCTAAAGCACTTTTTGGTTTAATCATAATAGTATTTTCCAGCTCTTCCTTAAGTTGAGACAATCAAAAAAATAGTAAAAAAAATAATAACAATGAATAAATGTAATAAATAAATCTAGCTGGCACAGTGGAGAATACATTGAGCCTGAAGTCAGGAAGTCCTGAGTTCAAATCCAGCCTTGGTCAGTTACTAGCTGTGTGATGCTGGGTAAGTCATTTACCCCAGTTCGCCTCAGTTTCTTTAACTGCTGAATGGGGATAATAATAGAAACTTTGCAGGGTTTTTGGGATGACTGTGAGATATTTGGAAGGTCATTAGTATAATGCCTGGTGCATAGTAGGTGCTATATGAAAGCTTTTTTACTCTTTCTTCCTCTCCACTGCACATTTGCAAATTCCTGAAGTGTAAATACCCACACTGAAAACTTAATGTAATTTGAGCTAGCTCCAGTAAACTCCAGTACCACAGTTTGTTTACCCATTCTCTGATTTGTGGATGTCTATTTTGTTTCCAATTCCAATGATTTGTTGTTACAAAAAAAATATTATAAATATTATGGTGTATAGAGAGCCTTTCTTTTTTTTTTTTAAATCAGTGATCTCTTTGGGGTACTTGCCCAAGGAACCCCTGAGTTGAGGGGTGAGGATAATTGAGCTGTTTCATTTGCATGATTCCAAATTGCTTTGCAGAACACAAATTCACAGGTCCACCAACAATGGCATTAGCATATCTAACTTTCCACAATCCCTGAAATATTGATTATTCCCTTCTCTTGTCATCTTCACCAGTTCAAAGGATGTGAGGTGAAACTTTAAGCTTGTTTTAACTGATTATTCTCTTACTATTAATGATTTGGAGATTTCTTTATTTGATTGTTAATAGTGCGCAATTCTCCTCTTGAGGACCGTTCTATCCTTGGATCTATTGTAGAATGACTTTTGGTCTTATAAATTTCCATTCCTTATCTATAAATTGTGGATATTCCATGAACTTTTAAAGGATTTAAAAGTATACGAGAAACCACAATCGATTCAAGTCAGCAAACCTTTATTAAGAATGTAAGATTCCTTTACTTCTATTCTACAGGGTTCATTTCCGGTTCTCTCCTGTATTAATATGGAATATTATTGAGGACAGGGACTGTTTTCTCCCTTTTTTGTATCCCCAGAGCTTAGCCCACCAACTGACATAAAGTAAATGCTTTAAAACGTTGTTCATTGATTGGCTGATGGATTCCGGAGATAAAGTCCAAACAAACTCTGCCCTAACAATGTTTATAATTCTCCTAAGCAGATACAACATGGACATAGATAAATAAATGCCAGATAATGGAGGACAGAAGAGAAAACTATGAACTGGAAGATATGGAAAGACTTTGGGTAAGAGGTAGTATCTCACCTGAGCCCAAAAGGTCTCAGAAAGGAGTAAGGGAGTTGGGAGGGCATTTCAGGCATGGAGACAGCCTGTGTAAATACAGAGAAGTGGAATGAAAATGTCTAGTTCAGGGGAACTGCTGGTATGACAGCTTGTCTGCAAGTCTGCAGACCAATTCTTCTAGTTACCTGGGATTTATTTCATCTGGATGACTTGAACTGATCAGAGGATACTAGGTGCTATCTTACTAACCCTACTTGGGTTTCAACACTCAACTAGATATTTTTGTTTTGCCTTTTCTAGTTCAAAGATTCTTTTTCTTGGCAGAGAAAACATTAGTAAAACAAAACAAAAATAGTCAAGTAATTCTACCTTCTCTGTGCTGTCAACCTGAGAGGGGAGCTATAGTGTCTGCCCTCAGGAAGCTCCCAGTCTCATGGTACAGATGTAATCTCTGCAGTCATAGAATTTTAGATTTGGAAAGAGAATTTAAAGCTTAATGTGATCCAATCCCTTCATTTGACAGAAGGGGAATCTAAGGCTCAGATCGGGGAAGGTACTTGCCCAAGGTCTAAAAATAAGGTCTAGAGTGGAAACCATGTCCCCTGACTCCTAGTCTAGTCCTTTTTCTATAACAACACCCTGTCCCCAGTAATATGCAGCCCCACCATTTTCCTTTGGTCAAAGTCAGCTGGTTTGACTGTCCTTCATGGCAAGCCCTTGGAAGACAGAGAACACATGCTCAATGGGCTTGGTATAGAGCCCAACCAATGCCATATACACCTATAATTAGATACTGCTGCTGCTGATAGCAAGGTCTGGACATTCACAAGTCAAAGATAATGACAGTAATAATAACAATAGCTTACATTTCTATAGTGTTTTAAGGTTTGTGAAATACTTCATGGATTTATCTCATTTGATTGTTGTAACAATCCTGTGCGGTAGGTGCTACTATTATCCCCGTTCTATAGATTAGGAAACTGAAGCAATTAAGGCAATACTGTTGAACAGTAATTGGGCACTGGGTTTGGAATTAGGAAGAACCGAGTCCAAAACTCAGTTACTCATCAGCTGTGTGATCCTGGGCATGTCACTCAACTTCTCTGTACCTCAGTTTCCCCATCTGTCACATAAGGGGGTTGGACTCTTCTAGTTTTAAACTTATGATCTTATGCTCCTTCCAATATTTGGAGAACGCCAGGGCATCACTAGGATGATCTATATGTTTTCCCTATCATTAACTGAATGACAAAATTTCTTAAAAGTTTGGTGTTCATGACCTTTCATAACTTGCCTTTCCCTTACTTTCCCCAAATTCTTACACCTTGAACCTCACCCTCCACCCCGACACATATAACAAAATCTTTTTCAAGGTATCCTCTTTATCGGATTTTTAATGCTTCGTTTAAGGTGCTATTTTCTTCAGTATTTTTGTGCCTCTTTACCAAGCTGTTGATTCTTTTTTCATGATTTTCTTGCATCACTCTCATTTCTTTTCCCAGTTTTCCCTCTGATTTTCTTTATTTTTAAATTCGTTTTTAAGCTCTTCCATGGCCGGGGGGCCAATTCTTATTTTCCTTTGAGGCTTTGAATGTAGCAGTTTTGACTTTGTTCGAGTTGGTATTTTGATCTTTCCTATCACTGTAGTAACTTTCTGTGGTCAACAGCATTCTTCTTTGCTTTTTGCTCATTTTCCCAGCTTATTTCTTGACTTTCAACTCTATGCTGAAGCGAAGCTCTGCTTCTGGAATGGAGGAGGCACTGTCCCAAACTTTAGGGATTTTGTGCAGCTGTTTTCAAAGGTAATTCTGGAGAGCTGTAAGTTTTTGGTCCTTCCAAGGTGGTGTGATCTAGGGAGAGGTATGTTTACTGCTCTGCTGGCCTGTGCTCTGGTCCGCGAGTAATGACAAGCACTCTTTTTTCTGTTCTGGAACTGAGAGAATGTCCTCGCTCCACTTTGACCATAAGCTTTGGTGTGCTAGTACTCCTCCTTGCCCTGGGACAGAGACCCATAACTATGACTTAGAGTGCCCAAGTATGCACAATGCAACAGAGTTTTGTCCCCCATATCAGCAAAAGGACTCCTCTAATTTCCTTCTGACCAGTTGTCTGACACCCTTACCATCTGTGAGCTGAGAGACCTGGAAACCACCACTGCTGCCAATGATTTAGCCATATGCCCCCTTCCCTGCCCAAGGCCTATTGCTGGTTTTCCGGAGTGTGGCCTGCTCTGGACTGTGCTGCACTCTCATCCCAGTGTGACAGACTTTTCCAGCTAACCTACTAAGTTGTCTTAATTGTTTCTCTCTCATCTTTTTGTAGATTCTGCTCCTCTAGAATTTATTTTGAGGCATTATTTAAAGTTGTTTGGAGGGACTTGGGGGACAACTCAGGTTAATCTGTGCCTTTTCTCCACCATCTTGGTTCTGCCTCCAAGAAACTTTTTAAAAATTGTCCTTATTTATTTTGCTAAATATTTCCCAATCACACATAAAAATATTTCACAATCATTTTAAAAAATTTTGAGTTCTAAATCCTCTTCCTCCCTCCTTGGGAAGGCAAGCAATTTGATTTCAATTATACATGTGAGGTTATTTAAAATATATCTTCACATTAACCATTTTGTAAAAGAAAACACAAGCAAAATAAAACAAAAACAGAGAAAGGTTAAAAAGTCTGCTTCCATCTGCACTCAGAGTTCATCAGTTCCCTCTCTGGAGGTGGAAAGCATCTTTCTTCATGGGACCTTTGGAATTGTCTCAGATCACTGTCTTGATCTGAGTAGCTAAGCCTTTCACAGCTGGTCATTTTTACAATATCGTGGCTACCATAACACACCCTTTAATCCAATAAAACACCACCCTCTTTTCTGTTCCTCAAACAAGACAGTCCAACTTCCAACTATGGACACTTTTCCTGATTATCCACCATGTTTGGAAGGCTCTCTCTTCTCATTTCTATCAACTGGTTTCCCTGGTTTTATTCAAGTCTCAGCTAAAATCCCACTTTTACCAAAAGTCTTTTGTGACTCCCCTCAATACGCCTACCTTCAATCCATTGTTTATCTCCAGCTTATGTTGGATGTAGCTTGTTGTACATGGTTGTTTTCATGCTCTCTCCCTAATTAGATTGAGAGTT
This sequence comes from Bettongia penicillata ogilbyi, assembly GCA_023548195.1. NCBI lineage: Eukaryota > Metazoa > Chordata > Mammalia > Diprotodontia > Potoroidae > Bettongia > Bettongia penicillata. The sequence continues at coordinate 17,205 of JAJHZJ010000029.1, forward strand.
AGTTGAGGGCAAGGATTGTTTGTTTTTTCTTTTCTCAGGAGTCCCCCAGTGCTTATCACAGAAACTGGCACACAATAGGCACTTAATAAATGTCTATTGACTCACTGACTGATCCAAACAATGCAAGGTGATGTAGGAAAATCTGAGGAGGGAGACATTACTCATGCATGGGAATCAGGAAAGATTTCATGGAGGAGGGGATGAGGAGCAGACTCTCCTTCATCCTCTCCTTCTGCTTCCAGTTTCTCATGTTCATCTGAAGGGTAGAATATTTACCACAATTCTGTGAAAGATTCTGGAGGCAGCCCTTCTTCCATTTGATAGTCAATTAAAGTCTTGTCCCCTTTGTAAAGTGACTGACCCAATGTTACATGGTATGAGTGATTTGATGGGGAGGGAAGAGGAATGAAAAGATGTGGGTTCAAATCTCACCTCAGATACTAGCAATGTGACTCCAGTCAAGTCACTTACATTTTCTGTGCCTCAGTTTTCTCTTTTGTAAAATGAGGGACCTCTAGGTCCCTTCCAGTTCTCCATTTATGGTTCTATGAACTTGCCCAGAGTCATATGGCTAGGAAGTATCTGAGAGAGATTCTAACCTAGGACTTCCTTACTCTAAGTCCAAAGCTCTAGCTAAGATACCCCAGAAAGCCTCTAGTTCAACACCTACTCCACCACCCATTTTGAAAAGGAGAAAACCAAGACCCAGACTGGTAGTCACTTGCTCAAAGTTATAGAAGTAGGAAATGGCAGGTTGACTCCAATCAAACATTCTTTCCACTGCACCATTTGGATTCTTATAGAGGAGAGGCTAAGGGGCTCCCCAAAAGGTAAATAGAAAATCAAAGGTTGTTTGTCCTTTATTCTTGAATAGGGACATGACATCGGAAAAATGATGTCATGACTTGGAAGTAAACTGGATTTCAGTGAGGGAGGGTTGTGCAGAGTCATCAACCTCACTCTCTCTTCCAGGGCCCCCAGGGTCTGATGGCCCAGGATGCAATGGGAGACCTTGGTCAAAGAGAGAACCATATTGTCCTGGGTGAAGAGAGCCTTGGGTGAACTATTCCTCTCCCCTTCACTCATCATTCCCATGTCAGGCTGGTCCCTTTGCTTCTTCTCTCCTGGGTAATTACTAACATGGGGCAGTGGGGTCTGAGCTTCATTTCTTTTCTAGCAATGAGTCACGAACACATGTGGCTTCTTGTCATTAGAGCCACGGCTGACTTGGGGCAGACTGGGCAATCATTGCAATACTCTTTCTCCCTCACTCAGGCTGAGTCAAAGGTCTTCTGTTTGCCCTCCTCATTAGCCCCTTCCCCACTCATGTTCCTGCCTTCCTGGGACACTGGGAGTTGGGGAGCAGTGGTAATGAGGGGGAAAGGGTAGAAGGTTTGGGTTTCTGAGGAGGTCATGGGAGAACTGAGTTGGAAGAGATTCACTCCTCACTCCTTCCAAGACCCTGTATAGGGCAGGAAGTCTACCTGGATGCTGCCAGAACTGGGCTGTTGGGAGATGCATGACCTCTGTGCCTAACCAATCTCTTGTCTACCAAGAATAGACCTGTACCTGATAACTGTGAGCTCCCGCCCACGGTCAGGTGGAGAGGCCAGCAAGTTCAGGATGGATGTAGGTTTTGATGGTAATGGGAGGGATTCTATCTCTTAGGAGATCAGAGCTATAGAAAACTAGGTACCACCACCACTGGAATAACCACATTCAGTGTCCAATGTCTAATTCACAGACTCCTGGGCTGTTAGAACTGGAAGGGGAATCAGAATACAGGACATTAGAACAGAGAATGCCAGAACTGGAAGGGATTTTTTTCTCCCCAGGCTAGATCTAAGATTTCATCAATGTAGAGAGTTCCTATTGTTAAAGTTCCCTTGAATATTGGAACTGTAAGAGACCTGAGAACATTGAATGTGAGACTAGGGACTGATCTTAGCACACAGAATATTAGAGATGGGAGGGTCTTTAGAACACAAAATGCCAGAGCTGGGACTAATCTTAGAACATAGAATTTCAAAAGCTGAGAAGGAATTTAGAACATAGAGTGTCAGAGCTGGGAGGGCCCTTAGAACATGGAATGTCAGAGCTGGGGAGGCCTTTAAAACACACAATGACAGAGCAGGAGGGCCTTTGGAACATTCTTGAATGTGAGATCTAAAAAGAACATTAAAAGATAGAACGTTAGAGTTGAAAGAGGCTTTAGAACATGGAATGTCAGGGTGGGACCTCAGAGATCTGAGATCTCTCCTCTCCCTTCCCCTGTCATTTATCTGAGAGGGAAGTGAGGCTTAGAGGAAGTCATTTATTACTCCCCCACTCTGTGCCCAGCCCTGTGCTACATGCTGGGGATACACAAAAAGCCAAAGATAACCTTTGATCTCAATCAAATAAAAAAGCAATTTGCTCAAGACTGTTGAGCAAATGAATACCAGAACTGGAGATTAGACCAGTGTCTCTTGCCCCATAGTCCAGTGTGCATTTCACCAGCTCATGCCTCTCAGTTCTGGCTGGATCAGGCCACTGAATCATCTGTTTGACCTGCCGCTTCTACAGAGATAGGTGGGCTAGAGGTGATACCTCCTACTCCCTCCCAGTCACCCAGACCAGCCTCTCCCTGCTATTAAAGACTAATCCATCATGGCTCCAGACTCTCAATGTAAAACCAGTGCCAGGAATGCTTTGGATGCCATTTGTTTTCCGGTGAGGGCTGGAAAGGCCTTGGTGGCCCTCTTAAAAGCAAGTGTTACGAACTCCTTTTCAGTGGTTCCCTTCTCTTCTTCCCCTTTCTTTCTCTCCCTTTACCCCCGACTAGGGGTTCCCAAAGATAGAACTCTGCCTCCCACTCAGAGTAAGGGCTCCCTGAGACGAGGTTTCCCATTACTAGAAGATATCAGGCCAGGAAAGAATGCTGGCCCTGGAGTCTAGAGAAATCAGGGTTTGAAGGCACAGCTGGGCATCCATGGGCAAGTCACTTAACCCCCACAAACCTGTTTCATTATTTGTAGAGTGGGTGGAGCAGTTGTAGCACTCACCTCCTAGGGTTGTTAGGATGATAAAACACGAAATCAAGTCCCTTTAAAGTTTGCTAAGAGCTTTCTACCTACTCTCTCTCTCTCTCTCTCTCTCTCTCTCTCTCTCTCTCTCTCTCTCTCTCTCTCTCTCTCTCTCTCTCTCTCTCTCTCTCTCTCTCTCCCTTTAACCTCATAGCAACTCTGAGAGGGTAGTACCATTACTATCTCCATTTTACAAATGAGGAAACTGAGGATAATACTTAGCAAACCTCAAAAAAAACATACAGAGGCAGCTGTGTGGCACAATGTTGGATCTGGAGTCAGGAAGACCTGAGTTCAAATCTGACTTCAGACATTTGCTAGCTGTGTGACCCTGGTCAAGTCTCTTCACCTCTGTCTCCCTCAGTTTCCTCATCTGGAAAGTGGGGATAATAAAGTAGCCTCTACCTTCCAGGGCTACTGGGAGGACTGGATGAGATGATATTGGCAAAGTGCTGTGCAAAGTTTAAAGCGCTATATAGATGCTAATTGTTGCTGCCTATTATTATTTACATAGCAGTTGCTATTATTAGACTGGAAGTTCCTTGGGACTCTGGTGTTCCCATCAGTTCAGGTCACAGGGGTGGGGAAGCTGCAGCCTCAAGGCCACATGTGGCCCTCTAGGTCCTCAAGTACTGCCCTTTGACTGAATCCAAACTTCACAGGACAAATCCCCTTCATAAAAGGATTTGTTCTGTAAAACTTTGACTCTATCAAAAGGCTGCACTTGAGGACCTAGAAGGCCACATGTGGCCTCAGAGCCACAGCTCTCCACCCCCGGAGGAGATCCCAGAGGGCAGGGACTGTGGTACCCCCTCAGAGAGAATGCTCCCTAAGGGCAAAGACTGTCTTCTTTCCCTTCAGACTGGAAGCTCTCTGAGGGCAAACCAAACGGAGCTTCTACAGAGTAGACCAAGGTACCTGGCAGGTCCAGAATGTTTTGAGTATGAAGGAGGTCTTTTTTTGTCCTTGCAGCCACCTCCCCACACCAATACACACAGCGCTTTGAGTTTGCCTTCTTTCTACTCTCTTCATCCCGTATTTATTTGCTTATTTGTATATCCTCCCCCACTGGAAGGTAAGCCCACTGAGGGCAAGAAAAAAACTATTTGTCTGTCTTTGTATCCCTAGCACTTTGCACAGTGCATGGTGCATAGAAAATTCTTAATAGTTTCCTAATAGTTGACTGATTGGGGGGCCAGGGAATAACAGGTCATTTTTAAAAACTATTTCCTCATCAACTTTTCCACACTTCTTTTGCTAGAGCCCTCTGTGATCCTTCCTAGGAATTAATGAAAGAAGATCCTTGGTCCTCATCCCCAGTATCCACAGAGGAAGCATCATTGGCAGGAGGGCCAGCCAGATGGTGTGTGTGGAATAGCCCAAGCAGAAGCTGGCTGTGCCATGGAGTTTTCCATAAGCAGCACTATTTCTAGAGTCAGATGTGCTGAGTTCAAATCTCCTCATTAGCCAAGTGAAGATAGACCAGTCATTGAACCTACCAGTCTCATTCTCTCTATATCTGTAAAATGAAGGGGTTGGAAAAGATGAATTCTGAGGTCCTTCCCAGGTATGAAACCTATGAGATTCTCCTTTCCTCATACTTGCAAACTTTCCTCACACCTGTAAGAGGACCTGTGTACTCCAGCCTTCTTCCTACCCTGGGTCCAATGGCCCTCCTAACTCACGGTCTGTCCAATTCCCTCAGGTAGCATTTCCTCCTGATCGTCTCATAGCTGGTTGATTGACAGCATCTTAGAACCTAATAATGGAGCCCTGGGCCTGGAGCCAGGAGGTGGGGACAAGGGCTGTAGCTAATCAGGTCACAGGGTGAAATTAAAAGGCAAGCAGAGGAGGATAACCCATCAATCTTTGCTCCTGCATTGCCATCCCTTCTCTGTTCAGTTGCCTCACCTGCCGGAGCCCGGAGGACTGTGGGCTGGCTCCGGAGGGGGGAGGCACCCACTCCCTTTGGTGCTGAGGCTTGTTAGCATGGCCCAGCAGAGAGCAATCCGGCTGAACCTGCAGAAGCCCACCCACACCATCTGTGTGGTGGGCACTGAGACTTCACTTGACGTCTATGGGTAAGAGCCTGGAGTTTCGCAGCCTGTCTCCTTTCATCTCAAAGAGCTCTCCGACTTACAGAAATTGAGGGTGGGGTGAGGGTCTGCTCCAGGATCTAAGGTGGGGGAGCCTTGGGAAGTACCCTACAGTTTGTCGCCAGTCAAATGAACCTGTCCCACAGGAAACGTTACCGGATCACTGCCAAAGACAAGAGATGTTTTGACAGGATAAAAGCAGAGTTGGCAGCAGCACCAGCTGTTTCAGATGTGGAATGGCGCCTCGGGAAAATAAACTGAAGAGCATGACTTGGGGTGGGGGTGATGGGAATCCAAGGCTAGGAGTCTCATTGATTCGACTATGGGAAGGGAACTGGGGACTTGGGAGGGAGGGGAGCCTGCCTGGCCCTCTTGCCAATGTCCAAGCTTCCAGGGGCTTGGGACAAGAAGCTTGTTGTGCAATAAGGAGATGAAGTGATTTGGAATTCATGGGAGAGGAAAGACAATGTGGGGTGAGGAAGGAATCAGATGCCTCACTTCTTTCAGTACTTGGACAAACCTGAGCTCTCTTGGTCTCTCTGGTTTGGACTCTGCCTTGAATTGGGAGAAAGGAGATTTAGGCATCTAGTTTCAGTTCTGTCACTGACCAGCTGGGCTCAACTTCTGAAATGTATTCCTCTTCTTTGGGATGAAGTTTCCTTCTTTGTAAGAGAATATAGAACTAGATGGTTTCCCCCTACCCTAAATAGCTTTGACATCCTGTGTTCTAAAGACCCTCTCAGTTCTGAAATTCGGTGATCTAAAGGTCCTCCAAGCTCTGATATTCTGAGTTCTTATGGGCCCTCTCAGGCCTGACATTTTGTGTTCTAATGTCTTTTCTAGGTCTAAGATCCTATGTTCTAAGGTCCCTTATTGCTCTGACATTTTATGTTCTAAGGACCATTTCCATCTCTGAAATTCAGAAATTTATTCTAAGCAGCCCTCCAGTTCTGATTATCTAGGACTCTTTAGTTCTTTGCTGCCCTAGAACCTCAGGGGTGGTAGGCAGAACTGGTAGTAGAGAGATTGTTACTTTGTAGAGTCAGAGTAAGAGGAAGCTTGGCCTGAGAAGGGAACCTAGTTCTGTCTGGTTCTGGAGAACATTGCCTGGGTCTGCCCTGCCTTTGTATAGAGATTTTGAGTTCTGGAGGTGAGGAGGGGGTACTTGTCACAGGGTCACAATCTAGCTTTTCCCGGCACTCTCATGACTCCCAGCAGCTAGTCCAAGACCAACTGGGATGAACCTTTTCTAAGTTCCTCCATTAATTTAGATGCAGATCTGGAGTGAGAAGACGAGTTCAAGGCAGACTTGCTAGTTGTGAAACTGTGGGCAAATCCTTCCACTGTGCTAAGCCTTGGTTTTGTCACCTGTGAAATGGTACTATCTACCATATTGGTTTATTGTGAGCACAGGGTTTTGCAGACATTTAGCTCTTCTTATCTCCTGGGTCTAGGTGGCCCTAGCTACAGATGCCACAGAGGGCGTGCTGGATGTGCTGGACAATAGGCTGGCTTAGAATACTTCAGACAATACTTTTGATTCTGAGACTGGATGAGACTTTATTAACTGTCTTCTTCTTTGGTATAATGAAAATGGTGTTGGGTTTGGAGGCAGAGGACCTGGGTTCAAAACCTGTGTAACCTTCGACAAGTCATTTTGCTTTCTCTGTGCCTCAGTTTCCTCATCTACACAAGGAAAGCCCCAAATCTATGAGAGCTCTAAGCTCCACTAACAAGAGTCAGTGTCATAGAGTGGAAGGAGGGCTTGATTTGGAGTTCATATCCCAGCTCTGTCCCTTATTACTCATGTGGCCCTGGGCCAATCCTAACCACTCTGTGCCTCAGTTTCCTCATTTGTAAGGTTGGACTAGGTGACTTCTAAGGCACCTTCTAGCTCTGTGATCCCAATTCAACTCTGAGGTAGGAGAGGAACAAAAGGAAAAAAGTTCAGTCTTAAGCCAACTGGCATCCTTACTGGGGTAGGGATGGATGATAGATGAGGTAGAAGAAAGAGCCCCTTTTCCTGCTTCAGGAGAGGTCCCAATGTCCCAAAGGTAGTGGCCTCCCATGACTGGTGTGGTGGCAAGCACCCTGGAGTTGAAACCAGGAAAGCCTGGACTGGAATCCCACCATTGGCATTGACCCACCTTATGTCACTTCATCTCTTAGGGTCTTGATGATCTCATCTATGAAACTGCCTGACTGGCCTCAGTTTCCTAAGAAAAGTGCTTTGTCATCTTCAGAGCCTTAGAAAAATGGCGATCAGTACTCTCATTACTAGCCATTTCTATGCCAAAGTCTGGGTACCTTTGGGAGGTACCCTCAGTTATGTCCCCCTCCCTTCTAGAAAGCACTTTTACCCTGCCCTAGGAATACCCACAGGGTATGAGCTTGAACCAAAACATCTGGAATAATCATTGAGGTTTACACTGATGCAGCTCTTGGAAATGTTTGCAAAGCACTAGACAGACATGATGCCATCGGAGTTTTCCAATTTCCTGTAAATGAAGTGTTATTATTGTCTCCATTATACAGATAAAGAAGCTGGGGCATGAGACATGTAAGTGACTTGCCCAGGGTTACACAGCTATTATCTAAGACAGGAGTCTTTCTGACTTGAGGTCCATCACTCTTTCCATGTTGCTTCTCTTAGTAGGGTCCTGTGCCAGATGTCCCTGTGCCTCCTTTCTAGTACCTCTAAGAGGAAAGAGGGAAATGTTGATAAAGGATGCTGCCTTAAAAGAGCAGGCTCTTTTGGGATCTCCAAGTACTTTTGGGCATCCTTCAGAAGTAGAATTCCAACACAAGGAGCAAAATTATCTCCCCTTCCCCATGTCTCTTTTACCACATAGTGTCTAAAAGGAGCCCCAGCAACTTTGTCAAGCAGCATTGGATGGTAGATAGGTCAAGGTAGATGGGTGGTGGAAAGAGTGGGCATGGCTGCTCTTGGCTGGATCTGGCTCTGTTTTTGACTGGTTTGGCAGGGAGGAGATTCAGAGTGCTTAGTGGAAGGGCAGCTGGGATTTGAGTCAGAGGACAAGGTTCCCAAACCTATCGGTCATTTTGAACAAGTTTGTTATCATGACTGAGCCTTTTTCCTTACCTGAAAAGAAGGCTGTTGAACTAGATGGTCTCCTTCAAGTTATAAATCTTATGATCCTATTAATGTCTGGGTCCTGGTGATGACTCCTTTTACAGGCCTGGTTGAGGAGGCCTAGGAGGAGAAAAAAATCATCATCAGAAAGGCCATGAGAACAGCTTCCTATCTCTAAACTAGAGAAATCAGGTTAGACTCAAAGAAGAACTTCCTAGTAGGGAGGGCAGTGAACAGTGACCCAGATGGTGGAGAGAGAGCTGGAATGATTTTCTATGGAAGGAATTATCTAGTTTAGCCATTTTATTTTACAAAGGAGGAAACTGAAGCCCAGAGGTGTAAACTAATTTATCCAAGGCAGTACAATTATGTAGCAGAAATGGGAATTCTATATCATGTAGTAAATCCTGTCCTTTTTCCAAATGGCAATGCTGCTTGAGGGGGCCATGCTGGTCAAAGGCAGAAGCTAGGTTTGTTCATCCCCCAGAAGCTCTCTCTCTCTCACTTCCTGGGGAGGTATGTTTTAGAGGCAGGGACCTTGGCATCCCCCAGGCTTGGCAGGTGTTTCTCACCAGCCCTGGGGGCTAACTGCTGCTGCTGACTGGTTAAGGTCATCGCCCTAAGGGACAGCACTTGCCAGTCATCTGACTTTGCCAACCTCCCCAGGCTAATGGAGAGAGTTAATGGAGTGTCATGGGGGTGACCTCACGGGAAGTGATTAATTACCCCAAAGGACCAATGGGACTTGGTTTGGAAAAATATTTGTATTTCGGTGGCTAGTTGCCTGATAGCTCGAACCTGTTAGAGTGTCTTCTTCTTAAAGGGACCAGCCTCCCTAGACATAGCATGAGGCAGCAAAAGTCTCTCTTTCTCCTATGTCTCTTTTACCCCATGGTGTCTAAAAGGAGGGAGCCTCAGCAACTTGGTCAGGCAGTCTTAGATGGGAGATGGGTCAAGGAAGTGGCCTCATGACCCCTGACTCATTTGGGATGATTCCAGCTTGCCCGGTTCCCCCTCCCACTAAGGCCTTCCTTCTTCCCTGCCCAAGAGCCTAGAAGGCATGGACCTTGGCCAAGATCCCCAGCCTTGTCATAGCAATAAAGAGAGAGCCTGAGACTGAACAAAACTCCAAACAATGCAGTCCAGCTAATCTCAGTCTTAATTGGCCGCCCAAAGGCTAGGAGTCAGAACCCTGTGGGGTGGAGGACGTTAATGACTGTTAATTAACAAAACCAAAGGAGACTTTGAGGAGCTCTAAACCTTCTCAGCTGACTTCCCCTTCTGAGACCCCCTTCTTGCTTTCCTGGTTTTCCCTTGCCTACCCTGCTTTTGGTTGATGCTTTATTGATGATCTTTGAAAGAAGATAATCACTATCATTTCCCAGTGATTCTTCTCAGACTACCACTAGAACCCTCTGCTGGACAAAGAAGCATGCTAACTCAACACATTGACCTTATCTGACAGTGTACACTTTGTTCCGCACTCATATTGGTCACCTCTATCTGCTGGGAGGTTCGAGTACCTCCCCTATTCATCTTGATCAGGCTTCTGAAGCCTTCCTCGTTGTTTCCTTTTATATCCTTGAAGGTATCATATAAATGTTCCTCAAGTTTTGCTTATTTCATTTTGTATTCCATTCCTATGAGTCTTGCCAAGTTTCTCTAAATTCCTCATATTCATTTCTTAGTGAAATAATATTCCATGACATTCAGGTAACAAATTAATGGATCTCTCTCTCTCTCTCTCTCTCTCTCTCTCTCTCTCTCTCTCTCTCTCTCTCTCTCTCTCTCTCTCTCTCTCTCTCTCTCTCTCTCTCTCTCTCTCTCTCTCTCTCTCTCCATAAATAACAGAGAGCCTTAGAACATGGAATATCAGAACTGGAATGGATCTTAGAACATAAAATATTAAATATGGAAGGAGTCTTAAAATATAGAATGTCAGAGTTAGGAGGACCCTTTAAATTCAGAATGTTAGAACCAGAAGGGCCCTTAGAACACAGAATGTCAAAGTTAGGAGGTCCTTAGAAGGAGGTCTTCAGCATCTCTTATCCATTTCACCTCTGAAGCCTCTCTTGTATGTTTCACCTTTCCAGCCTCTCTTGTCCATTTCACCTCTTCAGTATTTGTCTATTTCATTTCATCAGTTTCTCTTGTCCATTTCACCTCTTCAGTATCTCTTGTCTATTTTACCTCAGCAGTTTCTCTTGACCATTTCACCTCTGTGACCTCTCTCAAATACACCTCCTTCCCTCCTCTGACACTGCCACCACCACCTCATCACCTCACCTGCCTGTCTCAAATCCCTCCCCACTCCAATTCATCTTCCATTCAATCATCAAAGTGATTTTCCAAAGCTCAGTTCTGACCATGTCATCCCCCTCTTTTCACCCCCTCACCCCACACCCAATAATCTATAGTGACTCCCTATTGCCTATATGATCTAATTTGGCATTCATAACCATGCCCCCTCCTAGCTTTCCAGTCTTCTTACACCTTACTCCATAATAATTATTCTTTGAGCCAGTGATACCATCTATTCCATGAATAAAACACTCCATCTTCTGACGTTAGACATTTTTTCTGGCTGTCCACTATGCCTGAAATGCTCTCCCTCATCTCTGCATCCTGGCTTCCCTGACTTCCTTTAAATTACAGCTAAAATCCCTTTCCCAACCCTTCCTTATTCTTATTTCTTCCTTATCTTATTTCCTATTTATCTTATCTATAGCTTATTTGTATGTATCTGTATGCCTGTTTTCTCTGCCTTCATATTGTAAGCTCCTAGAAGGCAGGGACTGTCTTTTGTCCCTTTTTGTACCCCCCAGTGCTTACACAGTAGTGGCACATAGTCGGGGCTTAACAGAAACTTACCTATTGTCTGACAGAGCTGTTAAGTGCATTAGGACTTGAGACCTTTGTCTCTCCTCAAAAATAAATTATTGCCACTCCTATATTATTTTTAATAGAAACAGCCAACTTTCTGCCTTTCTGTGGCTTATAACTGGTCTCAGGAGAGTGGTACAGCTTTGTTTAGATGATAGAATTAAAGAGTAATCAAGCATTAGCCAGAAGGGTTTTAGAACACAGAATGTCAAAAACTGAAAGAACTTTAGCACATCATAGGTAACTATTGTCCTCATTCCTCAGACACACGGACTGGTTTCAGCAATCGCTCTTTCTCAGGAGGAAATTTCTTCTCCTTGCTCTGTCTGGGTCTCCTCCTGGCACCCTCCTTATTACATATGGTTTCTTGGAAGAATGCTTTGGATGCACAGGTTTCTCTTCAGGTATCTAGTCTGTGTTGTGTGTAGTTCCATGCCTTCCCTGGGGTTCTTCCTTTCTCTTGGCATCCCTTGCATGGTATATTTCCAGCGCTCTGGAAAATGGGATTAGAAAATGGGAAAGTCACTGGTGCCATATTCTATACCCTCTCTCCTTCATGTGCTTTTAAAAAATTTTGTTTTATTTTTATTCTGAATTTATGAATACACACAAAAAAGAACATTTCCATATGCAAAGGGAAAATGATTATATGTGAAATCTCTACCACTATCAATACAATTTGCTTTTTTAAAAAAAATTCTATTTATTTTTAGTTTTCAACATTCATTTCCACAAGATTTTGAGTTCCAGATTTTCTCTCCATCTCTCCCTTCTGCCCACCCCAAGACAAAACATGCATTCTGATTACCCCTTCCCCCAATCTGCCCTCCCTTCTATCACACCTCTCCCTTTTCTTATCCCCATCCCCTCTATTTTCTTGTAGGGCAAGATAGATTTCTATACCCCATTTCCTATATCTCTTATTTCCCAGTTGCATGTAGAAACAATTTTTAACATTTGTTTTTAAAATTTTGAGTTCCAACTTCTCTCCCTTTCTCCCTCCCACCCATCCCCACTGAGAAGGCAAGCAATTTGATATATGTTATACTTTTGTAGTTATGCAAAAGACTTCCAAAAAGTCATGTTGTGAAAGACTAACTATATTTCCCTCCATTCTGTCACGCCCCTCATTTATTCTAGTCTCTCTTTTGACCCTATCCCTCCTCAAAAGTATTTACTTCTAATTATGCCCTCCTCCCATTTGCCCTCCCTTCTATCATTCTCCCCACCTCCTGCTTATTCCCTTCTCTCCTACTGTCTTATAGTGTAAGATAGATTTTCATAACAAACTGAGTGTGCATGTTATTCCCTCCTTAAGCTATATGTGATGAGAATAAGATTCGCTTTTCCCTTCTCATTTCCCCTCTCTTCCCTTCCATTGAAAAAGTTTTTTCTTGCCTCTTTTATGTGAGAGATAATTTGTCCCATTCTATTTTCCCTTTCTTCTCTTAATATATTCCTCTCTCATCCCTTAATTTTATTTTTTTAGATATCATTCTTTTCTATTCAACTCATCCTATGTCCTCTCTATATATAATTCCTCCAACTACCCAGCATTGTGAAAAGTCTCGAGTTATAAATATTATCTTTCCATGTAGGAATGTAAACAGTTCACCTTTATTAATTCCCTTATGATTTCTCTTTCCTGTTTACCTTTTCCTGCTTCTCTGGATTCTTGTGTTTGAAAGTCAAATTTTCTATTTAGCTCTGATCTTTTCATCAAAAATGCTTGAAAATCCTCTATTTCATTGAATGACCATTTTTTTTCCTGAGGTATTATACTCAGTTTTGCTGCGTAGGTGATTCTTGGTTTTAATTGTAGTTCTTTTGAGTTCTGGAATATCGTATTCCAAGCCCTTCAATCCCTTAGCATAGAAGCTGCAAAATCTTGTGTTATCCTGATTGTATTTCCACAATACTCAAGTTGTTTCTTTCTAGTTGCTTGCAATAATTTCTCCTTGACCTTGGAGCTCTAGAATTTGACTACAATATTCTTAGGAGTTTTCCTTTTGGGATCTCTTTCAGGAGGTGATCAGTAGATTCTTTCAATATTTATTTTACCCTCTGGTTCTAGAATATCAGGGCAGTTTTCCTTGATGATTTCTTGGAAGATGATGTCTAGGCTCTATTTTTGATCATGGCTTTCAGGTAGCCCCATAATTTTTAAATTATCTCTCCTGGATCTATTTTCCAGGTCAATTGTTTTTCCAATGAGATATTTCATGTTGTCTTCTATTTTTTCATTCCTTTGGTTTTGTTTTATAATTTCTTGATTTTTCATAAAATCATTATCTTCCATCTGCTCTATTCTAATTTTTAAGGAATTACTTTATTGAGTGAGCTTTTAGACCTCCTTTTCCATCCAGTCAGTTCTGCTTTTTGGGATATTCTTGTCTTCATTGACGTTTTGGATCTATTCTGTCATTTGTGTTAGTCTATTTTTTACAGTGTTACTTTCTTCAGCATTTTTTTTGGGTCTCCCTTAGCAAACAGTTGACTCATTTTTCATAATTTTCTTGCATCACTCTCATTTCTCTTCCCAGTTTTTGCTCTACTTCTCTTACTTGATTTTCAAAATCCTTTTTTTAGCTCTTCCATGACATGAGACCAATTCATATTTTTCTTGGAGGCTTTAGATGGAGAAGCTTTGTCATCTTCTGTTTGCATGTTTTGGTCTTCCTTGTCACCAAAGTAAGATTCTATAGTCTGATTCTTTTTTTTTTTTTTTTTTTGGTTTTTTGCTCATTTCCCCAGTCATTTACTTGACTTTTGAGCTCTTTGTTAAGGTAGATCTCTGCTTCCAGTACAGGGAGGTGTAGTGTCAGCCACTAGATCCCCACAATCTGTAGGCCTAGAGCTCTGGAAACAGTCAGTGCCTCTGGCCCTGCTGCTGCTGAGGCTGCTGCAGGTTCTTCTACCCCCTCCCCTCTCTGCTGCTCTGGAGCTAGGGCCAGACCAATCCACTCTCCCACACTGGTCCCACAGGCTTTTTCCACTGACCTTCCAATTTGTCTTCAGCGTTTTGGGGTCCTGAAGTCTGGAAACTGGAACAGGTGTGAGAGATTCAGTCTCCCCAAGGCCTGCTCAGGTCCTGTCTGTGCCAGCATGGCCCATGCTGGACTGTGCACTGCCTCCTGTGTGATGCAATAGACATTTCCCAGTGACCTTCCAGGCTCTCTTGGGCTGGAGATTTGCTTCATTCCATCATTCTGTGGTTTCTGCAGCTCTAGAATTTGTTTAAAGTCATTTTTTACATGTATTTGGGGACAGGCTTGGGGGCAGCACTCTACAAAGTGTGTGCTGTTACTCCACCACCTTGGTTCTGTCCCCTCCTTCATGTGCTTCTTACAAAAGGTTTGAGGAGAGGGCAGACAGAAGAAAAGCTAGCCAGCACCACTTACACAAGTCTGCTACAATTAGGATCCAAGTTTTCTGACTCCTAATCTCTTTACATTAGACCTTGATGGTTGTGTTGAAGATATCAAGGATTTTGTCACTGCTTCTTTCTTTTCCCTGTTCTGGATCTTTCTGTACCTCTATTTTGGGGAGGGCAGACAACTTCCCCTGGCTGGGGATCTTTCCCTGTACTTTGGATTCCTGTAGTGCAAGCTAATATCAAATTCATAAGCATTTATTAAGTTCTTACTGTATGCCTGGCCCTGTTCTAAGGGGTGGGAATACAAATATAACCAGAAAGAAAATCAGCCTTTGCTATCAAGGATCTAACATTGTATTGGGGAAAACATATAAATGGAAGCTGGAAAGGTGGAGGAAGAGAGATGAAAGAACTTGACTTGGGCATGGTAGAGAAAATCCAGAGAGTCAAGAGAACAACCTGAGAGGGAATGACAACATTCTGCTGGTGCAGTAGAAATTGTGCTGGTTTCAGATCCAGAGGACCTGTGACCTTGGGCAAGCCTCAGTTTTCTCATCTATTAAATGAAAGGCCTGGACTGGAGGATCTCAAAGTTCCCCTCACTATTAAAAGCTTGATTTGCAGTGAACTAGTTCCTCTTTCCTTCCAACATCCTTTATCATCTAGCCATACTGGCTTGTTTGCCATAATTATCCAGACATGACATTCCATCTCCCTTTTCTCTGTCTTGTATTGGCTGTTCGTTCTCCACGCCCAGAATGCTCTCCCTCCCTTCTTTTGCTTTCCTTGGGCACCTCCAAGACTTAGCTCAAATTCCACTTTCTGTAGGAGGCCTTTCCTAAGCCCTCCTCTGCCTTCCACCCCTTCCCCACTCCACTCCACTTTACAGCTGCCATGTTCCCCTCTTGTATCAACTTCCATCTATTTTGTATCTGTCTTGTATATACTTAAATTATTTACATGGTGTCTCCCCTGTTAGAATAGAAACTCTTTGAAGGCAGGCACCAATAATGTTTGCTTTTTTTCATATCCAGAGTGTTTAGCACACTGCTTTGCACATTTTTGATGTTGTTCAGTCATTTCAGTCCCAGTTGACTCTTCCATAATCCCATTTGAGGTTTTCATGGCAGAAACACTGGAGGGGTTTGCCATTTCCTTCTCCAGCTCATTTTACAGCTGAGGAAACTGAGGCAAACAGGATGATGTGACTTGTCCAGGGTCACACAGCTAGTGAGTGTCTGAAGCTGAATTTGAACTCTTGACTCCAGGACTGGCATGCTATACACTATGGCACCCAATTGTTCCCCCCTCCCCAGCTACCCTATCCTACCATCCTTCCCCCAAAGTGATCTGACCCTCCATTGTCCCTATCACCTTCTACTTTATATTAAAAAGATTTATATACCAGTCATTTCTATATATTCCTCCCCCATCATTGGACTTTAAACTCTTTGAGAATCAAGAATGATGTCATTTTCCTTCTATTTATCTTCACTGCTGATCGCATAGTAAGTGCTTCATAAAAGTTTGTGGAGTTGAAACAGGCAACCTCTCCTGTCAGGGTGTAGATTGTTCCAGATTCTGATGGGACATTGGGTGAGCACGGTAGGTGGGCTAGCCTCAGACTTCTCTTTGGCTCTGATGGAATCACAGGGAGCCTTCTGGCAGGGCAAAGCTGAGGAAATGGATGTGTCTGTAGCCATTAGTATACAATGTGGTACTGGAGAAGTCAGGCTTGGAGTCGGAGTCTTGGGGTTGAATCCCAGCTGGGTTACTTACTGCCTGTCTTATCTTAGTCAATAATAATATCTTATATTTATTATGTAGTATGCAGGGACAGCTGCAATTCAGAGGCAGAAAGTCCTGGTTTCAGGACCTGCCTCTGACATTTCTGACTGTATGACTCTGGCCAAGTCATCTAACCTCTCATGTTTCTGGGCAAATCTCTGATGTTATTTTGCAGAAAAGTTATATTGGTAGAAGGAAATTCTTCATCTGAGAATTCCCTATGCTGATGAAATCACATGTATAATTTCTATCCCAATTTATATAAATTTATCCCAATTTATGTAATTTAGATAACTTATCCCAGTTTATATAAATTTACATAACATCCCAATTTATATAAATTTATATACTTTATCACAATTTATATGTTTTACCCCAAGGTATTTAAATTTATATAATTTATATGCATATTTATTTAAAGTTTACAAAGATCCTCACACACATGATTTCCTTTGACCCTCTCTACAATCCTGAGACAGGTGCTATTATTATCCCCATTTCACAGATAAAAGAGAGATTGTGTATCCTGCCAAGTGTCAGAGGCCAGAGCCTGTCTGCAGTCTGTGCACTAAGTCGAGATGTTTCTGGAGTCACTTTCCTTCTTTGGGTCTCAATTTCTTCGTCTGTAAAATGAGGAGGTTGGAACAGAGTGATCTGTCAAGTTCCTTTCTGCTCTAAAATGCTGTGAATTAGCCTGTCGCTCAATCAAACTCTCCTGGATTCTTTTCCTTTTTGAGTCCTTATTCCTGCTCTCCTAGACCTTTGAAGGGGAAGGAGGAAAGAGCTTTCCAGAAGGTGGGGCTGATGAACCTAGGGCTGCAAGCTCAGACCCCTGGGGGTTTCTGACTTAAGTAGTAATTATGGGGCGTTTGGACTGAGGAATGTCATCCTGTCCCTGCCTCAAGGATCTTCAGGTAGCTCTGGTGTTACATTCATCAGGCAGAGACATTTAGAACTTAATCTCATGTCTTTGCTGAGCAAAAGTTACTGTGTGCCCCAGCAGTGTGCTAGACCTGGTGCTGGAAGCAAAAGACAGAAAAGTAATAAAAGATGTGAAGTAGAAAACCTGCGTTTGAATTCCAACTCTGCCCTTTTTGACATTGGCCAAATCACTTCCCTTTTCTGGGGGCAAGTGAGGAATTTGGAAGAGATGATCTCTAGAGTCCTCCATGCTCTACAGGACAGGATATAATTAAGTATGATGGCCAGAAGGACTTCATAAGATAGGGGAAGGAGGAGAGCTGGAGAGGGGGAGGGAAAGAGGCTCCTTTTTTTTTTTTCAGCAAAGCTTTGAAATTCCCACGCTGAGGAGCTCAGCCCTAAAATCAGCCCTCTGAACTACCCATGTCCATTCCCCACCTCTAGAAGGTGGTCACTGCCTAGACATTGGTCTCAGAAACACTTCCTTCTGGTTTCTTCTCCTACCTTTTCCTGGTCCCCTGGAGAGTAGGACAACTGGAGAGAGATCCCCTTAAGGGATAGCAACTGAACTGAGAAACTTATAAAACAATTTCTCTCTCCTCTCCCCCCCTTCTCTCTCTCTCTCTCTTTATCTCTCTCTCCCTCCCTCTCTACTCCTCCCCCTCTCTCCCTCTCCTTTCCCTTCCCTCCTCTGTCTCTCACTCTCCTCCTTTCCCCTTCCCATCCTGTTTCTATCTCTATTTCTCTCTCTTTTCCCTCCTACCCTCTCTCCTTTCATCCTCTTTCCCTTCTTTGTCTCTGTCTCAGTTCCTCCAATTCCACCCTTCCCAGACTCCTGAGGAATGACAGGGAATGAGGTGTACAACTTTGTTATGTAGAAATAAGAGAGTTGGGGGACGGGAAGGGGGAGGGACCCTCCCTTTAATTCTAGTCTCCAGAGCACATTCCACAGACCTGTGATGGCTTGGGCACATGAGCTTTATGGAACCCACAGAGTAGCTCCCCCTGCCCCAGGCTCTGATGTCCTGATAACGCATTCCGCCTCATCTGTGTACTCTAAACACAGGCAGAGCCTACAATGGGGAGGAAGGAGAACACACCCAGAGCTGTAGGAATCCTAGACCACAAAGGAACCTCTCTGAACTCAGAATGTTGGAACTGGAAGGGGTCTTGGGCACCATAGCTCAATGCTTTCATTGCTTTCTCTAAAACTCAGAGAAGGGGAAAAGACTGGATTAAGCCCATATCATAGGATCATGAAATGAGTTAGAAGGGACCTTAGAGGCCATCTAGTCCAGTCCCTCCTTAAAAGACCTCCAGTGATGGGGAACTCACCACCTCCAAGTGGAGGTGGTTGATTCCACTTTGGGTCAGCTCTAATTCTAAAAGTTAATTTATTCTAGAGAACACTCTCTAGAACTTCTGCCCATGCTCCTGGCTCTGCCCTCTGAGACCCAATGGAATAAGTGTAACTCCTCCTCCAAGACAGCCCTTCAGACATCTGAAGACAGCTATGGTATGACCCTCCCTCCAACTCACCTCACCTCAAGTCTTCCTCAGGCTAAACATCTCCAGTTCCATTGAATCAGGAAGTCTTAGCCTCAAAGACCAGCAGCATTAAAAATAATATTTAAGTTTTGTTGGGGGAGAGTTATAATCTAACCTTGAGCTGAAAGAGACAATCAAGGTAACCAAGGAGGTGTTTGTTCCCTGACTCTTGGCCTCTATCACTTCAGTCCTGGTGCCAGGAATACAGACCTAGTCAGCTGCAGGAGCTGCCTCTCATATTGTGGACTGGGCTATGGCCACCAGCGTAAGGGAACTCCTTGGGCCACATGTTCTTGGTCCTTTGTTGTGGTTTCAGCCAAAAATGAGCTTGAATCTTGGAGTGGAGGCAGCCTCTGCCTCAAGTTACCTGGTGCCTGAGCAATAAAGAGATAGTGAAAGGAGCCAGAGGGGGACTCCCAAATGCCCAGCAGACCCTTGTGATCATGTGCCTGAGTTGATTCTTCCTTAGTAAAGCAAGAGGGGGTTTCTGATTAAGCTATTTTATGCTCTTAAGGCTCTCCCAGTCCTGAACTTCTGTGTTCTAAATACCCTCCCAGCTCTGATATCCTGTTTTCTAAGGGCCCTCCCAGTTCTGACATTCTGGATTCTAAAGGCCCTCCCAGTTCTGACATTCTGGATTCTAAAGGCCCTCCCAGTTCTGACATTCTGTGTTCTGAGGGCCCTCCCAGCTCTGACATTCTAGGTTCTAAGGTCCTTTCTAACACTCAGTCTTGTGATCTGATGATTAAATCTATTCATGTCTCTTAACCATGAGCCTTTTTGTTTTTAGAATCCCGAGTAGGCTTCTAGACCTGCTATCTGGCTGGCAGGTGACTATTGTATTAAAATAGATGTGTGATCTGGGATTGAAAACTTAGGTTCATAGCTGTTGCAGCCAAACTCAATTAGAGAGTGATATCTGTTTAAACACCTACTCATATATACACAGAGATTCACAGGTACAGAGATACACAATACATACATACATACTACACACATATTGACACTCAAATATACACATATAAATATAAATAAATGCACACATACATGTATAAACTATATGCACAATACACACATACAGATATAAACACATACTTTCACATACACACATACAAATACCCACATACATACTATATACATCCACAATATATACATATAAACATATACACTTATACATATTCACACATATATACTACACACATCCACATAATACACACATATAAACATATACACACATACATATACACACACACACATACATCCACAATGTTTTTTTTTCTAGGTGGTATGGAATAATGTTTAGAGCTATGCAGAGTCTAGAGAAACCTGAATTTGGATAAGTAGTTGGCACAATTAATTACTTGGGGGATACCAAACAAGTCTCTTCTCTGAACTGCCTTAATTTCCTCATCAATAAAATGGGAATAATATAATTTGTGGGACCTACCTACTTCAACAGATTGTGTTGTGGGTTATAAACTTGAAAAACTTTATGGAAATGGAATTTTGGTCTAGTATGGGTCTGTGAAATAGAGAATAATCCTCAAATGTCTTTGGCCTCAGGATGCCTTTGTACTCTTAAAAATTATTGAGGACCCTCCCCAAAAGAGCTTTTGTTTATGTAGGCTATATCCATAGGTATTTATTGTATTAGAAATTTTTAAATTTCTGTTGTCCGCCTGATTCTTGCTCATCATTCTTGAAGAGGATCATGGTGCCAGGAAGGTGATGCCATGACTTACAAGTGAACTGGACCACAGTGAGGCAGGGCTGTGCAAAGTCACCAGACACTCTCTCCTCCAGAGCCATCTGGGTCCAGTGGCAAGATACAGATCAGGAGGACTGGAGATGGCCCAGGATGCAGTGGGAGACCTTGGCCTTCTTAAGCTAAGGCCTTTAGCAGGTCTCAGTTTGACTGAGGCAACACTCAGTGATTAAAGCTAGGTAAGAAATGAGGCGAAAAAGGACCCCTTTTATCTAGTTAAAAAAAAAATCCACATGGGAGGGGAAAACTTCAGAGTTTCTGTCCTAAACAGAAACAATTGCTATTTATAATCATTCTGAAAGGGACTCCTAAAATTGCACTTTGAGTGTAGTTGGTATATTGAATTTCCAGTGGGGCAACTCCATCTACCAAAATATGTCAGCAATTTACATTTATATAAATTACATGCTCTTAAACTTTTAGTCTCAGACACTTGCCAGGAGCACTGAGAACTTGTTCACAGTCATATGGGCAGGAGGTATCAGAAATAGGACTTGAATTCAGGTCTCTGTAATCCTGAGCTGTACATCACCTCTCCATGGAAATGTCAATAATAATAGCTACCATAATAATAATTATTATTCTTTATAGGAGCAAATTTTTAAAACTGAAGTAGACCCCAGTCTAACTCCTTCCTGATGTTACAGATCACACACACACAACACACACAGACACATGCACACACATACACACACACATGCACAATCTGGGTTTTTTTAAACTCCCCCATGCTTACTCCCTGTTGGGTGTTACTATCTGACTAAAAATCAACTGTAGTTTTGTGGTTTGAAAATAATCTCTTTTTTTTTTTTTATTAATTGAAAGTGATCTGTACCGGGGATGTTTTACCCTTTCTTGCACTAGCCGGAGTTTTGGATTATTTCCGGCTCAGTATTTTCCTTCTCTTTTGCCTTACAGTAGATAAAATGGAGGTATGTTTGAAAATGATTTCTTTGTTTCCTGGGCTCAGTCTCTGCCCACTAGGTTGCAAGCAGGGATGTGCTACCTCTATGGCTGTGGGTCCCCTCCCTGTTCTTCAGGCTACTCCCTATGCAGGGCATGTGCCTGGCTTCATGGTATCCTACCGTCACAGATGCAGAGCTGGATGGGGACCTTGGAGTCGGCTGGGTTCAGCTCCATCAATTAAGAGAGAAAGACACCAAAGTCTTAATAGGGAAGTGACTCACCATACTCATGGAACCAGTAAGTGGCCCAGGTCAAGCTTGAACCCAAGTCTTCTGACTCCAAATGCAGTGGACAGTCTACAATAACATAATACTGTATTATTTTTATTACTTCATAATACCTTCAACTGGGGTGGCTAGGGGGCACCATGGTGCATAGCACTCCTGACTTGGAGTCAGGAAGACTTATCTTCCCGAGTTCAAATCCTGCCCCAGACACTTACTAGCTGTGTGACCCTGGGTAAGTCACTTCACCCTGTTTGCCTCAGTTTCCTCATCGGCAAAAGGAGCTGGAGAAGGAAATGGCAAATAGCTCCAGTGTCTCTGCCAAGAAAACCCCAAATGGGATCATGAAGAGTGAGACAGGACTAAAACAACTGAATTGACCTTCTTCTGAGTTCATAGCCAGGGAATTTGGTCCCTAAGGTCCTTGCTGAAAGTGACCTTAGAACATAGGATGTCAGAGTTGGGAGGACCCTTTGGACACAGAATGTCAGAGGTGGAATAAATCTTTCCATTTATTCTAAAATACCTTATGGAACAGAAATAATTTAGTTCAACTCTCTCCATTTTTTTTTATTTTAAAGCCTCAGTTTCTCAGTTTTCCCAGGAGGGAAGTACAGCAGTCATTCATGGGCTAGATCTCATTGCTTATCAGCATGGATAAGCTGATTTTTATTTCCGAAAATGGGTCAGTTCATCCCTCTTTAGTCTGTCTGTTAGCTCCCTACTCCCAGAGGGTCTGTATATTGATGCCAAACTCAATCTGGCCCCCATTACTGCAGCTCAGAACTCCAAAGCTCAAGTGATCCGCCCAATACTGGGTAAGCTGGTCTAGCCCTGATGGTGGCATAATACCAGATGCCACCAAACCTCAGAAACCAGATGCCTTGCCTCAGTATTGCTTCACTCCCTGCTCTGGCACCTTTGATAGATAGCTTTCCATTCTATCCACCTGAGGGAGGGGATTTGATACTTGAAACCAAGGACATTGCTGAATGTTCCCTCTGACCCATACATAGCTGATTGATTAAAGGGCCAACCATTGGGTACAGGGTAGACATCAGGAAGTTGGCACCTGATGCCTGGCATGTTGAGTTTGATTCTGGCCCAAGAGAATGTATTTTTGGCCAACCTTCCAAATCATCAGTAATCAGGACGGCTAGTTGACGTGACTTGGAAGACATCAACTTTTAGCAGAAGGTTGGCGGCAAAGGACTTTCATCATCTGGTATCACCCTGACTTTTCAGCCTTATCTTAATACAAAATATGCCATACACTCTACATGCCAACCAAACTGGACTGCCTACTATTTGCCAGACACACCCTGTATTCTACCACCTCTTGGCTATTGCTCACACCTTCTCCTACACTTGGAATCCGTTCCCTCCCTCTCTTTATTTGTTGAATTTCTTTCCACTTTTCAATGCTCAAATCCATTACCACCTTCTCGAGGAAGTCCTTCTTGACCCCTCAATCATTAAGGACTGTTACCTCTGACCTTACGTCACACTCAGTTTTGTCCATCTCTGAGGCATGAAGTCCAAGGATCAGGGGATCCTCTAGAGCTCACTAGTAAAGCCTATGGCGTCTTCAGAAAATGATTTTAAATGCAGAAAATAAAATACGTAGGACTACAAAGGTTATTGGAAATAAAGACATAATTTTTTTTACACCCAAGGTCACAAACTCAGCAATATATCCACAGACTCCCTGGATATACATGAACCCTAGGTTCAGAATCTCTCACCTAGAATGCAAAAAGACCTTAGAGATCATCTAGCTTGGTCTTCTCATTTGACAGAAGGGGAAACTGAGGCCCATGGAAGTTAAATGACCTGTCTAAGATCACCCTCTCACAGGGGTCTCACAGGGAGAGACAGAAGTCTAAGGAAGATCCTCTGATTCAAAATCCATTATTTTTTGTAGTATACCTTGCTGCCTCTCATATGGGAGAAGCGGGGTGGATGAGATGATCTTTCAAGGTACTTCCCTAATATTTAAGGACAGAACGGTGCTGTTGGCCCAGGACAAGATGGAGTCTGTGTTTCATAGAATTATATATGTATGTGTATAAGGGTATGTGTGTGCATATATACACGTGTATGTTCATATATGTGTTTGTATATTTATTATATATGCAACATATATTATATCTATAACACATATATGTGTATATGTATGTATATGTATGCATGTATATATGTGTGCTTATATATTTACTATATACACAATATATTACATATATTATATCTATAACACATACATATATGTATATATATATGTGCATATATATGTATATGTGTGGGTGTGTGTGTATGCATATATATGTATAGGTATGTTCTATCTAGGATTGTTTGCTATCCAGTCAGCACCAGGTTGTGCGGGCCTGTGAGCTTTACTCAGGTCTGAGGTCATGAATGACCACTAGAATGTAATATGCTTCTTAGGGGCAGGGACACTCATTTTTATTTTTGAATCCCAAGCCTTATAGAGGCAAAAAAGTCATCTTAGGCATAGGACTGACCATGACACTCCTGGACTCAGTAAACTGCAGCAGCTCCCTGTTAACCACAGGAGCAAAGTTTTAAAAATCCTGTTTGGCTTTCAAAACACTTGACAGCTTCTCTCCTTACTACATTTCCAGTCTTCTTACATTCTATTTCCCCGCCATGTACTCTCAGATCCAGGTCGCTGTCTTCTTTGTATACAGTACTCTGTATTCTTTCTCTGCCCCATTTCTCTGGCTGTCCTTTCATCTTGACTTCCTTTAAGACTGAGGCAAGAGGGCCATTAAGACAGCTCTTGCCCAAGAGTCAGAGACACTCACTAGCCGTGTGACCCTGAGCAAGTCACTTAACCCCATTTCTCTTAAAAAAAAGACTGAGCTGAAATCTTACCTTCTGCAGGAAGAATTTCTAGGTCCCTCCCACTGCTGGTACTTTTTCTCTGAGATTGCCTTCCATTTACACTGTATGTACCTTTTACATATATAGCTTTTACATATTGTCTTCTCTATTAGATTGTGAGGTCCTTGAAAGCAGGGTCTCTTTTTGCCTTTCTGTGTACCTCTAGCACTCAGTACTGTGCCTGGAATATAACAAGCACTTAATAAAGGCTTGCTGATTGACTGATTAAATGCTTGATAAGAATTCATTGATTGATGACAGGGACAATTTTGTTTTTGCCATTGGCTCATCAATGCCCAGCCTAGTTGACAGATTGTTGATCACTTCTCCTGGACTAGGGATTGGAAACTTTTGAATATTTGCTATTGGTCACTGGAAAAATAGGAAGAAGTAGTGTGTGTGCCTAGTAGCATCCTGTCTCTGCCCCTGCATCACCAACCAGCCTTGTGTCCCTGTCGGGATGAGGGGTAAGGAGTATGGAACAATCTAGGGGAATGCTCTGTGTGACCACCAGACTTGATTCACATTTAGCAATTGGTCAACATACATGACCACTAAGGTGTCTTCAAATTCAAAACCCTATGACCATCCTAGGGTCCAGAGACAAAGAAAATGTGTTCAAGTGGCAAAGGGGCAGCCAGTAGGTGCAATGGTTGGAACCTGGAAGACCTGAGTTCAGATCCTACCTCAGACTCATTAGCTGGGTGACCCTAGGCTTGTCCCTCTCTCAATTTCAGTTTCCTGTAAAATGGGGATAATAACAGCTACCTCAAAGAATTGTTATGGAGATGAAATGAAATGTCCTATGTAAAGAACTTTGCAAATCTTAGGGCACAATATAAATGCTAGTTATTATTTGGGCTTGATGCCAGAAACATTTTCTTAATAATCAATTATCCAAAGGTGAGATGGGCTGCCTTGGGAGGGAATGGTTTCCCCTTGCTGAAGGTCTTCAAAAAAATTGGATGGAAAAAAAAGAAAAGATTGGGGGATCACTTGTTGGTTGTTTGAGCTGGGGCACATTACTTAACCTAAGTCTACCTTAATTTTTCTTCTGTAAAATGGGGGTAATAACAGTGTCTACTTCTCAGGGTTGTTGTGAGAATCAAATTAGATAACATTGATAAAGCACTTAGCACAGTGTCTGCACATAGCAATTGCTCAATATATAAATGCTTGTTTAAAAATGTGTTAGTGGAGATTCCTTTTTGGGGATGGGTTGGACCAGATAGCACCACTGGAAGAGATCTCCCTACTCACAAAATTAAAATTTTGTGAGCTATGTTCACGCTCCATCAAGTAGTGAGTTGTGCGTTGCTAGAAGTCTTCAGGATGAGGTTGAATCACAGAGTTTAAATTCAATCAGCATTTATTAATCACTTTCAGTCATTTTTCAGTCATGTATAACTCTTTGTGACCCCATTTGGGGTTTCCTTGGCAGAGATACTGGAGGGGTTTACCATTTTCTTTCTCCAATTCATTTTACAGATGAGGAAACTGAGGCAAACAGGGTGAAGTGACTTGTCCAGGGTCACACAGCTAGTAAGTGTCTGAGGCAGTATTTGAACTCAGGAAGATGAGTCTTTCTGACTCCAGGGTTTGCACTCTATCCACTGCACCATCTAGATGCTCCTTTATTAATCACATACTACATGCTGGGCATCATGCTAAGTGCTGGAGATACAAAGAAAGACAAAACAGTCCCTGTCTTCAAGGATCTTACATTCTAATGGGAAGAGACATCATGTATATAACTAGGAATCTGCCAGATATAGAAATGGAAGTAAATGGAAGGTGATCTGAAAGGCTTTGGATTGGGTAGGGGTGGGGGAAGACTTCTTGCCAAGGTGGGATGTCAGCAGAGTCTTGAGGGCAGCCAGGGAAAGCAAGATGAGGTGAAAAGGGAGTACATTCCTTGCATGGGGGACAGCTAGGAGAGATGCTGCAAAGGAAAATGGAATGTTATAATTGAAGACACGAGCTCTCCTGCCATGTCTACATACAGCCAATCAGCCAATCCATAAACAATGCTTTGCTTTGACAACTGGTTTTCCCAAGCCATTGTATCCATCAAATGTCATTCTTCACAATTAACCTTCATGGCTTTGGGTTTGGGAATGACAGCTGTATTTTACAGTTGGGAAAACTGAGGTCCCAAAGAGAGGCCTGGCTAGAGCAAGATGTCTGAGCTAATATAAGTGTTCTTCCCACCATGATACCCAATTGCTGCGTGTTGTCTCCATTCTGAAGCCCTGAGACTCTGGGATGACCTTCTGGCTTACCTCCTTCTTGTCCTCTCCTTCTCTCTGGTCCAGTTCAGTCCCTCCAGGGGCTGTGACTTTTAAGGTCACTGGAAGCTCCACAGTGCAGACCTACCTGGAGTATGACCCTAAGATTGTGAGCGGGCCCCCAGCTGATGAACATTGGCCTCTGAATGCCGAAGTGGACGTGATCATATCCATGGAGGCTGCCAGTAAGAGTGTTGATGATGCCAAGGTGAGAGGGAGGCTCCATAGATTCCTTCACCAGACACTTGCACACACACACACACACACACACACACACACACACACACACACACACACACCCTGCTCTGATCTCTACACATTGCTAAGCACATATATCCACACCCATACCCACACACATACATGTACATATCTCGCTACTCTCTTTATATATGTACTTTATGTACACATCCTCACCTATGTGCCATCCCCAGTCTTCTGTATTTACTTAAGCACATAGCCACACTGGCATACCCACCAGGGTACCCCATAATTCTCCAGATTTCTCCCATTCCCACTTCCATTTCATCTCTCCCATTAGAATATAAGCTTTTTGAGGGCAGGGAATGCTTTCTCTCTTTCTTCTGTATCCTCATCACTTAACACAATTTTTGGCACAGAGTCAACACTTAAAAAATGTCTATTGATTAACTCATTGACACCCACACCCACATATATAAACCTCTCCCCTACCCAACATATCCCCAGACTCAATCGTATACATATACGCTCACATATCCCCTTGAATATACAGTCCTTCATGGAAATCGGCTTATATTAGTACACCCACTGTGTAGTCTCCCTACCACTCACATCCATACACATACACACATATGCACATATATATGCACACATACACATACATACATACATACATACACACACACTCTGTGGGCACTTCTCATATTTCTGACACACTAAAACATAAACAAAAATGCACCTTTTTCTGTCCCAGGCCTCCAGCTCTCCAGACTTTCCCTGTTGGGGCAATTTACTCCCACAATTTTCCCTTTTTTCTTCCCTGAATCATCCAGAAAACAATAGAATATCTGAACTGGGAGGGCCTTTAAAACATTGCTTGTTAGATTTGGGAGGGACAGTAGAATGCAGAATATCCATGTTGAAAAAGACCTTAGGATATACACTGTCAAGGCAGGAGGGGTGGGGGGTAGGTGGCTTAGAACACAGAATGTCAGAGCTGGGAGGGGCCTTAGAACACAGAATGTCCAGCTGGGAGGGACCTTAGAGATTATCTAGTCCAGTGTCCTCATTTTACAGATGAGGAAAGTGAGGCTACTCAGGGTGCTCTCCACTAGATCTGTTGACTCTTAGTTCTCACTTGGCACCACTGGGGTGACTGGCCTCTGAGTCTAAGCAGTGACTGTTGGGTTTTTGCCGACTGGAAGGGTTCCCCCATATGCCTCTCAGCAGGATGATCACAGCCAGTTCTCTTTGCTCCTCTTGCTCCGAGATTCCTGGGCTTCCTGGGGGCACAGATGCTGCATTAGGTCAGATCCCATGATGTTTCCACAGGTGCGGGTTTCTTACTATGGGAAGGATAAGAACACTGTGCTAGGCCAAGCCCTGCTGTATCTGACTGGCATTGGTAAGTAGCCCAGGGTCACTTACCCTCTGCCTCTTTGTTTCCGTACCTCTCTGAGCAGGCTCTCGGGATGTCCAGCAGGCTCCCACAAGTCACAAGGTCCAAAACCCACTTGTGCACTAGATCTCAGGTTTGTTCCTGATTTGCTGTGTGATATTCAGTAAGGTGGTCAGCCTCTCTGAGCCTCAGTTTCCTGATCTTCCAAGCAGATCCTGTCTTCTCTGTCCTTCCCGTCTCTCACTGAGGTGTTACACAGATCAGTAGGAGCTTGCTGCTGAGGGACATTAGGCTCCTGGAGGGAAATGGAGGTTATTTGATTACTTATTCTGTGTGTGTGTTAGTCCTTCGTTGCCAAAAAAGACCACACCATCAGAGAAATGATGACATGACTTGCACTTGACTTAGTTTTGAGTGACGGAGGGCTGTGCAGGTCACCAGCCTCACTTCTCCTCCAGAGCCATCTGAATCCAGTGACCAGATATTTATCAGGGTGACTGGAGATGACCCAGGATGAGGCAACTGGGTTTAAGTGACATGCCCAAGGTCACACAGTTAATGAGTGTGAAGCATCTGAGGTGAGATTTGAACTCAGGTCCTCCTGACTCCTTCACTGGTGCTCTATCCACTACACCACCTAGCTGCCCCTACTTCTTGTTGTACAACATAAATGAAAACTGAAGAAGGTGCGTAGCACATTGGAGCTAGAGGCCCCTTACAATGCAGAATGCCAAAGTCCGAAGGGTACTGAGGCAGTAAAATGTCAGAGTCAGAAGGAATTTTAGCTTAGAACATAGAATTTCAGAGCTGGGAAAGCTCTTGGAACATGGAATGTTCCAAGAGCAACATGAGAGGCCCTTAGAACCTAAAATGTCATAGCTGTAAGGAACCTTAGAACATAGAATGTCAGAGGTGAGAGGGACCCTAGCTTGGAAGACAAAATGTTGGAAGTGAAGAGTACCTTAGAATGTAGGATGTCAGAGCTGGAGGAGAACTTTGAACATAGAATATCACAGTTAGAAGGTACCTTAGCTTAGAACATAGGATGTCAGAGGAGAGAGGGACTTTAGAACAGAGTGTCAGAACTGGAAAGAACTCCAATTTAAGACATACTGTGTAGAATGATCAAGCAGGAAGGAACCTTAGAACACAGAGTTGGAAGGATCTTGAGTATATGGAATGTTAGAGCTGGAAGACCTTAGAGATCATTAGTGAAATATTTTACAGGTGAGACCCAGTAGAGAAAATCATTTGCTCAAGATCACATGACTACATGGTGTCAAATCTCTGATAATATCCTGCTCCCACAGGGGCCTGGTCACAGGTTCTCTAGAAGATTTGGCCATGGGGGCCTTATGCCTTCAGTCTTTCCACCTGCTCCAATCACCAAGGAAAATGGCTCACAAGGCAGGGTTTCCAAGCTCACAGGCTACCAGGTTTCCAAGGCACAGACCTCATTGCCTTCTGGGAGAGACCTGCCCTGGCATCTGTAGTATTGAATGGGGTGTCAAGGCAGGGCAGAAAATGTGGCTGGTTAGGATACCACTATGCCAAGGGCCTCTGCTTAGAACAAGTACCTCCAGGGACTGGCTAATGGTCACTTTGCTGTGTGATTTTCAGAAGTTTCTTTGGATGTTGACACGGGTCGTACGGGGACAATAAAAAGAAGCAAAGTTGGCAAGGTAAGCATCTCCTGGCATCACCTTGATCACAGAGGTGAAAACACTAGAAAACTCTCAGGGTTTTTGGTAGGGATTGTAAATCTCTCTCTACTGGGGAGCTGAGGCATGGGAATTTCTGAAACAGTAATTCTCACCCTTCCCAGGTCTGATTCCCAAGATCAAATGAGATAATATTTGTAAACTGCTTAGTGTGGTTCCTTGTACATAGTAAGCGCTTAATGAATATTTCTTCCCTTCCCTTCCCTTCCCTTCCCTTCCCTTCTCAAAATGAAGAAGAAATAGATGGAAGAGTGAGGATTAAGTCCACTGTAGGAGTGGGGAAAGTGATACCTAGGAGAGATGTGGTGCTTTGCCCAAGATCTCTCATACAGTTAGGTCAGTGGCCTATTTGAATGAATCTAGTATGAGTCTGTCAATTTGATATGAGGAGGGTGATACTTCTGGTACTGTTGAAATCTACATTTCCCCTCCATTTCACTAGATTAAGGGAATATTTTTAATAGATCAGAGGAATAACGAAGACAGAGCTTCCCATGGCAGTTTCCCATGCTATTCTTAATGAATCAATGGATAAATTAACATTTATGAAGCACCTAAGACATTCTTTATACTAGATACTGGATACAAAGACTAAACAGTCTATTTCTTCAAGAAGCTTACATTCTAATGGGGAGTGCAGGATGTCACACAACATATATATTATAATTTACAGAATCCATTCAAAAATAAATCCAGCCTAGGGAAGGAGGACACCAGTAGCTGGGGGGCGGGGCAGTGGGGGTAAAGGCAAGCCTTTATCTTGTGAACAAAATGGGGAGATGGGATAAAGGATATTAGAACAAGATGGAGCCATGCCTGATTGAATGACCAGACCGAGAAAGTGATCTTTCAGGGGTCTATGTTACTTTGGAAGCAGAACTTCCATGGAATGGGTCAGGAATTTGTGCTTGGCCTAATGCTATTTAAGAGTTTTATCAAGGACTTAGATAAACTCATAGATATTTACAGTTTACAGATGACCCAAATTTGGAAGTATGTTGAATGGTGGTATCATAATACAAAAAAGATTTTTTGATTGTCTAGAATGGTGGATTGAAATCTAGTATGTGTTTGTCCTTTGTCGCTGAAGAAGACCATGCCATCAGAGAAATGATGACATGGCTTGCACTTGACTTTGTTTTGAGTGAGTGAGGGCTGTGCAGGTCACCAGCCTCACATCTCCTCCAGAGCCATCTGGATCCAGTGACCAGATATTCATCAGGATGACTGCAGATGATCCAGGATGAGGCAATTGGGTTTAAGTGACTTGCCCAAGGTCACACAGCTAGTGAGTGTCAAGTGTCTGAGGTGAGATTTGAACTCAGGTCCTCCTCACTCCTGCACTGATGCTCTAACTGCCCGTGAAATCTAGTAAGATAAATTTCAATAGGGGTAAAAGCAAAGTCTTATACAGGCTCAAAAATTAACTCTAATATGATGGGGAAGATGTGAAAGGAAGGAAACATGTATTTCTTAAGCACCTACTATGTGCCAGGTTTTTGCTTTGCTAAGCACTTTATAATTATTATCTCACCTGATCCTTACAACAACCCTAGGAAGGTAGCTGCTATTATTATCTCCATTTTACAGGTGAGGAAACTGAGGCATACAGAGGTGAAATACCTACAGATAGGAAATATCTGAGGCTGGATCATACAGTATTTGAGGCTGAATTTGAACTTAGGTCTTTTTGATTCTGGGTCCAGATCCCCACCCAGTGTGCCACCTAATTATCTAGGTATAGGGTTCAGAACTAAAGAGGATAGTCTGTGTACACTCAAACCTCATAAAAGTTCTCTGGAGTACTCTGTACAATCATGGGCACCACACCTTTCCACTCCTTCATTTTACCATTGTATAATCTAGTGTTGCAGTCTCCTCTATCTACATGGGCCCTGCTTTAAGCAAACCCAATATAGGAAAATCCAAGATTCAAAGGCTGACAGTCATCACCACTGATCCTTGCCTGGACCAGAGAGGAAATCTTTCCTTGACCTCTCCCCCATTTATTCTACCCCTATGAACTTCCATAACATAAGTTGACCATTCTTATTGAGTGAATGAAAAAAAATTCATAATTGTTCATAAATAATTTCATTAGTAATTACTATTAATTCAGAGATTACTTGTTATTAACATTATTATTAATAATAACTTAAAAGACATAATTACACTGATCTATGCAATGATCAACCATGATCCCAGAGGACGCTTGATGAAACATGCTCCCCATCTCCTGCTAGAGAGGGGATGGACTCAGGGTACACAAGGAGACATATTTTTAGACTTGGCTGATATGGGAATTTATTTTACTTTATGCATATTTGCTACAAGAATGAGTTTTTGCTTTTCTTTTTTCAATAGTGAAAGGAGGTGGTAGGAGAGAAAGAAAGTAAATCAAGTTAACTGAAAAAAATTATTTTAAAGCATTTTTACGGTGTTTCAAGGTTTGCAAAGTACTTCATGTGTATATCATTTGATTCTCAGAACAACCCGGGGAGACAGGTGCTGTTATTACCCCTATTTTACAGATGAAAAAACTAAGGCTCAGCAAAGCTATGTGACTTGCCAAGGTTCACACAGCTATTAAATATCTGCGGCAGGATTTGAACCGAAGTCTGAGTCTTGTCCTCTATCTACTACATCACCTAATTCTTTCTCTGTGCCAGGCACTATAAGAGAGTCCCTGACCTCAAGGAGTTTATATTCTAAAGAGGAAAGTTGATATACAAAAAAGAGATGGAGTTGGAAAGGGATGGGGGGAGGGGGAACTTTGGTGGTGGCTCGGAGTTTTCCAGGCAGTGGTGTGATGACCTGGTTCCAGGGAAGATGAGATGCCAGCTCCCTAATTCAAGCATAGTGTCAGGGGCAGAGAGTCGTGGGAAGTGGCTGTGGATGAGCCTGGACCTGGCAAGGGGGAATCTTCATTTCTCCATCTCTGTCTCCTCTGCCCCTTCCTCTCCATCCCCACGGCTGCCCACTTAATCCAGTCACCTCAGTTAATGTCTCACCTGGACATTAGAAGACTGTAGCTTTCTCTCGTGTCTCTCTGCCTTCACTTTTCTCCTTCTCCAATCCATTTGGGACATGTTTGATAAGAAATCGACCCAAGGCATTCATTCAAACCTTTCTGGTTTCCTATTGCCTTGATGATGTAACAATAACTCCTCAGCCTTGCATCTGAAGACCTCCCCAAGCTGCCTTCTGTCCACCTCTCCAGCCTCATGGGCATGCCATATTCCTATCAAAATACACAGGGCATTTTCTGAATATCAGTCTACTTTCCTGAAAGGTGTTCCCCCTCGACTCAGGCTTCCAGAATTTGGATCTGCCTTCAAAGTCTAATTTTGACACCTTCTCCTCTGAGAAACCTTCCCTGAAGCCTCCCCTCACCCTGAGCAGAAAGCATTTTCCCCTGCTCATATTTCTCTAGAACACTCTGTTCTATCTCCCCTTTGTTTTGGTATCACCCTTACCTTTTATTCTCTTTTCCTGTGACGATGTCTTATGCCTTCTTACTCCAGTCCAGAAGAGTGGAAGCATCTTGAGGGGAGCACAGGTAGTATAATTTTTGCCTTCCTCTTCCCAGGACTGAGTACAGTGTTTTGCGTCTAATAGGCCCTGACTAAATGATCATTGAATGGCATTTCATTTCTTTGGCTGCAGAAAACATGGAGCTGGGGCCCAGGAGGTCATGGAGCAATCCTTCTGGTGAACTGTGACAAGGATAGTCCCATCCCTGGGGGAGTCGACTACTCTCACAGCCGCTTGTATTCCATGGCAGGTAAGTAGGGGATGAAAAATTGGGCCAGGAGTGAAGGGGAGATCCTGGAGATCATGCCCCTTGTACTGCCATGGAAGGGGAGAGGGTGGTCCCAGGAAACCCCTCCTCAACTTGTGCATTTTTTCAGACCTGCAGGACATGTCTAAGATGCTGCTCTGGACCAATGGTCCTGATGAAGTCTTCAACAGCCACAAACTTGTCCTACATGTGTCGCTCAGTGACTCAGACAAAGTGGGTGTATTCCATGGTCAAGGTGAGGAGCATATCCCCCAGCACAGTCCTGTTGGCCTGTATCAGTGGTGACACCTGTATTTGTCTATGAATATGGCCCAGAAAGGAAGTTTTCCTTTTTTCTGTCCTTTTTCTTTCTCTCCTTCTCAAATATCTTCTCTCCTTCCTTTCTCCCTCCCTCCCTTCCTTTTTTCTTTCTTTCCTTCCTTCCTTGCTTCCCTCCATCCTTTTCTCTTTCCCACTTTTCTTTCTTCCTTCCTTAAGCACTGATTGAGATCCTGCAGTGCAGAGTCTCATTGCTATAGAGACAAATGACAGACCATTGTAGACAGGTCACTTACTCTCTAAATTTGCTTTTCCTACTATAACCAGAACTCAGTTATCATACTCTCCCGCTGAAGCTGAGACCTCAACCAGGTAACTTTTCAAGATAACTCATCTCCCTGCTCTCAGAAAAGATTCTCTTACTCTCTAATTTTCTTCCAGGTGGGAATAGCATTTCCAATTACAAGAGGGTTCTTGGACCTGACAAATTGTCATACAAGGTGGATCGAGCCCCTGGGGAGAAGGAGATCACCTTCTATGTGGAGGGTCTTGCCTTCCCTGATGCTGATTTTTTTGGACTGATCTCCTTCGACATCACCCTGTTGGACACAGATGAAGTATGACTTGGCAAGGAGGCAGGAGCACTTGGGAAATCTAGCACTGGAGAGGCTGTTGGGAGGATAGGATGATGGTAGTGGTTTCCCAAGGAGAATCTTGGAGCTGGTTGGTTAGCCTCAGACAAAGGGAGATTTGCTTAAGGATGACTAGGTGGGTAGGTTTGTGTGTGTGTGTGTGTGTGTGTGTGTGTTGTGTATGTATGTATGTGTGATGTACATGCAACTATCCAAGATTGGGTAGAGACTCTGAAATTCACTAGGAGGTAACTTTGGGGATGAGAGACGATGGCACTAGAAAGTTGAGCTCCACTTTCTGGCAGGGAAGTCAGAAGGCTGAATCTGTTCCCACAGTTGCTGCTTGAAACCCCAATTTTCACAGACACAGTGGTGTTCCGAGTGGCACCCTGGATCATGACCCCCAACACCCAGACGCCCCTGGAAGTCTATGTGTGCAGGTGAGGATTGACCCACTCCTTTCCCAGGACTCCTAGCTTCTCTTCTCTACTTTTGGCTTTTGCTCTGATCTGGAGAAAAGCAATGCACAGCATCTCCAACTGCCTTTGAAACATCTTGAGCTGGATGTCCAGTAGACACCAAAATAAAACTTGTCATCTTTCCCCTAAATCCTCCCCTCCTACCTTCCCTATTACCCTAGAGGGTAACATCAATCTCAGTCTCTCAGGCTCACAACGCGGGAGTCATCCTGGATCCCTCACTACCACTCACCTCCCATATGAAATCTCTCCAAGGTCTGTCCATTTCCCCTTTGCCTCCTTCTCTCCTGTGACACTGCCCGCACCCTGCAGACTCTCATCTGCTCACACCTGAACTCTTGTAACAGCTGCTTGGAGGGTCTTCCATTCAGCCACCAAAGTAATTTTCCTTCCCAACATGTACTTTCCAATTCAGTGACACTAGCTGGCTGTTCCCATGTCTCTCTCTGCCTCTCTCCCATGACTGCAATGCTCTCCCTCCTCATTTTGCCCTGCTCACCTCCCTGGCTTTCTTTAAGTTCCAACTGAAATCCCCCCTTCTACAGGAAGCCTTCCCCAGCTCCTCTTAATTCTGGTGCCTTTCTTCTATTATTTATTTGTTGCTTTATTATTTATTTATTATATATTTATCCCATAGAGTTTTCTTTTTATGTTGGCATGTTGTCTTCTCCATTAGACTGTAAGCTCCTTCAGGGCAGGAACTATCTTTCGCCTCTTTTTGTTTTCCCAGAACTTAGCACAGTGCGTGGTCCATGGTAGGTGCTTTGTAAGTGCTTGATTGATTGCTAAAGGCAAAGAGAGCCCTGGTACAGGTGACAGAGGACCTGGATCCAAATCCCCCCTCTGATGCTCACTACTGCCCGTGTGACCTCGGGCAATTTACTTTTCTGGGCTTTAGTTTTCTCATCTATAAAGTAAAAGGGATGGAATCAGATGAGTTCTAAGGTCTTATGAAACCCAACTCCAAAGGAGAATTTCTCAATCGCCCACAGAGTGCATAGGTCAGGAGCTGGGGATGCCATGGGGTTGAAAGCAGGAAAGTGATGCCATTCTGTCAGCATTTGTAAAGCACCTACTTGTCCTGATAGCACCTTGCTCCACTTCAGGGATAACTGGAGTGAGACCTGGTTTCAATGATTAGGAGGATCAAGAGACAGAGAGAAAGGACTGCAAGAAGCATTTTACATAGCATCATAGTATGTCATTTGATCCCCGCAGCAGCCTTGTGAGGTAGGTGCTGTTATTACCCCCTTTTTACAGTTGAAGAAACTAAGATAGACAGTGATGAAATGAGTCTTACAACAACCCTGGGAAGTAGGTGCTATTATTATCCTCATTGTGCAGATGTGGAAACTGAGGCAAATAGGATGAAGTGACTTACCTAGCATCACACAGCTAGTAAGTGTCTGAGTCTAGATTTGTATCTAGAGCTTCCTGACTCTAGGCCTCCTTCTGTACTAGCTGCCTCAGACAGAGGGCTAGTAGGTAATATGTGTCTGGTTGGAAGCCTGCTTGGGAAAGAAAGGTGGTGTTAGAGTGAGCAGGTATTTAAAATATATTTTGGACAGACAATGGAGAGTGAGTGGGGCTGAGGGTGGAGACTGTGGATTCTCACCTTAACTTAAGTCTTCTACATGTGATCACTGTTGGCGGGCTAGAGTTTATGGCATGGTTGGTTAGTTTTCAATAGAATAAATACCACTATAGAACTAATCCAATATGAGAAGTACTTATTAAGCACCTACTATGTGCTAAGCCCTGGGAATACAGAGGAAAAAATCACGAAACACTCCTTGGTTTCTTTTGGGTAGTATACAACATGTAAAGAGACAAGTGTTTACAAGACAATTCGAGGACACCTTGAGCAGGCATTAACAAACAAAAGGAATTAAAATCTTCCTTTACAAAGTAAAACATGAATGGAACCTTATAGGAACTGAGGGATTTTCAGAGGTGGAAGTGACAAGGCAAGGAATTCCCAGCATGAGGGATGATCTATACAAAGGCACGGAGTTGGGAGATGGGAGATGATGGGAGAAAGCAGGTAGTCCATTTTGGCTGAGCAGGAGAGCACCTGAAGGAAGAGGAATAAGCCTGGGAAGGTGGAAGGGAACTGTACTATGAAGGAGTTAAAGAGTTTAGAGGAAATGGGGAAGGACTCAAGTTTCTTGAGCTAGACAGGGATGTGGTCAAAGGGGAGTGTTAGAAATATTTTTATGGGTGGAGGATCAGTGGGAGGAGGGTATCAAATGACCAGTTCCAACGTCCCTTCTAACCTGAGAGTCCCAAAATGGTAGAGCTGGAAGGAATTCAAGAGATCATTCAGCTCAAGGTTTCTTAAACTGGATCCATAGAGTGCATGGATAGATTTCAGGGCGGGGGAGGGTCTGTGAACTTGAGTGAAACTGAACATTTCTTTTAACATTTTTCTAAGAAGGGGTCTTCCTCCAGACTGCCACAGGGATCCATGAGACAAAAAAGGTTAAGAATCCCTGCTCTCCAGTTAACAGATGGGGAAACTGAGGTCAACAGAAGAGGAATAATTTGAATGAGATCACAAAAGCAGTTAATGGTAGGAGGGTTAGCTGCTTCTGTTGTAGGAGCTGGGGGTGGGCATCAGATTAATTCTGAACAAAGCCTTTGGGCACTCTTCAGAGGGACAACTGAAGGACCCTGGACAGCTTCTCCCTCGGGAGATCTATGAAAAGCAGAAGGTGCTCCCCAACAGATGAACTGGTGCCTGGCACTTTGGTTCCAGAGAGAGACAAGTTAGCCGGTGCTCCTGAGTCTCATTCCCTGCTTCTGACTTTGATGTATTGTTTGGACTGGGCTCAATCACTCCCTTTTCTTCCATGAGTCACAACCCTTGCCTCCAGCCTGGAGAAGAAAATCTCTCCAGGGAGGTAGGTAGCTGTGGATTCATCATGACTGAGAATCTGAAGTTTTCCCCAGATCACTGGGTGAGAGGTTAAAGCAGAGGACAAGGCTCTTGTCTTGACGGACATGAAGGAAGTGATCAGACAGGTTTCCACTTTTGCCATTGACTTCCTGCTTGACATTGAAAATCATTTCCCCTCCTGACCTCAGGACAGTCATCTATAATTATGAGGAAATTCCTTTCCAACTCTAATAGTCTATGTTCTAACTAACCAACCTTCAATTTTCTAAAGTTTCTTTTAGTTCTGACAACTTAGGTTTAAAATGTTGTATCTTGAATGTTCTGTGTTCTAAGATCCCTCCTAGTGTTGATATTCTATGTTCTATGGACCCATATTTTATGTTCTAAGGGCCCTCCCAGCTCTAACAGTCTGTGTTCTAAGGTTCCTCCCAGCTGACATTCTGT
Source organism: Bettongia penicillata ogilbyi (assembly GCA_023548195.1). Lineage (NCBI taxonomy): Eukaryota > Metazoa > Chordata > Mammalia > Diprotodontia > Potoroidae > Bettongia > Bettongia penicillata. The sequence goes on from JAJHZJ010000029.1 coordinate 55,955, forward strand.
GTTCTAAGTTTCCTCCCAGCTCTGACATTCTGTGTTCTAAGGGCCCTCCCAGCTCTGACATTCTGTGTTCCAAGAGCCCTCCCAGTTCTGACATTCTGTGTTCTAAGGATCTCTCCAAGTTTTGATGTGACATTTTTTCCCTCTTGGCCCAATCTTAGTCTTGATCAAGAAACATCCCAGACTGAATTTCTGGATGCAATTACCAACCTGGCATTGAGGGCTAACTGTCAACTCACCATCTGTCCATGGGTGGATAACCGAAATGACCGCTGGATCCAGGTAATCTGGGAAAGAGGAAAAATAATGGGGAGCAGCTCCGGCCAGAGAGGGTGTGTGTGTGTGTGTGTGTGTGTGTGTGTGTGTGTGTGTGTGTGAGAGAGAGAGAGAGAGAGAGAGAGAGAGAGAGAGAGAGAGAGGGAGAGAGAGAGAGAGAGAGAGACAGAGAGAGAGAGAGAGAGAGAGAGAGAGAGAGAGAGAGAGAGAGAGACAGAGGGAGAGAGAGAGGAGAGAGAGAGAGAGAGAGAGAGAGAGAGAGAGAGAGAGATATGTATTGGGTAATTCATGGAGGGCTAGCCTTGGAGTCAGGGAGATGTGGTTCAAATTCTGCCTCTGACATATATTGCCTGGGACTTTCCTCATGTTACATAACCTCTAAGTACCCTTTTATGCAACTTTCTGACTGTCTCAGAGAAGTTTCTGATCTCCATGAATGGAAAGAGTTCTCACAATGAGAATTTCCTATATTGGTAAAACTGTTGGTCTCCCATTCCCCTCCGAAAGAAAGTTGGTGTCCAGGACGTCGGGGGCCAGTGAGTCGGTGGAAGCTATGTTGTTTCCATCACTCCCTGCCCTGCTCTGATTTGGTCCAAAAACACCAACTCTGACCCCATTCCTTTCCTTAATGTTCCACAGTTCTCAGACAAACAACCAAGGGGAACCAAGGCTGTGCCTTCTCACAAAGTCAGATTCCCCCTGACTGCCTCTCATTCCATGCCCTGAACCCCAGACCCAGGGAACCTCCCACCTCACCTGCATATGCTATAGTGGAAAGAGCTCTGGGAGATCTGGGTTCAAGTCTGGTCTCTAAAACTTACTCATTTATCAAATGAGCTGAGGAAGGAAATGGTGAACCACTCCACTATCTCTGTCAAGAAAACCCAAATGAGGTCACTAAGAGTTGGACCTGACTGAAACAACTGAACGACAAGCTGTGTGACCCTGGAAAGGTCCCTACCTCTCCAACCTCCCTTGGATCCTTTGGCTTTTGTCTAGTATTACCAGGACTGGGTGCAAATGGCAAATAGACTGGAAGTGGGCAGGGTTCACATCCTGCCCTCGCCCTTTACCAGCTCTGTGACTCTTGACAGGTTACCCAGCCTTAAGTGCCTCAGGCACCTCCTGAGGACTTCCCTACCAAGTCTGAGCTCCCAACCCTCCAGGCAATCACAAATCCTTTATATATTTCAGGTATCTCCTGGTCTCTGGGATACTTTGTCTTATCAGTGTGTGATTGAATGATCAGCTGAATTGATTTGAATCTATAAAATGAGGATGATAGAATTGTACAATGGAAAGATTTGGAGTCACAGGTTATTGTTCAGTCATGGTTGACTCTTCATGACCCCATTTGAGGTTTTCTTGGCAAAGACACTGGAGTGGTTTGTCATTACCTTCTTCAGCTCTTTTCACAGATGAGGAAACTGAGGCAAACAGGGTGAAGTGACATGCCCAGGGTCACACAGTTAGTAAGTGCCTGAGGCTAGATTGGAACTCAGGAAAAGAAGTCTTCCCCTGACTACAGACCCAGCACTCTATCCACTGTAGCTGCCCCAGGACCTGGGTTCAAATCCCATTTTTACCAATTATTACCTATATGACCCTGGGCAAGTAACTTAAATTCTCTGATCCCAAATTTCCTCAACTGCAAAATAATAATAGACTTGAAACAGATGATCTCTTAGGTCCCTTTCAATTCAAGATGTAGGATCCCATCATACTTGAGCTTCCAACTTCAGAAGGATCTTGTAAGAAAAGTGTTTTGTAACCTCGAAGCATTCTAGAAATAAGGATGATGTCACTGGGTCATTGATCCAGACCTAGAAGGGACCTTAAAGTACTTCTTATCCAATGTGCCCATTTTATAGAAGAAGAAACTGAGACCCAGGGAGTTAAAGTAGCTTACTCACAGTCACACGGGTAGTAAGTGTCAGAGGAAGGGTTTGAACCCATGTCTTCTGACTTTAGAGTCAGTGCTCTCCCCACCATATCATAATCTCCTCTATCTGACCAGGGTGTGGTTGTAATTGGATTTTTTTCCTTCCTCCCAATTCCTCAGGATGAAATGGAATTTGGCTATGTAGAAGCGCCTCACAAATCCTTTCCAGTTGTCTTTGATTCTCCCCGAAACAGGGGGCTGAAGAATTTTCCCTTTAAGAGGATCTTGGTATGTGGTGGGAGTCCTAGCCTATTCTGGACATTTGGGTACTCCATGCTACATGTTCCAGGGATGGGGGCTCAATGCAGGGAAGGGGACTCAGCAGAGGGGTAGAAGATTCTTCAGTTTCCAAACCTGATTCTCCCTTTTCTTCCTTGTCCCATTTCCCCCACTGACTGCTCCCTCTGGGGGGCCTTTGTTCTCTTTTGCCCCAGGGCCCTGACTTTGGTTATGTGACCCGAGAGCCTGCATATGGTGGTGCCTCCAGCCTTGACTCCTTTGGAAACTTAGATGTTAGCCCACCTGTCACTGTCCGAGGGAAGGAGTACCCACTGGGCAGAATCCTCATTGGCAGCAGCTTCCCCAGGTAAGGGCGTAGGCAAGGGGAAGGCTAAGGAGGGAAGGGGATGAGGGGTGGGACTCAATACTATAACTCTCTTTAACCAGCACCAAGCCCTAAGACAAAGGGTAATAAACTCAACTTCAGGCAGAGAATGACAGGATCATAGTTCTAGAGTTTGAAGAGACCTCAGAGGTTCTAGACCAACTCCCTCATTTCACAGAGGAGAAAACTGAGGTATTAAGGTGACTAAAGGGCTTACTCAAGGCAGGTCAGAGAATCTTAGAACTTAGAAGATTAGGAATATAGAATTGTAGACCTCAGAATCAAAGAATTTAATAATCACGGAATTTTAAAACTCAGGAGCTCAGAGTTCAATCCTAGAACTTAGACCAGTTGACATCTTAACAACCTAGAGTCTTTGAATCACCTGAGACATCAGGACTTACCTAGACCAACCTCCCTCTCAGAGCAAGAATTCCCTAATAACATCCCCACTAGGCTCTGGGGACATTTCTTTCAAGGCAGCCCATTCCACTGGTAGATTTTGGCTCAATTTGAGATTTTGCCTACAATCAGAGCTCCTTGTCTCCCTGAAACATCTACCTATTGGTCTAGGATCATTCCTCTGGAGTCATATAGCATAAATCATAACAATGTCATACAGTGGAGAGAGTATGGTCTTTGGAGTCAAAAGATCTGGGTTCAAATCCATGTGATCTTGAGCAAGTGCTCTTCTAGCTCAAAATCCACGATGATATTAGAAGGTACATCTTTCACATGCTTACGCTTCAAAATATGTGTACCATAAATGTCTCTTGCGTAGGTTAAATGTCTCAATTCCTCCAACTGTTCCATACATAAAATAATTCCTAGTATCCTGGTTCCCTCACCCCATGTTCCTTATCAGAGTTCCTCTCAAAACATGGTGCTCAGAATTAAAAGTGAAGGAGCAGCTCTGACATTCTATGTCCTAAAGGTTTTCCTACCTCTGACAGATGTTGTATATTTCAAGGTTTACTCCCAGCTCTGATAGTCTATGTTCCAAGGTCCCTCCTAGTCTCTAAGGACTAAGATCCTTCAAAACTCAGACATTCTATGTTTTAAAGTCACTTCTAGCTTTGATATCTTGTGTTCTAAAAGTTCCTTCCAGCTCTGACAATCTAGGTCCTGAGGTATTTCCCACTTCTGACATTCTATATTTTAAGGTTTACTCCTAGCTCTGGTATTCTATGTTCTGATATCTCTCTACATTCTGATATTTGATATTCTAAAGCCCCTCCCAACTCCTCCATTCCATTTCTAAGGTCAGTAACAACTCTGAAATTCTTTTTTGAAGGTCCTTCCCAAGTTCACTCATTCTGTGGTCTAAGGTCTTTCTTTACTTCAGATATTGTGTTTGAAGATTTCCTTCTAGCTTTGACATTCTACATCCTAATGTAGAATTTCTAGCATTTTTGTAAGGTTATCCATCTTAAGCTAGCCTTAGGGAGCCCACTGGAGGTGTTATGTATGTTACCAGCCAAGATAGTGATATTTTGAACATGGGGTGTGTGTGTGTGTGTGTGTGTGTGTGTGTGTGTGTGTGTGTGTGTGTGTGCATAACAGGAGTAGCAACCCTGTTGACTTGGTGGGTAGGAGATCTGTTGTGTACTCCTGGATAGAGGAAGAGGAAGAGACTCATTGATTCCTTCTTGCTTAATGATTCCTGGGGTTCCATGAAGGTGAAAAGAGGGTGACCAAGCAGCAAATGTTGCTTGAATTTTCCCAGCCCCAGGCTGGCTTATCATAGGATGATTGAGTGGTTGGTTAAGATGCCAGAATGACAGAAGTGATTGAACAGGAACCCTGAAGGTTTGAATCTGTCAGAAAACAAGGCTTTGGGGGTTTAAATGACCTCCACTCCACCTCTCAGGTTGGATATCACCCATAAGTTCTCAATGGGAATCCAGGGAGCTCCAGTGAATGGATATCCACCCACCTCTTAGTACCTGTGGAATGGGGTATGCTGTGGGAGAGATCTGTGGGACCGCTAATAAAGCCCTTTCCAAAGGACAGGCTACCTGAGCAGATATTACTGTAAAGTAAGAGAGGTTTCCAAACAAAGCTAGGGATGGGCCCCAGCATGCCACGGAGGCAGAGAGGTCAGGTCGTTCTGAGGTCAAAGAGAATGAGACACTGAATCCAAGAATCTGAAGACCAACACGTATTGGGTTCTTTTATCTCCGGTCCCTACAACTGGATTGGGTGGGGGCCTTTCTCTGGCTTTGGGCCAAATCCACACAATGTAGGTAGGGTATACGAGGCTGAGCTCCTGTCACGTTAACAAGGTCAGGAGCAGAGCATTCATCTCTTTGGTGACTCACATTGGAAACACTTGAATTGCGGCTTAATTCTGAAATCCATTGGCAGTTTCTAAAATTAACCTGACATATAGATTGCTTGGTGATTATTGGGCTCTTTCAGGATTTGTCATATGGGGACATTGTTAGTTTGTGGGGATGGCAGAATTGAAATTATAGTCTCATACAGAAGCTTAGGGTACAATCCCTGTGGAAGCATGTAGAGGTGAGAATTTGGATTTTAGGGTTGCCCTCCAACCTTCCTCCCTGGGAATGAGAGGGGCAGAGTTGAGCCCCAAACAGCTCATTATCACTCCCAGAGAAAGAAAAACTACTATGTGAAAAGTAGAAGAGTTTGCCTACTTGTGCCAGACACAGTGTTAGAAGCAGAAAGAATCCCTACACACAATTAACTTATATTCTAATAGGGAGGTACATATGTAAATAAATATAATATAAAATCAAGTTAATAAATACAAATTAGTTGGGATGGGAGTTGGTCTCCCTTGCCATTTCAGGTCAGGTTTTCCGGAGGTCTCACAAGCATTGCTTTCTACCCTGGGTCTCCTTGTCCATCCATATCCCCAAAGACATCATATCTTTGCCTGTTATTCTGTGTTGTGCTGTCTGTGAAAGGACACAGGGTGCAGTAGAAAGACCAGGCATTGACTCCTGACCTGGGTTCTACTCCTGGCTATGATGCTAACTTTTCATGGCTTTAGCTCAATTACTTTTTCCCTCTGGTCTTTACAGGGATGAGAGGAAGAGTTAGTAGAAGAGACCTATCTAGCTCTGATAGTATCCGTTCTAAGGTCGCTCCCACCTCTATTATCCTATAGTCCAAGTTCTCTTCCACCTTTAACAATCTATGTTCTTTGGGCTCTTCCATCTCTGATAGTCTATAATCTCTGCAATAGCTGCTTCTTTGAATACGTGCTCCCTCTGGTGGAGGCCTCTATAGGAGTGGGGTGACCATTTCTAAAACTAAAGACTGTCCTGGGGACATCTCCACCCCTTGGCCTACAAGGCATCCTTTAGTGATGGGTTGGTGGAGGAAAACTGTATTTTGGGGACTTCTTATCTGTTTGTTTTCCACACAGTTCAGTGCCAAAGACTCTTAGACACACGCTTCAGAGAGGAGTCCTGAGCCAGGAGGCAGGAGACCTGGGGCATTATTTCTGCTTTCTAGTCATTGAAACTTTCTGACCTCACTGAGCTCATCTGTGAAATGGATATAATAAAACTTGGACTTCCTGAAGGCAGGGGACTGAACTGGATGATTTCTTAAGGACTACCTGTTCTCTCCTCAGTCAGCAAGGTCCAGCACCTAATTCCTTCCTTCCTGTTTGCTCTTAATTTTAAAATAATTTTCCTTCCCATTTGCTCTTAATTTTTAGTAATGAAAGGTTTCTAAATGTTTCATTGAAAACAACATAGAACATCAGTCCAGCCACATAAGCTTGCTTAGCAATTATTTACAGTTAAATGAATTCATTTCAATGAATAAAACATCCTAGTAGCTTTGGCCTCACTCTCTTTCCTGCGGATCCCCCTCCATCCCTCCTCGTTGTCCTTCTCTTTTGGCTTCTGCTGCACTGCTTCCCCTGGTAGGGTCTTACCATCACTTCCTCGCCTGAGGCAGAATCCCAAACCCCACATGAAGAAATCCTGTTTTTTAGTTTGATGGTTAGAAGAACAATAGATGTGACACATGCATCCTAATTTTGTTTTGGTCATGTGACCTTAGACCTGTTGATTACACCCCCTCTCTGAGGCAAGGCTACCCACATGTCTTCCCTGGTAAATGTTTTTCTCTTTTTTATTTGGGCTTCCAGATATTCTGAGAGTTAGCTCTTCCTCCAAATCATTTTTTCTCTCATCCAATGTAATATTTTCTTTTGGGGAATAAAGAGAGGAGTAGAAAGTAGAGGAATTTTGAGGAAGGGGGAAGGGAGCAAACATTTATTAAGTATCTTATTATATGCTAAGTGCTTTACAAATTATCTCCTTTGATCATCATAGCAACTCTGGGAGATGTCATTATTCTTTTTTTACAGTTGAGGAAACTGAGGCAGACAGAGGTTAAATGACTTGTCTAGGGTCACACAGCTAGTAAGTATCTGAGGCTGGCTTTGAACTTAGGTCTTCCTGACTCCAGGCCCAGTGGTCTATCCTCTGTACCACCTATCCAATTCTGAATGTTAAGGAAAGAAAAAGAGAGGTGAGGAAAAAAGAGAATAAGTCAGAGAAAAGACATAGCAGGACAAAAGATGAAAGGATGAAAGGGAGAGATAAGAGAAAGAAAATTAGAGAGATAAGGAGGGGAAGAATGAATGTGGATGACCTATTGAAGCCATAAAGTGCAAAGTGTCCAAGTGAGAATATCAGCTCAAAGGGATGGAGTTTCTAGGGAGAAAAAGACAAACATGACAATAATCATATGTTGGCAGATGTGTCTGTGGAAGCACTAATTCTTAAGGTGAATTTCAAGAATAAAATCTCTAGATTGGCAGGAAAATGATTTGCCTCTCTTGGTGGTAGGTCAGGTGGCCGCCGGATGGCCAAGGTCGTCAGGAACTTCCTCTATGCCCAGAAAGTGCAAGAACCTGTGGAGCTCTATTCTGACTGGTTAAGTGTGGGTCATGTGGATGAGTTCCTCAGCTTTGTTCCTGCCCCTGGACAGAAGGTACAGTGTTCCCAGTCTCTTCTTTTCCTCTTCAGCTTGGATGACTGCTATGGTAACTATAGATACTCAAATTTAAACAAAATAGCATCAAGTTATGTGTTCCAGAAGAAAGGGAAAAAGGCAGAGCCAATGAGACTTTGTCCAGGGTGCTGAAACCAATAAGGCACATTTCCTTACCTTTGTCTCAAGGTCCTATATAGACCTATGCCACATTGCCAAAACTACCCCTGGTCCTTCACCAAATTCTGGCTACACAGGTGCTCTTAACCCTCCTTGGGCCTGCCTTCCCCTCACTTTCTACCAGCCAGTGGTTAAGAATTGAGGATTATTGTCCATGCTATCCACTCTATCTTCTGGTGCAAATGCACCCAGGATGGACTGTCCTCTGCATTACTCTCACCTTCAACTGGATTTGCTTTCTGTACAATAATGCCTAGTCATGACTCTGATACCACATCAAATAGGGGAAGGTGGCAACAGAGATACAGGAGGGCAATCATGAAAGGTTTCTAGGGGAGGCAGACTCTTCTCTGAGTTCTGCAGCAATGGCTGTTCTGGCTCTTCTCAAAGACTTGCCATTGACCAAGCAGTTCAGAGTTAATGTTTTTTTTAAAGGATTATTTCTTTGAGGGACCTTACTTATTACTTGTATGACCTTGGGCAAGTCACTCCTCCTCTCTGAACCTGTTACCCTTTCTGTAAATTGAGGAGATTGGACCAAATTAACTCTAAGGATTCTTCCACTTCTAGTATCCTATGTCGTAAAATCCCTCCCAGCTCTGATATTCAGTGTTTTAATGCTCTCTCAGCTCTGACATTCTGTGTTTTAAGACCCTTCCCAACTCTGGCATTCTGGGTTCTAAGGCCCCTCCCACCTCTGACATGCTATGTTCTAAAGCCTTCCCTATTCTGATATTCTGTGTTCTAAAGCACCTCCTAACTCTGACATTCTCTCTTATAAGGTTCCTCCCAACTCAGACATTCTAGATTTCAAAGGCCCTTCCAATTATCAATCTGAAGTGTCTTCTCTCCCTGACAGGGTTTCAGGCTGCTCCTGGCCAGTCCTGACGCTTGCTTCAAACTCTTTCAGCAGAAGAAGGATGAGGGCCATGGGACTGCTGCCCAATTTGAAGGTGAGTTGCTATTAAACATAATCATATCTTGTCCCTTTCATCTTTTGATCTGTGTTTCATAAACATCACTTAATCACTGGGTCCAACATTAACACACCACCTGCATCTAAGGATCTCTTGGGATGTGAAACAAACTTTAATTAATCTACAAAACATCCCTGTTTTGGAATGAGGGATGATGATTCTCCCTTTCCATGGGCAGGGATTTGTGGAACAGAGAAGCTGGTTAATTTGTCTGAGGCCAGGAGGCATATTGATGACCCTTTAGGGAATTAGAACCCAGAACTTCCATGATCCTACCCAGATATCAAATCCAGGGTCATAGGATCATGGTACCCATAGATAGCTTTAAGGTCTGATGGGACCTTAAAGGCCATCAGCTCTGAGTCCCTCCTTTTACAGATGAGGAAAGTGAGTCTGAGAGAGTTAGGTGACTTGGCTTTCTAAAATAAAGTATCTGAGGCAAGATCTGAACTCAGGTCTTCTGGGTCACATTATTTCTTAAGTGGAAGAAAGTCTTTTTTTTGAGGTTCTTCTTCTTATACAAAAGATAACGGAAAGATGGAAGGGAGCAGGAAGGTATGGAGGAAGAAAATAGAAAGAACTGGAGGGAAAGGAGAGGAGAAGAGAGCAAATATGAAGTTGGAAAGTGAAGCATCAATGAATATGGGGAAAGTGATGAAATGAAGATGGAAACTCTCTGATGCTTGGGTTCTCTTGCTGGCCTCCAATTTGATTTGTGAGATTGAGCACTGTGCTTTAGTTTATATATTTTCAAAATGAGGCTGGAGACTCAAGAGAGGACAGAGCCCATAGGATAAATCTTATTGAGTTGAACCAAATTTATTTAGTCCCAGGTTGTGGGATACAATCTCCACACAGATAAGTAAATTGGAGAAAATCTAAGGACAGATTGTTAGCCTGGCTAGTATTTTTTATTCCCAACTCTGTCATGTAACATGTTAGTTGCCACTCCTAGGTTGGTGTCATTTATAAATCTGATAATTATTCCACCTGGACTTTCATTTAGTTCGTCAATAAAAATGTTGAAGGAGCCCATGGTCAAAGACAGGTCCTTGAGTGGAGGATGGCACTCCACAGGAGACCTTCCTTTGAACTGAGGTCAGCTATGAGTGGTTTCTTTCTGGGTCCAGTCATTCAACTAGTTCTCATTCCCTCTCTTATCTAAGTCATCTCTTTCCACCTTTTCTACAAGGAAGCATGAAAAACTGGCAGATGCTTGGCTGACATCCACATATACCATGTCTATGGCATTTCCTTGATCTTCTTGTTTAGTTTCCCTATGAAATAAGGAAAGAAAATTAGACTTACATGTTTTTATTGAAGACATGTTGGCTCTCCATAATCACCACATCCTTTCTTAGCATTCACAAACCATCTCTTTAATAGTGGGCTCTAGAATTTTGCCAGAAATCTAAGTTGAACTCACTTGCCTAAAGTTTAAGGCTCTCTCTTCTTCCTTAAAAAAAACAACTGGGACATTTTTTATCTGGAATTTTGAGACAACTCTCCTGTTTTCCAATATTTTTCAGACATCACAGGCAACAGCTTATCAATCAACTCTGATATCTCTTTTAGTCTCCTGGAACATACATGGTTCATCTAGGCTTGGAAAATTAAACTCACTGAGGGCAACTAAGTGCTCTCTTGCTATTTCCATCTGTGCTCTGGATTTCAACACCCCGTTATCCATCTTTGTTTAAACCCCCTAAGCTGAAGAGAGTTTTCCTTGGCAGAAAAAATAGAAAGTTGAGCAGTTCTGCCTTCTTTTTCTCTCATGTTCATTTGACTGTCCTGTCTGTCATGAACAATGGTCCTGTCTCTCATTTTGGCCTTCTTTTTGCTCCCAATCTGAGAAGAAGTTTTGTCAGTAGCATTCATATAATAATAACAGCACTTACTATGTGCCAGTGCTTTACAAATATTTTCTCATTTGATCCTCCCAACAACCCTGGGAGGTAGGAAATCGAGGCAAAAAGAAGCTAAGTGACTTGCCCAGGATCACACAGCTAGTAAATGCCTGAATCTGGATTTGAACTCAGGTCTTCCTGAATCCAGACCCAGCTCTCTCTTCACCATACCCCCTAGCTGCCCCAGTGCATTTTGAGTTTTAGCATTCATTATGTTATTCTTTTTTTAAAAAATGAAAAAGTATATATTAGGTGCTTACTACCAAGACATATTGTATGTTTTATTTTTTTCCCACTTAATAGTATTTTATTTTTCCAATTACATGTAAAGATAGTTTTCAACATTCACTTTTATAAGATTTTGAAGTCCAAATTTTTTTCTCTCATCCCTCCCCAAGAGAACATGTAATCTGATATAAGGTATACATGTACAATCACATTAAACATATTTTCATATTGGTCATGTTGTGAAGGAAGAATTAGAACAAAAGGGAAAAATCGTGAGAAATGTACTTCCCTTCATCTTATTCTCCCCTCTTTTATTCTATTCTCTCTTTTCACCTTGTTTCTCCTCAAAAGTGTTTAGCTGCTGACTCCCCCTCTCCCAATCTGCCCTTTCTTCTATTTTCTTATCCCCTTCCCCTCCTACTTTTATGTAGGGCAAGATAGATTTCTATATACAATTGTGTGTGTATGGTATTCCCTCTTTGAGCCAAGTCTCATGAAAGAAAGATTCACTCACTCCCTGTCATCTCCCTCTCCTTTCATTCCAGTGTCAAAACTTTTTATTGCCTCTTTTATGTGAGATAATTTACCCCATTCTACTTCTCTTTGTTCCAGTACATTCCTCTCTCCACCCTTAGTTTTATTTTTAGATACCATCCCTTCCTGTCCAACTCACACCTCTGCCCTCTCTCTATATATACTCCTAACTACGCTAATACTCTGATCCTTTCATCAAGAATGTTTGAAAGTTCTCCATCTCATTGAATATCCATTTATACTGAAGGATTATACTCAGTTTTGCTGGATAGGTGATTCTTAGTTATATTCCTAGTTCCTTTGCCCAGCACAATCATTATGCTATAAGACTGTATCATGCTTTTGTATTCATGCCCTGTTATCTGCCTTTGCTTTTGTCTTTTCATTACGTCTTTTAAAAATCTGTGTGGATTACTTGATCACCTGTAGTTTCCTGTAGTCAATTCTTTGTTTCAACAATTGAAATTGTTCCAGGGCATGTAGGTGGTTCAGTGTGTAAAACACCAATCCTGAAGTCAGGAGGACCTGAGTTCAGATCTGGTCTCAGACACTTACTAGCTGTGTCACCCTGGACAAGTCATTTAACCCCAATTGTGAAAGGAAGGAAGGAGGGAAGGAAGGAAGGAAGGAAGGAAGGAAGGAAGGAAGGAAGGAAGGAAGGAAGGAAGGAAGGAAGGAGGGAAGGAAGGGAGAGAGAGAGAGAAAGGAAGGAAGGAAGGAAGGAAGGAAGGAAGGAAGGAAGGAAGGAAGGAAGGAAGGGAGGGAGGGAGAGAGAGAGAGAGAGAGAGAAAGGAAGGAAGGAAGGAAGGAAGGAAGGAAGGAAGGAAGGGAGAGAGAGAGAGAAAGGAAGGAAGGAAGGAAGGAAGGAAGGAAGGGAGGGAGGGAGAGAGAGAGAGAGAGAGAAAGGAAGGAAGGAAGGAAGGAAGGAAGAGAGAGAGAGAGAAAGGAAGGAAGGAAGGAAGGAAGGAAGGAAGGAAGGAAGGAAGGGAGAGAGAGAAAGAGAGAAAGAAAGGAAGGAAGGAAGGAAGGAAGGAAGGAAGGAAGGAAAGAAGAGAGAGAGAGAAAGGAAGGAAGGAAGGAAGGGAGAGAGAGAAAGAGAGAAAGAAAGGAAGGAAGGAAGGAAGGAAGGAAGGAAGGAAGGAAGGAAGGAAGGGAGAGAGAGAGAAAGAAAGGAAGGAAGGGAAAGGAAGGAAGGAAGGAAGGAAGGAAGGAAGGAAGGAAGGAAGGGAGAGAGAGAGAGAGAGAGAGAGAGAGAGAGAGAGAGAGAGAGAGAGAGAGAGAGAGAGAGAGAGAGGAAGGAAGGAAGGAAGGAAGGAAGGAAGGAAGGAAGGAAGGAAGGAAGGAAGAAATTGTCCCAATTTGTCCTCAGAAAAGAGATAGTGTGATGGAGTTAGTGATTAGAGAACTAGCCTCAGAGACAGGAAGACCTGGGTCCAAGCCCTGCCTCTGACATATTTTGACTATGTAATCCTGGACAAGTCATTACCCTCTCAGTACCCTGAAGCAACTCTCTAAGACTCAAAGTTACAGCAAATGTGCTAACATGCCTTGATGGATGAAGTTTTTTCAACAAGTTGTTCCCTCTATCACTGAAATATTAGTTCAAGTACTTATCCATAAGTCTTTGAAATTCCTTCCAAATTCTTGACAGTTTCCCATTCTGTTTGGACTGGATTTCCCTCTAGGATATAGCCTCTCTCTAAACTGTTTGAAATCTTCCATTCCCAAATTGTGGGTTCACCTCAGAGCGCATCCAGCTTTCCTTGTCTCTATGGAAAATTGTCTCTATGACAAGTTCTAAGATAGAGTAGTCCCTTTTCCCCAACATTCCCGTAATTTTGCCCCCATGAGTCATTCCATCTTTTTGGTCAGAATCAGGTTCTAACAGTAATATCCCTTGGTGCTTCCTCTACCTCTTGAAGGATAAAGTTATTGAGGCAAGTCAAAGTTTGATTTGCTCCTCTGCTTTTGATAAAGAGAGAGATTCAGCCGATGGCTGTATAATTGAAGTACCACGTTATTACTATGTTGTAGCTCTGAGTCGGGTTTGTGATCTTTTTATATACTTCTCATCTATTTCCTCCTGCAGGTTAGGTGGTTTGTAATACATTCCATGACAATGTTCTTTCTGTCTCTCCCCTCAGGGATTAGAGGCAGCTAGGTTGCACCATGGTTAAAGTACCTGGTCTGGAGTCAGGAAGAACTGAGCTCCAATCTGGCCTTAAACTCACACTAGCTGTATGACCTTGGGCAGGTCCTTAGACTTAAAAGTTATCTCACCATATGAGGTTGAATTCATCTTCTTGGATCCAATTTTTCAAACACAAAGCAATAACAATAAATAGTGACTTGCTTTAAGACCATTTTCTATCTTAATTCCATGAAAAAAGATGAAAAGAAAGAAATTAATAGGAATAAAGACTAAAACTGGGATTTTATTGGTCTAGTGAATTTTTCCCATATAAACTTAGTCTTAGAAAGTTGCCTAGAGCTCTGAAAAAGTAAATGACTTGTCCAGATTCATACAGCAAGTAGCCAGAGGCAGGTCTTGAACCCAGATACGAATTTGGATCTCCACTACGACAAACTATCTCTCAATACTTATAATAAAAATAATATTAACAGATGACAGATTGCCAGACTACCAGTGCAAATATCCAAATATCTTTGTGAGTACAGCCAGTAAAATGTATTGGAATCAGATACCTATCACAGATTGACCCACTGCCCACAATCACCCAGATATCATGTTGACTCATAAATATTTAAGAACAATGATTTAAATAGATGTCACTGTATCAAATATTGATAGTCTCGAAGCTAGGTGGAACAAAAATTTTCAAAATACTCCGACCTGGCATAAGAAATCAGACCCACGTGGGAACAAAATGAAACCCCTATTCTTTCCATCATTCTGGTGTTCCTAGAGTTGTTTATAGAGTATCTTCTATGAGACTGGAGATGACTCACATCCCAATGCTTTTATCCAACTAGAAGAAAGTAGTTATTTTATCCATCTGTTCAATGATGTTCAGAATATTTAATATAAAAGAACAATGACATGATGGTGACTTTTCCCAGGATCATTTCAATCTGTGCTACATCAAAAAGATGTGAATGAGATGATGATGACTACTACTACTAGCACCACCACCACCACTACTACTACCACTACTACACTACTACTACTACTACTATACTATTACTACTACACTACTACTACTACTACTACTACTACTACTACTACTACTACTACTACTACTACTCTCCCACAGGGACTTAGGGGTAACATTCATACCTACAGAAGAAGATACTTTGGCCCAAAAGAATTTAATTTAGAAACTTTTCCTTGGGTGGGGTACTCCTCAAAAAAGGAGGAGCTTGTATTCCAAAAAGTGACTTTCTCCTATCTCCAGCCCTGCCTCCCTGCTCTCTCCAGTCTGAAGGTTTGTCTCTGGTTCCCACCTAATAGAAGGATAGGCAACGTGCTGGATTGGAAAGAGTAATGACAGAGGACCTTTTCTGAATCCTACTTGTGCTACTTTCCAGCTAGCTATGTGACCTTGATAAAGCCACTCTTCTTCTCTGGGCCTCAGTTTCTACTTCTGGAAAGAAGGATGTCTGATATCTAAAATACACAGAGAATGGATACAGCACCAAAAATCGCTCTTCAATAGATAAGTAGTCAAAGGATATAAAATTTTCAAAAGAACTGAAAACAATAAATGAACAGATGAAAAAAATTCTCCAATCACTCATAATAAGAATAGTGTAAATTAGAACAACTCTTCAGGTTTCACCTAGTACCATGTGAATTGGAAAATATCCTAAATGATGGAAACAATCAATGCTGCAGAGGCTGTAGGAAGCCAGGCACAGTAATATATCACTGATAAGTTGAGCTATAAAGAGATCCGATCATACTTCATTTCATTTTGGAATTAACAAAGGAAAGTGATCATATTGTTCATTCCTGTCCAGTTAGTGATTTCCTTACTAGGCGTTTGACCCAATGAGGTCAAGTAAAAACAAATGTCCAAGTGATTCAAAAATATTCATCATGGTATTCTTTCTGGTAGCCACTTTGTGGCCATCCATCTGCTGGGAAAGATTGAAAAAATGGTGCCTGGATCTAAATAAATGCTATGGTGTAGTAAGAAATGGCAAATATGTCATCCTATAGGGTCAACATATTGGATTTTTCCTTAATTGTTTTTCTTTTTTCTCTCCAAAAAAAAAGTTTCATATGAGGGGAAAACAATAACTATGATAAAGACAAAAGACATCAATAAGACATCTTACAAATAGAATGAGAGAAATAGACCAGATGGTTTCTAAGATGTGTTACTTCTAACTCTGAATTCTAAGATGAGGATTTGCATCAGTGAAGGGTGTTTACACACTGGGAGTTCCCCAGACCAGTGAAATCATAAATCTGAACAACAAAAAATAGATTCTTCACCTTCACTTCCCATTAGAAATTTATCGCTGCCAATTTCCTGCAATTAGTTCAGTTCCATCTGTTTCCTTCATCTCCCTACTTCATCTTGTCCCAGCTTCTTTAGTCTGAGGACAATCCTGGTCCGTGTTAAGAAGCCCCATACTCTAGGCTGACTCTATGGCCTCTCTCTTGCAGGACTGAAAAAAGGAAAGAAAAAAATAACTATTGATGAAATGCTGAATGACAAAAGCCTTAGGAGTGACAACCGCTATGCCCAGGTAAGTGGGACCCAGGCAAGGGACCTACTGAGGTGAGGAAGAAGGGTCTTCTTTAGAATGAGAAGAGTAATCAGTCTTGAAACCCTTCTCCTGATGAACTGTTCTTGCTGCCACTGTCCAGGGTACTTGGGAGAACTTGTGGGGAATGTGTGGGGGAGGATGGTAGTCCAAAGGAGACTCAAGTCCTGTCTCCTGGGAGCCATCACCTAAGAGGAAAGACTTTGTCTCTACCCTGGGGAAGTTCTTAGAATGGGAGGAGACTAAGGAGTCTTGGTCCTCTGAGAACTCCCAGTTGGGGGTGGGTAGGAGATACAGGTTCTGCCCTCAGGGAATCCCCAGTTTAGTGGGGGAAGATTCTGTTCCTGCCTCAGGGAGTTCTCAGTCTAACACGAGACACATAACTCCCATTCTCAAGGATCTCCCAGTATGAGGAAGGAAGACATAGATTGCATCACTAGAAATCTCCTACCCAGCAGGGAGACACATAAGCCCCCAGTTTAGAGAACCTCCTAAGGTAAAGGTAAAGGTGACCATGAAGATTCAAAGAACTAAGCCCAAACTGGAGTTGCTTCCCTTCTATTCACAAAGGACAGAGCCATAACTAGGAATCTTTGTGCTCTTGACAAGTGGCCAGAAGTATGCCCTCATTATTGGCATGGGAGGTATGATGAGAGACCACCCCCCTAGTGAAAACAGGAAGCAAAGATCCTAGGATACAGCCTGCTGGGCTAGTCACTTCTGAGGAGGCCATTACTTATGTCAGGGTGGGGGGCATCAGGATGGGATGGGGGACATCTATGTCCATCATCAATAGTAGCTTACTATTTTAATCTATTATTCTTATTAATTAGGTGCTAAGATCTGTTGTCCCTATACTACTGAAGTACTTTGACTATTGTTAGCACCCTATAAATCAGGTACCCTGTTAGCAAAGTCCCAGTTGTCTCACCTAGTAATAGCTCAGAATGGGGTTGTTTCCCCTTTCTCTTTGCCCACTTTCCTTCTCCCCCTTCCCATAGCAACAAAGTTAGAGAGCATGGACCCTAGTATGATTGGGACTCTCAAGGTTAAGTGGTGTTTGCCTTGAATGTCAGAGGAGAGGGGAGAGGAGGAAGAGGCAGCTCTTAAGATAGGCAAAAAAAAATCTGAAAGCAAGGAATGGATGTGGAGGTGTTGTTGGGGAAGTCCATAGAGGACTAGATCTGATAAGAAAACCAAAGAAAGACAACTGGAGTTCACATCAATGAACTCCTATTGGGGGAATGTAGGGGGGGCATCCATTGTGTGTGGGGAGAGGAAGACCTTGGTGAAAGGAGCAGTCTTAGGATGGATTGGTGAGGTAGGTCTAGGACAGAGTCTACTTCCCTAGTGCTATTTCCCCCCAGCATTCTGGATATTACCAGAAGCCCCTGGTTGAAGAACAAGACCTTCCTGCCTTTCTCCATTTTTATTGGTGGAGGCCAAGGATTTAATGTGGTAGAAGGAGTATTTGGAAGATTTGGCATCCAAAACCCTGGGTTTGAATATAAGTTCTGTTATTATATCGGTGTGTGACCTCAGGCAAATTACTTTTCATCTGGATCTTGATATTTTCCTTTGGAAAATGAGTGGGTAGGAGATATCAGATCATCTTGAAAGTTCCTTTCAGCTTTAGATCTGATGGTCCTCCCTCTATCTTCCCTCCCCATCCACTTCACGTTGATTCCCTCGGATCAGAAATGCATCGACTGGAATCGTGAGGTCCTGAAAAGGGAGCTGGGTCTATCAGAGCGTGACATCATCGACATCCCCCAGCTCTTCAAGCTCAGCGACAGCTCTGCAGAGGCCTTCTTCCCTGACATGGTGAGGGAGCTGGGATGAACTGTGAGGGAGAGTCCTTCCTCCTCCCTTGAGTCAGGACCCTATACTCCACAGATCCAACATCAGCAGAAACAAGGATGGAAGAGGGAGGGAGAAGAACCTGAGGGAAGGGGAAAGAGTCTAAATTTAAAAACAACAATCAGAACATAGAAGGGGTTAAAAATATCAGAAAACCCAGAAAAATTAGGGAGAAAACCCCATCAAGATTTTTTCTCCCTGTGAATCTTTTTAGATATCTTCCAGATTCAATTTCATATTGATTCATTGTCTTACTTTGGCATACAAGAGGGTGAAATGTGGAGTCAGAAAACTCCAGGGTTCAAATCCTGACCATCTGTGGAACCTTGGGCAAAACACTTGGGCCTCAAGTTTCCTCACCTGTAAAATAAAAGGGTTGAACAAGATGACCCCTAAGGTCCCTTTCAGCTCCTAATCTGTGATCCTGGATGAAATTCAACAGAAGGAATTAGGGGTGTTCAGTTTGGAGAAAATAAGACGGAGGAGAAATATGGAAGTTACAATTGTCTGACGGGCAGTTGTGTGGAGGAGGGGTTGGACTTTTTCTGCTTGGTTTCAGAGGCAGAATTAGGAGCAGGTGATGGAAACTGCAGACAGGGATGACTTCTCCTCAAAGGGAGGAAAAAACTAATACTCAACTTCCTAAGCATAAGAGATCTCCCAAAGTAGAATAGGCTGCTTCTGAAGTTTGTGGTTGGCTTATCTGGAGACCTTCAAAAATAGAATGAATGACCTTATTTTACAGATGGAGATTGGACCACTTGGTGTCCAAGGGCCCTTGCAATCTGAGTTACTGTAATTCAGGGATCTCTAGTTCTTGGACTTCTGGGAGTGGGTTATTTCTGTTGCTTCCTCAGCCCTTTTACACCTTTTGTTAACCAGGCCCTAATTAGCCAAGGGGAGCTGACAAGCTAGATGTGGTGATATGATCTCACTGGGAAGCAGAGGCCTCAGTGAGTGTGTCACTTTTGGGAGGGGCTGGGAGCTGATCTTATCAACTGAGTCCAGGAGTCCATTAGAGGCCTAGATTCCACTAGGAAACTACCTGGGAATGTTCAGAGGCTATGGGTGGGGAGAGGGTCATAGTCTCATAGATTGTTAGAGCTGGAAGGATCTTAAATCTAGTCCTTCTTTTCAGTTTTACAGTTGGGGAAATTGAGGCCCAAGGAAAGGGAAGCAACTCACACATGGTCACATACCTTATAAGCAGGAGAACCAGGATTTGACCCCATCTCCTGTCTCATGGTTCATTGCCCTTATTATTATCCAAGCTAGGCACCTAGAACCCATCGATAGATTCAACTAGTAGACCCTTACCTCTGGGTATGGTCTCTATTTCACATCCCCTGTCTTTTCCCATTACAGGTAAACATGATTGTCCTGGGAAAGTTCCTGGGGATTCCCAAGCCCTTTGGACCCATCATTAATGGGCGCTGCTGTCTAGAGGAGAAGGTCCAGGACTTGCTGCATCCACTGGGACTCACGTGTACCTTCATTGATGATTACCTGTCCTACCACGTACTAATGGGCGAGATCCATTGTGGCACCAATGTCCGACGGAAGCCCTTCTCTTTTAAGTGGTGGAATATGATTCCCTGAGCTGGCTCCCCTCCCACCATCTTCTCCTTTCCCTGTTCCTCACAAGAACATCAACATGAGGAGAGGACCGTCCATCCGTTTTGGAAAAAGGCCATCAACAGCATCTATAGCATGGGTCCCCAGTCACCAGGCCCTAGCTATCACTATAGGATATCAATGGGATTCTTTCTTCTTAGTGAAGGACAATCCTACCTGGTCCATCCAGTCTTCAAAGATGTCTTCTCAGTTCTTCTTTTTGCCTTTTCTCTCCAAGTCTAATTTGTCTTTCTCAAAGAAACTTAGCAATTCTTGTGTTCTATCCCAGACCTAAGGGAACAAACTGGCTGTGTGTGTGTGTGTGTGTGTGTGTGTGTGTGTGTATGCTCACCATGCTGGATGGGATCAGCTGGTGTGTTTTGATTTTTCCAGTTTCAGGACTCATGTGGGATCATGGAATCTTACAGCTGGATAAGATTCAATGTTCCCATTTTACAGAAGAGAAGAACTGAGGCCCAGAATGGGAAAGTAACTTCCTATGGTCACACCTCAAGTTAATGGCAAAACCAGAACTCCAGATCACAGAACCAAAGACTCAAACAGTTGGTAATGACCAGAGAAGCCACCTATCCTAATTGAGAATGAATGAATAAGGTCTCTTCTATAATACCCCCAAGGACTCAGCAACAGAGGCTTCTACTTGAATTCATCCACTAAGAAGGGGTCTACTACCTCCTGAGGCCAGCCCATAGCTCTCTGGGACAATTCATATTCTTATGAAGCATTCCCCCAGCATGGAGTCATCCTTACAACTAGCTCTTATACAGCATAAGTCTCTTATCTTCCCATGCAGTGCCAACCTTAGCTAGAACCCAACGAACCTTAGCAGTATGGGTCTAGTACTGATCAACCTGCTTCTCTCTCCTTCAATGGACCCTGTCCCAAAGCAGAGCCAATGGACGTCTCAGGTTCTCTCTTTTTGCTGAGAGCACCTTTAGCCCAGCAGATGAATGAAGGGAAAGGTCCTACAAAAACAATAACAAAAATGCCCCTTTAATAGTTAACTCTGTTTCCAGGAGCAGTGATTGCTACTTATTGGAGGTGAAAAACTCGGATTATGGACACAGCCTGTTTCCGGCCCCAAAATGCTGAGTGCTCTCAGCTGGTCTGGAGGAGAAAGCCCGAGCCGGGGCGTGAGGCAGGGGAGGTTTGGGAAGGGCTGGCCGAGGCTAGGCTGAAGCTTTGTGTGTCCGGCTTGAATCATTTCACTCTTTTCCCACTTCTGCCCCCACACTTGCTTGTGGGGGCTCCTGCTGCTGTTTCAGAACATGGATAGAAGGCCAAGGACTTACCAAGTCCTAGAAATTCCTGATCAGACTACTATGACAACAGAGTTGTCTTGGCATGGGTTTCAGATAGAAGAATAATGACAAGAAGTCAGCTCCATTTCTTTTTGCATAGTGAAACCTCACATGGTGGGGGTGGGGTGATAATTTTCCCCATCTTATAAATGAGGAAATTAAGGTTCAGCCTGAAGAAGTGACTTGTTCAGGGTCATACAAGCAAGATGGACCCAGATCTGCACCCACATTTCCTGACTCCAAGGCCAGTTATTTTTCCACTAAACAGAATCCTTCCAGAGGTGGAGGGATGGAGACTTCAGATATTCAGAAAGGGGAAAAACATATTGAATTATCTAAGAAGGCAGGGTTTAATTCCTTCTAATTGTCCTTAATTATTCCTCTTCTTTCTGTAGGCAGTGGGAGAGGAAAGGATCTTTCTCTGTCTCGGCTTTTCAGGGCCAGCACCCTGCACATAGTTCAAGTTTCGGTCTCAGTGGCTTAGGGAGTAAACCTGGGATGGCTGCCACAGCAAAAGAGAGGTCACTGTTTATAGGATCTTGAAATGATAGGTCTAGAGCTATAAAAGCTTTAGAGGTCAGTTAGCCCAACTCCTCCATTTTTACAAATGAGTAAACTGAGGCCCACTGAAGTTAGATAACTTGCCCAAGGTCACACAGGTGGAATTTGAACCCAGGTCCTCTTAGTCCAGAGTCTTAGAGATTTTAATTTGGTTGATCTGGAAGATCAGGCAAACCTAACTTGATTCAGGAGGCACTGAGGAAGGCTACCTCTCTATTCTGAAAGGCAAGACTCCCCCAGAGGAAGCCCACTCAGGATCAGCGGCAGATGCCTCCTATTCTCATCATTCCCTTGTTCTCATACTTCTCTTGCTACTGGGAGCCCAAGGACACAGAATGTCAGAGCTGAGAGGGTCCTTAGAACAAGAAATGTCAGAGCTGGGAGGATCTTTAGAACAAGGAATGTCAGAGTTGGGAGGGTCCTTAGAACAAGAAATGTCAGAGCTGGGAGGGTCTTTAGAACAAGGAATGTCAGAGCTGGGAGGACCCTTAGGAGTCCCCTATATCCTTCTACATCTTCCCCTCCCACATTTTATGGATGTGGAAAATTGAGATCTTCGAGAGAAGAAATCCATACTTTCTCAGATTTAGAAGTGGAAGCCAGGCTATCTCCCCCAACCCCTGCTCATCTATTCCAAATTCCTCATTTTGCAGATTTAGAAACTAAAGTTCAGGTTAAGTGGCTTGCTCAGGATGCCTCGGGATGTAGGATATTAAGTGAGAGGCAGGAGAGGAACCCATGAACGCTCCAAAGCAGGGATTCTTTTCTATTTTGTCATTTTTGCCCAATGTCCCAGAAAGACTTCTTGGCAGAGTTGAGACTAGAATTCCAGTCTTCTGGTACAGGGCAGTTTCTATTGTCTCACTGGTGGTGCCTCTGAGGATGCTGGTGGATCAGGGGGCAGTTCCAAAATGAACAAGTCCTGGTGATCCTGTGAGTGTTCCTTATTCTCACTTGTCCCCATCCCCACCATCCCCCACTCCCACTCCAACCCAGTTTTTGGTCAGTAAAAAATCCCGGTGGAACCAGGAGACAAAAGAAAGCATAATGGGTCTGCAGGTGTGTAGAAGGGGGTGATTAGAATGGTCGGGATTTTCCCTACGGGGCCTCTGTCAGGGAGTTCTTTGGTTCCAGACCAGAACTCAGGAGAGCTGTGCAATGATTCATGTGAGAGAAGGAGAAGAAGGTGGGGAGGGGAAGCCAGCTGACCTCGGGGCCACTCACTCCCTAGTCTGAGAATATGGTGGGATGGTGGTCGATGAGGAGTCCACCACCTCCTAGGTTATCAATAAAGGCATAACCACTCAACTCTGATTTGGGGTCAGTCATTGGGCGTCCGAAGAGGGTTTGGGAGTGGGGAACAAGAACCTGGCAGTGCCCAGCCCTACTATCTTCTCTTTTTCTGCTCCCTATATCCCCACCTCCCAGCCCAACCCAGCCCAGTTGCTACTACCGCCATCTTTCCTTCCCTCCTGGTGAGGACTGGCAGCTCAGTGCTATTATTATCATTGCCAACAACAGTTAACATTTACAGGGTGATTTCAAATGTGCAAAGCCATTTACCAACATCTCATGGGAGCTTCATGGTCCTGTGAGGCAGCTCCTACTGTTATTATCCCTGTGTACCCAATGAAGAAACTGTGTCTCAGGGAGGTCATGCCCCATGGCCATGGCTAATAAGTATTGGAGACAGGATTTGAATGCAAGTCTTCTTGATCCAAATCACAGGATCATAGAGTCAGAGCTGGAAGTCTCCTCAGAGGTCGTCTTGTCCAACTTCCTCATCTTACTGATGGATAGGGAAACTGAGACTCAGAGAAGCTAAGAGATTGTCCAGGGTCAGGATTGATACCATGCTCTTGCAACTATGATTATCTCCATTTTACAGACAAGGAAACTGAGGCTCAGAAAAGTCAACTTGTCCAGGGTCAGACAGTTAGTAAATGGTTTGCCTGACTTCCTGTCCCATGCTCTTATAATTAGGATCATAAGATTTAGAGTCAAAAGGGACCTTAGACCAACCTATTAATTTAGAAGAGAAGGCTAGAGGGCATGCTGCTGAAACTGAAGTCTTGTACCAAGGTGCCCAAGGTCACACAAGGTAGCCCAATGGAGATTTGAACCCACCTCCACTGAATTCAAATCCAGCATTCTTTCTACTGTGCTGCCCTCCGTCTATGTAAGGGCACCATGCAGAGCGTCGTCCATTATGCTGAGGCTTCCTCTTTCTTCCTCCCCCCTCCCACCCATTATCCACAAAGTGCCAAGCACGCAGCTTATCCCACAAGACCCTGGTCACATGCCCCATTGCCCTCTAGGTGTGTCCCACCCTGTTGATGATTATCTTGGGAGGAGTGAATCCTCACTCTTCATCTCTTTCAGCCTCTATCTGCTTATCTCTTCCATCTCAGGGGACCTAAGGTTTTTTGTTTTGTTTTGGGGCAAGGGGAAGGGGGGATGGGAGGAAACTTTTCTCCTCCCTGGCTCTAAGGGCTGGGCTATTTCTCTTGGGCAGGCTTGGCAAATGCCCAATCATTTCCAGAGCTCTCTCCTTCTGCCAAATGTAGAAGGGAATACTGGGGAAAAATGTTAGATTTGGAGTCAGAGGACCTGGATTCTGGTTTTTACACTTCTTTGGGGGACCTTGGGCAAAATTGTTCATCTCCTGGGCTTCAGCTTCTTCTTCTGTGAAATAAGGGGGAGGGGTTGGACTGGGTGGCTTTTGAGGTCTTTTCCAGCTCTAAATCTAATCCCTTGAATAGTCACTCAAATTTTCCCATGATCTCATCCATCAGGTTTCCCCTTCAGAGGCACAGATTTCAGTTCATCCGGCCCTCCACAAAGTCATGATTCCTCCCTCTGGTGTGGAAGTGACCCTGGCTTCCTGAGAGATACATCAGTAAAGCAAAAGCCCTGGCACCCCACCGAGTCAGAAAGGCTTCCAGTGCCACCTTGACAACAGAGTTATTCTTTGCTTATTCTGTGCAAGGTACTGCGTTAGACATAAATTCTGGGGTTAAGAAGTAGAAAAAACCCAGATTCCCTGACCTCAAGAAACTTATAGTCAAACTGGAGGGAGAAGGTAAATACAAAATGAAGATATAGTCAGCCTGTCAACAACCACGATGGGCACTTTTACTAATCTAGGCACTGTGGGTAGTGCTGCTGATACCAAGAAAGGCAAGTTTGGACAAACCACTGCCATTGCTGACTCCCAACCCTCTTCTCGCCTGCCTCACTGGGCCTGAAATTCCAATCTAAAATTTCTATTCCTATAGCTTAAGCCTTTTAAAGAAATACAATTTTGTTTTTATTTTTACATCACCTACTTTTCCCAATACACATCTCTTCTCCTCCGCCCCCAGAGAGTCATCCCTTATAACAAGACAAAGAGAGAAGGAAAGATTTCATCAACATTAACCAAAACATCCAAAAATTCTGACATTATAGTCAGTGTTCCAAACATGTTGTCAGAGTTTAGTCATTGAAGTCCTGTGGCATTTAGATTCAGTAGTTTTCTGTGTCGTTCTCTGCGTTTATATAATTTGTGAAGGGAATTATGATATATATATAATGAATATACTACTCATTTAGATTTCTCAGAGCTGCCTTTTCTGATTTGGAGTCAGAAACTCACAACGCAACTTGAAATGGTGAATCAAATCCTTGACAACGTTCTCATCATCACTACATTTCTGTGCTTGCGTACCTTAAGTGAATTAAATCAAAGATTGTAGAACCTGTTCCCATCACAGAACTTCAGTTTTGTGCCCCACCAAGTAGCCCCCAAGACCTGAAACAATACTGTTCCCACAGGATTCAAGAACACCTGTATTATCCTATGCTCATGGACTTGTCATGGGAAACCACCCGGGCATTGGAAATAATTATGTTGTAATCTACCTTCCCCTTTTCCCATTTGTGATTTAGGTATGTAAACTGTGTGTTTACTCCAGCATATAGAACTCTCCTCAGGAGAAATTCAAAGGTCTGCAGATTGATTCCCCACTCTGAAAGTAATTAAACTGCTTCTTATTTCCTGGCATTCCTGCTTCCTGCTTTGTGCAGCTCCAGTTATTCACAGGTTAGAGACCGATCCTGTCTAGACGACCTTTAAAATTCTGTTAACAAGTCATAATCCTTGTGTATATTGTTTTCCTGGTTCTGCTTAACTCCACCTTCCATCAGTTTATATAAGTCTTCCATGCTTCTCTGTATTCATTATTTTAATAATTTCTTAGGTACAAAAATATTCTGTTATGCTCACATGCCACAACTTGTTAAGACATTCTCTGATTGATGGGCGGCTTATCAAAATTTAAATCTCCCCGAGAGGGGCACTAATTTGGGTTATCAATCATTTGCATTTTAACATGAAATAATTTAGCTTTTTCTTTCTTGGGAATAGGCATAATAGGAACATAGAGGGAGTGGTGGGGAAATAAGGCATATGACACAATGTGAGGCGATGTTGGCAGTTCTCCATTTGACCACCAAAGTGATTTTCCTAAAATGCAGGTGAACTCCATTGGTACCCTATCACTTCCAGGATGAAATCCAAATCCTTTGTTTGGCTTTCAAAGCTCTTTATAACCTCTCCCCACCTTACATTTCTAGTTTTCTTTCACCTTATACCCTTCACACATACTCTGATCCAGTAACATTGTCTTACTTGCTATTCCAACAGAAAGGCTACCCATCTCTTATCCCTGTCCATTTTCAGTAGCTGACTGAAAGTAGCTCTGTCCCTCATGCCTGGAATGCCCTCCCTCCTCACCTCTGACTCCTGGCTTCCTTAGCTTCTTTCACTAAAATCTCACCTCCCACAGGAAACCTTTTCCTCCCCTCTGTGAACTGTTTCCTAGATATCCTGTATACAGCTTGTTTGTATATAATTGTTTGTTTGTTATCTCCTTTTTTAAATTGGAAGCTCCTCAAGGGTAGAAACTAATTTTGCCTTTCTTTGTTTACCCAATACTTAGTACAGTGAGTGTCACATAGTAAATAAATGCTATTGATTGATTGATCTGAGGTAATTGGGGAAGGGGGAAAAACTCTTAGGGCACAGGAAAGGGAGACTGAGGGCAATGAAGACAAGCCTCTCCTACTTCACAATTTTTTGATAGGCACTTGGTCAGTGACCCCTGGGCAAATGTCCGCTCTGAGGAGATTGGTCAATCCGTCAACAAACATTATTAAGTTCTTACTATGTGCCAGGCTCTGAGAATTACAAAGAAAGGCAGAAACAAAGCTCTTGTCTTCAAGGAGTTCCTGTTCTAATGGAACAGACGACAGGCAAATAACTATATATATATGTACACATATATATATATATACACATATATATATATACACATGTATATGTATTTATATTTAAATACACATATCTATACGTACACATGCACACACACAAGTCATAGACAATATAAATAGAAGGTAATTTCTGAGGGATCTTGAGCAAGTCACTTCACCCTGTTTGCCTCAGTTTTCTCATTTGGAAAATGAGCTGCAGAGGGAAATGGCAAACCACTTCAGTATCTCTGCCAAGAAAACCCCAAATGGGGTTAGGGAGTGTCACACACAACTGAAAAACAAGAAAAAAATCTCTGAGCGAAGGCACTAACAGTGGGAGAGGGTGGGAATTGGGAAAGGTACCTTGCAGATGGTAGATTCTCCAAACTGGTGCCCAAAGTCAGTAGCTTTCCTAGCCAACTGGAACTATGTGCTGACTTCTGCCCCTGGGGCTGGGACAACCATTCTTGAGAATTCATTTTGCTGTTGAAAAAACTGAGATAATTTAAATTGACTTAAAATTGGGCCATGTAAACCACAAGCTGAATCCTTAGATAAATATCATCCTGGTGTGGTGCAGTGGGAAAGAGCTGGACCAACAATCAGGAGACCCAGGTTCTAAAAATAGCTATTCTACTAACTTACTGTGAGATCGTGGGCGAGTGCCTTCCCTTCCTTGGTCCTCCATTTTTTCATCTGTAAAAGGAGAGGAATGGATCAAATGGACTTTAAGGTCCCTTAGAGCTCTGGCATTATATATTAGAAGGTATCCCCAAATCTGTATCAATATTTTATATTTTAAGATCCCTTACTCTACCATTCTAACAATCAACCAAGAAGATGCCAACATGCACTTCTAACTAAAGATGAAATTTTATGGGGATAAAAGTAAAGTTCTACATTTGGGTCCAAAAAATCAACTGCACAAGAACAAGGGGTGGGATGAGAATCTATAGCTAGATAAGACAAATTATGTTGGGCTGTGAGAAGGCTTCAAAAACTCAACAATATGATATGACAACCAAAAAAAAAGCTAATGTAAATCTGGCTATATATGATAGACACAGGATACAGAATGAGAAGAGAGTGCAGTCCTGCTATACTCTGACCTGGCTAAAGGTCAGTTCAGTTCTGTGCTACCATATTTGAGAAAGGATGTTGACTAATGGAACACATCTGGAGAAGGGTGGCCCAGATGAGGAGGGGACTAGGGAGCATCCCATATGAGAATGAGTTAAGGGAACTTGGAATGCTTAGCTTGGAGAAGACAAGGTCTGAGAGATTCATTTAATTGAGAAGTTTTTGATTAAGAAGCTACTATATGCCAAGTACTTTGGTAGGTATTTGGGATACAAAAATGAAAAACTAAAACCATCTGCTTTCTCACATTCTCTCTGGGGATGCACATATTTGAGATATGTTTGAGTATATAGAATATAGAATTGATTATTCACATGACTTGGGACCAAACTGGTAAATACCAAATAAATAAGCCATTTAGTGAAAGAAGACAGAAGTAGTTGGAGAGATAGATATCATAGACATCTCTAATATTTGGTGGACTGTCATGGAGGTGGATTAGTTTTGCTCTGCATGGCCCCAGAGGACCAAGGAGGCAGAATTAAGGAGATACATTGAGGCTTCATGGATGAAGAACATTTCCTAAGGATTAGAGGTATCCAGAAGTGGAATGGATTGCTTGGGGAAAGAGTGGGTTTATCCTTCAGTGGAAGTCTTAGAGAAAAGGCTGAGTGACCACCATATCCAATGTGCTGTAGAGAGGATTCTTGTTGAGGGACCAGTTGAACCAGACGGCCTCTCTGAGGTCTCTTCCAACTTATAGACTTTGTGATCTATGAATTTCATGCCTGCTTGGATAAATGCTCTCCAGAAGCATCTGATTCAAAGACAAAACCAGCAGCATTCCAGTGCTCCCCATTCTACTGGTCCAGTGGACTTCTGACTTTCTGCACCCCACCCTACTTCCCCCCATCCCAGCTAGGAACAAAAAGTTTACTACCAGGTACCATAATCAAGAAGCCCCAACTGTAGGCATCTCTGGACAGGTACCTGCTCGCTCCCCTTAGGGGCATAATTAGGTTGGACAGGGCAACTGGTTCATATGTAAATGAGTCTCAGCTCCTGGGAGGGATAAAGTGAGGACCCAATGAAATGCCATCTTTGAAAAAAAGAGGAGGGTTTCCCGACCAGGCTGGCCTTTAAATGGAATCATGTTTAGCCTTTGGGGTGGTGGGGACACTGGCTGGAGCCTGGTGGGGATCTATCATGTCCCTCCAGAGGATAGTCCGAGTGTCCCTAGAGCATCCTACCAGCGCCGTGTGTGTGGCAGGAGTGGAAACACTGGTGGATATTTATGGGTAAGAGGACTAGACTGGGAGTAGGGTGTATCTGGGACTTGGGGGAGAGATATGGGCTTTTCTTCTGAAAGCTGGTCAGCAGTCTTCCTCTGGGAGCTCCCATCCTACTTTGGACCCTACTGCTACTAAGGAGGTGGAATGGAAGGTTGGAAATGAAGAGGTGGGGAGGGGAAGGACTAATCAAGTTCATTTCTCTGTAGTGGTTGACATTTTGTAATAATGAGAGGAATTAATCCTTGGTTTAGCTGTTCTCACCTGGGCTGTGGTCTAGGAATGGTGGCCAAACCACAGAATCATTGAGTCTTGAGCAAGCCTGGAAGCTTTGACTAATGCCAGGATCAGGAACATAGAGTATCAGAGTAAGAAAGGATCTTGGACCATAGAAAGTCAACATCGAAAGAGGTCTTTGGATTTAGAACAGAGAATGTCAGAGCTGGCTGGGAGAGTGGAATATAGACTGGATGGAGCCCTGGAATACAGAAGATCAAAGATCAGAGTCTTAAGACCACCAAGCGCACCCTGTCTTGGTCCAAATGATCAGACTAAAGCTAAGAGGGTGATTTGTCCAAAGATACATGGCTCTAATTAAGTCGGAGGTGAGGTCTTTTTACTCCCAGCCTTGGGCTCTTTCCACTACACCTCTTACTGGAAATAGAATCATTTTTCTTAAAAACCAAAACAAACAAAACCCCACAAAGCTTTGAGAAGAATTGGCAGAGGCAAGGCTGATCCTGGAGTCTGGAAGTCTCAGAGATCAGCAGATTTGGCTCTGGTGTAGGGGGCCCAAGTGAGGAAACTACTGGGGTCTGAACTTGTCCTGCTGCCAAGTCCGGTGTCAAGCTTTGGGGGCTTTCTCATGCATCAGAGCTCAGATCTTGTGACAGGATACAATCATTGTTGTGGTGAGGCCTCCATTCCCTGGGTGGGGATGAATGGAGATGCTTGGCTCCTGTCCTGCTTGTCCCCCAATTGACTTCTTAATGTTCCTGGGAGAAGGGCACCACATTCACCCCTGTGGAATGTGCCTCTCTCAGCTTCTGCCTGTGGGATTGTCTGAACTGTCTCTTAGAAAATGAATATGCATACATACAATTTACATATGCAAGTATTTAAACCTCTCTGACCTTGAGTTTCTCACCTGTAAAATGGGAATAATAACTCCTACCTTACAGAGGAGGATTGAAGGAGATAATGTAATTCACTTTGCCAAATTTAAAGAGCTACATAAATGTGAACTATTATCAGGATTAGTTTCTAGATGAAGAGACTGAGGTTCAGAGAAGGGGACCTGAAGGTCACGAAGCATATATAGCAGGGCCAGAACTCAAACACAGCTCAAGTCTTAATACTCCTTCCAGTACACCATGAATCACCTTCCTTCCTCCTCTGAGACTTCTGAAGTAGGACCAGATGTAGTAGCAAAGGGTGGGAGACTGGCCACAGGGCTGTGTTGGTGATGAGTTGGGCAGAATGGGCATGAGGAGCCAACTTTTGGGAAGGGCTGGGTGTTAACCCTGGGGGTGTCTTCAGAAAATGGTTTCTTAGAATGTCTCCTTCTGTCATAGCATCTAAAGGCTAGAGTAGCTTCTTCTAGAAGATGGAGAGGTAGGAGGGAAGTGGTGGGTCAAAACAGCAGGCAAAGTTCATCAGAGACAGTGTCAGGGCTTGGGAAACCCTTGTCGGGGAGGGAGATTGAGAGTGGAAGCCTTGCAGATGGGCACCACTGCCTACCCTCGGGCTTCCTCACTCACCTGACCTTTTCATTGACCTGTGTCTGGGAAAGGTAGAATCTGGGGATTGGTCATGGGGCTATTTTTGAGCAAAGCTTGCCCTTCTTTTCCTGAAATTCAAGGAATCTGTTCAGGGGAGCTGAGGTTATCCTAGAGGCTATCAAATGTTGACCTCCTTATTTTACAGAAGTGGAAACTGAGGCATAGTGAGAAGGGACTTGCCTGAAGTCATGCTAGTAATACATGCCATTTGTAGGGTTTCCCTTTCACATGTGAGTTAGACTTAATGGCCACTTACGTCTCTTTCTCCTTGCAAATTCTGTGATTCTAAAGTGGCAAATCCAGGGTTCAGCTCTGTGGCTTCTCATTTCTCTTTTTATGTCACCAGCCTACTGACTTCTGGCTTCCACCCTGCCCCTAGCTATGCTGGACAATCAGCCAGGGCAGCATTCAACGTGGTATTGTATGAAAAGCATGGCATCAGTGGTTAGAGAACTTTCGTGCCACTCTGTGTCTCAGTTTCCTCCTCTGTGAGCTTAGATGACAGGACTAGGTAGTTTTTATAATAAGCCCTACAAAGTCACTTCCATCCTTTAGAAATCCTTGGACTTCAGAGAAAGGAAGACTTTGTTTGGTGTGAGTGGAGGGGGAGGAATCACCTCCAGAGTAGATTCCAGTCCAAGAATTGGATGGGTAATTAATAACAATAGTTATATTTGTATAATGCTTACCATGTGTCAGGTACTGTGCTAAGCACTTTATAATTATCTCATTTGGTCTTCATAACAACCCTAAGGGTAGGTGCTATCATTATCTCCATTTTATAGATGAGGAAACTGAGGCAAACATAGGCCAAGTGACTTGCCCAGGGTTACACAGCTAGTAAATTTGAGCTCAGGTGTTCCTGACTCCAGGTCCATCACTCTACCCAACACACTATGAAGCTGCCCTCTAGGTTGCTGGATTGTTTCAATTGTGTCTGACTCTTTGTGACCCCACTTAAGGTTTTCTTGGCAAAGACACTGGAGTGGTTTGCCATTTCCTTCTCGAGCTCATTTTTCAGATAATGAACTAAGACAAACAAGGTTAAGTGACTTACCCAGGGTCACTCAGCTAGTAGGTGTCCGAGAAAAGCTTTGAACTTATGAAGACGAATCTTCTTGACTCTAAACCTAGTGCTCTATCTACCGCACTATCTAGCTGCCTGCCCTCTATCAGCAAATTTTCATAAAGCAGAAAAGAATGGAACCTGTACATTATAGGCTGGTGAGCTCAATGTTGATTCCTGGCAAAATTTTTGGCAGTATTATTAAAGGGATGGTTGATGGACATTTAGAAAAAGTGATTCCAAAGGACCAGTATCAAGAAGAAATGCCTGGCTAATCTCATTTCCCTTTTTGACAGGATTAGATTGGAGGATACTGTAAATATAGTTTGCCTATCTTTTAGTAAAGCAAAATATAAGGAGATGTACATTATTAAGTAGTTTTGGGAACTATTTGAATGACTATACTCAAACAACAGTCCCAAGAAGGCTGGCCTGGATGAGCTCTCTCAGATTCGGAGATGAGCTCTGAAGTTCAATGGACTGCAGGGAATGGGAATAAAGATGTGAGCCAATGGGAGAAGGTCCACTGAGATCCAAGAAGGGAGAACAGTGTTGCCTATAGACATAAGGGTACACTCAGAGAACAATCCAGCAATTCCTTCAAATCCATCCTTCTTGAGCCACTACTGTGTGTCCAACTTTGTGCTGTACCCTGAGGGATACAGGGGACGAAAAACAAGAACCACAGCAACAATAATGATGATGGCTAGCCTTGACAACATGCTTTAAGGTTTCCAAAGTCATATGTCATCTCCTTTGATGGGGCCTAGGAACTGTTAATATCCTCTTTTAATAGATGAGAAAAGGAAGACTGAGAAGAGTTAAATGTCTCAGCTAGAGTTGCCCAGTTAGCTTGATGCAGGATTTGAACTCAGACCCTCCTGCCTCCAGTCCCAAGTTCTTTGCACTGTGGTACTTTCAAGTATGCAAAACTCTTTCCTTACAACAATCCCTGAACTGTTTAGAACAGCAGTTCTCAAACTGCTTGGTCTCAGGACCCCTTTGCCCCCTTAAAAATTATTGAGGACTTCAAATCTGACATCAGACACTTGGTACTTACTAGCTATGTGACCCTGGGCAAGTCACTTAACTGTGATTGCCTCAAAAAATTATTGAAGACCCTAAAGAACTTTTGTGTATGTAGATTATATCTATTAGCATTTACCATATTAGAAATGAAAACATCTTAATATTATTATAAAATTGTTTTGACTTCACTGACCCTCCTAAAAGAGTCTTAGGGACCCCCTCCCCAAAGTTCCCACGCTGCATTTTGAGAACTGCTGACTTAGAGTTTGATCAGAGTGCGCTAAGAAAATGAAGGTGTAAGAAGTGATCCAATCCAGCTCAGAGTTCCCAGTCTGAAGGCACCTCCTTAGCTGACTACTGATTCTTTTTCCCTAAAGAGACTTTGCGTAGGATGATTTAGTGGGATCTCAAAGCACCTTGTTAAAAAAAAAAAAGAAAAGTATTTTTATCCCCCTTTTAAAGATGAAGAATTAGTCTCAGAGAAATGACATGACTTGCCTACAGTTACTCAGCTATTAAATCATGTAACTACAGGATGTTAAAACTAGAAGAGGCCTTAGAAATCATCCAGTTCAACTCCCTCACTTTTCAGAGGAGGAAACTGAGGCCCTTGGAGGTTGAGTGATTTACCCAGGACCATGTAGATATTAAGTGATAGAGTTGAGACCTGAGCCTCTGTCTTCTCACAGCATATACACAGTACCTTTTCCATTCCTCTTGACAGGGAGCTTCAGTCTGGCTGGGGAGAGAAAGCTGACCCATAGGAGAGCACTAGAGAACAAAGATGGTTGTGTTACCTAGATGATCAGGGCATTCAGAGAATTCAGCAAAAATCAAAAATCACAAAAAATTGGCTGGGAGTGGTCAGTGGAGGCTTCATGAGGAATGTGGGCTTGAGCTAGGCCTTGAAGGGTGAGCACCAGCCTAGAATAGGAAAGGCATCCAAGGGGGGTTGAAGACCACTGAGTCTGCCAATATCTTGACCATCCAAACCTTCCAGACTGGTAAACCAGGGTTCTTCCTTGAACTATAAAATGAAGGGGTTGAACTTGATGATTTTGTCTGAGATCACCCAGCTAATAATTGGTCATGAGATTTTGAGTTGAAAGGAAATTTTGACATCTTAGGATCCCACACTTAGAGCTACAAGTTGACGGGAGAGGTCATTGAATCCACACCATCTTATTCATTTTACAGATGAAGAGCTAAGGCTTAGATTGGTAAAGAGCCTTACCTAGCATCACAAAGGAATGAAGGAAAGAAAACAAACATTTATTAAGGGCCTACTATGTGCCAGACATTGTACTATGCCCTTATCTCATTTTTGTCCTTGCAGCAGCCCTGAGGGGTGGGCGCTATCATTCCTCCTATTTTACAGTTGAGGAAAATGAGGCAGACAAACGTGAGGTCATTTGCCTAGGGTCGCACATCCGGTAAGTGTCTCAGGCCAGAGGCAGGTCCTACAGAACTGGAAAGGTTCCCCTTGATGGTAGAGAATCCCTAGTTTTCTTCAGTGCAGCTCACACGTCCCTCCTCTGTGAGTCCTTTCCTATTTTCCTCGTAGTTATTAAGGGCTCTCTCTCCCTCCTAAAATGACTTTGACTTTGTTTTGTATATCTTGGATTTACTTTTATGTGCATGTGTAAGCTTCTTGGGGGCAGCAATTGTTTCATATTCATCTTTTTATCATTATTTTTTCTGTCCCCATATCAGAGATCTGATGGGAGCTTGAGTTGAAATTCTGAGTGCCTAAGTGAAGTCCCTCCATTCTCAAGACTGGAATCTCTAGGTCTGAGGGAATGTAGGCTGGGACACATAAAATCCGATCTGAACATTCCCAGAGGGGGAGGGAAGACAGAGAAGAGCTCAGCAGAAGGCCATGAGCTCGCTTTTATAGAGAGTATTACACAGACATTATCTTCTTTGATCCTTACCACAGTCCTTAAGGTAGGCGTTTTTATTACTCCCATTTTTACAGAAGAGGAAACTGAGATTGATGGAGAATTTCCTTTAAAACATTTCTCTGACAAGTGGCCATCTTTCCTCTGCTTGAATACCTCCAAGGATGGGAAACTCACTACCTCCAGAGGCAGACCATTCTACTTTGGACCAGTGCTCATCATGAGGAAGTTTTCCTGACATTGAGACTGAATCTGCCTTTGTTTCCTCCCCTTCTACACCCTTTCTGCCCTCTTGATGCTAAATCTGCTCCTCTGGGGTCAAACAGGACAAGGCTGGTCCTTCCTCTACAGGTCACTTCCCTGGCTGTCTCCTGCCTTTGATCTCTTATAGTGCTAATTAATGATAACACTCCCTTGATTTTTATGTAGCATTTGTTTTTACAGCTTCCAAGAAGCTTTCACACAAATTTCAGCTGGTCCTTATGGAAACCTTTTGAGGAAGACCAGTAGGGATTATTAGTTCCATTTTACAGAGAAGGAAACTGAGGTCCAGGGAAAAGGAGAGACTTGCCCAGGGTCATGAGATGAATAAGCATTGGAGCCACCACCCAGATCCCCTAACCAGGAGCCAGAAAGATCGGGGTTTGAATCTTGACTCCAAAACTTAAATGCCATGTGACCCTGGTCCAGGGAAGGATTTTCTATCACCCTGCTTATGATTTCTTGTTTTATTTAATTCAACATCTTTTTAATTCCCATTTATTAAATGCCTGTTATGTGTGCTGTGTTGGGAGCAGGGAATATTCAAACTTAAACAAAAAAGACTTGGTAGCTGCTTCTACCCAAGACACAAGACACATAAAAAGAGCTATTATAATATTGTGGGAGGCAGTCTGGCACAATAGTTAGTGATGGGGTTGGGGGGATGGAGAAGAGACCAAGTTTTTATTAAATGCCATTTGATGCTGACAATAACCCTGGCATGTTTTCTTGTGGTTGTTAAGTTGTGTCCAGTTCTTTTCGACCCCATTTGGGGTTTTCTTGGCAAAAGTACTGGAGTAGTTTGCCATTTCCTTCTCTAGTTCATTTTACAGATGAGGAAACTGAGGCAAAGAGGGTTAAGTGACTTGCCCAGGGTCACACAGCTAGTAAGTGTCTGACACCAGGTTTGAACTCGAGTCTTCCAGGCCTGGTTCTCTCTCCACTGTACTACCTACCTACCTTAGAGTTATGAGTACCTAAGTCCAAGTCTCATCTTTAACCCATGCTGCTTGTGCCATCTGGGCAATTCATTGAAGCTCTAAGAATCCCAGGCAATGCTCTACTTCAATTCAATTCAACAAGCCTTTATTGCCAGGCCCTGAGCTGACTGATGGGAGCACACACTGAAATGGTGCAGTGTCTGCTCTCAGACAGCTCACACTCCACTGGAAGGAATCCTGCCCTACGGGAGACTACTGAGTAGCCAGGGAGGAGAGCCAGAGGGCAGGAGATGGTCACCTATTCTCAGGTTTAGACTATCATTCATTTAGTTGTGATTCCAGAGCAAGAGTTAAAGGTAGAAATCTGAGGGGGAAAGAAGGGAGTGGGTCATGTGGGTATCTGCAGAACAGGTGAAGGTGAGAGAGGGCCAGCTCAAAAAATTTGCAGAGAGAAAGAGACAGACAGAGATAGAGACAGAGAAACAGAGAGAGAAGAGGGAGGGAGGGGGAGAGAGAGAGAGAGAGAGAGACAGAGTGAGAGGGAGAGAGAGAGAAAGTGAGAGACAAAGAAACAGAAAAAGAGGAGAGACAGAGAGAGGAGAGAGAGTGAGAGAAAAGGAGACAGAAAAAGAGAAGAGAGAGAAAGAGACAGACGCAAAGAGAGGGAGAGGGAGACAGGGACAGAGAGAGAGAGAGAGAGAGAGAGAGAGAGAGAGAAAGAGAGATAGAGAGAGAAAGAGAGAGAGAAAGAGAGAGAGAGAGAGAGAGAGAGAGAGAGAGAGAAAGAGAGATAGAGAGAGAAAGAGAGAGAGAAAGAGAGAGAGAGAGAGAGAGAGAGAGAGAGAGAGAGAGAGAGAGAGAGAAACTCTTAATGGTGTAGTGGAAAAAGCTACTGGATTTGAAGCCAGGAAGACTCAAATTTAAATTCTGACTCAGACATTTGAAAGCTGTGTGATGGTAAGCACATCTCTTGACCTCTCTGAGCCTTAATTCCCTCACCTGTAAAATGAGGGAGCTTTGACTGAATGGCCTCTAAGGTCTCTTCCAGCTTTGCCTCTGGAATGCTATGAATCCTTGCTTTGGCATTTAATGACTGTGTGGTTTTGGGCAAGCTCTGGTCACCTCTCTGAGCCTCAGTTTTTCATGTATAAAAAGGGGCCAATAATACATACACGCCCTACTTCACACAGGGCTACTGTAAGGGATATATTCTGGAAACCTTGATGTTCTACAGAAAAGGGAGTTATGATTATGAGGGAGCTATGAGCCATACAAATAACTATAATACAAGATGGTACATGATGTAGAAGATAGCTGGGTTAACATGGAGATTCTGTATGGCCCTAAGGGCAGAAGTGGGAACAGGGGGACGGAAAGGGAGGTTGCACAGGGGCAGCTTTGGGCTTGTTTTCAGCCAAGATTTCCTAACCATTAGTGCTCTCTAATAACACTTACTACATACTCAGACACAGAGAAAGATGCACGATGATCCCTGCTCTCGAGGACTCACAGGAAGATAACACGCAAGCAACCAGATACAGGGAGGGTATACAAGAGACACTGGAGAGAATCGATAGAGGAAGGCACGGACATGGGGCAGGGATTAGGAAAATCTTGTCGTAGGAGGTGAGACCTGATGTAAGTCAGAGAACTTAGGAGGCAGAGAGGAGGAAGGAGACAGTTTCAGGCATGGAGGACAGCCAGATAAAATGTCTGGAGTTTAGAGAGGAAGAGTCTTATATGAGGGACAGTCTGGAGACCAAGGTCACAGGGTGGAAGGGTCTATAGGTGGTGAGAGAGTGGAAGGGGAAGAGTGCAAGCAGAGGCCGAATGACTACATTTTTTGGATGTGTTGTAGAGAAAACCTTGTTTAAGAACAGACCTCAGAGGTCTCTTCCAACCCCAGGGTCCTTTGGGGGGGTCTTGCTTCTCTTCATTTCTCTGAGGTCCCCCCAAAAGGACCTGCCAAATTGCCTGGATACTCAAGAGCACCTATCCATCCTGGAAATTATAGCCTAGAGAGGAAAACTGACCTCCTTCCCTCCCCCCACCATTAGGAGCATGAGAATTCCACATAGAGCTGTCATTGTCTAACTTTCAAATTACAGGGATTCTGTCTGATGATCCCTTCTGCTCCTTTTTATTTTTACAAATTGCTTCGGGATCCCTATGAGTCGTCCTGGAGAATCAAGGGGTTATGTTCCTGCTGTCCTCTTTTTTAGAGATCAGGAACAAGTCCAGTGGATTTTGGTTCTAGAGCAGCCAGAATCATGGGGTCTGTTCAGGGAGGACTGGTACCCCCAGTGGGAGGGCTGCTCATCCACCTTTGGTGTCCACCTACACCCAACTCTCACCTGTGGCTCCAAGAAGCTGTAGCAGGTGCAGCAGCCACATCCCAGTAAACCATCTGGGCTGATGGGCTAAATCAGGTTGAGGTTAACCAACAGGCCCCGGACCTGTTGGTGAGTTAGGGGGATGTCTATGCCAAGCATATGAAGACTTCTGTGGCAGAGTGGGCGATGATCAAAGATGCCAAGGTCATCCACTGCATCCTGAGCTATCACCAGTCATCCTGACTTGTGTCTTCCCATTGGACTTGGATGACTCTGGAAGAGAGAGTGAGGCTGATGACTTTGTGCAACTCTGCCTCACTTAAATCCAATTTACTTGAAAGTCAAGACATCATCCCCATGATGTCATTGATCCTCTATGGAAATGAAGGATGAACTATGATCACATACCATGTGCTCTCTGAGCATCCCACACCCTGGTTGCTGTTCCTATGCTTAGTACAGTGCCTGGCACACAAAAGGAGTTTAATAAACGCTGTTCCGACTGACAAACCATATCCCTGGTGGACACAGACACCTGGGAATAGCCCCTGCTCACCCCCGGGAGAGGAGACCTCGGCCCTGTAGGGGCTACTGTTGCCCTGCTTTTCTAGCCCAGCTGGCCTCTAACCCATACTCACTCTCAGTATATCTTCTCAACTGAGTCAAGAAATATGGGTCGAATTCCAGTGATGACACTTACTAGCTGTGTAACTGTAAACACTGCTCCATTTACAAGCTCATAGAGGTAGAAAAGGAAACTTAGAGGCCAATAAATACAAGCCCCTCATTTTATGGTTGAAGAAACTGAGGTTGAAGTAAATTAAGTGACTTGCCCAGGGTCACAGAGCTAGTAAGTGTCTGAAGGAGGATTTGCATTCAGGCATTTCTAGCTCAAAACCCAGTGTTCTATCCAGTGTACTGTATATGCTTCACTGAGCCTCCATTTCCTTCTTGGTAAAATAGGGATAAATAAACTCATCCTGTGTATAGCTTGTTTGTACATAGCTTTTTGTGTGTTTTCTTCCCCATTTTATGAGAGAGAGAGCTGGGGCTTTATTTTGGCTTTCTTTGTATCCCCATAGCTTAGGATAGTGCCTGACACGGAGTCAGTGCTTAACAAATGATTATTGATTGACTGTCTAACTGAACAGAGTTGTTCCAGGGTGTCCGTAGACCTTAGAGCACTATAGAAAAGAGAGCCATTGTTGTGAATACCCAAAATAAGCCATGCCCTTTACCACCATTGGGCTTCTGGAAGCACCCAGGCATCCTCACTCAACAACTCCAGTTTCAGGGAAGTCTCATACAACCCAAAGAATCATTCTGTCTTCTCCTTCTACCTTCCAGTGGCCTCACTTTGCTCATCTGTAAAATGAGGTTGTTGGATTCAGTGAACTCTGAGATTCTTTCCAACTCTAGCTCTATGCTCCTATGAGCCTATGTACATTCTCTTCTCGCTATGAGACTCATTCAAGCCTGTAGAATGGTCGGGTTAAAATTTGCTTAAAGCAGAGGATGCTTGAGGTAATAAGAAAATGTCAAACTGAAATGCCAATTTTATTCTATCACCAGTCATCTTGACTTTGGTCTTGCAGTGGATTTGGATGATTGGAGCAGAAAATGAGGCTAACTCTGAAAGCTCTACCTCACTTAAATCCACTTCATAAGCAGATCAAGACATCACCCTCCTCATGTCATTGGTTCTCTTTGAGAATAAAGGATACCAGAAGAGTTTCCATTTTATCCTAGAGGTACTAGGGAACCATAGGTGTTTATTGAGTCCCAGAGTGATATGGTTAGATCTGCACTTTAGGTGAGTCACTTTGTTGGCTGTGTAGGAGATGGACTGGAGTAAGAAGAGCTTTGAAGAAGGAAAACCAAATAGGAAGATATTGAAATAAGACCAGAATTAGGTGGTGGATACATGGGAGGAGAGAAGGAGACATGTAGGAGAGATGTTGAGAAGATAGCAATGGTGATATTTGCCATGTGTGATGAGTGAGAGTGAGGAGACAAGGAAGATTCCGAGGGCACATGTGGATGACTGAGAGGATGGTAGGGCTGGTTTTTGTTCTTGACTCCAATAGGGAAGTCTGGAAGAGGAGTGGCTTTGGGAGTAAAACATGAGTTCTATTTTGGACAAGTTGAGTTTAGGATGCCTACAGGGCATCCAGTTAGGAGATCTTATAGACGGTTGGTGATTTAAGACTAGAGTTAGGGAGAGAAACTAGTGCTCTGTGTGTAGATCTGGACATGGTTTGTGTAAAGAAAATTACATCCAGTAGAGCTGATGAGGTCACCCAGGATAAGAGCACAGAGGGAGAAAAGAAGAGGACCCAGGACAAAGCCTTGGGGGCAACCAAAGTAAGGGAGTATGATGTGATTGATGAACCAGCAAAGGAATCTGAAGAGTGATCAGATAGGGAGGAAGAAAACCAGGAGAGAGCATTGTCATGGAAACCCAAAGGGAAGGGAGTATATAATGATTTACGTCAGGGGTGAGGAACCTGCAGCTTTAAGGTCACATGTGGCCTTCTAGGTCCTTAAATGAGACCTTTTGACCAAATCCAAATTTTACAGAACAAACCTTAAGGCCACAACAAAAGAACAAATCCAAATGTTTTATGTAAAAATTGGATTAGGTCGAAAGACCACACTTAAGGACCTGGAAGGCTACATGTGACCTTAAGAGCACAGGTTTCTCACCTCTGGTTTAGGTCTTTATTGACCTTCTAGACTGTTGAAATAACCTCCTAATTAATTTCCTTTTTGTAGTTTCTTCCCTCTCCCGTTCATCCACCACACAGCTGCCATCATAGCAGTAATAATGATGATAGATAGCACTTATATAGCATTTTATAAGTTTTCTAGACAGATTTCATTTCATTCTCTCCTTCAAATGTTCCACATTGCAGTCAAACTGGTCTGCTTCCTGTTATGTTCCTCAAATTCCTCATGCCCCCCGGTCCTCATGTCTTTGTATGCACTGAGATACAGACTCTACTTCCCTCCAACACTTAGGACCTCTGACTTTCTCCAAAGCTCAGCTCAGGTGTCACCGCCTACAGAACTTTCTTGTCTCCTTCCGGGTGTGAGTGCTTACTCCTGAGTTGGGTGATGAGTTTCCTGTGCATTCACTTTGGTCTCTTTAGACACCTCTCCTTTCTCCTTCCCATCAAAATCACTTCTCTTCTTGTCTCCATAATTTTGTTACCGAGAGCCTCCCATTCTTCCTGGGATGACTTCCCCTGTAGAATTCTAGTTCACAAGTTCTTCTATTTCTTCTAAACTCTTTGCGATTTGTTTCACCAAATCTAGGATGAATGTTGGGCCATTCCTAGTTACCCTTTCTTTCTCTATCATACACTCCAAGATGGTGTGGTCACTTCCCCAAGATTCCTGTCATTTCTTCTCCAGCAACCAACTTCTATTGATAAGAATCAGATCCACAACAGAGTGTCTTTCTGATGGCTCCTCCCCCTTTTGAAGGCCCAAGTTATCTTTAAGACTGGTTAAACAATTACTAACTCTTTTGCTTTGGGCAAAGAGTAAATCTCAGTGGGTACCTAGATATTTGAAGTTTCCTGTCATTGTTACACAATGCCTCTATGCCAGGCTTGTAATTTAATCCCCAAACTCCTCATCTATTTCCTCTTTCTGGCTAGGTGGACTTAGTTTACTCAGATGACAAGACTGCTTCTGCATTTGTCTCCACTGATCTTTTGCTCAGTCACTTTCCATTGGGTTCCCTCCTTTGAGTCCTCTATTTTCTCATATGAGCATATTGTCACAATATGTTGCACTAGCCCCCTACTGTTCCATCTGTATTATTTCTTTTGAATAAGGTCTACTCTCTCAGAATAAAATTTCCATCACGGGCTTCATCCAGCTATATCTCAATAATATTATGAGACCAAATTTACCTCCTTGAGTTAAGATTTCTAGTTCATTTTATTTGTCAT
Source organism: Bettongia penicillata ogilbyi (assembly GCA_023548195.1). Taxonomy (NCBI): domain Eukaryota; kingdom Metazoa; phylum Chordata; class Mammalia; order Diprotodontia; family Potoroidae; genus Bettongia; species Bettongia penicillata. The sequence goes on from JAJHZJ010000029.1 coordinate 98,612, forward strand.
TTGTAAGTGATACACATGCACATGTAGCCCATATATATCCATAATACACATACATGAAAAGTATGTGTAATGTCAGAATGTATATGCCTATCTGTATATATAAATGTAATGTAGTATCTATATAAGTACATATATAAACATTTATGTGTATATGCATATTTATAAGTATTTGTGTACACACACTTATATTCACATGCAAATGAATACACTTATCTGTCACTCAGGAGAATAAAGTGAAAGTTTCTTGAGGCCAAAGAGTTAGTAAGAGTAGACCTTATTCAAAAGAAATAATACAGATGGAATAGTAGGGGGCTATCCCATTTTCATCTTTGTATCACAGCAACAAGTAAAATTCTTTGTCATCATAGGTATTTAATGTTGGTTGACTTGGAGAGAGACAGACAGAGAGAGACAGAGAGAGAGAGTGAGAGAGAGAGAGACAGACAGACAGACAGAGAGAAATTCGGTTGGGGATTGGGATGAAATCTGACCATCCTTTCATTTCCTTTCCTACCACTTCAGTACAGTTCCCCAAATCTCTCTTTGGTCCCCATTTAACTGATCCATGGAAAAAGAGGGACAGGTCAACACAAGAATGCCCCATGGCAGAGGGGAGAGGGTAGGATGATGCTGGTAGGGAGAACTGGGACAGCAGAGGAAAAGCACCAGGATATAGTTCTTCAGGGTTCTTAACATTTTTTTAGTCATGGACTCCTTTAGCAGCCTCTCAAGAACTTTGGATTTGACTGTGCAACATGGGAGACACTGGCACAGCACTGCTCAGCATGGTGTGCCCATATCAGAAAGGGTGCTGTGCTCTATGAGCAAAGCGGAATTGAGACAACACAAAGTAAACGCAGGATGCACAAATTTGGAGTATCCACCCCAAATATTCACACGGACTATCTGCCCAACCTGTGTTAGAGCATTCCGAGCTCATATTGGTCTGATCAGCCACAGTCGGGCACACTGAAATTTCATCTCATCATAGTGATGTCCTTTTGGTCCTCTTTGAGAACAAAGGACAACCAACCAGCTAATGATTAATAACAATAATAGTAACCATAAAAATTTTTTGTTCAGTTTTTCAGTTTTGTCTCTTCCCACATTTGAGGTTTTCTTGGCAGAGATACTGGAGAAGTTTGCCATTTCCTTCTTCAGATCATTTTACAGATGAGGAAACTGAGGCAAATGGGATTAAGTGACTTGTCCAGGGTCACACAGCTAGTAAGTGTCTGAGGCTGGATTTGAACTCAGGAAAATATGTCTTCCTGTCTCTAGACCTGCTTTATCCACTGTGCCACATAGCTGCCCTCCATGTATCTAATAAACCTTTAATATTTTCCAATCTGCTTTACTCTAAAAGGTCAAAAGAGGACATAGACAAGCAGGGAAGTGGGTTGGCATTATCATGTTAAATTTAATGCACATATAGTAAGCTCATAGTTTCCTATATGATCCTCTTTTTTTTTTGTTCTTTCTTTTTGAATATTGCATGTTGACATCTGTTGCATCCATAATAATAAAAATGAGAAAAAATTTTGAAAGAAACAAAATACTCTCAGTAGTGCTGTAAGGTTGGTATAGTCATATAAGTATCTTTATCTCCATTTTATTAATGAGGAAACCGAGGCTCCAAAAGGGAAAGAGATCGGCTTCGAGTCACCAAGTTAGTCTGAAGTGAACTCAGGTCTCCTGACTTCAAGACTAGTGTTCATTCTATTAGAGAACAATGCCTTAAAGACAAAATTGTTAACATATACGACATACAGAGGAAATAGTACCATCTGAGAGGACCTGAGTTCAAATTCCCTCCTCTTACACTTACTGTCTAGGCTCTTGGAAAAGTCACTAAACCGACCTTGGCCTCGACTATCTCATCTGTAAAATGAGGTAGGTGGGTGATGAGATAGTGTGAAGGTCAGTTACAACATGGCATTGGTTTGGTGTGGGAATTAAGAGAACCAATCAGATTCTAGCTCATGAACACCGACTCCATCTTGTGCTGCCACATGTATCATCCTCTATCTTGTTTTTGTGCAAATCATCCATGGAAAACTAAATGGTAGAAGCCATCTATAGCTTCACAAATGCAGATGGATGCAATTAATCAGCATCTCTCAGTTATGGGAAAAGAAAGACTTCAAAACCTACTCGGCCCCTCCCAAATTGACCAAAACTCATTCTTTCCCCATCCCTACTTGGAAAGCTCCAATTAGAAATCAGATTACCTAATTTTGTATCCTGTTCATTGCTTTCTTTTAATTAATTGCTCTTATTTGATTAATTATTTTAAATTCATAAAAATCTGTCACTCTGTGTTTAGGGTCTTTGGGATGACCAGGGAGTCCATTGACCCATTTATCAGGCCAATTTTGCTAATAAATCATAACAAATCATAGCTTGGAATATGTTTTCATTATAAATTATCTACCATGTGGGCTCTGAAGTCCCTTTCAGCACTGTGATTCCACGGTTGTCTTCAGGTATTTGAAAAGCTGTAGCATAAAAATGAGATTGGATTTGTCCTGCTTGACCCCAGAGAGAAAACCAGGAAGCAGGGGGTGGAAATTATAGGGAAGATCTTTTCTTCTGATCAATGGGAAAATGTCCAGATAATGAGAGCTGCCCCAAAATGGGCAAGGCCAACTCATACCAGGTTCCTAGTTCAAGTACAGGATGGACAACCACTCGTTATCAATGTATCAGTGTATATGAAGCCTTCCTGAACCCCTTCTCTTAGGTGCTAGTGTTGGTTTCCCCCAAATTACCCTCTATATTTTATTACATACTTATATTTATACTTTTCATCTTCCCTTGGCTAGACTATAAACAGTCTGAGGGTAGGATTTGTTTCATTCTTGTCTTTGTATTCCTAGAAACTGGTATGATGCCTTGCATACAGGATGTAATAAATGCTTGTGGATGGATTGATCAATGAAATTGAGAGGATTCCCATTTAGGTGCAGCTTGGATTGAGCATTCTCTAAGGTCTTTGCCACCTCTGGCAGTCAAGTAGCTCCCCAGCTTCTCCCATCATTCCCTGTCTCTCTCAGGTCTGTGCCAGAGGGCACAGAGACCTTCGAGGTCTATGGCACCCCAGGCGTGGACATCTACATCTCTCCAAACATGGAGAATTCAAGGGAACGGGCGGATACCAGAAGGTGGCGCTTTAATATGGGGCTTGATATCATCGTCGTCATGAACTCTCCAAGCAATGATCTGAATGACAGTCATGTAAGTGGGGTCCTTATCCCAAAGGTGTGGGGTGCGAGATTCAGCAGGGAACACTTGAGTGATTGGAATCTGCTCTTGAGGGGACTCAATCACTGGGTGACCTCCAATGAGATACTTCTTCTATTTGGACTGGTTTCCTTTCCTTATTGGTAAAAAGGAGGTGGACTTGATTAACTCTGATGACCTCTGCTGATATACTGTGCTGTCTGGCCCCTCCCGCTCTCCTGTTCTGTGATTTTAGCCTAGTTCCTTTGGTTTCTCCCCCTAGGGCCAATAGTCAATCTCCCCTTACTCAAACCCACAGGGTGAGACACATAGTAGGGGCTTGTGGCTCAAAGAAGACAATCTTGGTTGAGTGCGCCAACAACCTGAGTTCTAGTCCTGAGTCTCTGGACCTTCAATAGCTCTTCCCTTCTCACCTCTATCCCAATGCTGAATCATCCCTTGATTTCGCTAACTGTTGCAGTGACTATGTTGGGAGACCTGAACATTTGCCCTTGGATTTGGGATGAAGGGGGCAGGCATGGGTAATTTCATGTTTGGGGTCAATTTCATTGCTGAAATTCAATAAATGGGGAGTAGTAATTGTGGATTTATGGGTGCATTCAGGCAGGAAGAGCCTGTTTCCTCATAATGTGGGGGAAGTGTTAATTTTAGTTAAGTGAGTCAGAGCTAGAGATTTGAGGGGCTGAGAACTAAATCTTCAAATAGGGAGGATCCAAGGAAAAAAGTTGTTACACAGTTATTTGAACACAAGGCATGAATGTTGCTGCCTTAGAAAGCTTTGTTATTCTTTATAGAACTAGAGAAATCATACTTGGAGGTGAGATGGAGGTTAGAACTTGGAATATCAGAACTGGGAGGGCCTTTAGAACACAGAAGGTCAGAGCTGGGAGGGCCTTTAGAACACAGAAGGTCAGAGCTGGGAGGGCCTTTAGAACACAGAAGGTCAGAGCTGGGAGGGCCTTAGAACACTGGATGTCAGAGTTGAGAGAGATCTTAGAACACAGAATGTCAGAATCAGGAGGCTCCTTAGAACACAGGATGTCAGAACTGGGAAGGTCTTAGAATACAGAATGTTAGAAGTAGAAGGAAATGTAGAGACCATCCCCCCCACTTTTTTTTTTTCAGTTGTTTCAGTTCTGTCTGACTCTTTGTGGAGCCATTTGGGGTTGTCTTGGCAAAAATATTGTAGTAGTTTCTTTCATTCTACAAATAAGTAAATCAAGGATGAGAGTGAATCAGTGTCTTCTCCAGGTAACATAGACAGTGTCAGAGTTGGAACTAAATTTTAAGACTAGGTAGACGTCATTGTAAACCATGACCTACATGACTTAAAGCCACCAGAGCTAGCTGAGTGAGTGCCTTGGGGAGCGTCAGTGCTGAGGGAAGAGGGAGGGAAAAAATAGAGGGAATTACTCAGAATGGAATATCATGCTGCCTCCACTGTGGGTGAACCCACTACCCTCCCCCTTTGGCTGCATGAATATTCCCATTTTCCAGATAGACCAGTTGAGGTACAGGCACTAAATAATACACAGACTTCTGAGGGCTTTTGTATCCCCACTGAGTCATAAATCCTCTCTGGTTCTACTTTGTGAGTTCCACTATGACCTGACCCATCAGTGATTTGGTCTCCATTGAGCAGAAAGGGGAGGATTGGGCCTCATTGGAAGCCTTGATGCCCCTGAGGGCTGGAACTCTTGTCCTGCTGGGCCAAAAGCTACCTCCCTTGGTTTCTGGCTCCCAGGGCGGTCAGTGCCTGCAGGTGGTGGCTGTGACTCAGACTATCTCTTTCTGCAGGTTCAGATCGCCTACCACTCCAAGGATGAGCCACTGGCCCTGGCCTATGCCGTCCTCTATCTCACTTGTGTGGGTAAGTGATGAAGGTTCGGCAATGATGGTCCCAGCTGGCTCCTCAGAGGGAACAGTGCCTTGGAAACATCCCTGTCCTAACAACCCCAAGGCAAGGGCCCTGGTCCTGACTCTAACTCTTCACTGCCATGTTTCAACACCTCAACAGATGTGACTGCAGATATAGGTGTTCACCTTGCAATGAGGCCTGTTCAGGCCTGCCCAGCCCATGCTACTCTTGTCCATGTCTTCCTGGCACCTAGAACACTTAGCTGGAAGGGGTCTTACCAACGCCCATCAGAATACTAGGCCAGGACCTGGGATATCTGGGTTTGAATCTCACCTCCCATTCTTTCTGGGTTACCTGATTAGCAACAGATCTATTCAGCTCTCCTTGCTCTAATTTTCTCATCTATAAAATGGGAAGTTTAGGGAGTCAGTATCATGTAGCGTTAGAGACAACTGGCCTCAGAGCCAGGAAGGCCTGGGTTCAAGATCTGCTTCTGACACAAGCTGGCTGTGTAAGCCTGAACAAATCCCTTAGCAGCTCTCCAGGACTCTAAGATGCTGCACTGGTGCATTGATGGAGGGAATTTCTCATTGGGAGCTCCCTCTGCCAAAGAAATCACAGGTTCAGTCCAAAGAGAAATTCCTCTGGCTGCTTAATTCACAGTCCTTTATAAGTTGTACAACCCTGTGGATGAGTAAGTTATTGCTATTAACTAGAGTACAACCTGCTTCTTCTATAGAGCATCTAGTTACATAGAGCCTCAGGACTGCAGTCAGGAAGACTCATCTTCATGAGTTCAAATCCAGATTTAGACACTTGCTAAATATGTGCCCTGTATGTGATCCTAGGAAAGTCTCTTGGATTCCCTAGGACTCAGTTTCCTCATCTGTCAGAGGGGAGCATTGAACTACTTGAGGAGAAGATCTCCTTGGCTTTGACCTTCTTAGAAGAATTAGTCTGCTAAGAAGACAGTCTTCTAGGGTACCTACCATGACTTAACTATGACCTGCTCCTGGGGACGAATGTCTAGCTAAGAGCAGACCCAGAAAGCTCTAGGACCCTATCCTGACTCAGCCTTCTTTTTTGAAACGATGCAGATATCTCTCTGGATGCCGACATGAATTGTGATGGCAAAGTGGAGAGGAACTACGTGGATAAGGTAAACAGTCACTGCTTGAGCATAGACATGGCAGGAAACACAGAGGGGAAATCCTCTTTGGCACTATCCCCAGGCCCAGCCAAGCCCAGACAGGAATATTCCTGGTATCCCTCTGCTACAGGAGTCATAGCTAAGTCTGAGCAAGGAAGCCAGAGGAGCAGGAACTTTCCTTCCTCAATCCATGTGCAATATTTATTGAATATATGCTTATTCTGTGCCCAGCCTAGTGCTAAGAGCTATCAGTCGATCAGCAAGCATTTACTAAGGACCTACTATGTGCCAGGCACTGTGCTAGACTCTGGGGATCTGAAGAAAGGCCAAACCACGGCCCCCACCCCCGGAATGTTTGTAAATAGCTAGATACATGCAAAAATCTGTACATTGTAAATGGAAGGGAGACTCACAGGGAAGCCATTAGCTGGCCCTGCCCTCAAGGCACTTCTAGTCTAATTGAAAGGTCAAAGTTTTTACACATGAAATAAAGAAGAATTGAGTGCCCCTAGTGGAGCTGTCCTCCTTAGCTGTCTTCAGCCTCTATTCTCACTCCCCTACATCCATCTACAATTAATGATGGTGTCACACCTCTGCTCAAGAAGCTTGAGTGGATCTCTATTACTTCTGTAACAAGTTCAGCATCCTTTCTCTGTCCTTCAAGGCCCTCTACCATCTGGCATCTCCCTCACAGCTTTATCTCTTGGTACTCTCCTCCACAGAGTCCATGCTCTAGTCAAACTGGATCATTCTCTGTCCCCTGAACAGGGGCATGTGTTCATCCCCTTAAGCTGATGAGCTCCTTCCCATTCTTTCAGGCCCAGTTCAAAAGCTGTCTCCTCCAGGAAGTCTTCCCTGATTGTCCTCCAGGTCAATAATGTCCTTTCTTCTTGAGTCTCCCATAGAACCTGATTTTGAACCTCTCTAAGGCATCAGGCATAGGGTATTCTATGTATCTGTCTTATCCCTCTACTAGACAAGGAGCTCTTTGAGGGTAGGGACCCATGTCTTATCTAAACATTGTTAACCAGCACAGTGTTCTGCATACAGTAGATGTTTAAGAAACGCTTGTTGCATTCATTTGAACTATGGAGGGCTACTGAGCTCCAAGTATGACTCTGTATCCTCATTGCCCATAAGGATTGAGGTTGGGGTACAGGGAGAATTCATGTAGGAAATGAGACATGTCACCCCTGGAAGGATAGAGAGTGGGTGGGATCTAAAGGTGAAAAAGAGGGAGAGGGAATTCTAGGAAGGGGAAAATAGCATAAGCCAAGATAAGAGGAGAGAAAATATAGCAGCCATGGTGGGGTGGGGAAAAGGGCCTGGTTGGAATGCAAATTAAAGCTAGGTTTGGTGTGGACAGGGTGTAAACGGCCTTGAATTTCGGATAAAGAAGTCTAGATTTCATCCTATCGGTGCTGGGGAGCCAAGAAAGGTTCTGGAGCAGAGGAGTGACATAATAAAAATGTTTTTTGAGGAAGGTTATCCTGTTGGCCTTTGGGAGGTGATTTGGAAGGGTGTAGAGGTTGTGTTTGTGAAATCTTGGAGGAAGGGGTTATTGTTTCCCCAGGAGAGAGGGCATAGGGTTTGGAGAGTGAGGGAGGCATGTCTGAGGTTTACAACATTGGTGAATTATAATTTATTATTGTCAGAGGCAATGGGTGTGGGGACCTGGTGGACATGGAGCAGTCCTTTTGGTGAACTGTGACCGGGATGATGTCACCTGTGACGACAGAGATAACTGTGATAAATATGTGCGCTGCCTTGAAGGTACAACTGACAATCCCTGCCTAAAAAACATACAAGATTATCTGGGAGCTAGCAGAGCAGGATGACCTCGGTTCTGGGTGGGGAGAAGACTCACCATGTGACTCCTTGGACCACAGTGTTCCATTTTACACATTGCCCCTTAGTCCTGAGATCTGATTCTAAAAAAGAAGGAGCTCCATGATGTCTCAGGGTATCATTCATAGCATATAGGTGGCCACCAACTTCATGGAAGCATGGGCTAGTATTAGATCACATCCTATCAATCTAATCAAAATGGAGCTCTGGATTCTAATTTTGACTCTGCTGTCACCTCTAGCAAATCACTTAGTTTCTCTGGATCTCAGTTTCCTATTTGCCTCATTAGATTAGATGATTTCTGAGGTCCCTACACTCTGAATGCTATAATCCTGTGAGTTAGGATCATAAGACCATAGATTTATAGCTGGAAGAAGATTCAGTTCTTCTAGTGTAATTTCTTCATTTTTTGGATAAGGAACAGACCTAGAGAAAGGAGATAGTTGATTTGAGGTCACACAGAATTATTATCAGAGCCAAAACTTGGATCCATGTGTCTGAATTCCCAGCTCTGCATTCTATCCTGATTATAATTACTTTCACTTGTGGTCCAAGACCCACGGAAGGAGGTGGAACAAGGCATGTTTGCGAGCATGGGAAATATGGCAGCTGGGAGTATTTGTGGGCCTGAGCCACCCTTTGTTTCTGGATCCTCAGACCTACAGGACATGTCCCTCATGATCCTGAGAACCCAGGGTCCCACTGCCCTCTTTGATGACCACAAGCTGGTTCTACATGTCTCCAATGTTGATGCTGAGAGGGCTCGAGTCTTCCATGCCTGTGGTGAGTCCATCCCCTTATACTGTTTCCAGTAGAGATTTGCCAGGAGAGATGTCCACTGAACTGTGTTTCCTAAAATGGGAATGGACTGCATGGAGCCATACACATTCTCTCCTCCAGTCCCCTTATAATCAAGGAAATGGCAAGCAGGGGAAACGGTGCTCTAGAATCTTAGAACTAGAAGGGTCCTCAGAGGCCATCTACTCTAAGCTAGACTAGAGCAGCAATCCCTTCTGGGATGTCCCTGAAAAATGGTCATCCAGCTTTTTCTGGAAGACTCTTGGCAATGGGGAACTCACTCTCCTTGGGGCAGCCCATTCAAATTTCAGACAGCTGTCACTTTTTCTTGATATCAAGCCCAAAACTGCCTCTCTGCAACCCCCTCCCATTGCTTCCCATTTGTTCTGTCCTCTGGACAGAAGAAGGATTCAGTTTCCATGTGACAGAACTTTGGTACTTGAAGACAGAAGTTATGGCTCTCCTGCCCTTCAAGGCTTCACAAGATTAAACATCTCTTCATGGTCAGAGGTTTTCTCCGGGCAAAGCCAAGAGAGGCAGAATGATAGGGTAATATGTTTGAAATTAGAGGATCTGAGTTCAAATTTTACCTCTGTTACTACTTGGATGACCTTAGACAAATGACTACAACTCCATAGACCTGAGTTTCCTCATATGTAAAATAAAGGGATTGGGCTAGATAATCCCTTCCAACCCTAAATCTATAGTTCTATCATGCCTGCCCTCAAGGAGCTTATATTCTACTGAGATGAACCCAAGGTAATTTGAGAAGGGAGGGGGATATCAAGGTGAGTTTTGCAGAAGAGAAGCCCCCTTAGCTGGGCTGTGAAGGGCGATAGCATGATAGGGTGGAAAGAGCCCTAGCACTGGAGTCACAGGGATGGATGCTTCAGCATCTGAGCTTGTCCAAACCTAAGGATCTCAGGTTCTTCATCTATAAAACAAAGAGGCTGGAAAGCAGACAGACTTCTAGCTCTAAATCCATGAGGTGGCCCTGATGGACATGGTGGATGAAGAGTGGAGAGTCAAGGACAACTCTGAGGCTATGAACCCGGGGGCCTAGAAGGATGGTGGTGCCATTGACAGGGTTTCTAGGATCACAGATGTCTATGTTAGCCTAGGCTTGGGGCTTGTTCTCCTCCTTAACACACACAGCAAGTACCAATGGGGAAGCAAGAAATGATCAAGTCTAGGTCAAGTCTAGCCTGTCGCTGCCTCTCTGAATGGTAACAGCTCAGATTCTTTGGGCTTCCCATCCCTAGGGAAGGGCACTAGGGATCAGAGGATGGCTCTGGAAAAGAAGCCTCTTCTGCTTAGAGGGGAAGGACTTCATGACCCACCCCACCCTGCATGTCTCTAGCTCTTTAAGATATGGGTCACTTCCTTCTCTTGTCTCTAGCTCTTTAAGATATGGGTCACTTCCTTCTCTTTCTCCTCCCCTTAACCCCTTATGTCCCATCCCTCCCCTTCAGGTCCTGAGGACTTATGTGAAGCCTACAGGTACGTTCTAGGACCAAACAAAGTATCCTATGTGGTTCCTCGTTTCAATGGGGAAGAAGAAAGGTTCTATGTAGAAGGACTTTCCTTCCCTGACGCTGGCTTCTCTGGGCTCATCACCTTCCATGTCACCTTGTTGGATGATTCCAATCAGGTATGAAGGGTAGAGATGGGGGGATACATGGTATTGGGCATTGAAGCTAGGCCCCAGGGGTGGGTGGGGGGAAGGGCTGTACACTCAGCCCTGTTGTCCTAATATTGGCATGGAAAGGAGCTGGTAGAGTTGAGTCACCTCTACAGAGAAGACTTTACTTAGTCCTAGGAGGTAGGGCCTCTGGTGTTCTGACCACTAGGGCCTTTCTCACCATTGGTGCTACAAGTACAGGTCAGACCAAGTATTCTAAGGGATGCTAGTTTCAATATCCAGAGTTCAGTCATCGGATCATTCATGTATATCTTATCCATGCCTCTCAGAATTGTATAGATGTCAATCTAAATTCCCCCTCATCTCTCTTGCCACCCCCAAGCCTTAGTCTTTCCAAACTCCACCATCATTTGGCCATCTTCCCATCCCATTGTCAGAGAAGAAAAACAATTGATGATAGTGTGACAGTAACCAATGTTAATAATCCTTAGAAGGGCACCATCTTCTTTGCCACTTTGAGGTTGCCTGTAGATTGCCTTATTAAAGCAGAGAGAGAGAGAGAGAGAGCTTGAATCTCTGGCCTGAAATTAGAACCCTAAACCCTTCCCCCACTCATTTTAATAGGATGGCTGGAGTGCATATTTAGGGAGAGCAGAGAGCCAAATGAAACCCTTCGGTGGTAGAGTAGCGCACCTCTGAGGAGTTTGGATATCTCTGTGTGTCTGCGTTTAGGTTTCCTTGTTGTGTGTGTGTGTGTGTGTGTGTGCGCGTGCATGCCCGTGTGTGCATTGTGCGTGTGTGAGTGTGTGCGTGTGTGTGTGTGTGTGTGTGTATGTGTGTGTCCCTGGGAAAAGTCTGGTGCTCTAGACTGCTCTTTGAGCTGCCTGAGTTCTCAGATACAGAGTATACCAAAGATATACCAAAGACTAGACAGCGATGACTATGTCCTAAGGTGAGTGTTTGTACCTCTTGACAACAGCACCTGAACCCTTCCTTATTCCCCTGACTGAGCTTGGTTCAGAGATTACCAAACCCTGGAAGCCCATAGTCTGCAACACCTTGTTGACCAGGGTCTAGCTCAGAATTCCTCCAGAATTTAAAAAGCACTGTTCTTTAAGGATCATCAGCTGAGATGGCTTCTCTGATCCCTCCCCACAGGATTTCCCAGAGTCCCCAGTCTTCACTGACACTGTGGTATTCCGTGTGGCCCCCTGGATCATGACCCCCAGCACCCTCCCACCCGTGGAGGTGTATGTATGCAAGTGAGTCTGACATCAGGAGATGGTGATGGGAACCATTGGGGAACTTTTCCATCAGAGGGCTCCCGTTGCATTTCTCTCAGTCCCCCGGACATTTCTTGAGCCACCTAACCTTCTGACCTGTCCACAGAGTGAGGAACAATACCCACTTTGTGGAAGCAGTTGCACACTTGGCTAAGAAAGCGGGCTGCAAGCTGACCATCTGTCCCCAGGCTGAGAATCGCAATGACCGCTGGATACAGGTGAAGAGGGCTCTCCATTGTCAAGAATCAGTGCAAGGAATTTTTGGGGCATCGAGAGAGAGGAGGATAGAGAGAGGAAGGAGTGAAGAGTGGGGGTGAGGCAAAAAGGAGACAGGGAGTGACAGAGAGAGAGAGAGAGAGAGAGAGAGAGAGAGGAGGGATAGAGGGAGAGAAGGGAAGGAGAGGGAGAAGAAAGGAGAAGAAGGAAGGGGGACATAGGTAAGGAGGGAGAGAGGGAGGAGAGACACAGGGAAAAAAAGAGAGGAGAAGGGGAGAGAGATAAGGAAGGGGAGAGAGAGAGAGAGAGAGAGAGAGAGAGAGAGAGAGAGAGAGAGAGAGAGAGAGACCACGTGAGGATTCAGGATTCTATTGACCCTTCTCCCCTGGAAGGATCAGTGGGCAGGGTATTCCAAGACCTTTTATAAACCATCTTCTTTATCCTCAAGGAAGGGGCCCTGAATTCAAATCTGGCCTCAGACACTTACTAGCTGTGTGACTCTGGACACAGTTGCCTCAGTTTCCTCATCTGTAATATGAACTGGAGAAGGAAATGGAAAACCACTCCAGTGTCTTTGCCAAGAAAATCCCAAATGGGGTAATGAAGAGTTGGGTGTGTCCAAAAAACAACTGTACAACACCAAGAATCTGCTTCTTCACAGGATGAGATGGAGTTGGGGTATATCCAGGCTCCCCACAAGACCTTCCCTGTGGTCTTTGACTCCCCACGGAATGGCGAGCTTCAGAACTTTCCCTACAAAAGGATCCTGGTGGGTGGTCCCTTTCTAGTCTTCAGGCATATTTCTAACCCAGACTATAGGGCCAAACAGCAACTGCTACTTGGATTTGCCCCCAAGGCTCATCTAGAAAGATGAGACAGGGGAGGGAAAGGGGTGGAGGTTGCTCATGGTTCATCCCTGGCAGAGGGTGGAGGGGCCTGGTTTGTCAGCATCTCCTCTTGGGAATCTGTTCAAATGACTCTCCCATTGTTCAGCACTTCAGTGAGGCTACCCTAGACCAAGTAATGAGTAATCATAGAAATGACCTAGACAAGGTCAGAAGTGGAAGGGCAAACTAGAACAGAGATGTCTGAGCTGGGAGGAATCTTAGAACCCAGGATGTCAGAGCTGGGAGGGCTCTTAGAACAGAGAATGTCAGAGCTGGGAGTGTCTTTAGAACACAGGATGTCAGAGCTGGGAGGAACCTTAGAACACAGGATGTTAGAGATAAAGGGGACCTAAGAACCCAGAATGTCATAGCAAGAAGAACACTTAGAGATTATTTAGCCAGAATCCCTAATGAACAGATATTAAAACTGGGCTCTGTCTGTGTGATGAGTCTTTCTGTTTCAGTAAAATGCAGAACTTCACAAAGAGAAGTGGTAAGGGGCTAAAGGGGTGAGGAAGGCCATGAGTAAGTCATGGTTCCTCTTTTGATCTTGGTTTCCCTATCTGCAGAGGACATAAAATATTCTCGGGTGCCTTCAAGGATCTTCTGTGAGCCAGAGAGAACTGAGAGATGCTCTGGGAAGTGTGTAGAGAAATGTTGCCCGCTCTATCTATTGCCTGAGTCCTTAGCTGACTCTGTCCTCTCCCCTTCTGCCCAGGGCCCAGACTTTGGCTACGTGACCAGGGAACCCCGGGACAAGTCTGTCAGTGGCCTGGACTCCTTTGGGAACTTGGAAGTCAGCCCTCCCGTGGTGGCCAATGGGAAGGAATACCCTTTAGGAAGAATCCTTATTGGGGGCAACTTGCCTGGGTAAGAGAGGGATGGAGGCTTCTGGCATGGATATTGGAGGTACCTGGTACAGAGTGGGAGGGAGAGAGAGCAACCATTTATATAACTCCTACTATGTGCTAGCCACTAGGCTAAAGGCCTTAGAAATATCATCTCATGATCGCCCTGCATGTAGCCCTTTATACTGTACATATGGAGAGTTTATTTATAGCATATATATTTATATGTGTATGAAAGAAATACTGTGTTTATAGAGAACATATATACGTCACGTTACACATATATAACATGCACATATACATATGTATGTGTGTATAATGTAATGAATTTTATATATAAATATACGTGTGTATAATAGAAATAACATATATCATCTTGCATCTTTGTAACATATATTTATATATGTCTATAATAGAAGTAATACATTCATGTATATTTTATATAACACATACACATCATCTTATCCATATATACATATACATGTATAACCACCCATATATACATGTATATATGTGTGTGTATACACAATGTGAGGTATGTATGTATGGTATATATATTTATTACTTCATAGTATGTATTTATACACATATATACATGTATGTATATATATATATGCGCATGTGCATGCACAGAAGGACATTTATATAGCTAGGAACTGCAGTGGCAGTTCACTGGCTCTGAAATCAGGAAGTCCTGAGTACAAATTCAACCTTAGCTTACTAGCTGTATGACCTTAAGCAAGTCACTTTACTTTTCCCTCAGTTCCTTCATCTGTAAAATGAGGATAATAACTGCACCTAACCCCCAAGGTTGTTGTCAGGAGCAAATCAGATGACATTTGTGAAGCACTTTAAAAACTTTGAAGTGCTGTATAAATGCGGCTATTACTATGATTAAGATTATTATCTATGCCAAGAAAATCCCAATGGGACCACAGAGAGTCAAACATGACTGAAACAGCCAAACAACAAAAATATATATTATTATTAATAATAGTCATCAGTCATTTGAGCCTCACCAAGAAACCTTTGAGGTAGATGATATTATTATCCTGAATTTATAGACAAGAAAACTAAGTAAGTTCTAGAAGCACTGTGGATATACTGGTCAGGATTTTGGACTTGAGGTCACAGAGACTTGGGTTTGAATCCCATTTCAGAAACTTACTAGTTTTATGAATCTAGGCAAGTCACAAGCCTCTTTGTGACTCAGTTTCCTCATCTGAAAAAGAGAGACTTGGACTCTGGTCTCTAAGGCCCTTTCCAGCTCTAAATCTATGATGCTAAATCATGGTAACACAGTTCATGGAAACATGAATTTAAAGCTAGGAGGGGCTTTAGAGTCCATCCAGTACAGGGATGGGGAACCTGCGGCCTCGAGGCCATGCCACTGTTGAGGACTTAGGGGGCCACATGTGGCTTTGAGGTCACAGGTTCCTTACCTCTGGACTGTAGAATATTAAGTCCGTAAGTCCCACAAAGATGTAATTTGTTTATGATTTTATAGGGTTGCTGAGAAGTTGTAAACCAGCATGCCTTCCATCCCACTACTCTACCTCTCCTGGGTAATTATGCCTAGCATTTCTGGTCTTTGGCCTGTACATTTTATTTTTAAAGGCTGATTGACACACTTCGCCCTTATAGACCACCAGGGGTCTCACCCCCAATTCAATTCCTAAAACATTTGTGTATTTAGAAGGTTCATGATTTCCAAGGGAATTAACAAAACTTTCTCATCAACACCAATTCTTTTCTGAACCTGAATTTTGTGCAGATCTCTGGGGTCTCTGAAGAGTTGCTTGTCTCTGGTGTGATTATAAGTGGAAGAACCTTAATGGGGCATAACTACAAGGATTCTTGAACTTGGGCATTGACTGACTTTGTTGGCTAGAGTCCTCCCCCGACTGCTTGATTAGCTGCACTGTTGTTAAGAGAATATAACTTCTTTGATCATGGATTGCAGGAGTCTGAGGATATAGAATGTTAGAACACAGAATGTGACAGCGGGGAGGCAATGTGAGAAGTAAGTGCCCTCAGAACAGAATGTCAGAGCAGGGATGGATGAGAGAGAGAGAAAGACAGATAGACACAGAGAGAGACAGAGAGGTAGAAGGAGAGAGACAGAGACAGAAAGATAGAGACAGAGAGACACACAGAGAGACAGAAGAGAGAGAAAAAAGAGAAAGAAAAGAGTTTAAGAGAGATACCAAGAGAGGCAGAGACATAGAAAGACAGAATAAGAAAGAGGAGAGAAGAGAAACTGAAAGAAGAAAAGGGAGAAAAAAAGATTGGGAACATTTTTAAGTGCTTGCATTCTAATGGGGGAAGCAATAATCACTCAGTCAGTAAATATTTATTAAGCACCTACTGTGTGCCAAGCACACTGCTAAGCCCAGGGGATACAAAGGAAGGTAAAAAGACAGGCCCTGCCCTTGAGGAGCTCCCAGTCTAATGCAAACAGTTATGTATAAATAAACCACATTTATTTATATAATTAATATATATGTTATATATATAAAAATAATTATATTTATATATAAACAAACTGAATAAACTGGAGAGCATCAGCAGAGGGAAGGCACTGGAATTCAGAGGAATTGATCCAGGGCAGCCTACTTCCTCATTTCCCAAACTATCTATTCCTTGTCCCTGGAATATCCTCCTCTAGAATGTGTGGTTGTTCCAAGGCAGTCTCCTTTAGGATCCAAGGGAGGATCTTTGCCCTTAGAGAATCTGGCCCACCACCTCTGAGGTTCCCCCTCCCACCTAGTTTACATCTACATGTTAATCCATAAATATTTCTAACCAGGGAAAAGGCTTTGGATCGCCTGGTCCCCAGGTATAGCTGTTACATCCTTCTAGCACGTTAGCATTTACAAAGTCCTTCCTTTGAACTGTCCTGGTGTGTTTTTCTGGTAAGCCATTCAGTGCCAAGAGTCTGGAAGACCTGGGTTCAAATCTATCTTGACATTTATTAGCTGTGTGACCCTGGGAAAGCCACTTAGCCTCAGTTTCCTCATCTGTAGAATGGAGATAATAATACCCTACTTCCCAGGGCTTCTCTGAGGACCAAGTGAGATAATAATTGTAAAGCACCTAGCACAGAGACTACATATCATGGGTGCTATGTAAATGGTAGTTATTATTAGAATATAAACTCCTTGCAGGCAGGAAATTGCCTTGGTAGCTATAGTGCCTGGCACATAAAAGGAGCTTCATCAACTCTTGCTGAAAAAAAAAGAAATATATTGCTGAATTCAATTATCTCCCATTTTATAGATGGGGCAACTGAGGGCCAGAGAGAGGAAGTGATTTTCCATCTAGTCAATGGCAGAGCTGGGATTTGGACCCAGATCTGGTACTCAGTTTCTTTCCATTATACTGTGTTAGCAACTCGTGGATTTAGATCTCCAGGGAGGGGGAAAGATAGTGACTGAAATTTATGACTGAGATAAAAATGTCTGGTAGCAGAGTCTCCCCTGAGAGCAGAGAGGACAATGAGAACAGACCTCTCATCTCCAGTATAGGCAGAGTGCTCCAATACAGGCGATAAGCTTCTTGAGGGTGGGGACAGAATCAGGTTTTTATTTGTAATTCTGCGCAGAGTAGGTGCTTAATAAAATGTTCCTTGAACTGAATGGATCTAATGATCCTAATCTTAGGTTAACCACTTTTTATCATGGGACTGATATGAATCTGTATGTGCATGTGTGTGTGTGTGTGTGTATGTGTATGTGTATGTTTGTCCTTTGTTGCCGAAGACGACTGTGCCATCAGACAAATAATGACATGACTTACATTTGACTTTGTTTTGAGTGAGGGAGGTCTGTGCAGGTCACCAGCCTCCCTTCTCCTCCAGAGCCATCCGAATCCAGTGACCAGATGTTCATCAGGAGGACTGGAGATGACCTAGGATGAATCCTTGCACTGACTGCTTAAATGGGACCAATGAAGGATAAGGTGCCCAGGTTCAGACTTGCTTGACTCCCACCTACCTCCTGAGATCTTTTTGAGGTCTATGAGACTGTTGGTATATTAAATACAAGTAACAACTTGCACCAACTGGCACAAAAAGTCTGTTCTATTCCAACATTTCCTTGTAGCCTGGAGTTGATCCTGGTGGGCTCTCAAGGGCTGGGCCACTGGAATGCAAATATTAACAAATCTCACCAAGTTGGAAAGTTTTCAAGACTGTGTTTCTATTGTCAGAGAATCTACCTTGCTAAGAGCAGAGACCCTGAGCACCAGGTTGATTTAGTCAATAGGAGATGGGAAGGGGTAGACAGGAAGAAAGGAGATGGGTTACTTTGGGCTGGAATACCTCTTGGAGATCATCTCCATGGGAGGTGGAAGGGTTGAATCCCATCCTGGAGTACCACCCTGATGAAATCATGGGTCCTTGGAGTTTTGAACTAATGACCTAGAATTAAAGCCTAATTAGTCACTAAATGAAATTTACTCTGGTCTCTACCCAGGGGCCATTTGGTCTATCATGATCTCTCTTGAGTCGTTCATCTTGTCTGAATAAATACTTAGGGTGGATTTGGGGTGCGTGTGTGTGTGTGCGCGCGCGCGCGTGTGTGTGTGTGTGTGTGTGTGTGTGTGTATCATTTCCTTTAGTCACAGACCTTCTTGGTATATATTCTCAGTACTGGGATAACTGAGTCAAGGGGTGTGAATAGTTTAATGACTTTTCTCACATAACTCCAAATTGTTTCCAAGAATGGCTCCACCCATTCATAGTGCCCTCGATTATAATTAAAAAAATAAAAATAAATAATAAAATAAAATAAATAATTATCTGTGCCTGTCTTCCCATAGCATCTCTGCATATCATCATAAAGATGATTTCCTCATCTTTACCCATTTGATGGATAGGAGATGAAACTTCAGAGTGGTTTTCATCTGCAATTTTTCATAGTATTATTGATCTAGCTACTTATTTTTATATGGTCACTGAAAATGCATCTTTCTTCTGAAAACAGTGCATGCCTTGGACCATTCCTGTACTGAGAAAGGGCACTTGATCTCCAATATTCGAGTCAGTTATTTGGATCGCTTCTGAGTGACGTTTTGTCCACCTTTTTCACTCCAGATCTGGTGGAAGGAGGGTCACGCAGGTGGTCCGGGACTTCCTGTACGCCCAGAAAGTTCAGCCTCCAGTAGAACTCTTTGTGGACTGGCTGGCTGTGGGTCACGTGGATGAGTTCTTAAGCTTTGTCCCTGTCGCTGATGACAAGGTAAGGTCCTCAAAGGGAGGCCCTTCATGAGCCCTTGAGGGTCCAGTGGTGTGATTTCATCTCTTCCAAGACCTTTCTGCAGCTTTGCAAAGGTGATGGGTTTTATGATCGCCATTGGGGTGTGCTCTTTTCATGTATGCATGAACACAGACAAGAGGCACCATGGCACACTGGAATTTGGGCTGGATTTGGGGTCAGAGAACTTGATTTTGCTACTTCTGAGCTGTCTGATCTCAGGTAAAGCCCTTCCCCTCCCTGGACTCTAGTAGGCTCATCTGTAAAATGAAAAGGTTGGACCAAATGGCCTATAAGATCCTGAATTCTTGACCAAATGTATATTTGAAGACAAAGTCACTTGGCTTTTCTAGGTCTCAACTTCTCCATCTGTAAAAATGAGATCTATGTCAGGCATTGTACTAGATGCTGAAGAAAGTGGGAAAAATTCCTTTGCCCTCAAAGAGCATTCTATTGGGTGACTGGAACTACCCAGACTGGATGGTAGGGGCTTGGACCCTAGTTCTAAATCTGTAATCTCATAATTATACAGAGTAAAGACATGTAACCACTTGGCATTAGGTACTTATCTCTGGGAGCATCCATCCCCTTGGATGCTCAGGTTGACAAATCCTTGGCGACTGTCCTGCCTGGTCCTATGGTGACAAAGCCCCTGGGGTCACCGAAGCCTGGCCCTGGATGCCATGGACCCTTTGTATGCTACCTGCAGAGCAGGGTCAGAATCCCCACCCTAGGTGCGTGGATTGTAGCAGGGGCCTGGGATGAGGGAATCTGCCTTTCTCCATACAGGGTTTCCGCCTGCTTCTGGCCAGTCCTGGGGCATGCTTCAAGCTTTTCCAGGAGAAACAGAAATGGGGCCATGGGAGGGCCCTCCTGTTTGAAGGTCTTATTGGTGAGTTTATTACATTGCACTTTCTCATTCTTGCCACTAAGCCTGTTCCCTTTCCTTCCTATGACCTCAGCCCCTCAGCTCCCACCAGTACCAGAGATCTGCGGAGGGACCTCCTAGGCCCCCCAGTCCAATGTCTTCAATATCCCTCCCAGCGGAGGGCCCGGACTAGCCATCTGACTTTCTTTTGTTGACCTCCAGAAAGGCAGCCTGTTTCACTCAGGAACAGCTCTAATTATTAGGAAGTTTCTCCTCACTCAAGTCTCCAGCCTGCTCTATTTCTGACTCTCAGGGCTAGTCAGAAGCCACTGATAAACAAGTTACAAGACATTGTGGAGGGGGCAGAGAAGAAGGCACAGTCCCTACCTTTAAGAAGGCCAGCCTCTGACATTTAGCTGTGTGACCCTGGGCATGTCACTTTTCTCCATCTTTCCAGGCATTCAGTTTCCTCATCTGTAAAATGAGAGGTTTGGACTTGGATGTTCTCTACACTTCCTTCTGACTCCCCACTCCTAGGATCACTTATTAGCCAATTATTAGCCTTGAGTAGCACATGGTACCTCTCCAAGCCTCAGTTTCCCTATCTGTAAAATGGTGATACCTCCCAGGATGAGGAAAAAAGTTTTCAAAACTTAAATATGCAGTAAAATACAATAGAAAATGTGAGTGGCACGATTTAAGGAGTGCTAATAAGAATGGCAGTTCCCATTTCTATGCATTTGGCTATTTCATAATAACACTTTCCTCACATGAGTCCTGTGACTTATTTCTCATTTTACAAAGAAATTGAGGCTCAAATATTTTTATTTTACGGAAGGGGAAACTACAACTCAAATATTATTCTTCTTATTTAACAGATTAGGAAATTGAGACTCAAATATTATTTTCATTTTACAGATGGGGAAATTGAGGCTCAAATATTATTCTTATTTTATGGATAGAGAAACTGAGAATCAAATAATATTCTCATTTTACAGATAAAAAATGAGGCTCAAATATTCTCATTTTACAGATGGGGAAACTGAGGGTCAAG
The DNA here is from genome assembly GCA_023548195.1 of Bettongia penicillata ogilbyi. Taxonomy (NCBI): domain Eukaryota; kingdom Metazoa; phylum Chordata; class Mammalia; order Diprotodontia; family Potoroidae; genus Bettongia; species Bettongia penicillata. The sequence goes on from JAJHZJ010000029.1 coordinate 119,562, forward strand.
TATTCTTCTCATTTTATAAATGAGAAAATTGAGGCTCCAATATTATTCTCCTTTTGCTCATGGGAAAACCAAGGCTTAGAAAGGTGAGGTGCCTTGTCCAAGTCCTACAGCTAAGAAGTTTAGATTTAGATGAGCTTAGTATGATTTTAGTATGCCCCTACACCCCCATCATTTTCCAAGTGAGGAAACAGAGGCCCAGGGAAGGGGGTGACCTTGGTATTTTTGGCTCCAGAGCCAGTAGTCTCTTTCCTGCATGGACCACCTGTTGTTCCAAGACTGAAGCTTGAACCCAGATCTTCTAGCTGCAGCTTTGGGGCTGTCTTTATTACCCACCACCAATTGCCTCATAGTCTAGCTGGTGAGAGAGCTTATCCATGTATGGAAGGATAACTCAGCATTCCAAGAAGTAGATATCAAATGGCAAATGAAGGAGACAGAGAGTCACTGAGTCACTCAGCAAGCCTTTATTAAGTACTGATTATATGTTAGGCACTGTTCTAAGACTGGGGATACAAAGAAGGCAAAAAAATAAAAGCCTGCCCTCATGGGGCTTCCATTCTAATGGCAGAGGCAGCATATTAATGAGGAGATACATATAGACTGGGTAGATGGCTTTGTACACCACAAGGGAAGATCTATAGAGGACCCTGGGGTTGAGATGGTCAGTACCACTTCTGGAGGAGACATCCTCCCCCAAAGCAGACCAGCAAAATTCTCAGGATTTCAGGCCCCTGGGCAGCGTTCCAAGAACTCAGGCCACCGAAACTTCCCCACCCAGAGCCCTTAGGCACATACCTGGCTGTCTGTGGAATGATGTGATCTTATCTCAGAGCCTCAAACCACATTATCTCAGGAACCAGTGAGAACATGATACAGTGGAAAAGGAGTGGATGTAGATTTAGGAGATACTAAGTTTGTATCCTGCCTTTGAAACTATGAGACCCCAGGAGTGTCAGGAGGGTGGCTCGGCTCCCACCCTCCCTGACTCATTCGGTCTGCTCTGCTTAGCCACCCACTAGTGAGCATCAGCTGTCAGATAAAACTATAGAATGTTTTTCCAATTTGTAGGTGTCCCAAAGCGGGGAGATGTAGCTAGCATGTTGGATGACAGAACTAAGGACCAAAAAGATATCACCAGAATAGACAATTAGCCCCAATCTAATGAAAGAAATTTAATAGCAAAATGTAAAGGCTTATATTTGGGTTCAAAGAACCAACTGTTAGACTTGTAGGTAAACTGCAGGATGAGAAAGTTTGACCAAACCGTGGTTTGGGTGAAAATGATTTGGAGGTCTCAGTGAACTGCAAGCTCAGCGTTAGAATGCATTGTGACATGGCCAGCACACACACAAAAAAAGTGAATATGATTTTAGATTTAGATAATAGAAGCAGAGTTTCAGAATGAGGGTGGGGGGTAGTTCTGCCATCCTCTGCCATGGTCAGACAATAACACTTCATTTTGGGGGGGATACAAAAAATGATCCCTATATTTCTTACCTTCTCAATGAGGTAGGGAGGGAGAGAATTTGGAACTCAAAAAATTTTAAAAAAATGTTAAAAATTGGTTTTTACATATAATTGAGGGGAAATAAAATATTAAAGTTAAAAAATTGATATCATTTGTTTTTATATAGACTTTGTTTCCAGATTATCCCTATTCCCTCTCCCCTACCCAAGGATTCATCTCTTATAACAAAGGCTGAAATAAAAGGGAGAGGGGAAGCAAAACAAATCACTGTATCAAGCGAGTCTTCCAGTATATGCAATGTTCCACACCCATAGTACACCACCTCTACAAAAAAGGGGGGAAGAGCACATTTCTTCATCTATTCTTGGGGCTACATCTTCGAAAGGATACTGACAAACTGGACAGTATCCAGAAGAGAGTGTAGCCAGGCTGGTGGAAAAGTGGTTGGCCATTTCATGCGAGGACAGTTGAAGGACTTGGCAGGGTTTTATTTGGAGAAAAGAAGACATAAAGGGAACATAGTATTTATCTTCAAGTATACGAAGAGATCTCATAAGGGAAGAGAAATTTTGACTCATTCTGCTTGGTCCCAGAGGATAGAACCAGGAACAGTGAGTAGAAATTGCCAAAAAGTCTGTTTAGGCTTGAAAAAAGAGAAACAAAAAACCTCTCCAATGATGAGTGTCCCAATGGAGAGTGAGCCCCCTCTGGAGGTAGTGAGTTCCCCCTCATCCAAGGTCTTCAAGTAGAAGCTGGATAAACACTAGACATGTACATTATAGTGAGGATTCCTATACTGGGATGGCGGCCTCTGTTGTCCTTTCCAACCCTGAAATTCAATGATTCTGCCATATTAGGGCAAGAACTTAAGCTGTGTTATCCCACTCTTAGCCCAGCTCAACCCTATCCTGGGCCCCCCTTTCTCCTTTCCTCAGGGCCTGACCTCCCTTCCAGGAATTCATTTCAGGCTTTCTATAATTCAAAGGCACTGAGGCCATTGGAAAATTGTAAGATGTTCTGACAGACGAGGTCACCATGCGGAATTACCACCCCTCCCCCTCCCCCTACACAAACATGCTTGCAAAACTGCTTTGCTAAGTAAGAAGGTGTCTGGTCAACCTGTAAAAATATACTGACTCAGTGTCTAAGAACTTGAACCCTGTCTTCTGACCTAAAGCCCTCAAAGCAATAGGATTTTAAGGGAATAATTTTTTTTAATTACTGACAGTAATTTCTGACTTGATTTCTCTCCTTCTGTCTCTCTCCCTCCCCACATTTATGCTTCATCTCTCCTTCCCCGTCTTTGTCTCTCTCCTTTGTCTTTTTCTCCTTTCTATCTCTTTCTATGTCTGTGTGTGTCTCTGTCTCTGTTTTCTCTTTTCTCTCTCTCTCTCTCTCCTCTTTTACTCTCTGTCTCACTCTTCTCTCTCTGTCTCACTCTTCTATCTTTCTCCTCTCTTTTCTCTCTCTTCTCTTCCATCCTCTCTCTCTGCCTCTTTCTCACTCTCTCTTTCTCTCTCTCTTCTCTCACTGTCTCTCTCCCTATCTCTGTCTCTGTCTGGCTCCTCCCTTCCTCACTCTTTCCTCTACAGGAAGTTCACAAGTGAAGACCATGTCCATCAATCAGATCCTCTCCAATGACAACCTCATCAGTTATAACAAATTTGTCCAGGTAAGTGGGAAAGGAACAGGGAAAGTTGAAGACACTCATTAATAAGTCTCCTTGCCTATCAGAAAGCGGAGAAAAAGAAATCCTAGAAGAAAGAAAATGTCACTGAGGACTCCACCATCCCCAGAAGGAAGCCACTCTTCCGTGGCTCCTGTGTCTCTCCAAGCACATCCAGCCTCCTTTGCTGATCCTGGTTCCTTAGTTACTCTTATGGCTCAATAACTTCTCTGAGTCAGAGCAGTTGCAAGACCCAGTGTGAAGTGCTAGTGATTAGGGACTGTCTTTCCCGCTACTGCTCTGGAAGACTTGTGGAGGTGTGGCTCCAGGTGTGGCCCCAGGTGAGGACTCAGGTGTGGCCCGGGGCAGAGTCAGAAGGGCTTGTTGCCTCTGGCAAGTGGTTTTGGGGGCACTGAGTGGCCCACCTGACCTGAACCTCCCACTACTACAGTCCCTCTTCTGGCCAGGGGTCTCTAAAAGGTTCTAGTTAATGTAAATACATTACTTGAGAAGGACAAGATGTAAAGTTATTATCTGCTTCTAACAGATTAATCTATCAGAAGGGTGTTGAGAAAGATACTGGGTATCACGGAAAGAACCCTTGATTTGTAGACATAGGGTCTAGATGCAAATCCTGCCTCTGTGACTTTGGCCTTTGCTTGTCTGCCCCTCAGATCCTCACCTCTAAACTCAGGGGGTTGAACCACATGGTCTGTAAGGTGCTTTTTACCTCTCAATCTATGGTCCAATGATGATCCAGTGGCCCGGACTCAAACGCCAGCACAGTTACTAATTACATCCAAGGAGATAAGGAATGAACTAGAAGATGTCACTTCTGAGACATTGATCTTTAAGAGTCTGTAGAGAATGGGGGAGGTAAAACAGGATTGGGGAAAATACTATCTATTTTCAAAGAAGACATTGATGTTTGTACACCATAGGCCAGTGAGCTTGACTTTGATTCATGGGAAAATTCTAGGATGGTTCATTAAAGAGATTGTTTGTGAGAATCTAGAAAAGGAAGCAGTGATCACAGAGAACTAGTGTGGCTTCATCACCAAGAGGGCATGTCAGACGAACCTTATTTTAAGGAGAGAACAAAAGAGCATTTATTTGTATGAACGAAAGAACATCTATTAAGTGCTTACTATACCCCAAGCATAATAGCTGGGCAGCTAGGTGGCAGGCCTGGAGTCAGGAAGACTCATCTCCCTGAGTTCAAATTTGACCTCAAACGCTCACTAGCTGTGTGATCCTGGGCAAGTCACTTCATCCTGTCTGCCTCAGTTTTCTCATGTGTAAAACAAGCTGGAGAAGGAAATAGCAAACTACTCCAGTATCTTTGCCAAGAAAACCTCAAATGAAGAGTCACACATGACTGACAAAAATGACTCAACCACAAAAGGCAAGAGTGGGGACATAAATACAAGACTGAATCAGTCTCAGCCGTCAAATACATTAATTTTTAATGGGAGAGACCTTACGTTTGGGGAAGATATGGCCAGGGATTGGGTTACTTGAGCAGAGAAATTCTGTTGATAGAGTCTACCTAGATTTTAGCTAAGCATTTGATAAAGTCACTCATGTCTTGTTGTAGATGGAGCGATGTGGCCCCTAGAGAAGGAATGTTGAGTGTAGGGAGACATGGCGGTAGAGCCAGGCTCCCAGGGGAGGTTTGTATGATGTTGCGGGGTGAAACGAGGCAATCTTCCATAGAGTTGGACAACATCATACAGAAGAGCCTCACTCAAGCTGTCTGTGGGTTCTCTCCTGGAGCCGAATTTTCTTTGGTTTCATTTTCCTTCTCTCTTCATTAACTCTGCCTTTGTCTTTCCCTCGGTGCTCACCACCCATCCCTCCCAGAGTTGTATCGACTGGAACCGAGAGGTTCTAAAGCGAGAGCTGGGCCTGCTGGACAGACACATCATTGACATTCCTCAGCTCTTCAAAACAGAGAGGAGGAAAGCAGTGGCGTTTTTCCCTGACTTGGTGAGAAGGAGGAACAGGAGGATGAATGGTGGTCTCTGATGTTGCTGGGATTATCAGTGTCATTATTAATAATATCTCTCTAAGATTTGCAACAGCTCTGGGAGGGAGGGAGGCAGGCCTTATCATCCCTGCTTAATGAAGGGGAAAGCGTTTTACATTGACCTGGCATGGATGGGACAAGTAGCCAAGAAGAGGCTAGAAGTAATGAAACACTCCAAGAGATCTGATCTGGAAGGCAGGAAAGCCTGATTTCAGTTTCTGCCTCTGGCTACATCCAAGGTTTCTATTGTACAGTAGGGTATACTAAGAACTTGTTCCTATGTCATTTAGTCCTCAGGACAGCTTGGTGGGGAGGGAGGGAGTTCAGGTCTTATAATTCCCATTCTCCAGGTGAATAAAATGAGGTTTCAAGAAAGAAGCATCTTGCTCAAATTCACACAGATATGAAGCAAAGATCAAACTCAGACTTTTTAATTTCAAAACTGGTGTTTCTTCCTTCTAGCCCTTTATGTCATAATGCCCCCATTTTATAAAGTATAAACTGAGGCATGGATTGGTTAAGTGGCTCGTCCAGAAGGACAAAATTAGTAAGTGCCTAAGCTGAGATTAGCTTAAGTCTTTTTACTAGACTGAGTTCCTTCAAATGTTGTCCCCATTGGACTGGACAGGGCTGTCTCCTATGGCCCAAAGGATTTCCTCTGGCCTGCGTGAAGTCCAATCATTTATTTGTTTTTCTTGGAAAGGATCACAACAGAACCATAATGAGGGACCAGAATGGATGTGGAAGAAGTATCATAAACTATAGGATCCCAGATTCAATCCTAAAAGGAGTCTAAGAGACTATGTACTCTAGTCCTCTCACTTTATAGAAGTAGAAACTGAGACCTGGGACAGGGAAGTGTCTCAGCCAAAATTATGCAGGTAGTAAGTGTCCAGGGGGATCATAACCCAGGTCGTCTGACTCCCAAGCAGGGATATTTCGGCTGCACTAAACTCCCTCCCAGAGGCCTGAGGACTGGAATAAAATCTCCATAAACCAAGAGAACATGCTCTTTTGGCGAGGTTATCTATAGGCAGGCAGGCAATTTATAAATCATCCCTGAGTCTGACATTGAATGGCCTTTCTTAATAACTGACATTTATCTAGCATTTTAATATTTATGAAGTGCTCTGTGTTCTGTGGACTGTGAGTGATGCCTCCTGACATAGAAGCCTAGGCTTCCTGCACATGAAAGATACAGGCTTTCTTCCTCTTCTGTCCTCACTTCCTGTGTTCTTTCCTTCTTCTTTTCAGTTAAATCTCCCCTGCCCCTACATTTCAGCCTTGTTACGAAACCCCCAACATCATTTCCTTTTCCTTCCTTCCTGTGAAAGCAGTGGCTGACTTTTAAGATAATCTTGCAAAAAAGTTCAAAACACCCCAAATGGTTACCAGCGATTTCTTTTTTCTGCCCATCCTGGCCCCCATCTTAGATAATCATGGACTGCTAATGACAGTAGGTCAGAGGGAGCTGTCTGCAAAGTTTCCATCAAAGGAGGCATTCTATTCAACAGAAATACATTAAGTGCTTACTATGTGCAGTGCATTCTCTTGGGCATTTGGGATACCAAAATAAACACCAGCAGAATCTGTGGCCTCAAAGAGCTTATAGTCAGTCGGTCAGTAAGCATTTATTAAGTACCTTTTATGCCATGGTAAGGACTGAAAATTCAAAGAAAGGCAGAAGACAGCCTCTGCCTTCAAGGAGCTCACATCTAATGGGGGTGATAACATGCCAACATTTATGTACAGGAACAGACTAATTGAGGGGAGAGGAAATGTGGGCCAGGTGGGATAAATATGTATCACACAACAAACAGAAGAACTCAAACTCCTTGAACACCTACTATATGTAAATGGCAGAGCATGGGGGTGAGAAGATGGTGAGTCAGCCACCGAACTCATTGGCAAGAGAGATGGCAGGGACCTTGGAAGTCATAGAGCCCAACACTTTCACAGTGATGGGGTCACTTGCCTAAGGTCACACAAGTAGAGAGAGTGTGGAAAAGGTAAGATTCCAATCCAGGGCCTTTGACTCCAAATCCAGTATTCTATCCAACGCATCACTGTACCTCTCCATGAGAAGATACTGGTAACAAGAATGGAGGGGAGGGTGATACAAGGGAATGACCTAGACCCCAAAGGAGCAAAGAGGTCATTTGGGAAAGGTTTGATAGAGGCGAAGCCTACAGGTAGGAGTGGAGATCAAGAAATAGGTCTGTCTTTCCTTATGGCCCTGAGTCAGAGACAGGAAGATGAGCGGACTTCAATTTAGAAGCAGCAAGGTTCTGGGCCTGGATTTGAACCTCACCCCTATCCTATACTACCTATATAACCTCAGGCAAGTCACTTCCCCTTCTCAGCCTCAGTTTCCTCATCTGTAAAATGAGGGAGTTAGATTAAATAGCCGCTGAGGACCCTTCCAATTCTAAATCTCTGGTCCTATGAACAAGTCACTTAATCCCTCTGGGCCTCATTTGCCTCATCTGCAAAATGAAGGAGTTGGACTACATGGTCTCTGAGGCCCCTTCCATTTCTAAATCTATGATCCTGTATGTCACCGAGGGAACAAACATTAAACTTAGACTCCATCCTTACTCTGATGCAGCCCCTAATAAGGATAGGGAGAAGAGACTCCCAACCCAAAAAGCTCTAAAATACAATATTCCATACTTTGGAGAGGTGAAAACAAAGTCCTCTGCTAACTGAGGATGGGATCTTTACTGATAAGGGTGAGATGAGGAAAAAAAGAATCAAAGAAGGCTTTCTAGAATCAAACTTTAGTTATGGATGGGCTAAGTAGATGAAGTGCTGGGAGAAATCTGAGGATGGGAGGTAGCTTTAATCTGGTGGGCCAGAGAACTGTGAGTGGAAGAACAAGTGTCTGAATTAAGTCTTGAGAGAAAGAGGAGCTTCTACAGAATCAGAGTAGATGAAGGGAGAAGGAGACTGTTACAAGAATCATAGGTCAGGGCAGAATGAGCAGGAGCACAAAGTTGGGAGAGGGCAGGATGAGAAACAGGAAACCAGTTTGACTGAAGCGTACAACACATGAAAAGGAATGTATGAGATAAGGCTGGATGGGTAGTATAGAAGCAGATAAGGAAGGGACTTGAAGGCCAGGATCATTGAAACTCATCCTTTGTTCATTGAGCCATGGGAAGTCACTGAAGCTTCTGGAGTAGAGGAGTGGCATGATTTTGGCAGGATATTAGAAGCTCTGTGTGGCCATGAGCGCCTATGGTGTTGTGATGTCTTTCCCTCTAACATCCCTGATTTTCTTCTCTGTGATCACAGGTGAATATGCTCGTGTTGGGGAAGCACCTGGGGATCCCTAAACCCTTTGGGCCCATCGTCAATGGGCGTTGTTGCCTGGAGGACAAGGTTCGATCCTTGCTGGAGCCACTGGGCCTTGAGTGCAACTTCATTGATGACTTCACCCCTTACCACATGCTGCATGGGGAGGTACACTGTGGCACCAACGTCCGCCGGAAGCCCTTCCCCTTCAAATGGTGGAACATGATCCCCTGAGCTGGTTTCCTTCCCTCATTCTCTCCTTTGCTGGGGAACTTCATTATGAGACAGAGGGAGGATTCGCCTGAATGATGGAAATTCAACAAAGCAAACAACCCTAGGAACCTTTGAGAGATAATGAATCCCACTGGAAACACCAAGCCCTTTCCCTATAGTCACTCTCCTACATTAGCTCTCTACCTGGGAGCTGAAAAGCTCAGAAACCAGGTCCTCCTTCTCTACCATCCCACATGACCTCATCTTATGCTGACCCCCATGTTTCTCAGGTTTGAGACTCCTAACCAATCCCCCAAACTGTTTGCCTTCCTTCCTTTTGTAAACCCCTCTTTGGAAAAACTCCAGTTGTATCATAGCTATGTCATCTCCTTCCTTCGGTTAGGCCCCAGTCCCCACCAAGCTCACACCACAAGGCAAAAGGAAAAGTTCATAAGCCAAGTTGGGTTTGGTCCAGTTACTTCCGACCCAGAAGAGCAATAGAGCTAGGAAGCGAGATCATTCCTAATGTGAAAAGGTCTAAAAGATCAGGGGGAGCCATAATCCCATCACACAGTAGCTCAGTCCTCAGAACCGGGCCTGCAAGTTAGAATGAGAAGAATTCATAGAAGAGATATCTACAAGGACTGTCTTTTTTGTTCTGAGAAAATCCAATGTCTCTCTGCTAGGCTCTAAATTCCTAGAAGTCACATTTTACATACATATGTGTGTATATATATACATATATATATATATATATATATGTCTCTCTGTTAGGCTCTAAATTCCTAGAAGTCACATTTTACATACATATGTGTATATATATATACACATATATATATCAGTTATATATCTTCCCATCTCTCCCCTAGTACTGAGTTCAAGGTCTTGCACACAGTAGGTGCTAAATAAATGAGTTTATTTTGAAGTGTGAATATGAAGCTAGATTTCTGACAGATGGATAAGATTCCCTTTGTCATCCAGCATTCAGGAAATTGACTCCTGGTCTGAAAACCTGAGATGTCTTGGGAGTTTAGAGATACCAAGAATTCTGTGAGATTGAGAAGAGTGGAAAAGTCAACAAGCATTTAGTAAATACCTACTATGTGTCAGGTGTAGTGCTAAGTATGGGGAGAGAGAGATAGAAACAAAAAGAAAGACAGAGTTTATATGGTAATGAGCAAAGACAGCCTATGAAAGGGAAAAGCCAGAGGTGGGAGGGTTGGAGAAGGGAAGACATTTAGAGACCAGAGAGAGATAAAGATAGGAGCTTGGCTGACCTAGGCACTTTCTCAAAATGGGGGCCATAGGAAGAACAGATGAATCAGAGAAAGGGGCCTCAGAGGAAGAGACATCTTCCAGGGCAAGATAAGTCATAGGATCTCCCAGTTGGAGAGGAGCTTGGGGGCCATGCAGTTTAAGTCATACCAGAATGAGCATTATCTCTGCAATGAACCCAACAAGTGGCCATCCAGCCTTTCCATGAAGACCCATTAAGTGACAGAGAGCTCACTCCCTTCCCAGGTAGCCATTCCACTTTGGGGCAGCTCCAACTGTCAGAAAGTTTCTCTTGACCTCAGTCCTCAATTTGCCTCTGTCTCTAGTTCAACTCCCGGAGGTTCATCCTTCTTCTATCCCACAGGCCTTCAAATATTTGGCCTTTATGGTTATTATAGTATTAATGTGACAATGTAACATATTATCATAATGATACTTTAATATAATGATCATGAAATACATTACTACATTAATGTAGTAGGTAGATAGCTGGCCTCAGAGTCAGGAAGACCCGGATTCAAATCCTACTTTTGACACATATTAGCTGTGTGTCCATGATTGGTTGTTGTCTGTCTTTCCTGAAAAGGACCAAAATGACATCACTAATTAAGAGTCAAGTTCTGATGCATTTGACTGTGGCTGATCAGACCAGTAGGAGCTCAGAATGTCTACCACAGGTAGGGCACAAGCAGTCCATGTGAACATTTGGAGGGGACTCTCTAGATTTGCACATCTTGTGCTTCCTTTGAGCTACTTCAATCCTGCTTTACTCATAGAACACAGCACCTTCTGTGATGTGGGCAGGCCATGTTGAGCGGTCCTGTGCCAGGTGTCAAATAATCAATTCCAAAGGTCTCAAGAGAGACTTTGGGTGTCCTTACATTGCTTCTTCTTACCTCTGTGTAAGCTCTTGCCTTCATAAAATAGTCTTTTAGGCAAGCCTATGTCTGGCATTCAAACAGTATGGCCAGCCCATTGGAGTTGCGTTCTCTGTAGCAGGATTTGAATACCTGGTAAGTTCAGCTTGAGAAAGGACCTCAGTTCTGATACCTTATCTTGCCAGGTAATCCTCAGAATCTTCCTAAGATGATTCAAATGGAAGTGATTCCATTTCTTGGCATGGCATCCAGGTTTCACAGGTCCATGTGAGCCCGTGAACAAATCACTTAACCTCTCAGTACAGTGGGCAACTCTTTAAGACTCTGATAGGGAAAATCTACATTGAGAGGGAAATTTTCATTCTGAGAGTTCCACATACCCCTGAAATCACAGTTCTGAACCGTATCCCCGTGCCAGAAAAAAAAAAAAGGATAAATCTCATTTCTATGATGCTGTAAAGTATAGATTGGATTATATCCCTGTTGTTCCAGATAAGGAAACTTGACTTGAGAGAACTGAAATGATATGTCCAAAGTCACAAGGCCAGTAAGGGATTCAGACTCTACTTTCTTCATTACAAGCCCTGTTCTCTTTCCACACACCAGGTCATTATGTAGAAGAATAAAGAAGACTGGTGGCTGAATCCAGCTAGCTGGAAGACAGTCTGTCATTTCTAGGATGGGATGTAGAGGAATCCTACCTGAACCCTGTCATGATTTTTTTATCATCAGGTCTTATTTCTAAGACCTTTGTGCTGGAGGATGGGGAACTTCTGGGGGGCAATGCAGCCAAGTAAAGATGGTGGCTAGAGCTGGTGAAGCAGTGAGGAATGACTGCTGGCTGGGAGTGCCAGCCCAGATAGTGGAGCCCCAGGGATGGCATGGCTCTTCTCCACACATGGGTGTGTTACCTGTGGTTTTGGCTCAGCTGCTGACACTGAGCAATAAATCAAGAGAAAACACAAGAAATTCAAGCTTGGAATGAGGCTGGAAGGGCAGAAGGGGTTACTTTCAGTCCACAAAACACTTGATGGCTGTCATAGAAATCACAGAACGCCAGCAAAGGAAGGAACCTTAGAACCTATAATATAAGGATTAAAGACCTTAGAACACAGAATGTCAGGGCTGGAAGTGACCTTAGGACACAGAATATCAGATCTTAGAACACAGAATGTCAGCAGCAGAAGGAACTTTAGATCATAAAACATTGGAGCAGAGAGAACCTTAGAACATAGAATGCCAGAGTGGTGAGTTACCTTAAAAAATAAAACATAAGAACTTAAAGGGATCTTAGAAGATATTAAGACTGGGAAAGACCTTAGAAAAGAAGTCAAGACTGGTGAGGCTAGGCCTTGGAGGCCAAAATGCTAGCTCTGGAGGAGACCTTATATACATCTAGCACAATAACTCCATTTTGCTGTTGTTACGTTCGTCCCTCGTTGCCAAAGAAGACCGTGCCATCAGAGAAATGATGACATGACTTGCATTTAACTTTGTTTTGAGTGAGGGAGGGCTGTGCAGGTCACCGGCCTCACTTTCTCCTGCTGGGTCATCTGGATCCAGTGGCCAGATATTCATCAGAATGACTGGAGATAACCCAGGGTGCAATGGGAGACTTTGACCCCTTTAGGCCAAGGCCTATTCGGTACACTCACTTGGGGTGAGATAACGCCCATTCAGTAAATAGGCCTGTTTAAGAAGTAGTTAGGGGATGGCCCCTTTAATGAGGCAAAGAAAAATAACTAAATCAGGCTGGGAGGGAAACAGCCAAAGTTACTACTGGTAATCACTCTTAAGCTAGGAGGGTCCAGAAAACAGTCCTTAAGTGGAAGTTGGGCGGGGCTCTAGTGTGGTACAGTCTATGGGCTTCAGTGCAGTGCAGTAGGGTTAAGGTTTTGGGAAGGAAAAGCAAGGGAAGGGAAAGGAGAGGAAAGGAAAACTGGGCATCATCTGGCCATCCAAATTTAACTTCCTTTGGATAGGAGTAGGAGGGGAGGGGGAGACAGACAGGAGAGGGAGCTGAGTTACCTAGCTGGCTGGGTCTCTATTCAGGCAGCTGGGTCTATTCACAGGTTGTTGTGTTCATCCTTTGTTGCTGAAAGAGACCATGCTATTAGAGAAATGATGACATGACTTGCACTTGACTTTGTTTTGAGGGAGGGAGGGCTGTGCAGGTCACCAGCCTCACTTCTCCTCCAGAGCCGTATGGATCCAGCGATCAGATATTCATCAGGATGACTGGAGATGACCCAGTTTTACAGATGGGGCCACTGAGGCCCAGAATGGCTTGCTCCAGTTCATAAAGTCAGTCAATGGCAGAGTTGTGAATCAAATCCAGGCTCCAGGGTCTTCCTCACTATGCAAAATTTCAGGCATTCACAAAGCAAAGGGGGAAGAGTTATGAAGGAGTCAAGATTTGTCTTTAAGTGCCTTCCTGTTCCCCTCTTTCAGCTCCTCTCTCAGCTTCCAGAGTCCTCTGCCCACCTACACCCTGCCTTTGTTTCATCTAACATCAATATTATCCCTTCCAGGGGTAGTTTGCATTATATCTAGGAGAATGAAAAATCTCTAAGACCCAAGAAAGTGGGTCTCTAGTGGAACACTTTCAGTCTCACCCAGAGGGGCAATATGTTTGAGGTGGGTAGTGGGGGAGGCTTCCTGAAATCACAAATACAGAATATCATCAGAGTAACATGGGACCTTAGGAGTTGTGTAGATCAACACTTTCATTTTATAAATGAAGAGCCTGGGGCCCTGAGCATCACTGGTGATGGAAGCCAAGTCTCCTACCTCCTAGTGATAGTCTAATCTCCCTGTGTGTTAGGCAGGCCCTTGGATGAGACTCCCTGTCTCCTCCAGGGCTCCTACCCAACCACAAGGAAGCGATGCTGCTTCTCATAATGAAAGGATTTCAGGCTCTGTGCCTCTCCAGGCTCAGGTTGACTCATTTTATAGGACTTAAAATCAGTAATTTCAGGATTTCTGCAGCAGGTTGCCAACACTGAGGCAACCCAGGCTGGTGGAGAAAAAGCTCCTGCAGATCCTGTTGGTGGGCAGACTCACTGATGTAGGCACCTCACATTCAAGGTATGAGGAAATCCTAGAGAGCTAACATCCCAAAGATGGAGAATCAGGCAGAAAGGTCTTGGAAACTTGCCTCTTCCTGTTTGTATGTTAGTTTACAGGCTCATAAGAGTTGGTGATATAGGGGATATAGGGCTGACCTGAGCCAGGAGTCCCACCTCTGACACATACTGGTTGAACAGTGACCCCGAGTAGTCACTTTACCTTCTAGTGTTCTAGGTACAGACCTGCACTGGTAGAGGGAGTACTCATACCTGGAGTTCCCTATATCACATAAATCACAGGCCTAGTTCATACCTCTTACTCCTTTCACAGAACTTCCAAGTTAGGAGGGACCTCAGAAGCCCCCTATATTGCATCCCTTAGCTGTAAAAGGGATTCAATCTATAACCTAACCAGAGTGGTCTCTCAACTCTTGAGGATAAGGGCTATTTCTTTTCTGCAGGGGACACTGAGGCTGAGAGAGGCCAAGGGACTTGCCCAGGATCACACAGCTCCTAGCTGTGTCCCAGACAGGATTCAAACTCACATCTTACTGACCCCAGGTGGAAACATTCCATCTATTGTACCACAGAACTGCCTCCAGAAGGAGATTCCTGTCCTTTCCAGCTTATTTATGTCTTTTTAAATGAAAATGTGGCTCCTAGAACTTCATGCAGTCTTCTGGAAGGGGTCTGACCAGGCCAGAGGGCTGGCCCCTCTTTTCCTTAAAGCTGACCTCTATACTTCTCTGAACATCAGTTTTTTTCCTCTCATCCCCCCCTTGTTCTGTTACCTGCAGTTCATCCAGCTGCCAGAGAGCTGTAATGCAGAGGGTTCTAGGAACAGAGCATGAGTCAAGGGCATTGCATTCTTGGAGAATGAGCTGGGATGTCCCGTACGAAAAGTGTCCCTAAGTGTCAGCATGGGTGGCTTAGATGATTCTCTTTTTTTAATCCTTCCTGTTTCCCTGTTTCAGAAGATGATCAGATGGATATAGTGAACCTAGGGAGCAACTTCTGTTGTAGTTGGCATGATTTCCCCATTGATTCATCCTGAGTGGGAGCTCACCTGGAGAGAGGGAGGTGGCTGGGAAATTCAAGTCTGCCGATCAACTCGGATCCCTGATGTTTTAGTCTTGATTTACTGAGATGAAGTTAGAGTTTCCTTTCCTTGTGAAATGGGGCTGAAGCCTCTCAGGGCCCCAGCTTTCTTTCCAGGATAACTGAGTGAGACTAAGGTTCCTTTCACCCACAGTATTTTATGTTCAGAGTTCTAAGGGTCCTCCCAGCCCTGACATTCTGGGTTCTAAGGTCTCTTCCAGTTCTGACAACCTGAATCTAAATAAATTACAATAACTGCCATCTGGCTTCTGATTCCACTATTCAATAGAAGCCGCTCTCTCCAAAGTGGATCCTTCTCAGGCTTCATTTTTCTTGACTTTTCTGTCATGTTTGACCTTCTCCCCTACCTGGGACATGTTCTTTTCCTTCAGCTTTCATGACACTTTTCTTTCCTTGTTCTCTTCCGATCTAGTAGAAAGCTCCTTCTTAGTCTACCAAAAGGGTTGGCCTTCTGGTAAGCTCAATGAGCTTCCATCATTTTTCAGTAGGCCACCTTCATCCTTCCAGTCACCCAGGTTTGTATTCTCATAGCTACCTTCAGCTTTACACTCTCTTGCATATCTAACCTTGTGTCCTGTCACAGAATCACACAGAATTTTAGTGTGGGAGGGGACCTTAGTGTTCATCTTGCCCAACCCCCCCCAAAAGAAGCACTGTGATCACCCACCCAGTCTGACAAGAGGTCATCCTTTGTTAAAGCCTTCTTATATGGGAACCCCCTCCCTGCCATCACTCCTGGTGAACCGTTACCCTTTTGGGTAGTTCTTTTCAGAAAATTGCTCCTGGCCTCACTGAAACTCTTTGTCATTTCTGCCCATTTTTCTTGGTTTAGTCATCAGGGATCAAACAGACCAAGTCTAATCCCTCTCTTCTCCAGGGCAAATACCCCTAATACTTCCAACCAATCCTCTTTTAGCCTGGAAATGAGATACTCCATCAACTTCTCCTCTAAACATTCTGTCTGACAATGATTTCCTTCTTAAATTGTATTGCCTAGAAGCAAATGCAACCAAGACAGGGCACAAAGGAACAGTTGCCTCCTTGTTCCAGGAACCTTCAGCCCCCTTAAAGCAGCCCAAGTTTGCAATAGCTTTTATGGATGATATATGACCCTGGTGACTTACTGAGCTTGTGGTCCACTACGACCAGGGATGCTCTGTGGCAGGCTTGAACCCCACCCCCCTACACACTTAGAGAGCTGATTGTTACATTTTGGGCAAATGCTCCAAATCAGGACTTGGTTCATTGTTTTGTTGATTGCCTAGAGTTAAGAAAATGATGAAGAAAATGGATACAATTCAGATAAAACTGAAAAGTGAGTTGGGCATTTATTTTTAGGGCTGGATGTTAAATATTGACCATCACACCCCTGGATTACCATCTCCACTAGATCTTTTCATTCAAACTACTGTCCAATCTTGCCATACTCTTGTCCTTATGAAGCTATTTAAAAAACTCAATTCAACTGTAAGACTTTAAATGTATCTCTAGTAAATTCCAACTAATTAAACTTGGCCCAATTTTCTATCCTTTCAAGATCTTTTAGGATCCTGACTTCCTCAATCAGTGTGTAAACTATGGTCTCAACTTTGTTTCATCTGCAGATTTGATGAGCAAGCTTGTCTATGCCTTTGTCAGAGAGAGGTCTTATCGTAGTACACTCTGGGTCTGGGCAGATTCAACCAGAGTCCTCCTTTGAGGTGGACACTGAACCACTGATGATTTCTCTAATTTCCAATCCGTAGAAGTTTCCAATTGTCTAGCCCACATCTCTCAATCTTTCTCATAATCCCACTACATACTCTATTGCTAAAGACTTTGGGGCAGCTAAGTGACAAAGTAAATAGAGTGCTAGACTTGGAGCCAGGAAGTCTTGAATTTGAATCCTGTCTTAAGACACTCTAAGCAAGACATTTAAATTGTTTGCCTCTGTTTATTCATTTGTTTTTGTGGTTGTTTAGTCATTTTCAGTCATGTTTGACTCTTCATGACCCCATTTGGGGTTTTCTTGTCAAAGACACTGAAGTAGTTCCCAATTTTCTTCTCCAGCTCATTTTACAGATGAGGAAACTGAGGCAAGCAAGGTAAAGTGACTTGCCCAGGGTCACACAGCTAGTTAGTGTCTGAGGCTAGATTTGAACTCAGAAAGATGAGTCTTTCTGACTCAAGAACCAATAGTGTATGCACTATGGCATCACTTAGCTAGCTACCCTTTTCATCTGTACAATATGGATAATAATAATTTACCTCGTAGAGCTATTGTGTGGATCAAATAAAATAATGTATGTAAGTGTGTTTTGCAAGTCTTAAAGCACTATGTAAATAAATGCTAGCTGTTATTATTAATTAATCTAATTAAACTGTGTTTACAGTACTCCCTGTTCTACCAGTATAGTAACATGCAGCATAAAAGAAAATAACCTTAGTCTGGCATGACCTATTCATGATGAACCCATGCTGAATCTTGGTGGTCACTGCTTTCTTTCCTAGATGGTTACTAACTATTCCTTTCATGGTCCTTGCTAACACTTTGCAAGAACTCAAGTCCAGCTCACTGGCCTCCAGTTTGCAGATTCCTTTCTCTTCCCTTTACAGAAAATGTGGACAACCATTCTGTAATGCTTTGCTCATTTCTCATAATCTTTTCCCATGATCTCTTCTTCTCCTCACCCTCTCCGCCACAATGGTGGAGCTTGACAGTGGTTCCATGATTATATCTGTTGCTTCTAGTGTTGCTTTATTTATCTTAGGTATCAACTTCCCATTGGTCATTTGTGTGTGTGTGCATGTGTGTGTGCGTGTGCATGTATGCATACATGCAAGTGCATGTGTGGTCATCACCCATTGATACAATGTTATCTAATAGCAAGTTCAGTGGCTCTAGAGTCCGAGGACCTGGGTTCAGACCCTTCCCCAGGTGTATATTTACCTGCATTAGTTGGTCACATCTTTTAGTCTCTCAAGACCTCATCTCTACCTACAAGGAGACCTGCAAGTTACATGTAAAGGGAAGGGGTCAAATGAGAAGGCCTTTAAGGTTCTTGTCTATTCAACCTCCATCATAGCTCTTCCATCCCTCCCTTTGACTCTAATTACAGGACCTTGACCATTCTATGCAGGGGTGTGCTGGTAAAGACTTAACAACTGGCTCTTCACACAAAGAAAAAAGGATGTACAATATACTTTTAAATGTCATCTACATGTTTTCTCCATCACTTTCTTAAGCCTAGGCAATCAGCAATATAAAATATCAAGCCTTAATTTGTAGCATTTACTGATTTCCAAGGTATAAATGCTCTCGCTGAAAATTTAACAGTTGGCTCTCTTGAGTCAATTCAAGCTGGTTTCAGCACACTGAAGCCCCAGGCTGGGTCCTTTTCCCTGGGTTATTGAGTAATCTCCTAATTAGCCTCTGCATTCCCAGTCTCTCCTCTACAATTCATCTTTTTTTTTCAGTAATTTTTCTGTCATATCTGACTCTTCAAGTCCCCATTTGAGGTTTTCTTGGCAAAGATACTGGAATGGCCTGCTGTTTCCTTCTCCAGTTCATTTTACAGATGAAGAGACTGAGGCAAACAGGGTTAAGTGACTTGCCTAAGGTCACATAGCTAATAAGTGTCTGAGGCCAGGTTTGAACTCAGGAAGATGAGTCTTCCTGACTCCAGGCTTGGTGCTCTGTGTACTCCATCCTATGGCACCCTGTAGCTGTTCTCACCTTTCATAGAACTGCTAAAATACTCTTCCTCAAGTGCAAATCTATATTTCCTCACTGATCAAGAAGTTATTGTGGCTCCCTATGGTTTTTTGGAGAAAATCCAAGTTTTTTTGGCATGGAAGAGAGTACTGAACTTGGTGTAAAGAAAATATCAGTCACTTACCTGATTTAAGCCTCAGCCTCCCCATCTGTAAAATGGAGATAACAATGATATCTATAACTCAGAGCATGCATTGTGAGGATGGAATAAAATAATATATGCAAAGTGCCTTGCAAACTTTAAAATATTAGCTACTATTATTATCATTGATATTTAAAGTCCATCACATCAGGGTCCAATCCACCTTTCCAGATGTATTTCATGTTATTATCCTTCAGGCCTCCTACACTTCAGGCAAGCTGGTCTACTTGCCATTCCCCATATAAAATATTCCATCCCCCATTCCCATGTGCCTTCGCACAGGCTTACCCTTGAACCTGTAACACTCTCCTTCATCACCTCTGCCTTTTAGAATCTCTAGTTTCTTCTAGGTTCAACTAAGATGCCATCTCTTTCACAAAGTCTTTCTGGAATCTTCTGATCCCCTTCTCTCTCTCCAAAATTACATTTGTTGAGTCTGTATTTTGTATTTCATTGTCTCTGTATCTGTTGTATCTTTCTGGTAGAATGTTAGTTTCATTTTTTTCCTTGTAGGCTTGACAAGCAGTAGGCACTTAACAGTTGCTCACTGAACATTTGAACTGTCTCACTTTAGCAAAAGTATGAAAATCTTAATTTTATGCTGCCAGTAAATTAGGGTTGATTCCTTTCATAAGAAAAGTACTCTTTGTTTTAAAGAAACTCTTCTGGGGAGGGACAAGGTCAAAAGAGAGAACAGAATAAATGGGGGCCAAGATAGGATGGAGGGAAATATAGTTAGTCTTTTACAACATGAATATTATGGAAGTCTTGTGCATAACTACACACGTATAGCTTATATTGAATTGCCTGCCTTCTCAGTGGGGATGGGTGGAGAGGGAGGAAGGGAGAGAAGCTGGAACTCAAAGTTTTAGGAACGAATATTGAGAATTGTTTTTGCATGCAACTGGGAAATAAGAAATACAGGTAATGGGACATAGAAATCTATCTTTCCCTACATGAATAAAGAGACGATGAGGATGAGGGAAGGGAGGAGTGCGATAAAAGGGAGGGCAGATTGGGGGAAGGTGTAATCACAACACATACTGTCTTGGGGTGGGGGAAGGGGAGAGATGCGGAGAAAATTTGGAACTCAAAATCTTGTGAAAATGAATGTTGAAAACTAAAAATTAATAAATTTTAAAAATGCTTCCCTCTAGAGCATACAATGTGAGACATGCTTATATGTGGCACCTGGTTGCTCTCACAACTTTCTAGTCTTCTTACCCTTGATTCCTCTACACGTACTCTTTGATCTTGCTGACCTCCTGACCTGCATACATTACACTCTATCTCCTGACTCCTTGTTTTTGCCTTGGCTGTTTCCTATACTTGGCATGTCCTTCCTCCACACATTTGCCTCCTAACTTTGCTGGATTTCCAAAATTGGGGATGCCTTTGAATTGAGGAATGGCTGAGCAAGTTATGACATATGAATATGAGGGAAAACTTGCTGTAAGAAATAGTAAGGGGGAAGATTTCAGAGAAAACTGTGAAGACCTATATGAACTGATGCAAAGTGAAGTGAGCAGAACCAGAACACTGCACACAGTAACAGCAACATTATAACAATGGTCAACTCTGGAAGACTTTGCAACTCTGATCAACACCATTTCCAATCACGATTTCAAAGATTCGTGATGAAACACTGTCACTATCTAGATAAGAAATGGAAGATAGGTTGAAGTATACTTCATTTTCTTTTTCTTTCCTTTTTTCTTTCATTCATTAGTTTTTCATTCCTTCTTTCTTTTTCCTTTTGTGAGGGGGAAGGTTTGGTTAATGTGGGAATTTATTTTGTATAACTACATATATTTGAAATGGGTTGGGTTTTCTTTTCTTCTCAAAGGGTAAAAGAGTGGGAAGAGGGAAGGAAAGAATTTTGAATTGAAAATAGACTAGAAATTGAATTAGAAACAGACAGCTCAAATTTCACCTTCCACAGGAGGCCATTACCAGACCTCATGGTCCACCCCTTGCTAGTGCCTTCCACTTTGAAATTACTGTCTATCTACTCTCTCTCTCTCTCTCTCTCTCTCTATATATATATATATTATATATATATATAATATATATAATATAGTAATTAATATAGTAATATTAATATATATTAATATATTAATTAATATTAATAATAATCTGTATTAATCATATATATCATATATATATCATATATGAGTTAGTTATTTACAAGTTGTCTCCCCCATTAGATTGTGAGCTCCTTGAGGACAGGGACTCCGTTTTTGCCTTTCTTTGCAATCCCTAGATTTTAACATAGTGCCAAGAACATAGTAACTACTTGATAAAAAAGCTTGTTGATAGACTGAATGTTGCATTTCCCTTGTCTCCCATGATGATCGCTAAGCACTGTTACTCATTCTTGTACAATGGGAGGATGAAACAAAAAGTCATCAGATTTTTACTAGACTAATACCAATTAAGGGTTGACCAGTTCTCAATGATCTGACCTAAAGTGAGGGCACAGTGTCTTCTGAGCAGGGGATTAGAATGGAAGCTTTTTGACTATTGATGATGTGATTTTTCTTTTTCTTTGGGATGGGTGGGGCAAGAGTTTAAATTTTGGACAACAAATTGCAATGTCTGAAGTCACTCCTGTTTTGACATCCTGGTGGGAAAAGAGTCACATATGTCTTTTCTAGAAATTGTTGTGTCAGCAAATGTCAGTTGTAAAAGACCTTAATACTTCCACCACCTTGGTACAGGCTCCTATATCCTCACAAATGGACTATTACAATAGCTGCTTGGGGGTTTGCCTGCCTTAAGTCTCTCCCTACTCCACTCCTTTCTCCATTCAGCCACCAAAATGATTTTCCAAGAGGCATCACCATTCCCCTTTCCAGTAGGGAATCAGTAAACTCTTGGGTTCCCTATCATCTCCAGAATCAAATATAAAATCCTCAGTTTGTCCTTCAAAGCCCTTTATAACCTAGCCTCCTTCCCCTACCCTTACCTTTCCAGTCTTCTTACACCTTACACTCTTCCCAGTACCCTTCAATCAAGTGCCTTTGGCTTCCTCATTCAAGATACTACATCTCTCAACTCCTGATTCCTGAATGGGCATTTTTACTGGCTGTACCCCAGGCCTGGAATATTCTCCCTCCTTATTTCTGCCTCTTGGCTCCCCTAACATCTTTCAAATCACAGTTAAAATCTCACCTTCCACAGGAAGCCTTTTCTAATCCCTCTTAATTCTAGTGCTTTCTTTCTGTCAATTATTCCCTATTTACCCTGTATATCATTTGTTTGTATGTAATTGTTGCATATTGTCTCCTCCAGTAAACTATGAACTCCTCCAGAACAGGAACTGTCTTTTACCATTCTTTGTACCCCAGAGTTTAGCACAATGCCTGGCATGTAATAGATACTTAAAAAATGTTTACTGTCTTACTGACGAAGAATCACTGAAACTGCTGAGCTGGTGTTCTTGGAAGTCAACTTGGCTTTCAAGGGATTAAAGTAAATTCTACCAGCTTCTTCCTTTTTTTTTTTTGTCTCTCTCTTCTTCCTCTTTCTATAAATCTGATATTCTGAAAAATCATCAAGTTTCCAAAGGAAATGCAAATCACTCCCATTGATCTTGCTTGGAAACAACTCAGGCAGGTGAGTCATCATCATCATCATCATCATCATCACTAAGGAGGAAGGCAAGGATGATCAATTATCCTGTGTTACCCTAAAAACCAGTAGACTAGGCTCAGGGAAGTCTCCTCACCAGACTTTTGCTCAAGATGAAGCCAGAGATCCGATATCCAGAGTCCACCATTTCAGTTACCTGACTGATAATGGCATTTTTCCTTAGGAAATAGGAAGAGCCTTGTTCTTGGTGAACATTTAGACAGGACAGGGTCCAGATAACAGAAGGGATTCTAAGATACCAAACTTTGTGGCTCTCATATGTAGCCGCATATATTGCCAAGGAGGTGGCCCACTGAAAGCACTGGCCTTTTCCTTCCCTTCCTGAATTCTGTCTCTGATTGTCAAAACCCATTGATCTTTTGTACTTGCCCAAGGTGGGAGTGGAGACTTCTTAGGATCATAGGATGTAGAGATGGGAGAACCTGGAATGTTGGAGCTAAGAAGGACCTTAGAACATAGAATGTCAGATCTGTCTGGGAGGGAGCTTAAAACCTAGAATGCCAGGGCTTAGAGGGCCCTTAAAACCAAAAATATCATAGCTGGGAAAGTCCTTAGAACACAGGAGATCAGAGCTGGGAGGGCCCTTAGAACATAGGATGTTGGAGCTGGGAAAATCCTTAGAATAGAGAATATCAGAGCTGGAGGCGCCTGAGAATGTAGACTATAAGCATGAGAAAGCACCTTAAAGCAGAGGCTGCCTGAGCTGGAGGGACCTCCAGGAGCCTTCCTATTATCGGTATAACCTCTTCATATTACAGTTGAGGAAAGTGAGCTGCAAAGAGAAGTATTTGTAGGCATCTGTAGGCTTCCATTAGTCCAACTTGAGTACCTCTTCTCCTTTCACAGTAGCTGGCTCTGCAGAAAGTGTATGTCTCTGATTTGAGGTATGTCAATATTTCTGAAGAGGCAGAAATATCTCCCTCCTCTAAACACCCCCTCCCTTCCCCAATGATCTGCCCGTTTCGTGTCTGTAGATCTACTTACTAGTCTTTGCTTTCTTGCTAATGACTTCACTTGGACTGTGATCTCCTTGAGGGCCTAGAGAGATATCTCTCTGATGCATTCAGACTGAAATCCCCATGTTAATCCTTCTCTAATTTAAGAATCTTATTAAAAATATAAATATGATCTGGAAAAAGACATTGCCATTCAGTCACTAACACAGATCGAATAAAGCAACATAAGCAAAGTGCCTTGAAACCCTTAAAAGTTTTATGTAAATATTGACTACTATTAAAGCACATCATAACCAGGGTCCAGCCCACCTTTCCAGATGTATTTCATGTTATTTTCCTTCATGCCTTCTACACTTCAGGCAAACTGGTCTACTTGTCATTCCCCATTCCCATGTACCTTTGCACAGGCTTTCCCTTGAGCCTGTAATACTCTCCTTCATCATCTCTGTCTCTTGGAATCTCTACTTTCTTCTAGGCTCAACTAGGATGCCATCTCTTACACAAAGTCTTTCTGGAGTCTTCTGATCACCTCTCCCATAAATTATATTTGCTGAGTCTGTATTTTGTATTTCATCATCTCTGCATCTGTTGTATCTTCCTACTAGAATGTTAGTTTCTCAAAGTCAGGGATTCTTTCATTTTTGTCCTTGTACACAGAAGGCTTGACAAATAGTGGGCACATTTGAATTGTGCCTCACTTTCATAATGGCAAGAAAATCTTAATTTTATGCTGCCAGTGAATTAGAGTTGATTCCTTTCATGAGAAAAGTACTCTTTGTTTTAAAGAAACCTTGTGGTGAATCTTTTGGTAAACAGAGATCCCCAACATATATAGGGTGACCCCAAATCTTAAGACTTTGGGATCACTCTGTATTTTCATTGTAGGATTTTTAAAAAATGTGTTGATGATCTGAATTGGTAGAGGGAGTTTCCTCACCTGGGCATTCCCCAGAGCAATGAAATCACAGATTCATACCAGGAAATTGAGGCAAACAGAAGCTAAATTACTTGCCTCAGGTCACTCAGCTAGCAAGTACCTAAGGCTGAATTTGAACTCCAGTCTTCAAACACTAGAATTAAAGAAGGCTTTCCTGCAGAAGGTGGGATTTTAGTTGGGATGTAAAGGAATGTAGGGAGGTCAGTATCACCCAGCTACCTCTGGAAAAATATACTGGATCAGATATTGGAAAGATATGGGTTCAAATATTGCCACAAATACTCACTAGTTGTGTAACCTTGAGCAAATCATTTAATTTTTCTGAGTTCTAATTTCTTTATTCATAAAGTGGGGGTAAATAATAGCATCACCCCCATCCGGTGTCTTTGTGTAGGCTGTTCCCCCATACCTGGAACGTTCTTCCTTCTGAGTTGTATCTCTTGAAATCCTTGGTATCCTTCAAGACAACTTGAGTGCCACCTTCTACATTAACTTTCTTTTAACCCTTCAAGCTACTGGCACCTCCCTTCAGTGCACCCCCATGTCAGTTACCTTGTGCTTCTTTTATATATAGCCTATTCGTGCCTAAAGATATACATATGATCTCCCTTGATGGAAGGTAAATTCCTTCTGGGTCAGGATTACTTCATTTCTGTCTTTGTATTTGCAGCACCTAAAACAGTAATGCATATAGTAGGTCCTCATTGCTTACTGATTACTACTCTCCTGCCTTGCAGAGAAGCAAGGAACAATGGGTAGAAGTTAAAAAGGGGTATATTTAGGCTTGATGGCAGCAAGCCCTTTGGAACTGCCCTACAGTGGAGTCAACTGTCCAGAAGGGTGGGGAGCTTCTCCTCCTTGAAGGTCTTCAAGCAGGTACTACACAATCACTTGTGGCAAATGTGATAGGACTTTTTAATATATGGGTTAGACTAGTTAGTCACCAAGGTCCCTTCCAACTGTCAGATTTAGTGACTTGGTGATTCTGTGAGGGCATGTGAAAGACCTTGTCAATGTCCCTCATTGATGACTGATTCTAGCTGCCTTTGGGCTTCCTGTATCCACTGATGACCACTGGCCATCAGTCAACATAGAGCTAGATCTAGAGGACTTGTTATTGCTTGGTTTGCCTCCCAGTGTCCCCTGCTTGTAGGATGACTGAGCTCATTCATTTTCTGGTAGGGTGGCTAGCTTCATATTAAGGAGGCCCAGCTGTGTGTGATGGAGCAAGTGTGTTTGTGGATGAGGAAACTGTGAGGCACCAAGGGCAATGGGCAGAAATTGACACATTGGACTAATGACATGGGTCTTTCCCCACAGCTAACTTGAGCAATTAGATAGTTTGTTTTAATTAGGGTCAAGGATTGAAGGAGAAGCTCACTTTCTCTTGAATTCAAGACTGGGCTTCTAGCTGGGTAGAGACAATTCCTAAGTCAGGCTATAGATGGAATGCTGGGACAGCCTTCTTCTTGCACAGCTATCTGCCTAACAAATGTGAGTCTAGCTTGAGGGATTTTCATTAAGAGTCTCTCTTAGAAAGGAGGGAAAAAAAAGAGTATTGACCTTTGAGTCACAGGAGCCAGGTTCAAATCCCAGCCTTTTCCACTTGATAACTTTGTGTCCTTGACACGCCATTTCCTTTGCTGAGCCTCAGTTTTCTTTACCATAAAAGGAGCATGTTGAACTAGACCAAGATCCCTTTTAGCTCTAAAGCTATAATCCTATGAACATTTTCCTTTATGAACAGGCACTTAGAGTCTATGAAAAATATTTTTGTAATTATTATTCAAAATAATTGGTTTTCTTTGAAATTCTCTAGATTTTATTTTCGTATTAAAAAAAAAAAAACTTTTTGAGAAGGAGCCCTTAAGCTTCACCGGACTGCCAGAGGGGACTGTGATACAAGAAGGATTAAATCCTCTTGCTTTGTAATGTGTCATCATAGTGAAAACTTGCTTAAAGGTAGGCAGAGAGAAGTTCAGAATGAAAGGCCCAGGGACGGAAACCAAAGGGAGAATGGAGAAATGAAGCAAGTGTGAAGACCTGTGTGGCTGGGGCTGGGGCTGGGACTGGGGACAGCCAGGTACTTGCCCTAACTCTTCCCCTAGATCTGCAACTTACTTCCCTTTCTGTGGTTTGGTTTCCAAATGGAGAGACTGAATAGCTGTTCACTAAGATCCCTCCCATTTCTGATATTCTATATTTTAAGATTCTTTCCAGCTCTGAAGTTCTGTGTTCTAATGTCAGTCTTGGCAGCACTGACTTTCTTGGTTCTAAGATGCCTTCTGTGACCTTCTGTGTTATAAGGGCCCTCTATGCTCTGACATTCTGGGTTCTAAGACTCTCTCCAGCTCTGAAATTTTTTTTTTTTCCAAGGGCCTTCCACGTTCTTATATTCAATTTTCCAAGAATACTCCCAGTTTTGACATTCCACATCTCTTAAGTAAGCTTGAGAATGTTGATTCTAATGACAATTTTCACAATTTCACAAGTCAAGCAACTTGGGTGAATGGCATAGAGACCTGTCCCACTCTGCACCATCCTTGTCCCTGCATCCCTTGTCCCTGCCATAAGGCCTTTGGTCTGTGCTCCTCAGCCCTCAGGTCCTGGATATCAGTTCATAGGACCCTTGAGGCAGGCCTAGCCCAGCCTCATTGACTGACTCCCTGAAAATCTACTGGATGACATCAGTTGCAATTACTGGGTAAAGAGAACTGGGATCCCCCATTGCAACATCAGGTATGTTGACCTGAAAATTTTGTTAGAGAAAAGGCAACAGGCTAAATGCATTCATTTTATGATTTAATTAATTAAGTAATCAATTCCCTATTAAAGAAAATGGTAACATAATGCATTATGGAGTCAGGAAATTATCTGACTACTCGGTACAGAAACCTTCTGGCTTATATACATTTTACTGTGAGAAAAGAACTCTCTTAGTTGAACAAATCATAAATTTAGTAAGATGACAATTTACAAAGTAGTGTCAATTGAGTTTTATGACTCCACGCTGTGTGAATCTCCTTTCTGTAGCATGTCTCTGTGACATAAGATAAGGAGAAAATCCCACCACTCTGATGATAGGTATCCTGCCATAAACAGGTCCTTGAAGTTGTAGACACAAGAAAGGGTATCTTAACAGAGTTGACAAAGTTGAAATTACAACCCAGGACATCTGTGTTTTTTTCCTTATCACTAAGATGCCAGGAGAAGGGTCTCCTAAGGAAGCTACTAAGTAACAAAAGAGATTATTAGGTCCAGACTCTTCTTAATTCAAGCTTTGGCCCTTATTAAAGTCCAAAATTTGTATTAAATATTATCAGGTACAATGCTCCTGGAAATGTAAACCATTGCTCAAGAATAACTCACTTCCTGCTAACAAGGTTCACATCTTTATCCTTTTGTCTGGCAGCATTAGGAACATTCTTTTCTTCTGGGATCCCTGGCTCCAAGAGGAAAAAGCCCTGGATTGCAGTCAGAAGTCTTGGGTCTGAAACCTCATTTTACCATACACCTATCTATTTCACTTTGATCAAGTCTCTTTCCCTCTCTGGGCCTCAGTTTACAGACCTGTAAAACTAAATCCATTGGACAAAATGAACCATAAGGCCCCTTCTGGCTTTATAGTAAGAGCATGACTTCCTTTGGCTAGAAAATGTTCTTAGAAGAAACTAAGTGCTTTAGAAAGCACTAAATCCTGAGAGGACTAACAGAATTGTAGCATTGATTAAGCAACTACTATGTGCCAGGCCCTGGGGATACAAAATCAAAAAACAAAGCAGCCCCTGCCCACAAGAAGTTTACATTCTCCTGGGAGAACATGACATGAACTCAAATCAGCATATGCACCATGTCTACCAAGGAACTATAAGATAATTTCAAGGAATTGGCAGTAATACCTGGGGAGATGAAGAAAACCTTTGTTTAGGCGGTGTCTCAGGAGCTGAGCCTTTAATAGAGCTAAGAAAGCAGCCTTAATTCTCAGGAGCACATTATATTACATTATGTTACATTACATTATATTACATTACATTACATTGCATCACATTACATTCTCCATGCACATTGAAGAGATAGGTTTCAAATCCCAGATCTGAAAGTCACCAAGCCACCGTGCCTCTATTTCCATTAGACCTGGTTTAACAAACAGCCCATGAGCTGGGACTGTAAGCCAAGCTAACGGGCTGACCTGTTTGTTCACTAACTCCTATGTGATCTGAGCTTCCATCAAGAGAGGCACACAGCTCCTGTCATGGTGAATAGGATCTTCTTGTCTGCAGTCCTGGTCCCATCCCATCTGGAGCAGTGAGGTCAATGCCAGAGGTAATAGTTTAAGAGGGACAATCTGAGCAGCATCTGGAATTCAGTTACCAGGTTGGAGAAGACTGGAGACCAAGTCACATGAGAAAGACACTGAAGAAATTAGGGCAATTTAGCCTGGAAAAGGAAAGACTGATTGAGGGATTCAAGTATTTCCAGACTTGTCAGGTTGAAGAAGGACCAGAAGTCTTTTACTTGGTGCCAGAACTCAGTCATGAATCACAGTTAGGCTTGATGCTCAGAGGAAGCTGCCAAGAGAGTTGTTGGCCAAAGATCTTCTAACAAAAGTTGAGTGGCTGCTTAATAGGTAGGTTGTTGATGCTTACTTAGGTACAGGTTGGACTAGAGGACCACCAAAGTCCCTTCTTGCTCTGAGATACTGTAACCCTGTGATTCTAAATTGTGTTGTTAGGAATATTTTTAATATTTTTGTATAAACAATATCCTTTGGGTATAAATACTGACAGTAGTTATGCTCATTTTACAGATGAGGAAACTGAGGCTCAGAGAGGTCAAGGGACTTGCCCAAGGTCACATTGCTAGTCAAGAGTAAAACCAGGAATCACGTTTAGATCTTTTAACTCTGAAAGTGAGGTAAAAGCTTAGAGCTGTTTTAATGTGCATTTCTCTTCTCAATAATGATTTAGAACATTTTTTTATGACTATAGATAGTTTTGATTACTTTGTCTGAAAACTGCCTGTTCATATCTTATGACCATATGGCAACTGAGGAATGGCTCTTATTTCTATAAATTTGACTTGGTTTTATATATATTTGAGAAATGAAGTTTTCATTAGAGAATTTTTCTTCACAGTAATGATTACCAATTATGTGTTTCCCTCCACCCTATTTTCTCTGTTTATCCAACTCTCTCTCTTCTTTTACTCTGTCCATTCTCAAAAGTATTTTGCTTCTGACTTTTACCTCCCCAAACTGTTCTCACTTCTATCAGCTCCTCTCCTGCCTCCTTCTCTTATCCCCTTACCTTCCTACTTTTCAATATGGTAAGATAGATTTCTACACCCAACTAAATGCGTGTATTATTCCTTCTTTGAGCCAATTCCAATGAGAGTAAGGTTCATGTGCTCCCCTTCTTACTTCCCCCTCCACTGTAAAGTCTCTTTCAGGCAAGCTTGTGCCTTGGCCCTTTTGTATTTGGCCAATTCTACTTTTTAAGGAGTTCCTCTCTTTGGTGAATTTTTGTATATCTTTTGTCATTTGGCCAATTCTGCTTTTCAAGGCATTCTTTTCTTCATTGGATTTTTGTGCCTCTTTTACCATTTGGCTTATTCTGCTTTTTAAAGTGTTAGTTCCTTCAGTATTTTTTGTGCCTCCTTGACCAAACAGTAGACTCCTTTTTCATGATTTTCTTGCATTATTCTCATTTCTCTTCCTAATTTTATCTCTACCTCTCTTACTTGATTTTTAAAATCCTTTTTGAGTTCTTCCCATGACCTGAGAGCAATTCATATTTTTCTTTGAGACTTTGAATGAAGGAATTTTGACTTTGTTGTCTTCTGAGTGTGTGTTTTGATCTTCCTTGTCACCAGAGTCACTTTCTGTGGTCAGAATTTTTTTTTTGTTGTTTACTCATTTTCCAATCTATTTCTTGACTTTTAACTCTATGTTAAAGTGGGGCTCTGCTTCCCAAGTGGAGAGAGTACTGTTCCAAGTTTCACATTTTTTTGTGCAGCTGTTTTCAGAGGTAACTCTGGGAACCTGTAAGTTTGGAGCTCTTCCAAGGTGGTATGATCTAATGAGAAGTGTGTTTACTACTCTCCTGGCCTATGCACTGGTCTGAGAGGGATCACAAGCACCGTTTTCAACCCTGAAACTGTGACCAATGTTCCTGCTCCCCTATGGCCACAAGCTCTTCTAGCACTGGGACTAAGACCCAAGACTGCAACGCAGAACCAAGTATGGGCAAAGCAACAGAATTCAATCTCAGTACCAGCAAAGAGACCCTTGTAATCTCCTTCTGACCAGTTGTTTGACCCCCTTACCATCTGTGGGCTGAGAGTTCTGGAAACCACCACTACTGCCACTGATTCAGTCACCCTGAAGCCTGCTCTGGGTTTGCTGGGCCCTGGTCTGCACTGGTATGGCCTGTGCTGGACTGTGCTTCTCTCTCATTCTGGTACAACAGTCCTTCCTGCCAACCTTTTAAGTTGTCTTGGGCTAAAAAATTGTTTCATTCCATCTTTTTGTGGATTCTAGAATTTGTTTAGACTCACTATTTAAAGGTATTTGCCAGGATTTGGGGGAGATCTCAGGTCAGTTCCTGCCTTTATACTCTGCCATCTTGTCTCTGCCTCCATCATTGTCTATTTTAAGGTATATTCTATGAACCTATGGTTGTACATGTGTAAACAAGTCTGACTTTTATGAGTTTCTCACACCCTTAGTGAGCTGCCCCTTGACAACTTCTTGTCTGATCCTGTCTTGCAAGACACCTAGAAGTCACAGAAAGGCACAAAACATCCTGGTATGACTACCCCAAAGACAGAGTGTCCATCTGAAAATGAAGTCAAGCCTGGTGACTGACCAGCAAATAAGGAAAAACGATAAGCTAAGGGTCGAGCTATCTGCAAGGTCAAACATTATCTTCTCAGTAAGAAACAATCCTCTTTCTTTTTGGAACATCCCCCTGCATTCTCCTCTGTATTCAAGGCTGAATTATAGTTTGTTCATGGGATCATAGAATGTCAGAGTGATACAAGACCTTAGGGTTCCTATCCCTCTGATTTGCAAATGAGAAAACCAAGGCCCAGAGAGATTAGTTAACTTTTCCAAGGTCACATGGATCGTGGAAAGTCATGGAATTTAGAGGTTTCAGAAACCATCTAGTCTGATCACTTCATTTTGCAGATGAGGAAACTGAGGAACAGAGAAATGAACTTGTCCAGTGTCACTCAGATAATGAACTGGCATTCAAACCTAAGACCTCTTACACCAAATCCAGGGCTCACTATTACCCAGTGGGATATAATGTCCTTGGAGGTAAGAATTGTTTTGTTACCCTTGTAATCTTTATAATACATGGTCATTGAATGGAATTATGACACGTATTTATGAGTGTCCCTGGTTTATCCATATACATACACATACTCCAGCATGCACACACACATATACACACACACACATACATATACATACATATAACATATATAATATATAGTCTGAGCTCCTTAAAAGCTGACACTGTTGTTTTTCATCTTTATATCTCCATTGCTGAGTACAGGAAACTACTATTTATAGGAGGGGCCTAATCAGTGCTTATTAAATGGAATCAAATAGATTTTCTGATTTTCCCCCGCTCCTCAGCCCCCAAAGTCTCACCCTGAGATCTGTGAAAACTGGGGATGGGTGTGAGTATCAGTGATAACCAGGCTCTTGTCACTACTGCCAGAAAGCCCTGGAGCTTGAAGGGTCTGGGCAGTCTTGTTTCTTAGTCACTAGGGAAATCGACATGACTCTGGCTCTTTGAGCATTTCTTGTTCCCATTTCTGCTACATAAACATATTTATTCAAGCAAAGATCATTGCTGCACTTTTGATCATACTAATTTAATGATCACTTTTTCCTCATTTAGGTTTTTTTTAGACCCTCAGCAGAATTCCTTCTGAGCCTCTGGGTTGATACTGGCTAACCTATGGTTGGTTTATTGAGGCCAATGTCTT
Organism: Bettongia penicillata ogilbyi; assembly: GCA_023548195.1. NCBI lineage: Eukaryota > Metazoa > Chordata > Mammalia > Diprotodontia > Potoroidae > Bettongia > Bettongia penicillata. Next base: position 152,019 of record JAJHZJ010000029.1, read on the forward strand.
AGATGATAGAATTTTTCATCTCTAGGTCTGCATGCCCTAACTTTCAGGAGAGGTTAATTTAAGAGTCCTCCATGCTGCATCCAAATTCGCTCATAAGGAAATAGGAACTAAACCAATGACTTTGATAAAGGAAATTTCTAGGTGAGGAAATTCCTTTTAAGCATTCAGATCTGTATTTTTGCTGAAAATTAAAACTTATAGTCTTACAGAGCTGCCGAGAACATTGAGAGGGTCAGTTGTCCAGGGTCCCAGAGCTAGTGTGTATCTTCCGGGCTCCCAGGCTACTTCCATATTTACATAAACATACACATAATGTGTCTGACATAAAACATGTATGTGTATATGCACATACAAACATATGGAGAGAACACTTTAGTCTTACAAAGGACTTTTTCACAACAGCCCTATGAGGTAGGTTAGATGGTACATTATATTAGCCCCATTTTAGATATGAAGTCACTGAGTTTTAGAGAACGGCAATGATTTATATCACATAGTAAATAACTGGGAGTTCAGTCTAGGTCTCTTCTAACTAAGTCCAACTCTCCTTTTGAGACTGAGGAAACTCAGTATGAGAAGTCGTTCCCTTACAACTACATTTGGCAGTTGGGAGTTGGAGGATGAAGTGAGACTCTGTTCCTGGAGACATTCCAGAGCATCTTCCTGAAGGGAAACAGAGATTCAGGAATGTCATCAACTCATTGTTAGGGAGGTTGTCCCCTAGCAAGGTGAATGGGGCAGGAGCTCATCTGGGATACCCAGTTGGAAAGAGAATAGCGGTTATTCAATTGTGACCCCTCTTGGTAGAGATACTGGAAGGGGTTGCCATTTCCTTCTGTAGCTCATTTTACAGATGAAAAAACTGAGGTAAAGAGGGTGAAGTGACTTGCCCAGGGTCACAAAACTATTAAGTGTCTGAGAACAGATTTGAACTCAGAAAAATGAGTCTTCCAAACTCTGGGTCAAGGAATCCATCCACTGTGCCACCTAGCTGCCCCTAGGCCATATAGCATCAAGCCTCTATTCACAAGAATTCATCCACTTTCCCTCAAACTATTGCAAGAGTCTCCTAGGGGATCAGCCCCTGCCTCAAGTCTCTCCCCACCCAAAGCCATCCTCTGCTCAACAGCCAAGGTGAATGTAAGTCTGGCCATGCCACTCCCTTACTCACTTAACTGCATTGACTCTCTGTTATCCCTAGGATCACATAATCGATTATCTTTTTGGCATCTCTATACTCCACAACATGGCCCCTTTCCAGCCTTGCTGTACATCAGTCCCCTTCCCACACTCCATCATCCTGCCTAGCTGGTCTTCCTGCTACTCCACACCCACAATTCTGTACCTGTCTCTATGTCTTTACTCTAGCCATGCCCGCTGCCTGGAGTACCCTCTGCTTGCCTCTACCTCTTAAATAGAACTCAAGCACCTGCAGCTAGCCTTTCACAGTCTGCCCAGTTACTAGTGCCTCTCTCCCCAAAAACTTTGCAGTTAATTTAGATATGATATGTTTATGCTTAAATGAAAATGTAGAAATAAGTAAATATAAATAAACTTAAATATAGAGGTCAACTATGAGCACATGCTATCTCCTCCAGCAGAATGCAAGTTCCCTGAGAAGTCAAGCCTATTCCATTTTGGTCTTTGCATCCTAGCAAAGTTCCGAGCTCTGGTCCTGGACGTAATATGTACTTTTATATTTGCTGATTGGTTATTATGGCCAGAGAGTGACCCAAGGGGGTTCCAGGGCTGGTTCTCCAGACTCCAAACAAAGGCTGCCTGGAATGACAGCTCTACATACCAGCAGCATCTCAGATTGAACTCTTTCCACTCAGTAAACCCAGGACTTTTCTGGCTACTATCAAACTTCTGTTCACCTGGGGAGGCTGAATGACAACTCACTGGGCCACAGGCTAGGAGCCTGAGAAAGGCCCAGAGAAACCCAGACCCATGGCTGGGAACAGGGAGGAGCAAACCGGTGACCTCCAAACCACATCTGCTGACTCATTTACCCAGTATAAAGGGAACAGCCCACGGGCAGTGCTGAAGGCTACAGGCTGACACCACACCCCAGAAAATGGCCCAGAAGAGGCTCGTCCGGGTGTCGCTAGATCGACCCACCTATGCTGTGTGTGTGCTGGGCACCGAGACGGTGGTGGACCTGCATGGGTAAGGAGGAGGGAACTCTCTCTACTGTCTCAGGTGGGTGGGTAGCTCTGACTCTATCTGATAAGTGTGGCAGAAGCTTTCTTCCAGTAAATGCCGTCAGTTTAGCAGTTAATGAAGCTAATAATCTCTGAGCAGTCCTGAGAAGGTATAATTACTCCCTAGAGAAAAGCAGAAGCACAGGACAGTGACCATGCCATGCTAGAGCTGGAAAGAAAGATGACAGAGGGTCCTTTGAACCCAGAATGTGAGAACTGGGAGAGTCCTTAGAACACAGAGTGTCAGGGTTGGGAGGGCCCTTAGAACACAGAATGTCAGAGCTGAGAGGGCCTCTAGAACATAGGACATCAGAGCTGGGAAGAAGGCCCTTAGAACACAGAGTGTCACAGCTTGAAGCGCCCTTAGAACACAGAGTGTCACAACTGGGAGGGCCCTTAGGGAGCATTAGTTCAGTCCTCTCATTTCATAGATGCAGACATTGTGGACACTTTAGGCTGTTCTGTCTCTTGTATGCAGCTCTCCTAGCCTGTGGCCCCAACCTCTCCTGTGCATTAATACCACCGTCCCTTGTCTCCTGTTATCCGTTCAGTCCTTCCTGCTGTTAGACGACAAGCTCCTTTTTAATCCCTGAACTGAGCACATGTACACACTTTTGCTGATTTCTGTTAAACAGAATCACACAATCTCACAGTTCGTTCAGTCCAGCCTCCGGGCTGATCTGGGAATGTCCTCTCTGCCATCCCCTACAAGCTCTATTTCTGCCTCTTCTTGGATACCACCAGTGATGAGGAGCTCAGTGTCTTATGTATGTTAGCCCACTACAGTTAGTACAACCCCAGTTACTAGGATTGCTTTGATTGAGCTGAGATCTCTCTAGCTTACATGCTGTGGCAGGAACCTGGCATTGGACGGATAACCAGATGTCCCCAGACCCCCAACACACACACACTCTTCCAGCCCCCAGTTGCTTGAGAGCTCCTTGAGTCTTCCTTCAGAATGGTGTTTACCGCATAAGGGGAAAATAATTGTCTTGAGTTTGAAGTCCCAAGGGGAAGACTTAAAGGAGAAGGGGTAAGTAAAGCTAGGGACCGAATCTGTGATTTCATAGATATAGAGACCTTCTGGGTGAAGAAACTCCTCCTACCAAAATAGGTCAGCCTTTTCTTTGCAACTTCAGGTCTCAGAGCTGCCCAAAGCGTTGAGAGGCTACATCAATTGTCTAGGGTCACATAGACATTATGTGTCAAAAGCAGGATCTGCACCCAGGTCTTCCTGACTCCAAGGCCAGCTTTCCATCCAACATGATATATTGACTCTTTGAAAAGAGAAGGCGGTAGAAGCAGCTGGGTAGCCCACTGGATAGAGCACTTGGCCTGAAGTCAGGAGGACCTCATCTCAAATTCAGCCTCAAATACTTAGCAGCTGTGTGACCCTGGGCAAATCCCTTAATCTCAATTGCCTCCAAAAAAGAAAAGAAGAAAGTAATTGGAGATGAGATCCTTTAAAATAAGCTAATGATTTTAAGTAAGACTTGACTAGCATCTCATTCATTCATTTCAACAAACAATTAAAAACTATTCCCTACATAAAAATCCTGTACTTGTTGCCAGTGGACAAAAACAAATAGTCCTGGTTCCTGCCCTCAAGGGGTCTCATAGTAGTAGCAGTAGGGGAAGCAGGAATTATTTCTTTTAAAATAGCTCCTTAAACATGTACACAGATGAAAGTGATGTAAACTGGCCAATGACAAATGTGTCAGGGAGACATGCAGTGAGATCCAGTGACTTCCTGGAGGAGATGGAGGTGGAACTGAGGTTCCACAAAGGAGAAGAAATTTGGAAGGGGGTCTAAGGCTCATCTGGGCTCCACATAGACCTGCTTTCTCTGTTGTTTTGTGACCCTATTTGGGGTTCTCTTGGCAGAGATACTCGAGTGGTTTGCCATTTCCATCTCCAGCTCATTTTGCAGATGAGGAAACTGAGGCAGGCACAGGTTAAGTGATTGGCCCAGGGACACACAGTTAGTAAGTGTCAGAGGCTAGATTTGAATTCAGATCTTCCTGATTCCAGGTCCAGTACTCTATCCACTGAGTGTAGTGCTCCTAGGTGCTCCTTAATTAATATGAATGATATTAATTATATCTAAAGGCTAGCACCAGCAGTAGTAACCCTAGCAAGGGATCAGGCTAAGGTTCTATCCCCTTTCTTTTTGGCAGGGGAAGGTCAATGGTAATGATTGCCAACAGATCTCCCAAGAGAAAGAGGTGACACAGCAGGCCCACTGGTTACCTTGGATACTCATGCCACAGTTGCCCATCCCTGTCCCAGAGTTTAGCCCAGGATGTTTGCCAATCCTGAGAGCAACTCTTACAATGGGATAGGACAGAGGAGGAAACTGAGGCCCAGGGAAATGAAGCGGTTTGCCTTTCATCTGAGGTATAAGCACCAAAGGCAGGATTTGAACCCAGGTTCTTTGATTTCCAAGTCAATATGTTTTCACAGACAAGTACTGTCAACCAGACTGGAAACAGCCTCTAACCTATGGGTGGTCAAAGGCAAACTGGGCAGACTAGAGACAGGAAAGTCAAGACACAAACAGAAGTTTAATTAATTTCAGAGGGAGGAAAATGACATTTGCAAATGGAAGCCCCCCCATCCCCCCAAGAGGGAGGCCACTTATCTACATAACAGGGGTTGGCCCACAACACAGTCATTTTTAGATCTTGAGATAGTTCTCACGGTTGCATTCCTCAGAACAATACAGGTGTTCTTGGGTCCTGTGGGAACAGTCATTGTCTCAAGTCTAGGAGGTCATAGCTATCCTTCAGGGTAAAGAACCAGAGTTCTGGGCTGGGATCAGGACTGCAGTACCTGTCAAGACAAGGAACAGAGTTGAACACGGGATGGACGGTCACCCTGGGAAATCGGGGGAGCCAAATTCCTTAGTGAACACCTGGTGCTGGTCTGCCAGAGGATGAGATCATTTCAGAGCAGAAAGGATTATTGTTATGTTAAGATTATTAGGAGCACAACCTACTATTTTGACAGTACATCAGAATCATGTGAGAAACAGTGTGATAACCCTGACCATTAGTGGGATGAGGAGGGACTTTCTCCATGGGCCCAGATTGAAAGGAGACCCAAAATTCCTTGAGATGGCACTGAGGGAGTAGTATAGGGATGGAGGACAGATGGATAGGAGATGGGAGATAGAACGCCAAGTTTGGGAAGGAACAAGGAAGCCGGTTTGGCTGGAATGTAGACAAGGAGTCTGGAAAGATAGGCTGGAACCAGATCATGAAGGGCTTTCATTGCCAAGGTAGGGAGTCTTCCCCTGAAAGCAATAGGGAGCTACTGAAGATTTCTGAGCAACATGGTCAGATGTGTGAGGGGGAAAGAAAGGGAATAATCATTTATATAGTGCCTACTGTCTGTCTGGCACTGGGCTAAGTGGCTTTTTTTTAAACAAATATTTCTCTCTTTTGATCCTTACAACACCACTTTGGGGTCAATTCCCATTTTACAGATGAGGAAACTGAGGCAGTCAGCTGTGTAGTGATTTGCCCAGGGTCTCACAGATAGGTAAAGTAGTATCTGAGGCTGAATTTGAACTCAGGTCTTCCTGACTGCGGGCCCAATGTTCTATCTCCCTAACAACTTGAAGATGGTTTTAGCAGCTCCAGTTCTTACTATATGACTGCAGACAAAACTCTTCACCCTCACTAAGCCAGGGATAGGAATACTCATACAACCTGTCTCAGGAAGTTGTTGTGGGGACTGGTGCTTGGCAGTCATAAAACTCTGCAGAAATATGGCCTGTCACCATATGTGCACAGAAACGAGGGCTGAGAATGCATGAGCTTGCTTCTGTTGCTTGTGGAACAAAGTAGGAGGGTGAGAATTTGGTATCAGGCGACATGGGTTCAAATCCCAGCTCTGCCATTTCCTATGTTGCTATACTTATTATGTGACTGCACACAAGTCTTTTCCACTCTCTGAGCCTCTGTTTCCTCATCTGTAAAGTGAGAGGCTTGGAGAAGATGACCTCTAAGTTTGCTTCCATGTTCAAGAAAGAATGCTTGAATCTGGGGAGATTCCAGATCCAGTGCCTAGCACTAGAAGGTGCTTAATAATTGCTTGTTGATTCATTATTAGAACACATCTCATGTAGAAAAGTAATCACTGTTGCCTTTGCCTTGAATAAGTTTCCTCCCTGCTCATCTTCCCTTCACTCTGTCCCTTCCTTTCAATTCCAATGCCATGCCACCTCCTTCAGGAAGCCTTCTCTGATTTTCCTTTTGATAATGAGCTTTCCTCTTGGATCTAACCCAGAACTTTACACCTCTTTAATAGCAGTGCAGTGGATAGAGTCCTGGGCCTGATGTCAGGAAGACCTCAATTCAAATCTGGCCTCAGACGCTTACCAGCTGTTTGACTCTATGCAAGTCACTGTACCCTAGTTGCCTCAGTTTCTTCATCTGTAAAATGAACTAGAGAAGGAAATGGCAACTTGTCTTTGTCAAGAAAACCCCCAATGGAGTCATGAAGAGTAGGATGTGACTGAACAGCAACAATGTTCTTATATTAATATAATATGCTTATCTCTTGGTATCTTATACTACCTGTGAGAGTCCTTGAGGGTAGGGGCAGGTCTTAGCTAAACTTAAGGATCATGTGATCATAGATTTAGATCTGAAAGGAACCTTGGAATTCTCTGTCTCTGTCTCCTTCCCTCTTTCTCTCTCTGTCTGTCTGAATCTCTCTCTCCCTGTACACACACACACACACACACACTTACATATGTCTATATACATAAATATCTTCTCTGAGCTAAGAACAATGCTCTGCCTTCAGCGGACACTTAATAGATGCCTGTTGAATGGAAATGAATGCTGATTAGTCAGTACTTTGAAGACATCATCCATAGTGGCCCCTGTCTCTTTCAACTTCGAGACTTCCCTCCCCTGGCAAGGATGGACTTGATAAGTAAACCAGCATCTATGGAGCACCTATTGTGTACTCCTCTATCACCTTGTTTGTGCTCCGCACCAGGCATGCAGAAATGAAAAGGGGCTCTTAGGATCATAAGACATAGTCTTAGAGACAGAAGGAACATTAGAGGATGAGTCCAACCTGTTCGTACATTCAAGGAGCTCATACCCTCGTTCCTTCAAGTCCCAGCTAAAATCTCACTTTTCCCAATCCCCATTTATTCTAGTACCTTCCCTTGGTTGATTATTTCTAATTTTTCTATAATTTGTATGTTGTTATTTGAGTATTGTCTCCCTGATTAAGATTCCTGGACAACAGGGACCGTCTTTTATTTTTCTTCATATGCTCAGCACATGGTAGGTGTTTAATAAATGTTTACTGACTGATGTATGAATAAATAATATTTAAGGTATAATCTTGATACTATGACAAAAGGAACAGGATTTGGAGTCAGAGGACCTGAATTTAAATCTTGGTTCTGTTACTTACTGTTTTTGTTACTTTGAGCCATTAATTTCTCTCTCTGCCTCAGTTTTCTCATCTGTAAAATGGATCTAATAAGTCCTGGCATCCCTTTCAACTCTAAATCTGTGAGCCTATAAGTATAAAGGAAAGGGATAACGTGGTCCTAGATATTAGAGGAAGAGGAAGGTATCACCTTCAGTTCTTCCTCTTTCTGTCTAGCTCATTGGACCATTTATGGTTTTTATTTTCTTTACAAAAAAAAATATCAATGCACTTTGCTTTAAAACAAAATATGCCATTGTCATTTTCCAATAACTCTTCACATCCAAAAGAACCCTCATTTATAACAAATAAATGTATTCAAACAAAAACAAATCCATACATTGACCATCTCTGGACACATATGCCTCAGCTTATACTAAAGGTCCACCACCTCTTTGGTGATGGGGGAGGAATGCTTCATCTTCATGGGCAGTGATTAGGTATGGAAAGCATAGATGGGCTGCTAGCCATTGGAGAGAGCCAGTGACAAGGTTGATTGGTCAACCAGCAAGCATTTATTAAGCACCTACTGTATACCAGGCACTGTAATAGGCTCTGGAAGTATAAAGACAAAGCAAAACAAAAACAAGGAGCTTACATTCCACCTGAGGACTCAGGTCTACACATAAAAGTATATATGACATCTATGTGGACTCAGTAGAGCAGTGAAGAAAGAATCAAATGTGCACCTGTGTTTTGGGGATGCCAAACCTTTCCAGTCAAGCAATCCATCAGTCAATCAATAAGCATTTATTAAGCACTTACTACATGCCAGGCACTGTGCGAAACGATAGAGATTCAAAGGCAAAAGTGAAGTAATGCCTGCCTGTGAGAAGCTTATAATCCAACTGGGGAGATACCATGTACATAAATTTGTTGTTGGTCTCTTTTCAGTCGTGTCCGACTCTTCATGACCCCATTTGGGGTTTTCTTGACAGAGATACTAGAGTGGTTTGCTATTTCCTTCTCCAGCTTATTTTACAGATGAGGAAACTGAGGCAAACAGGGTGAAGTGACTTGCCCATGGTCACATAGTTGGTAAGTGTCTGAAGTTGGATTTGAACTCACAAAGATGAGTCTTTCTGATTCCAGGTCTGGCACACTACCCACTATACCACCTAGCTGCCTCTATGTACATAACTAGAAACATAGAAAACACATATGGGGTAGATGGAAGTTTCCAATCTTCATTAAAGGCTCCAAGACCTCTGTACATTTCTTTCTCATTTTAATATCCATGACAAAGACCAGTCAGTGACTTCCACAACAGGACCCTTCTTTGCTAGATGTGCCCAGTAATGCTCTCGCTGGTGGACTGTCTGTTGACAAGGATGCAAAAGGCACCAACAGCTGGGGAAGGGTGCCTTGAATAGCCAGTACATTATAGAGGAAAGGACTCTGGATACGGAATCAGAAGCCCAAATCCACACTCTAGGACCACTGGGACGGTGAGCAAATCACTCCGTCTTTCTAGGTCTCTTCTTCCTTGTCTGTAAAATGAAAAGGGGCTGCACCAAATGTCCTCTAGGGTTCCTTTCAGGTCTAAATCTATAACCCTATGAAACAGCCCTTTCAGAAGAGATGGAATGAGCTCAGTTTGCTTGACAGGAGGAAAAGGAATCTAGGAGGAGAGAGAAGATTGCCAAAGAGGGAGGTGAAAAGTTGCTGGGAGGCTCACCAGGCATCATGCTGGGACCTGGGAGCAATGCAGTGAATTAGAAGAGATGATGCTTAACTTCAGGAGTTTATAGTCTCATTTGAAGATGAGGACCCATGGAGAAATATCAGCCAATGCATGATAAATTATTGACTCCCAGTCCAGCAAACTATGTTCCAGAACACTGGTCTCTTTTCTGTCCCACAAACCAGATACTCAGGGCATCTAGGTTAGATAGAGCACTGGCCCTAGAGGCAGCAGGACCCAAGTTCAAATCCAGTCTCAGAAGTTCAAATCCAGTCTGGGCAAGTCACTTAACCTGAGTTGTTTCCAAAACAAAAACAAAACAGACACTCTATTTCTTGACTCCGGACATTTTCTCTGGCCATCTACCACGTCTGGATTGTTCTCCTTCCTTATCTCTACCTTCTACCTATCCCTGGCTTCCTTTAAAGATGACTTTCAATCTAAAATCTCATCTTTTACCGGAAATCTTCCCCAACTTCTTTTAATTCTAGTGTCTTTCCTCTCTTAATCACTTCCTATTTATCCTGTACATAGCTTGCTTTATATATATTTGCTTACTTCTTTGATCAGATCATAAGCCCCTTAAGGACAAGGACTATTTGTTTCTTCAGCACTTGGCACAGGGCCTGATGGTAGGTATTGGACTATAGACTATTTAGACTGTTTTAATAGACCATAGACTGTTTATAGACTGCTTATTGATAAGACTGTAGACTATTCCATGAAGCCTCTCTTGATAAGTTGAATTTATTCATTATATATCTTATATTTACTCAGGCACATTTCATCTCCTTTATTAAAATGTCAACTTTATGAAAGAAGAGACTTTTATTTTAATTCCCCAGTGCTTACCATAGTGCTTAGAACACAGTAGGCACTTAATAAATACTTGATGATCAAGTATTATGGTTGTAATGATGATGAAGATAATGGTTGTAAGGTAATTTGTTAACCTTAAAGTATGATATAAATGCTAACTGTCATTATTTTTAACTAGCTCAATGAGATAGGAAAGGGGAGGAAGGGGGAGGGAATGAGCACTTTATAGCACCTACTATGAGCCAGGCACTCTATTAAGAGCTTTACAAATATGATCTCATTTGATTTAGAGCCAGAGGGGAAGTTAGAAGTCACCTTCATTTTACAGATAAGGAAACTGAGGTCCTGAGAGGTTTAATAATTTGTCCAAGATCACACAGGAAGAAGCAAGTGGGAAAGCCAGCATTTGATCCCAGGTTATCTGACTCCATAGCCTTTCCTCTGGATTCTCACCTCCTTGGCCTGGATTGTAAGCCTTTGTGAGATTTCATACCTCAGCTGATGTGTTGATGGAACCAAAAAGTGACTCAACTGGTTTAGGACAACTACCTCTCAAACCACAAAGGGGTTTGTTCACACACATACACACACACACACACACACATACACACACACACACACCTTCTGGACATTGCTCAAGTTGACAAACCTATCCATCAGGACTTAGGCAACTCAGTGAACTCTCACCCCTTACAAAGACTGATGGGCTGTCAGTGACATGTGATGGAAAGACTGCTGGCCTTGCAAAGGTTAGGATTCCACTCTCTCCTCGGGACACTTATGAGCTGTGTGACTTTTCTGAGTTATGGTTTCCTCCTCTGTAAAAGGGGATGAAAATACCTGTAACTCCTACCTCCCTGGGCCATTGTAAAAGAGCCTCAAAAACTTTTTTAGCCCTCTAGGATAGCATCATGTCTGACTGCCCCTCCTCCATGCTCACTTCCTCCAGATGATTTTTCTACCCCAAATGGAAGATTTTGTATTTATCTCCACTGAATTTCATCTTCTTAGATTTAACTCAAAGTCTTATTAGCCTTACTAGGGGGTGCCATAGTGCACAAAGTGCTGAGTTTGGAGTAAGGAAGATTCATCTCCTTGAGTTCAAATCTAATCTCAGATCCTTATTAGATGTGTGACTCTGAGCAAGTCACTTTACCCTGTTTGCCTCGGTTTCTGCATCTGTAAAATGGGCTGGAGAGGGAAATGGCAAACCACTCCAGTATCTTTGTCAAGAAAACCCCAAATGGACCATGAAGAGCTGAACACGACTGCAAATGACTAAGCAGCAACTTAATCTCTCAGATATTATCGTTAGCTCACTGAGCTCCTTCCAGTTCCCCTTTTTGCACTTCTCCAACTTAGCATCTTTTTTTAAAATTTTCATCCTCATTGGTTTCTGGGCTTGGGCCTGAGTTGTGCTGAGCTGATCGTTAAATTTTCACTGTGAGCATTTACACGTCAGAAATTGGCAAACATGACAAATCAGGACTTGATCTATTGTTTTGTGGATTGTCTAAACTTAAGAAAATAATAGAAAAAAAGTTAATAATTAAATTAAAGTTGGAATTATGCCAGGATTACATCCCCCCCCCACTCTCTCCCCCCAAAAGCTGGTTATTGAACATTCACCACTGATTGTATTAATTCTACTGACACCTCCTCCACCTTGCCCCAACCCTCCCCCTAACTCTCATAGATCCGGATCAGGTATTCTTAACTGGACCTCTTTGGAAGTCTGGCGAAGGCTTTTCAGAAGAATGTTTTTAAATATATAAAATAAAATACAGAGCATGACAAAGGAACCCAATTTTATTCAAATACAGCGGTCAAGGGATAACCAGTCTTAGAGTCCAGGTCAGGAGGACACGAATTCAAATTTAGCCTCAGATACTTACTAGCTGTGTGACCCTGGGCAAGTCACTTGACCTCAATTGCAAGAAAGAAAGAAGGAAAGGAAGGAAGGAAGGAAGGAAGAAAGAAAGAAAGAAAGAAAGAAAGAAAGAAAGAAAAGAAAGAAAGAAAGAAAGAAAGAAAGAAAGAAAGAAAGAAAGAAAGAAAGAAAGAAAGAAAGAAAGAAAGAAAGAAAGAAGAGAGGGAAGGAAGGAAGGAAGGAAGGAAGGAAGGAAGGAAGGAAGGAAGGAAGGAAGGAAGGAAGGAAGGAAGGAAAAGAAAGAAAGAAAAGTCAAAATCTTGGGGAAAAAAACCTAAGTCCGTGGGTCCCAATTTAAGAATCTCTGCTGGATTTTAATTAGATGAATTTAATTAGATTAATTAAGTCTCTGATGGAGTTAAACTGGATGGGAGCTCAGAGGTTCCTCAAAGCACACTGAGTTGGGGCACTGTAGAAAGTGAGCAGCCTGAGTGTTTGCTTGGTGGCTGACCAGCTAGAGAGAGCCAGAGAGACTGGGTGTGACTTCCCTCAGTGAGGCTGGTGACTTCCTGGGCCACGGAAGGTTCAGTGAGGAGTTCTTAGAACATGCCCACAGGCAGCAGCACTCAGCTTTGGAGCACGAGTTTGGTCCTTGGCTCTCTGGGATTGCACAATCCAAGCATTACACACATGCCACCAATCCTGTCCAACGGCTTTTCAGGAGCCCAGGGAGATGGGGCAGTGCCAAAGAAGAGATCAGATGTTTCTGAGATCCAGGAAGGCATCCCCTTCTGAGGAGGTGTCCTGGGATCAGTATGGGACCGGGAGTCAGGAGCTCCAGCTTCTCCATCCAGGTCTACTATTAACTGGCTATGTGACTTTGTTCATCCTTCATCTGTGATCCTCATCTGCCAAAGGAGAAGATTGAATGAGAGATAGTCAAATGCTGGCTGGGAACAGAGACTTGTGCTCAGCCCTGGGGTCAATGTGATGTTTATATAAGACGTGGGTCTTGTTCTCATAGTTTCACAGTCTACAAAGTGGGATGAGGCACCAACACACATAGAAGTGGCTTAAAAAAAGAAGAAAAAAGAGGCTTAGAGAATCTTATCATCATAGACGTTGAGCTGGAAGGGACTGGAGATGTCAATGAATCCAACTTCCTCCTTTTTCAGATGAGGAACTGAGGCAAACAGAGATTAAGTGACTTGCCCAGGGTCACTCAGATAGTGTCTGAGGCTGGATTTGAACTCAGGTCTTTCCGACTCCAGACCCAACACTCAATGCACTGTGGTGCCCCTAGATGCTTCTCATTCTATTTCCAGGATACTCCAAGAACCTCTAACTTTGTTGGTGTGGAAACACTAGTGTTCTGGGGTTTGAACCAGGTCAGTGTCCGAGTCTCAGCTCTGACATTTCCCAGAACCCTAGAATCTCAGACTTGGATGAGACCTCAGATGTCATCTTGTCCAACTTGTACCTAAACAAGAGTCCTTTCTAAAGAGGGTCTTCAGCAAGGGCATCTCCTACATTCCTGAAAGACTTCCATCGTTAAGAGAAGCTCTTTGAGAGTTGCTATGAATGAAATATCCAACCACTTGTTGCCAATCTGGTGGAAAGATGAACTATGATAGATTGGTCACCTGGTGATGAGTTCAAATCCCCACCTTGATTATGAAGGCAATCCCTCTGCCTCTCTGGGCCTCAGTTTCATCATATGTGAGTGAGACTTGATGGCTTCTCAAGTCCCTTCCAGTCTATGACCTCCTCTGTGCCTCAGTTTCCTTATTTGTGGGTTAGACTCTGTCCCTTTGAGCTTCAAAAATACGAGCCCAGGGTGCTATCCTTGACACCTTTCTACTTGATAGAACCTGACAGTTTGCCCGCTGATGGGGTAGTCCTTGGGGTGGTCATCATCACTGCAACATCTAAACATGAAGTTGATGCTGGGTCATAACCTCACATCAAACCATGCCTTAGAGAATTACCCCGAAAGGTGTTGGATGAGATTAGAGGGGAAAGGTTACTCCCAGTCAAGGAGATCAGGGAAGGCTTTCAGGAGGAAGTAAAGGCTGAGGTGGTCTTTAAAGTGTGAGAAGGAATTCATTCCTAGAAGACAGAGGGGGAGAGATCTTTAGTGTCTCTTCCATCTCAAAATATCCATCTGAAAAATCCTAGGACTCTGCTGATTTTCACAGCTGTCTTGTGGGTGGGCAGTGGAGAAATGGATGGTCACAAACCTGAGGCTGGAAGGAACCTCAGAGACCACAGAGTCCAATCTACTCATTTAACAGATGAAAAAACTGAGGCCCAAGGTGGCAAAGTAAGTTACTCCAAAACACATGAGGAACAATCACTGAGGGAGGACCTGAACTGAGGACCTCTGAATCTAGAACCACTGCTCTTTTCCTTGTGCCATTTCTGGCTTCTAGGCTGTATGATTCTCATGGAAAATCCATGTTAGGACTCCCAGGGTCCCTGAACAACCTTGGGGAAAGACCAGAAGGAAATCACTATTAACCTAGAAGATAGAATTCTGATCAATCCATCCCTGGGGGAATAAACTACTCTTGTAAGAATGCCAAGGAATCAGGTTCCTCCTGGATGGGAATGTGTGTCATGTGTGTAACAGACTTGAACATTTCAAAGAAGTCACAAGACTCACTATCCCTGCTATCTACTCCATGGTCACGTACCTGGTTTCCCTCCCGGCTGAGGAGTTACTGAGCCCCTTATCCCTAATCTTCCCCATCTTCTTTCCTGCTTCTCTCCCTTATTGGTCTTCCCAACCCCCTTATCTCTTATGGCTCTAGAGAGAACTGGAAAATAAATCATCTTGTCCAATCCCATCCCACCTCCTCCCATTTGTGAGGAAATTGCAAGTGGTTAAGTGATTTGTTCAAGGTCACACTAGTATCAGGTGATACCTGTGGGATTTGAATACAGGTTTGCAGACTACAGAGTCAGACTTTTTTCCATTCTCCTTCATTGCTTCCTAACCATTTTCTCTACTTTCCTCTTTGGTTGGTCATCCTCCTATATCTCTCTGCTCTTACCTTCCCACTTGAGAACTGGGGGCATCCTTTAAGGCTCAATCCTTGGCCCTTGGTCCTTTTCTATCTTCTTCCCTCAGGCAGTATCTGGCTCACCTGGTGGCCACCACTACCTGTATGGGGATGGCTCCCTAACTGACAGGTCCATCCTTGACCTCTCACCTCTTCCCTATGGCCAAGGAGAACAAATCTAATCTCCCTTCTGGGGTAATAGCCCTTCAGATATTTGAATACAACTACTGTGTCCCCTCAAATCTCCCCTTCTCTTCAACTCAACGAGCGATGGATAGAGCTCTGAACTTGGAGTCAGGAAGATGTCTATTTAAATTCTGTCTTAGATATGGATTAGATGTGGGAATCTGGGCAAGTCACTCGATCATACCCTGACCCAGTTTCTTCATCTATAAAATGGGAATCTACCTCATTGGGCTGTTGTGAAGAAAAATGAGATAACCTATGTAAAGCTCTATACAAACCTTATGGAGAAATGTAAATCCTAGCTATTGTTATTATAAATATTATTATTATTAAACATCTATTTAAGTTTGGGATGAAACAATAAAAATGAAAACAATTCTTGGCCTCACTAAGTTTACTCAACTAAATATCCAAAGTGAACATCAACTATTTTTTCTCATAAGTCTTCACCTAAGTGTGATCTATAGGTCAATATTCTCATCTGCAAAATGGGGAGAATCACAAAACTGTATCATGGGATTGTCGTGAGATCTAAATGAAACAATAGATGGAAAATGATGCACTTGGGCACGAAATACATGTCAGCTTCTCTTAAGTGTTTCTAAGATTCATGTCTTTTATTTATGGATCTTCCAAGCACTCACCTAACGCTACCCAAATTAGCACAACTTCTCTAGTTTCTTGGTGGCCTCTTTCTTCCCACTCCATCCATCTTGTAATTACTTAATACTCCTTTAATCGTGGCATACCCCTGCCCAAATCCCTGCCTAAGCCCTGAAGAAGAGATTTAAAAAATACATGTCCTCCCTTCTTTGTAGAAGTGGGAGCACGATGGGTATAGAATAGGGGTGGGAACCTACAGCCCCGAGACCACATGTGGTCCTCTAGGTCCTCAAGTGTAACCTTTGACTGAATCCAAACTTCACAGAACAACTCCCCCTTAATAAAAAGAATTTGTTCAGTGAAACTTGGACTCAGTCAAAAGACCTCACCCTGCACATGTCCCCACCCCTGGTATAGAATATTGCATATACTGTCAGGTTCAATTGCTTTGGGGTGAGTTTTGCTGAAAAGTCTCTCTCTGTCTCTGTCTCTGTCTCTGTCTCTGTCTCTGTCTCTGTCTCTGTCTCTGTCTCTCTCTCTCTCTCTCTCTCTCTCTCTCTCTCTCCTGTCTCTCTCTCTCTCTCTTTCTTTTTCTTTCATTATTTGTTTAAGGGATGGCTCCCTAGGTAGAGGTGCATTCTCCAGTTGGCGTGTTGGTATAATGTGCTGGCTTTAAAAACAGGAGATGAGGGTTTGTATCCCAAAGAGGAAGTTTACTTCCTGTATTCATGTAAGCAAATCATGGAATCAGCAGGTTTAGAATTAGCAGGGTCCTTAAAGACCATCTAGTCCAGGGATTCTTAACCTGGAGGTCCGTGAACTTGCTTTTTAAGATATTTCATTGGCTATTCCATTATCCTTGGTTTCCTTTATGATTCTCTGCATTTTATTTCATGAACATTGTTCTAAGGGGTCCCTAAGCTTCACCAGGCTTCTAGGAATTGAGGGCATCCCCAGACCAAAACAGATCCAGGACACAAAAAAGGTTAGGGTCCAAGTCCTTCATTTTATAAAGGGGGAACCTGAGGCTCAGAGACAAGTGGCTTGCTTAAGGTCATACAGGCAATAAGTGGCAGAGCTGGCATTGTGAACCCCGGTCTTCTGACTCTAAATTCTCCTCAGGCCCATTTGGGAAGTCTTTCAAGTTTGGCAGAATCTGTGCTTCTACTCCACTGTTAGGGCCTTGTGGAACCTAGGGTCACAGTGCTGTGATGAAACATGAAAAGAAAGTCTCAGCGAAATAATAGTAACATAATGAGGATAATAAATGTCCATTGTATCTGGCATAAGCATTGTTTTATATCTCTCAGAGCTCGTTGAGTACCTATCTGATTTCTTTTTTTTAGTCAGTGTTTTAACTTCTATCAAAATTGGTCAAGTTTCATTTGAGGGACTGCTACAATTCATAGTATCTGATTTCATTGGCTAATGGCATTCATTTGCTATCAGAAACTGTTCTGGCACCATACCCTCAAGACCCCAGCCATAAATTCACTTCCTTGAGGTTGCCTCTGAAAAACTGCCCAGGATGAGAGAAAGAGCCCTGCATTTCAAGTTAGCAAACTGAGCTTCAAGCTCTGGCTCTCACATTTGCTAGTGGTAGGACTTGGGCAAATTACTTTAACCTCTGTGAACCTCAGTTTCTTGCTCTGTAAAATGGAGACAATAATACCTTCCTTGCCTGCTTCACAGGAGGGATTTAATGAGAAAATGATCAGAAACCCCTTTGAAAACTATCAAGTTTTATACAAATGTTGGATGTTGGTAAATACATTGGGACTTTTCTATATTGTAACTTTCCCTAATTCAATGAGCATCTACTCATTTATTAAGCATGGTAGGTGCAGAGAATTGTGTTGGGTCAGAGAGAGATTCAAAGTTTAGATAAGCAAGTGCCTGATTTCATGGAGCTCACTGTCCAGTGAGATGAGGGGAGTGAGGGGGGAATAGGGGAACAATCCTCCAGAAACAGATAACTGAAATACACAATGTTTTTTCATCAGTGTATTAGGCTAGGGATAAAGGCTGGCCTTGGGATTTCATTAGTATAGAGAATGCCCACATGAGGAAGCACCTACCAACGAGAGTCAACACTTTCTCTACAATTTATAATCCAAAAGAATTGCTAAGGGAGAAAGGGGAGGGGGAGAGTTAAGTGAGTTTCTGGGGCAGGGGTAGGGTTCTCATCAGCAATATATGTGAGAGATAGGAGCTCTCTATTCATTATGCAAACAACATGGAATCTCCAGTGCATAAGAGGCGATCATCCTCATCATCCACCACAACAAAATGATCCATAGAGGTTTATGGGGAAATGTAAGCTCCCTGCAACCAGGGGATGGAGCTACCATTTCTACTGATTTTCTTTATCCAAGTTGCTCAATCTTCTGTCTCTGTTGCTTTTGTTCCCCATACCTAGAATGCTTTCTTTCCTCATTTCCACCTCTTGGAATACCTAGCTCCTTTCAAAGTCATTTCCAAACCATGCCATCTGTTCTCTATCTAGCCTCCTCCTCCTTTCACCAGAACCTGAACTCTGCCTCTGGGTCATCTCATTGGTGACCTTAGCTTGTCCAGAAGCAGGAGTCCATGTCACATAATAATATTAATAACAACAGCTAATATTTATAAAGCGCTTATAAGTGCCAGAAATTGCTTTGCAATCATCTTACCTGATCCTTACAACAACCCTGGGAAGTACATGACATTGTTATCCCTATTTTACAGTTGAAGAAACTGAGGCAAACAGTGGTCAAAGGATTTGCCCTGGGTCACACAACTAGTAGCTAGTGTCTGAGAATGGATTTGAACTCAAATTTTCCTAGTCCAGGTCCAAAGCTCTATCTACTCCATCTCCTGCCTGCCTTCCCAGGCAATTCCAAACCATCCTTCTAGACTCTTTTCCCTCCTTCTTTCCAGTTCCCTTTTTTGTTGTCTTCCTCCATTAGAATCTAAGTTTTTTGAAGGTAGGTACTGTCTTATATCCTTATGACTGTACCACCAGCTCTTAGTAAAGTGCTTAGCTCCTAGTGAGTGCTTACTACATACTTACTCTTTTCCTCTGTTCCTCCCTTCTTTCCTTCCTTCCTTCCTAACATCTTTCCTCTCTTCCTTCCTTCTTTGCTTTCTTCTTTCCTTCCCTTCCTCCTTCCCTCCTTCTCTCCCTTTTTTCTTCCTTCATCCCTCTTTCCCTTTCTTCAGATAAGTAGATAGCTAAATGTAAACTAAACTAAATGTAAACTAGATGATTGACTTACATTTACTCCCAGTAATGACAAAACTGTTGCTTTCAGGTGGGAGTGGGGAAACTGGGCACAGTGACATTCGTTAGTCCTTTGATTTCATGCATCTCTCTCCCTGTTTCTCTCCCTATCCAGATGTGCCCCCAGTGGATGCAAATTCTTTGAAATCTATGCCACACCTGGAGTGGTTGTTGAGCTCAACTGCCATCCTATCAAGAGATCATCTTCAGGCATACCCAAATGTCTCTTGGAGCCTGGGGTGGAGATGACAGTGAAGATGAAAGCCCCAAGCACCCTTCTTAATGATCAAAAGGTGAATGTGATAGTGGAAGAGAGAAAAATGAGAATTAAGGGTAGTCTGCCTTTTTTGGCTTATATTTGTATTTCCAGAGTTTAGTACGGTGTCTAGCACATAATGAGCGCTCAGTAAAAGCTTGTTGACTTAAAAGGATCTGGGATATTTATTCTACTGCAAGTTCAATATGAGGGATATGATGTCAGCAAAAGAAAAGTACATGTGATCTTGGGCTATAGTAAAAGGCAGAGTGTTCAAGACTATTGGTCCTGCTTTATTTGGCCTTTGTCAGATCACATCTGGTATTATGTTCAGTTCTGAGTGCTTCCATTTAGTAAGCACAAAACCCACTGGAGAGTGTCTGAAGAAGACCAAGTAGAATAGTGGAAGACAGTTCTTCCATGTGGCAACTGATTCAAGGATATGGGGACATCTAGGTTAGAGAAAAGAAGACTTGGAATAGGATATGAGATAGCTGTCTTCAACTATTGGAAGGAATATCATGTAGAAGAGGGATTATGCTTGATTCTTTGCTTTAATAGCAATTAATAATATTAGTAATAGCTACTGTATATAATACTTTAAAGTGTACAAAGAGCTTTACAAATATTATCTAATTTTATCATTTATTATCATAGCTAGCCTTCCCTCTGTTAATTATCTATCTATCTTGCTTTGGCTTAGGGTTTTCCTGACTTCTCTATCTGCTACACCCCTTAGCTGGCTCAGTAGCCAATGCTCTTGGATTTTGTGAACATTGGACTACCATGTGGCTGGCCTCTGTCCTTCGGAGGGCAGATAATATGCCATTGGCTGAAATCACAAGTGCCTTTCTGTATTGTTCTGCAGGTCAATATCTCCTATTTTGGACCCAAATCAATCTCTACCCAGGCTTTGCTCTACCTCACTGGTGTCCGTAAGTAACATTTCCGATTCTATTGAGGTGGTGCTCAAAAGGTCTCTCCCGTCAAACTCATCACCTGGTTTGAGTTAATGTAGTTAGAGAGATGCCTATATTGGGGAGTTGAGGGAGGTACTATTAGAAAAAGACCATTTTGTGGGGTCTAATTCTTGTTCCTCTGCTGACATCCTCTCTGAATACCTTTTGGGGGTGCTGAGGCAACCCCATTTTCTAGAAGGCTATATTTGGATAGTGTTGGTTAGAGAATTGGACTGAATCTGAACACCTTTTAGGAAGGCCATTGACACATCAGGGAATGTACAGAGGAGGCCAACCAGAATGGGGAAAGGCCTTGAATCTGTGTCATTGGAAGATCAACTTAAGGACCTGGGGTTGTTGAGTCTGGAGAAGACATGAGTTGGGCAGGGGAGACACAAGAGCCATCTTCAAGTATCTATAAGACTTTCTCGGGGAAGAGGGATCAGATTGGGTTCTGGTAAACCTGAAAGGACAGAGATACGAACGATGAGTCAAAGTCACAGATGCCAACCTTAGACTTGACAGAAAAAAAAATTTCTAATAAATTAGAGCCATCCCGAAGTGGATGGGGCTGCCTCTGGAAGTGGTTGGTTCTTCGTTGTCAAGGGGCGCCTTCAAGCAGAGGCCAGAGGATCATTTCACTGGGATGTTAAGGTATGGATGGGGTTATCTATTCAGATATGGGCTGAACCAGGTGGTCTCTGAGACAATGCAACAACAAATCTAGAGCTGGAAGGAACCTTGTGCAACTCTCCAACATCACAGTTAAGTAGCACAGTGGGTACTTGGAAGTCAGGAAGATCTATGTTTGAATTCTGCCTCAGACACACACCAGCTGTATCAATCTAGGACAAGTCACTTTATCTCCACCTGCCTCAGTTTCCTCATCTGTAAAATGGGGATAGTAATAATAATGCCCACTCCACAAGGTTGTTATGAGAATTAAATTGTGCAATGCTTTGTAAACCTTAAAGTACTATATAAATGCTATATAAAATATATAATAGATATAAATATAAATGCTATAAAAATTTAGCTATGATTTCTAAGTGTGGGAGGCTGGATTCGGACCCAGGGTTTCCTGGCAGCAAGTCTGGTGTTCTTTTCACTCCTCCACACTGCCTCTCCACCTCTGTAATTCTCTGATTCTATGAAGTCTTCCTAGGCTGGAAGGAACTGTATGCTGTTTGACTTGCCTAAATTTGGAGGGGCTGATTACCAGGTTGACTGTAGCAATTTCAATTTTTTCAGACGCAACAATTGTGCCATCTACCAAAACATAGAAAGGCTGTTATTTTTCTTGGTGCAGAGAGTACCTGAACCCATGAAATTACAAATTGCTAAAGTATGGAGGTATAGAAATTATCAGAGACAATATAATTAGGCAGTATGGTATAGTGGGGGTCACAGGACCTGTTAAATCCCAATTCTGCCACTTGCTTAAAATCCAGAATATTCTCCTTCTCTCCTTGATGATTCGAGTTCCTGTCTGACTTTCTGTCCTCCTCATCTCCTGCCCTCATACTACAGGACTTCACACATATATTAATGATCTCACAAATTCCCTAGCTTCATAATTCCTCAAGCTAGTTATGATTCCCTGAAGCTTGGTCACACACACATATCACTGATTTTGCCTAATTCTATACTATACTCTGCAAAGGGTGGGAGTCAGGTTTCACTGAAGTCAGAGTAGATCACTACACTGACCAGAATTCTAAAGTGTTTTCTTTTGCCTTGTTACAGATACTGTGTATATTTTTTTCCTGGTCCTGCTTACTTTACTCTGTATCAACCCTTGCAAGTCTTCTCAAATTTCTCTCAATTCTTCATATTCGTAATTTCTGACAATGCAACAATATTCTATTACCTCTATATAGCAAGATTATTTTACACAACAAAAAAATCATAATGAAATTTATCTGGATGGACAAAAGGACAAGGATCTCAAGGGAAATTATTTTTTTTAAGTGTGAAAGAAGGGGTCTTAGCAGTACCATATCTCAAACTATTCTACAAAGCAGTAATCATCAAAAATGATTTAGTATTGGTTAAAAAGAAAATGGAACAGCTTAGGTATGCTATTATGTTTGCTACCAACACACCATGTACCCTAGTGTTTCAAAAAAACCATAGGCGCCATCTACTGGACTAAAGACTCTATTGAATAAATACTACAGCAATAATTGAATAAATACTAATGGAAAATACTCTGGTTGCAGTTAGGTTTACACCAGCACCTCACACCATATACCAAGATTATCTCCAAATATAATAGATAGTTGACTTAATTTTCCCAGCAGTTCTTGTCAAATGGAAAATCCCTAACCTAGTGACAAATGTCTTCAGATTTTATGAACTCTATCACATTTGATTGGCTATCTTATAGCTTGTCTGTGTTATGGTTTCTGTTTTTATTAACAACTTCTTAAAACTGGATTAAAACCAAAATTTAATTTTAAATTTAAATAAACATTAGAAATTTTTGATACATTTAATTTTTAAATTGCTTTATTACTTCCAACATTCTTCTCCATCTCCCCCTTTCTAAAGAGTCATCCCTTAGAATACTTTTTTAAACAGAAGAAAAAAAAATCAGCCAAATCAACCAACATACCAAAAAAATCTGATATTATAGGCAATATTCCTTACGCATGGACCTCCACCTCTGCAAAACAGTTTAGGGAGTTGGGTTTTTTCCATATATTTTCTTTGAGACTAAGCTTCTTCTTTCTAATTTCTAAAATTTCAGTTTTGACATTTTAGAGTGGCTGATATTTCCACTTACATTGTTGCAGTCATACTATTTTCCTGCTTCTGCTTTTCTCTGTATCAGTTCATGTAAGTCTTCTCATGCTTCTCTGTATTCTTCATGTTTATCCTTTCTTACAGCACCGTGGTATTCCATTCCATTTGATATACCCCAATTTGCTTAGCTCTTCTTTAATCAATGGGCACCTCCTTTGCTTCCAATTTTTTGCTGCCACAGAAAAATCTGCTATAAATATTTGAGGGGTGTATAAGGACCCTTTATTTTTATTAGTGTCCACTTCAGGCTATATACCTAGCCACAGGATTGCCGGGTCAAAATGTATGGGTGCTATAGTCCCTTTATTTCATTAGCAACTTCTTCTGTTGGCTCCTATTTCAGAAATCTCCCTGGATGTTGACATTTATCGAAATGGCAAAGTGAAACCTACCAACGGAAAGATTGACAAGGTAAATGTGAAGAATTTTTCCTCATCCTTTTTCTCACCCTTTCCTCCCCTCTAGGGAGCTGGAAGGGGTGAGCTGTTGACTTACTGTTCCCAATCTGTTCTAGATTTCCCAGTCTTCTAAAAAAGGAAGATCTCTAGTGAAATCTCTGTATTTGGAGAATTAGAGAATGTTAAATACCTTAGTATCTACTAGAACTCTCTTTGTGAACTAGGACAGCTAGGTGGTACAGTGGATAGAGCACTAGTACAGCAGTCAGGAGGACATGAGTTCAAATCTCACCTCAGACACTTGACACTCACTAGCTGTGTGACCTTGGGCAAGTCACTTAACCCCAATTGCCTCATCCTGGGTCATCTTCAGTCATCCTGATGAATATCTGGTCATTGCATTCAGATGGCTCTGAAGGAGAAGTGAGGCTGATGAGCCGTCCCTAACTCAAAACAAAGTCAAGTGCAAGTCGTGTCACTATTTCTCTGATGGCATGGTCTTCTTTGGCAACGAAGAACGAACACACTTTGTTAACCACCACCCAAGGTAGTGGGTGTCACCTGATGGCGGGAAAGTGTGTGGAGTAGCAGCTCAGACTTGTTGTAATCTCAAACAAGATATGTTTGCCATAGACTACCAGCCATACAGAGCAGGTCCCATGAAGTGGCACCTGTTAAAAGTCTTAGATTGGTCAGAAAGAAGTCTTAGGAACAGGACAGAAGATTTGATTAGGGACAAGATTGGATGGTCCAGGACTCCATCATCTGCTTCCCCCCCAAAAAAATCCTCAAACATATACATGCCCAGATTGCATTACTTAAACCACAGTCAAAAGAGCTCTAGACGTAGAGTTAAACGTACAATGGATTACTCAACTCACTGTGTGACTTTGCACATGCCCCTTAGCCTTTCTGAGTTGATCTCTTTCTGGGCAAAATGGGAATTCAACAGTATTTATTAAGCAAACAGCTACATAACAAGAATGAAAGGCAGCATGACATAGTGAAAGAAGCCCTGCCCTTGGAGTCAGAAAGACATGGCTCTGGGGCCCACTGTGAAACCCTAGCCAACTCACTTACTTCTCAGTGCCCCAAGAGATGTTCAAAACTCAAGTTGGAGAAAAGGTGCTGGTCTGCATTGGTAGATGAAGTCGTCTCATGAGAGGTCTGTTCATACCAATGAAATCACAACTTGGACCAATTCCTACCCCCTCACCAATCTTATGAGATAGTTGGGTATATATGTCGAATCTAGCTATAACATAGGTAACATACCTATTACAGATGTAGAATATGTATTACATACAGAATCTATGTATTGAATGTGCAGAATATATTATATCATCTAGAATATATTGTAAGTACAGAATATTATATGTGCAGAGTATTTATTATATCGAGTCAATATTATATTATATTAATTATATCAGTATTATATTGAGTCAATATAACTCTACAATAATTCTATAATATATTCTACATACATAATATAGTCAATGTTATCAATATTATCAACTATATTATGTATGTAGAATATATATTATGTATGTACTATATATATTCTACAATGGTTCAGAGTGTAGATGTGTATAGATGTGTGTATGTGTGTATATATATATATAATATGTACACATGTATGTATGTTTATAACAGGTATATCTATACATTACAAATCAACCAACAGACATTTATTAAATGTTTATTACATACTTAGTGCTGGAGATAAGAAAAAAAATAAAGCAAAAACATTCTCTGCCCTCAAGGCACTCACATTCTAATAGAGAATCTGTTATTTCATGCAAACCCATTTGGTCAGAAAGAGGAGGAAGGCAGGGTGTACAAAAGCTAAATTATCTGATAACAATAATCTATGATTAGCCATTCCCTTGCTTGTAGGACATGGTGTCTGGGCTTTGAAGTCTATTCACTCTTGGGCTGGGCAGGGTACTCCTCAGGGCTGGTTCCGTCCTGGGCTTGGCTGACATAGCTACTATAGCTCTGTAGTTTGCTGGCCCTTTCTATGTTGACTCTTCTGACCTTTCGAAGTTCACAAGGTCCATTCCATCTCTGATACTCACTCATCCAAAATTAAGAAAGAATTAGACCCAAAGAGAGTGCATGGCCACACGGCAACTGTGATAGGAAGATGTATCTGCTATTATGTCTTCTTTTCCCCTTCCCCAGAGGCGCACAGTATTTCTTCTTTCTTCACAAGGGAAGATAGGCAGATTTCATCTGTTTTTCTCTTTTGTATGACATTTAGTTCTGGTTCATGAGCCAATTAAAAGCTATTTGTCCTCATGCAGTAAAAAATTGACAAAGAATTATTAAAGGATACCCAGATGTCCTCACAAGAGGGTCTCATCCATTATCCCCCCACAAACTTAAATCAACAGCAGTCAGAGCACTGGGGGGCTGCTGTAAGGACTGGGCATTCATTGGACAATTTCCCATTATAAGAAGAAAGGAGGCTGCAAACAAACATGGTTCACCCAACCAGGAAGATGAATAAGTTAGATGTATAGTATAAAAACACTAGATTTTTATACAGAAAACCTCGATTGAGATCCCGACTCTTCTTTCTGTCTGTGTGACCCTGGGCAAGTTGCCTCACTGTTAAAATGAGAGAGTTGGATTAGATGACCTTTGAAGGTCTTTCCACTTCCAACATTTCCAAACAATAAAAGAATGGATTGATTACTGATAACGATAACAGTGATGACGAAGATGATGACGACAACAGTGATGACGATGATGATGGCGATGATGACGATAACAATGAAGATGGTGGTGGTGGAATTGGTGGTGATGGTGATAATGATAATGACCATAGCAAGCACATGGCAATAACAAAATTTAACACCACAAGCATCGTTTGGGAGAGGATCAAAGAATCTCAGAGATGGGAAGGACTTTGAAGGCCATCCATCTAGTCCAACTAGTGCTTAAACAAGAATCCACTCTAACATATCTATGAAATGGCTATCCAGCCTCTGTTTGAAGATCCCCAGTGAGGGTCAATCTCCTTCTCTTTTGGACAACTCCTATCATTAGAAAGCATTTCCTGACATCCTGGGGTAGGCCAGCAAATGTTTACCAACTAGCTCTACGGATAAAAAAGAAAAAAAAAGTGCAATAGATATACTTTTAAATGTAATCTTCATCACTAATGGGCTCTCCATCACTTTCGCCTAGACAATCAACAAAACAATAAATCGAGCCCTGATTTGTCATGTTTGCCAATGTCCCAGGTGTAAACACTCACACTGATAATTTAATAGTCCTGGTTCACTGGGGCAAGTTTAAACCAGCTCCAGCACAGTCCTCAGCAGCATCTAACCTGCAAGAGCCTCTTTGGAACTTCCCTGTCTTAGTCCTGCTTCTGTCCTCTGGGACCGTCTTCCACCTGTGGACCTTTCAAAGACTTGAACCCAGCCCTCATGTACCCTTTGAGTCTTCTCTGTTTCAGACTGAACCTTCTTAGTTCCTACAACTGATCCTCATTGGATGTGGACTTCAAGGACCTTCGCCCTCATGGGCTCTCTCCTTTGGACACTTTCATCTCAGAAATGTTCTCCCAATATGATGGCCACAGTGAACACAGTCCTCCAGGTTTTATCTAAGCAGGACAGAAAACAGAGAGGCTCTCCCCTTTCTATTTATTTCTGAGAGCTAAATCATAGTCTCCCTCCCTCCTTATCTCCCTCCTTCCTCACCCTTTCCATTCATCTGTCTCTATCTATCTCTCTCCTCTTCCTCCTCCCTTTCTTTCTACCTTTCTCTTTCTTTTTTCCTTCTCTCCCTCCCTTCCTCTTTCTCTTTCTCCCTTCATTTTTATATCTTTCTCTCTTATTGTTGAGGTTTCATGATGTGTTGTGGTGGAACCATCTCAAAGAATTCAGAGTCAGACCACCTCTAAACCAAGTATAGGCATTTAGTGAGATTGATGCCTCTCATGAAGTGGATTAAGTTCCAAGAGGAACCAACAACTTCAGAGTAAGCAAAATGGATTTTTATAGGGTAAAGATGCAATTCCATAACAGAAATTATACATATTAAAAAGGCAGGAGGGGTTTGTTAAGGAATCGGGTAATAGGGGGCGGATCCCAGTCACGGTGGAACTGCCTATGCAATAGCCCAGAATGAATACAGAAAAACACATTTTGGGGGGGTATATATGCAGGATAATGATATGATAAGCCTCTATATGTCATAAATTCACTCAAAGTCAGTTCTTTACTCTTACTGCACAGGCGCCTACTTAGGGAAAGTCCCTTCTATTGTTTTAGGGGTCATATCTTGCTTGGGCATCCGGGTGGTGCTGCTTTCTGATTGGATGAGTATTGTGGTACTGTCTGAGACTAGATGAATATGGTTATGGTTGAGAGACACACCTGCTGTTCCTGTGGAAAATATGAAGACTGGGTCTGGGGGCAGTGTTTACCTAGAAGCTAGGATCCAATCGCACAGACGTGCTTGCTGTTTCTGTAAGAAATATGAGTTCAGGGACACACCTGCTGTTCTTGTGAGCAGTGAGGTATATACAAAGAAGTTAGGGTATTGAATGGGAAGGGAGTGAGTGGCTAGGTAGGGGCAGTGGCCAGCTGTTCAGTGGGGTCCCTAAGAAAGTTAGAATATTGGAGGCAGTTCTATTAGGATTCCACCACTTCCTATTTATTGCTCTCTTTCCATCCATTCATCCATCCATCCTTCCTTCCTTCCTTCCTTCCTTCCTTCCTTCCTTCCTTCCTTCCTTCCTTCCTTCCTTCCTTCCTTCCTTCTTCTTTTCTTTCCTCTTTCTCTTGGTAGATTCAGAGGTGTTTCCTTTCTTCTGGGCTGCCTTTCTATAGCAAATGATCTTTTCTGGAGTGAATAACTCTAATACTAGTGGTTCATCAATAACAGTCTCTAGTTGCATCACATTGGAAATTCAGGATGCAGCTTGTTAAAGATTTAAGCCAGTTTGGAGCAATAGCCAACCTTTCTGAGGTTCTTAGAACTGCACCAGGTTGCCCTGGTCAGGGCAGTTCTTTCATGGTCATTCTTGTTCTGTCCTTTCACTTTATGACCCCATTTGGGGCTTTCTTGGCAGAGACACTGGAGTGGTTTGTCATTTCCTTCTCCAGCTCATTTGGCAGAGGAGGAAACTGAGGCAAACAGGTGAAGTGATTTGTCCAAGGTTACACAGCTAGTAAATGTCTGAGGTCAGATTTGAACTCAGGAAGATGAGTCTTCCTGACTTCAGGCCTGGCACCACCTAGCTGACTTTGTCATGATTATTAAAGATTTCTCACTTTCAGAAATACTGCTCTGTGGTTCCTGGTACTAACATAGCTCTGTGTGCCCCTTTGTTGTCTGCAGAGAAATTGGACGTGGGGCCCCAATGGACAAGGTGCCATCCTGCTTGTGAACTGTGACCAGGATGGTCCCAAGTCTTCCACAGTGGATGCTGAGCTGGAGAAGGTGATGAACTATGAAGGTAAAAGACTGGTTTAGGACCCTGTTCTTGGGCCAAACCTGGGGGTGGAAATCATTTGAAAGGGAGAGTGTGCCTAGACCAGGTGCTTCCACCTTCTTGAATCACAAGATGACAGAGCTGGAAAGGTCTTTAGAACACAGAAAGTCAGGGCTGGGAAGGGCCTTAGAACAAAGACTATCTGAACCATATTCGCATCCTGAGAGGTCAGAAGTGTGGGTATCAGAATTCTCATTTCAAAAATGAGAAGACAAATGATCAGAGAGATGAAGGGTCTCTCTTAAAGTCGGAGCTGGCACAGGAGAGAGCTGGGATGAGAACCCAGGTGCTCTGGCTCCTTGTCCTGAACTTTTGATACTACACTAACAGTGAAATTATTCTCATCAGAGACCCCACATCAACATCCTTTTTCCTGGGTGGCACAAAAGATACAGCTCATGACCTGGAGTTAGGAAGATCTGTGTTTGAATCTGATGTCAGAGACTAACTAGTTGTGTGACCCTGGGCAAGTCACTTATTCTACCTGCCTCAGTTTCCTCAATTGTAAAATAAGGATAATAATAGCACTTACCTTGCATAGTTAAGAGGAACAAACGAGATAATGTCTTTTTAAGTACTGACCACAAGGTCTGGTATGTAGTAGGCACTTCAGAAATCATTGGGGTTTTTTCTCCTCCCTTCCTTACAGACCTGAAAGACATGTCCCTCATGATTCTGAGCACACAAACTCCAAAGAATTTTTTTGCCCAGCATGAGCTAATCCTACACGTTTCCAAATTTGAGATGGATAAAGTGAGAGTCTTTCAAGCTGACCGTGAGTATCCCCATGATGATTGGCTTCCATCTACAGTGTCTCTGTTGGTTAACATCCAATGATAATTTCAATAATTTGTCAATAAGTCAAGTCTTTCAGCGTGGCCCAATCTCCTCAGAAACAAGTCATGCCCATGTCTAGGTTGGAATGTCTTCCCGAGGGGTATTGAGGGAGAAGCTTCAGTAGGGGGTGGTTGATGAGAACAGAGTTCACCAAAGATCAGCGACAGAAGAGTAACAAGACCTGTGAAAATCAGACAGACAGACAGGCAGCTAGGTGGTTCAATGGATAAAGCAAGGAACTTGGAAGTAGGAAGGCCTGAGTTCAAATCCTGATTTAGTCATTTAGTAACCGTGTGACCCTGGGCAAATCACTTGACATCTCTGGGACTCGGTTTCCTCATCTGTAAATATTAGCACCTATCTCAGAGGGTTATCTTGAGCATCAAATGAGTTAACATTGTGTAAAGTGTTTATAAACATTAAAACACTTTATAAGTGCTAGCTATTGTTATTATTAGAAAGATGAATGGCTCACCCTTGTAAATAAATTCCCCCACAGTGATAGCGGTTCCACTTCCTTACTGTTTGTTGGGGAGGAATGCCTGTATGCAGGAATGAAAAATACTTAAAATTAAAAGTAGGAAAGGGATAATAGATTAAGAGGTAGAAGACCTTGAAGGCCATCAAGTCTAAGTCCCTCCTTTTTCAGATGAGGAAACTGAGTCCCAGAGAGGTAAAGTAATTTGTCCAGGGTCACATGTATGCTAAGTATCTAAGACAGGATTTGAACTCAGATCTTCCTGCCTCTGAGCCTAGGTCTCTAACGTTTGGTCTGTTCTCTAAGACCTCAGGCAGCTTACAGAGCAGCTCAATGCATAAGACTTTCCCCAAGGACACATTGAACTTAGAGGGTCGAAGAAGTCATAGGGAAATCTATAAACTTGACTGTTTATAAGACGTGACACCTGGCTCTCATGTGCCCCCTAAAGTTAACACGCTCAACTCTGTAGTACAATGAGTCCAGTGGTGTGCTAGTGGCCAACTCAAAATGGCGCCTAAGAATCAATTATTAAAATTTCAGTGTGAACATTTATACCATGGAAATTGGCAAATACTACAAATCAGGGCGTGATTTATCATTTTGTTCATTATCTAGGCTTAAGAAAGTGATGGAGAAATATGTTAATAATACATATATCAAATAATATTTTAATAACTTAAAAGGATGTCATGAGTACATTATTTCACCCCAAGACTCAGTTGTTAAACACTCACCAGCATATTCCTGAATAAGAGTCAATTTGAGAACCCCTAGCCCAGAAACCTACATTATCTCCGCCTTCATAAGCTACTTACAGACAAGCTCAGAGGAGGAGGAGCAAGTATCCACATTAGGGATGCTGACATCAGCCACTGCCTACCTGCCTTCACAGCTCTGATGCCCTGCCTTCTTACTGGTGTGAGAGCACATGGAACACAAACCTTTTATCCGCCCTTTTCTCTCTCCTAGGGAAGAAACCACCAACCAATTATAACATGGTCTTGGGGCCAAAGATGCCATCTCACGTCCTAACAGTGCTTGACGGCCACCAAGAAAACATCTTTTATGTAGAAGGACTCTCTTTCCCTGACGTTAACTTCTCAGGACTTATTTCCTTCACTGTCTCTTTGATGGACATCTCTAATCTGGTATGATCTAGAAAGGAGCTCTGGAGTAGATCCCAGTTCAACAGGCTGGGAACACTGACACTCTGGGACAGTGGGGCATAGCTGGGGAGAAACACAGCTCAGACACTTAACGAGACTCCTTGGCTTTACTCTCCCTTCATGCTTTCTGATGCTGCTGGAATAATTTTTCTTATAAACAAATCTGTTGATAATATTCCTCTGCTAAAAAAAAAAACCAAAAAACTTCAGAGGATCCCAAGAATAGATTCAGAATCCTTTATCATACATTCAGGGTTGATGCCACCTGATCTTTGCAGTCTTATTTACATATACTTATATATAAACTTCTTATTCAGTAGTTTCAGCCATGTTCAACTCTTCAACCCATTTGGGGCTATTTTGGCAAAGATACTGGAGTAGTTTGCCATTTCTTTCTCCAGCTCATTTTACAGATGAGGAAACTGAGGCAAACAGGGGAAGTGACTTTCCCAGGGTTACACAGTTAGAAGGTGTCTGAGGTCAAATTTGAATTTATGTCTTCCTGACTCCAGACCTATCCAGGTCTATCCACTGCCCCATGTAGCTGCCCCACATATATATATATATACTCACACACACATATATATAACATATATGTAAATACATATATTTATATTATATAAGTAAATATTACATGTATAACATGCATATAACACACACATATATATACATTATATATAAAACATCTGTTTATATATTTTACACATCTATCCATCCCTTCACCATGTTCTATACTCTCTCACCTCTGTGCCAGCTCAAGCTGGTCCAGAGACAAAATGCCTACTCACCTTCTTCACCTGTTGAATTTCTACCCATCCAGTAAAGCCCAGCTTAGACATTGCCTTCCCCAGAAAGCTCTCTGTGATCTCCCCGTCTGTAGCAACCTTCTCCCTCCGACTTTATTTTCAACATCTCTAACTCAATTTTCAGGCCAGGTTATGTTTATTGTATCTGTGTTTATGCCTCATCTCCCTAAGACTGTGATCTCCAAGAGAGCTGGGATCATACCACATCTAAGCCTTGCATCTTTCTTAGCACCCTAAATGAATATATGCTGAAAGAATAAATGGAACTGGAGATTACAGATATGGCTAATCTGCCTGGGCATTCATCAAATGAAGGAAGGTCTTAGTGACCCTCCACTAAGCTGGTGTGGAGGTTGCAAAGAGCTCTCCATGTCTTTTCCTTTTCCCTCTCGCAGCCTGTCCCAGAGGCTCTGCTTTTCCAGGACACTGTGGTTTTCCGTGTGGCTCCCTGGATCATGACTCCAAACACTCAGGCTCCCCAAGAGGTGTATGTATGCAGGTGAGAGAGATGCTGCCCCACAGTGAGAGCTGGGAAGGATGCATGCCCCAGACTTTGGAGGGTTGCTGTAATCACTGCCCCCACTGCTCAGAGATTTTCAGGGTATCTCTTCCCTTCACTCAGGATCCAAATAAGATACTATCATAATGATAATTAATCTGCCTCTTCAATAACTTACAACCCAAAGAGAGACCCATCAATCAATGCCCACAACTCCAGTCTTGTACCTCTGAGGAGGGGAAACGGAAGGAAGGAGACTGGGAGGGAGAAAAGGACGCTGGATGGCAGATGAAGATACTATTAGATTTCAAGTTTAGACATTAGAAGGGACCTTTGAATATAGACTATTAAAATATAGAAAATTAGAGTTAGGAGGCACCCTAGGACACAGAACGTAAGAGGTGAGAGGAATCTTAGAACACAGAATATAAGAGGTGAGGGGAACCTTAGAACACAGTATGTAAAGGGTGAGGGAGAGCCTAGAACACAGGATGTAAGGGGCGAAGGGGACCTTAGAACACAGAATGTACAGGGTTAAAGGGAACTTAGAACATAGAATGTTGGGATTAAGAAGGACCCTAGAAAATGTCAGTACTGGGAAGGGCCTTAGATCGGAGACCATCAGAACTGGAAGAGATGGTAGAACATAGAATGTTAGAGTACAGAACGACTTTAGGACCTAGAATGTCATTGCTGGAAGGGACCAAAGAATCATAGATGTAGAACAATAAGGAACCTTAAAGATCATCTTGTCTATCTCCTCTCACTTAATAGAGTATGAGGTGCAGAGTAGAAAATGACTTGCCCAAGGTCCCAGAAGGAAGTGGCAGACCTGCAATTCGAACTCAGATCCTTTGATTCCAAACCTAGCACTGTTTTCCTACCATCTTCTCCTGGAACCTCAGAACATCTAATGTCAGAGACAAAAGGAATATTGGAGACCATCCAATCCAATTCATTCATTTTACAGAGAAGGAAACTGAAGCCATGGTGGTAAAATCAGGATTGTGACCCCCAGCAGCTGTGACTCCAAATCTGAGGGTCCTTATCAGCCCTGGGTACTGTTTCTCAGTCAGGGTCAGCAGAAAGCTATGGCCAACTCTCCTACTGAGAGTTTCTTGTATAGAGAGAGGGGATCAAATCTAGTCTTGTGTTCTTTGGACTTCTCTCTTTGCCCCCTTTCTGATGTATGCTGAGATACAAGTAATGGGGTCTGTTCATGGTACGGTCAATATCTATATCTCTTCTTGGAAGTATGATACAGGAGGAGGCAGAGATATGTAGTGGAAATAATTGATATAACAATTTAAGGTAATACCAGTATTATCTCACCTGATCCCCACAATAACCCTGCAAGGTAGGTACTATTATTATCTCCATTTTACAGGTGAGGAAACTGAGTTACAAGAAGGATTTGCTCAGAGTCACACAGCTCGTAAGAGTCTAGTGCAGGATTTGATCCCAAGTCCAGCTTCCTATTCACTGAACCACCTAGAAGTTTAACTAGAAAGAACAAAGCACTCAGAGTCAGATAATCTGGGTTTTAGATTTAGATCTGCCATTTTTCTCTGTGTGACCCTGAACAGGTCCTTTTCCTTCTCCCAGACTCAGTTTACTTATCTGTAGTATAAGGAATAAGTAGACCCTAAAGTCCTTCTCATCTCTGATAGTTTTTGTTCTAAGGGTTTTTCCGTCTCTGGTATTCCTAACTCTAACATCTTATGTTCAAAGGTTCCTTCCAGCTCTGAGATTCTGTCTTGAGGCCCCTGCCAGTTATAACAGTCTATATTCCAGGGCCATTTCTATTGATAGTCTTTGTCCCAAAGTCCCTTTTAGTCCTGACATCCTATGCTTCAAGGTTAATCATTGCCCTGCCAGCTCTGACATTCCACGTTCTAAGGCCATCTCTTATTCTGACTTTCCATGTTCTAAGAGTCTGGCGATCTGTATTCTAATATACCTCCCAGTCCTCATGTTCCATATTTTAAAATCTCTTTGTTCTTAAGTCCTTCTAGCTTTGACAGTATATATTCTGAGGCCCCTCTTAGATCTGATTTTCTGTTCCAAGTTTCCATATACCAAGATTGGACTAGACCCTCTGCCTCCTTCCTTCTCCTCAGGTTTGCTGAGGGCTCACCAAGACTGGCTGATTTGAGTTATTCTAGGACATCTCTTGAGATGGGAGTCTGTGTTTTCAAACAGAGAATGAGGAAGAAGAGGGATGTCACCTGTCTTCTTTTCCTACTCTGCCATGGAATGTATTTGCCTTTAAGATGGCATTTCTCACCTTGAGGCCCTTGGACTCTTGGTGGCACTGAAGGAACAGGACAACCCAAGTCACTGATGTGCCCAGTTCCCAAAGCCCCTTGGAACAACTGCTTCTTTCTTGGTCTTTCCAGGATTTATGATAATGAGAACTTTGTGGAATCTGTCACTGCTCTGGTGAAGAAGGCCAAATGCAAGCTGACCATTTGTCCTGAAGAAGAAAACCTGGATGACATATGGATGCAGGTGACACTAGCTGATCTACAGTTGGGTAGACTGCCTGTACCTGTGGCCTGACTTCTCTAGGGTGTAAGCCCAAGGGGACTCAGAAAGAAATTGAGGGTGCTCAGTGTGACTCCCAGAACTCTAAAAACAATTGTCCTCTCTGCAGTATGGCAGGGTTGGGTACAGAAAGGGAGTGGGGATAGTCAGTGTGACTCCCCACACCTGAGTAACTGAAAACAATTATCCTCCCTGCAGTATGGTGGGGTTAGATACATGATGTTACTGTTACTACCAAAGGGCAGCTCTTATATTTATGTCAATTATCCTTCTATTCCTAATAGGATGAAATAGAGTTTGGTTATATCCAAGCCCCTCACAAGACATTTCCTGTTGTCTTTGACTCACCCCGAAACAGAGGACTGAAAGACTTCCCTGTCAAAACTATTCTGGTATGTTTTGTTGTGCGGTTGCTTTTCAGTCATACCTGACTCTTTGTGAAACCATTTGGGGTTTTCTTGGCAAAGACACTGGAGTGGTTTGCCCTTTCCTTCACTAGATGAGGAAACTGAGGCAAACAGAGTGAAGTGACTTGCCCAAGGTCACCCAGCTTGTAAGTATCTGAGGCTAGATCTGAACTCAGGAAGAAGAGTCTTCCTAATCATCTACTGATGAGTTACTTAGATTCTGAGTAGAGACCTTTTTCTTTTGGGGTCTATTCCTATTTGAGTGTCTAGAGGTAGGGTATAGATATAGATATAGGGTATAGGTCTAGAGGTAGGATATAGATATATATAGATATAGATATATATAGCTAACAGTCCGTTGAATGGATAGAAGTGAATAAGGGGTGGGTAGATGGATGAATTTGGAGTCAAGAGACCTAGGCTTGTATCCTACCTCTGAAACTTACTAGATGTGTAATCCTAGGTGGGATTCTTAGCTTCTCCAAGACTCAGTGTCCTCATCCATAAAATGAGCATAATTTTCAGGCATGACCTTCCTCTTTTTTTATAGAAAAAGACACATAAACCTTAAAGGGCTACAAAAAATGGGAATTATTACATTCCCAAGTAGAGAATGGCTACCAGGTGACAAAGATCTCAGTTCCCTGTAGGTGAAGGTTTGGGTTGGTTACTGACAATTTTTACTTTGAAAGATCTCTGACTTCATCAGCTTGTACCCACCCATTCATTGACAAAAATAACAATCAGTCCCTGTTTCACACACTGCAGTTCGATGGAGTGGAGTCAGGAATCCTAAACTCTAGGGACCTCTTTTCAAATTCTGCCATTTATTAGCTGTGTGATGCTGGGCAAGTCACTGGACACCTCTGTGCCTCACTTTCCTCATCTGTAAAATGGTTATACCATATTTGTGCTTTTTAGAAAAGCATCATGGTGGAATGATCACAGTTCTGGCAAGACCAAGGTTCAAATCTTGTCTCCACTTCTCACTGTGTTGGAAAGTCACACCATCTAAGTCTCAGTTTCCCTTTTTGTAAAATGGGGATATTCCCCAAAAGGTCAGCATTATATAGTAGTGAGAATATTGGCCTTGGCATCTGAGAAACCTGAGTTGAAAACTTGTTTTGAGCACTTGCTGCTTATTGGACAAGTCAGTTAACCTCTCCGGGCCTCATTTCCTTCATCTGTAAAATGGGGATAATAACAGCACATGAGGTTGTGGTGAGTTCTCCCAAAAGGTAGCACATGCAGTCAGTAACACAACACTAAAAAAGGAGATGAGCCGCTCTTGTGGAAGAGCCATTTCTATTGCCAGGATGGAAAAATGTATACTCTGGTGGCCAATGTCCTGGTCAATGTCCTGGCCATTCTGCTGCATGAGAGGAAGATGGTCCTGAGGAGGCATGCACAGCCAACCAATCAATCCAATATTATATATATATATATATATACATATACACACACACACACATATATACACACGCAAATGTATATTATATATGATAATATGGTATACATCCCATATATTATATAATATTATATATTGTATATACATGTATGTACATGCATGTATGTGTGATATAGTATATGTGATGTATACTATATATCATCTAATATTCTATATCATATATACATATGTACAAGTATGTTGTTGTGTGATATGTGACAGTATATATGATATATACTATATATCCTATAATATTCCACATCATATATACATGTATATTTGTGTTGTGATGTGTGCTAGTATATATGATATATATGATATTTCATGTATGATGTGTGTAATTTGTGTCATATACTTATATGTATCATATATTATATCTATTTCATATATTATATATACAGGGCAAATTCACTCATACATATATGGGGCATGTAGCATAGTATATATACAGGATATATATTACATATCCTGTATGTTATATATTGTATATCTCACATATACAGATGCACATATGTATATATGAGAAACCTACAGGGTCAATTCAAGGCAGCCTTTGAGGGGGACACATTATTAGCTCCAAGATTTTGTTAGTAGTCAGGCTCTGCTGGAAGGTGAGCTCCTTGGCATAATCTTCCAGAGCCCAGCCCAGCTCTGCACCATGAGATGATTGTTTATTATTATTTTTATCGTCATTACTGGCACCATTACTGCCATAATCCTCCTTGGCATGTTCACAGCTCTCTGTTTTTGCCAGCACCTTCCTAATCCCAGCTCATTATGTACTCATCCCAATGCCCCTGAGGGATGGAAGGTAGGTTTGTCTGTCTGCCTGTTTACGGGGCCAGTCAGGGCCCAGCCAGGAGGAAATCCAGGTGTGTGCCCACCAGGGTGGGCTATAACATTGCAAAGACCCATTCCTGCCCAAGGGTGAGAGCCCCCAACCCTCCAATAGATCATTTTTTGGTAGTGACAACAGAATTGTGCTATTAATCTCCTACCACTGACTGGAGCTCCAAGGGACAGGAGGGAAGGTGGCTAGCTGAGATTCATTCTGATGCGCCCTGCCAGGATAATCTAGCAGAGCAGAGTCTCCAACCTCTCCAGAGACCTGGGGTGGGGAAACTTTCTGAAGAGACAAATCCTACAGCCTAACCTTGGCAGTTGGCTTGCTGGAGGAATGCCTTGATCTACCACAGCTACTTAGGAAGGGAAGGTCAGAGGATTGAGGGCTTTCCATAAAAGAAACAAACCAGCTAAAAAACGGGGGCAGCTCATTCAGGTTGACTTCCCATCCCATGTCACAGGAGAGTAGGCACTAATCAACAAAGTGAGATAGGAAATGGAATTTTTGAGCATGGAAAATTCCATATGGGGGTTCTTCAGAGAAATGGCAGGGTGTGGGGTACCAGGCAGGAGGAGAAGGCATCTCTAGAACAGAGAGTGACCAGTCTTGAAAAAAAAGAGCCTGGAAGACCCAGAATCAAGGCCCACCTTTGACACAGCGTGATGCTGAGGAAGGTCATTTAACCTTTCATCCCACCCCAACCACCCACTCAATTCCTGGCCTCCATCTTCTTCTGAGTTATTCCCCCAAGGCCACTATATAGGCAGTCTAGTCAACAGCCATAAGTTTTGGAGAAGGTGCTGACATGCTCTGGCAGAGGGAACTTCCTCTTCTGGAAGGTCCCTATATCAGTGAAATCTCTTGGCCTTTTCCAGACCACCATAGGCAGTCACTGAGACTTTGAGAGGAAGAATGTGGAATGTAGATAATAGGATGAATAGCTTGCAGGGTATCCTTGCTGAATGAGAGGGGAAGATGGCAGTGATGCCACTTAAACAGTAGCTTAATGAAAATGATCTGGTCCTCTTAACAGAATGGGTGTTCAGTGTGAGTCAACAATGTGACCTAGTAGTGGGATAAGTGAGTGCGGGGTTACTTCACTCCTTCCCACCCCCACCTCTCAGGGCCCAGATTTCGGTTATGTGACGAGAGAGTCAAATGAAGATTTGATCACTGGCCTGGACTCCTTTGGGAACCTGGAAGTCAGCCCACCTGTCACAGTCGGAAATAAAAAGTATCCTCTGGGCAGGATCCTCATTGGCAACAGTAGCTACCCCAGGTGAGGGCACTGGGATGGGCAAAGGGCTGGGGCTAGACTGGGAATTGGTAGGGGAGGAATCTTCGTTCCCTTTATCCTTTTCCTCCCATACAAACAGACATAGAAACACACTTCTTTCCAGGTTTAACATTTGGTATCTAAGATCCTTTCAGCTTTCAAATTCTCTGTCCCAATACTCCTCCAAACTGTCATTCTTCAATGGAAGAGCCATTCAAGGTCTAAAATTCTATGTTCCAAGGTTCCTCTCACTCTGACATTCTGTGTTCTGATCTCTCCCAGCTCTGAAATCCTGTGCTCTAAGAACCCTTCCAGCTCTGATGTTCTATGTTCTAAGGACTCCTGACATTCTGGATTCTAAGATCCCTCCTAGTTCTGATATTCTCTGTTCTAAAGTCACTTCTAGCTCTGGAATCCTGTGTTCTAAGACCCTTTTCAAATCCAATGCACTCTGAATTCTATCCAGTGAGTCCCCTGTCACTGAAGGTAGTCAAGAACAAGCTGGCTGCTTGTTTTATTTTCTCAGATCAGTCAGAGGGTTGGAACAGATGACCTCTGAGATCTTCTGTTTTCACTTTTCTGAGTAACTGATACCAGAAATCTCTCTGGTCCTTGACTTTTCCATTCTCCAAAATGGCGCTCACCCCACTGACTTACCTACATTTTCTCTTGGATATTCACTGACTTTTCTGGTTTCCAGGGAACACAGCAGAGAGATGCTTAAGGTGCTCCAGGACTTCCTTTTTGCCCAGAAGGTTCAGGCACCTGTGAAACTCTTCTCCGATTGGTTGTCTGTTGGGCATGTGGACGAATTCCTCAGCTTTGTCCCAGCCCCGGATGGGAAGGTAGGGCCTTGGGAGAGGATGGGGGAAGGGGGTATTGAGGGGGGAGGGGACCTTCCAGGAGTCACAGAATGTTCTGGCATGCAAGTTAGGAGATGTGGGTCCGACCCTGGCTGCCTATGTGACCTGGGACAAATCACTTCAGTGCTCTGAGCTCAAATGACTGATCTGTAAATTAGAGATAGTGATATTCAAACTCTCTCTCTCCACCCCACCACAACCCCGGTGGTTCAAGGAATGTGATTTGTCAACCTAAAAACTCTAGAGAAAAGTGAGTTATCTCATTTTCAGAGTCCCTCCCAGCCCCACCTCCCACTCAATTCCTGGCCTCCATCTTCTGAGCTATTCCCCCAAGGCTCTGCCTCAGTTTCCTTGAGCCAGAGTACAGTTTTATTCCTAGATGAGAAGCAATATGGTTCAGGAGAATGAGGACTGGACTGGACTCTGCCACTTACTGTAAGACCTTGAGTAAGTCACTGAACTTCTCAGGGACTCAGTCTTCTCATCTATAAAATGCATTGGAGGTTAGTCACTAGAGGGTCACCAGAAGAACTCTAAGATCCCTTTGGGCTGGAGTTAAGATGGAACATCTATTGTGAAGAACTATCTCCTGACCTGAATGTCTCTTTCTTCCAGGGATTCAGGCTCCTCCTGGCCAGCCCCAGCGCCTGCTACAAGCTATTGGAGGAGAAACAGAAGGAGGGACATGGAGATGCTAAGATGCTTGAGGGGGTTAAGAGTGAGTTTCTGGTCCAAGGTTCCTAAGGGCTGGTTTCCTCATCCCAATCTTGAACTTGGCTCCTGAGCCATTTTCCCAAAAGGAGATCTTGGCAGTCACTGCACACTCTGTGTCTCAGTGACCGGTTCCAATCTAAGATGTATCACACATCAGGTGACACATGGGCCTTGAGCCATCTCTTGAAAGTGGAACTGCTTGGGAGAAGTAGTCTAGGACTCAGAGTTGAAATGGGACCCATTACTAGAATCACAGAATATCAGAACTGGAACCTAGAACATCAAATCTCAGACAGGTCTTAAAACAGAAGGTTAGAACACCTAAAATACTCTAGAACGCAGAATGCCAGAGCTAGCAAGAACCTTAGAGATCATCTAGGCCAGATCCCTTATTCTACTGTTGGAGAAATTGATGTAAAAATAGGGAAAATACCTTGCCCAGGATTCCACAGCCAGGAAGTGGAAGAGGTAGGGAGAGAATTCAGGTCTCCTGGCTCCTCCATTTTTCAGTTCAATCAAAAACACATTTGCTGTTCAGTTGACTCTGTGACCCACGTTGGGGTTTTCTTGGCAAAGACCCTGGAGAAGTTTGCCATTTCCTTCTCCAGCTCATTTTACAGATGAGGAAACTGAGGAAAACAGGGTGGAGTGACTTGCTTAGGGTCACATAGCTAGGAAGTGTCTGAGGCCAGATTTGAACTCATGTGTTCCTGACTCCAGGCCCAGCGCTCTGTCCTTTGCACCACTTAACTACCCTGTTCTCCTCAAAATTTATTAAGCCCCTAATATATATTCACTGAACTAGGTACTGAGAAGATACAAAGTTCAGATAGCATATGATGACTGCCCTCATGGTAATCAAAGTTATCAATAGCATGGGGCAATTGTGATGACTACTGGAAGGGTGTACTTCAGGGCTATGCTGAAAATAACTTGTATTGATTCTGGTGAGCCTATTGTTAAATTTTCCACATGAGCATTATACTCAGAAATTGGCAAACTCTACAAATCACGGTTTGATTTATTGTTTGGTTGATTGTTTAGACTCAAAAAAAGTTATGGAGAAAATGTTCATAAAGCAAATTAAGCTTATAAGTGTATCCTAGACTTATTATTATTATTATGGAGAGCTGGTTGTTAAGCATTCCTGGACAACAGTCCTCTGTTGGTCCACCCAGACACATGGCGTAAGTACCCATGGCTGTTACCCCACCACCAGGGTCTTGAAGCTATGTTATGTACTCCTGTCCTAAGCCCTTCCAGCTCCTCAAACCTTCAGAATGAGGTCCCAGATTCTCTTCCTATGATGGATTTCCTCAGTTATCACTGCTACATGTCATCTTTCTGCCTTTCCAGCCTTTCTACACATTACTCGCCTTTCTATATTCTATATCCCAGCCATACTTTCTAACTTGCTCCATTTCCCACTTCCATGACTTTGTAACTCATGAGTTGATGCCCCACTCCTGCCTTGAATGCTCTGCTTCTTCACCTCTATCTCTTAGAATTTTTCACCTACTTCAGAAGTAATTCAGTTCAAGCATCACCTTCTACATGAAGCTCTCCTGACTCCCCACAGCTGGCAGTGACCTCCCTCCTAAAACTGCCACGTGTTTATTATGTCTACATTTTATAAGGAATCATACATGTATAAAATGCCTCATTCTTAAGGATATAAATTCCTTAAGTTGTTTTTTCAGTCATGTCCGACTCTCCATGGACTCATTTAGGAGATACTGGAGTGATTGTTTCCTTCCCCAGCTCATTTTACAGATGAGAAAACTGAGGCAAACAGGGTTAAGTTCCTTGAGTGCAGGAACTGTGCCGTTTCTGATTTCATATCCCCAGCATCTACAAGTTTGGCGCATATATATATATACACACATGTACTGAATAAATTCTTGTTATTGCTTGGTTGATTTGCCCCAGAGAAATAAGTCCTAATTATAACTCTAACATTGGTATAAAGGATTCCAGGATAAGTCTAAAGAGGTACCCCAAAAGTGCTATGATCTTTGAGGATGAGGACAAAGGGTGAGTTCATTCCTGACCAGGGGAATCAGGGAAGACTTTCTGAAGGAGGTGGTGTTATTTTATCATCAGACCAACTCCTCCAATCCTCTGGGTAGCTGGAACAAGACAGTTCCAAGAGTGTCTGAGAGGGACCCTCAATTATAATATTTATTTATTTTATTATATTTATATTATTTTTATATAATATATAATATTTATTTATTATAATAATTATATATTATATATAATTATATACTATATAATTATAATTTTATTGCATATTATATAATAATTCTATATAAGATATAATAATTAATATTTTATTATTATAATTATAAATTAAAATAAATTTAATATAATAATATGAATATAATATTTAGAGATTTTTCCCTGTTATTGGCCATTCTAAGTAAGCCTGCCGCTT
Source organism: Bettongia penicillata ogilbyi (assembly GCA_023548195.1). Lineage (NCBI taxonomy): Eukaryota > Metazoa > Chordata > Mammalia > Diprotodontia > Potoroidae > Bettongia > Bettongia penicillata. The sequence continues at coordinate 195,432 of JAJHZJ010000029.1, forward strand.
AACAGGCTCCTGCACTATGGGATCTATTTCTTTCCTTCACAAACAGCTGTCTAGATTATATGTGGATCCAGGGCTGAACTACAGCCCAAGATTCTGTTGACCAGCTTGAAGCAAAGAGCTGATTGCTTACCTACTGCAAAATCACTTCTCATTTTTCCCTTTTATCTTCTCTATAGGAAAAGGAAATATGATGATAAAAGATGTTCTGTCGGACAAAACCCTGAGAGAGCACAATCGCTATGCCGAGGTATGGGGAGCTGGGACTCTGAGAGAGGTGGTGTGAAATCTCAGAAAAAAGAAAAAGCCCACAGAATGTGAAACCGGGATTCAAATCCTGTTTCTGTAACCTACACTTTATGGGACCTTAGTGTGTCATGACGTTTCTGGCCTTAGTTTCCTCATCTGAATGGGGTGGTTGGATTGGGTGATTTCTAAGTTCCACTTCTATTCTAACATTCTTTGAGCCTACAGAAAGGAAGCCCTGGTAGACTTGGAACTCCTTCCACCAATACAGATTATACTTGATAATCTTCCACTAATTTAGAGAGTTGCTCAAGGCTCACACTTGCACAAGGTCACACAGCTAGTACCTATCAGAATTGGGATCGGAACTTGGGACTTCCTGACTCCCTGTCCTGCTTTCTAACCACCATGCCATACAGCTTCTCTTGGAGCAAGACCAGCCATGGCTTAATTCCAGCTTTGCTACTTGCCATCAGTTTAGAGTAAATGGCATCCCCTCATATGTAAAATGAGGGACTGGCCCTAACGACCTTCAAAGTCCCCTGATACAAAAGTTCAAGAACTCGGTGGCTTGAACCCCTTAGTTAGAATTATTCTTTAGGATATGATAGATCATAGAGTTGGAGCTGGACATCTGGTCCCATTGAACCTTCATTCTTCAGATGAGGGAATAGAGAGTCATCCACTAAATTTATCTGTTCTGAATCATAGAAGCAGCTCCACAAAAGCCCTTTGTCAATGTCCCTTGTTGGCACAGGGCTAGCCCCATACTCTTGAGTCCATGAATAGTGGAGGCCATCTCTGACAGGCCCTTCTAAAGTGAAAAACCTTAGATCAGGGTTTCTTCATCTTTTCAGTGTCCTGGGTCTGTCAGACAGTGCCCAGTGCTGCCTAGAGACCTCTTCACACAATCACATTTTTTAACACGTAATAATAAAATCCATGGGATCCCAAAGGGACCCAGTTATATTAAAATATAGTCCAACAAGTTAGACGGGACTGAAAACAATTGAACAAGAAGAAAACAGCAGTTGTCAAAACATTAAGTTATAATAGTTAACATTTATATGGTGCAATAAGTTTTGGAAAGTGTTTTTCATGAGTTTCAAGTTCATGGACCCCCCCTTAAGAGCTTTGGACTTAGAAAAAGGCACTAGCACTGGACTGTGGGTCTGTTTTTTGCCACAGCCATTCACAGACGACATCTAAGATCTGGAGAAGGTGACCTGTTTGTTGGTTACACACACATATACACTCACACGCACATGCATGCACACACACACACACACACACACACATACACTCACTCACATACGGCGAGCCCTCCGACACGCTTCAAAGAAATAACAATGGCGTACTTAGAAGCATTGGAATGTGAACCTTCTGGGAGGTTGGGTGGTGATTGCCTAGGCTGAGGAAGAAAAGACTCCACCTAGAGCTACAGAGGGTGTGAGGGAAACTGTGCAGCAGCGGCACATAATTCCAGATACCCTGAGAGGACAAATCACCTGCCAAATGTTACACAGAGGGAGAGCAGAGGTAAGGTTAGAATTCAGGCCTCCTGCTATAGAAAGGGCACTGAAGGGAAATCAGAGACCTGGTCTCAAGAACTTGATCTGTTGATTTATTATCTATATAATGGGCTTCAACTACCTCATCACTAAAGTGATTATGTGGGACCAGAGTATCTTTGAGACCCCTTTCAGCTTTGACATCCTTGTTCTACTGTCCCTCCCAGCTCTGACACCTTGTGTTCTAAGGCCCTCCCAGCTCTGACATTCTGTGTTCTAAGGGTCCTCCCAGCTCTGACATTCTGTGTTGTAAGGGCCCTCCCAGCTCTGACACCCTGTGTTCTAAGACCCTCCCAGCTGTGACACCCTATGTTCTAAGACCCTCCCAGCTCTGATACCCTGTGTTCTAAGACCCTCCCAGCTCTGACACCCTGTGTTCTAAGACCCTCCCAGCTCTGATACCCTGTGTTCTAAGGCCCTCCCAGCTCTGACATCCTGTGTTCTAAGGCCTCTCCCAGTTCTGACATCCTGTGTTCTAAGGCCTCTCCCAGTTCTGACATCCTGTGTTCTAAGAGCCATCCTAGCTCTGACATCCTGTGCTCTAAGTTCTCTTCCACCTCTGATATTCTATACCCCTGTGCTCTTCCTAATGGGCTGCTCTATTTCTCTGGCCTGGAACTTTCCCAGCCTGGATTAGCCACCCCCTGAGTGAGCTTAGTGTTCAGGATCCCTTTCCAGGGACTAGTCACTTAGGGGACAGGTAGCTGGGTTTACATGGAAGAGAGGCCTCTCCCTGCATCTCTCCCTTCCCTAGAGCTGCATTGACTGGAACCGGGAGGTTCTGAAACAGGAGCTAGGCCTGACTGAGCAGGATATCATCGACATCCCCCAGCTCTTCCACCTCAAAATGTCAGTCTCCACAAATCAGCTGAAAGCTGGGCCTTTGTTCCCAGCCATGGTAAGAAGTCAGCAGCTGAGGGGTGTGTGGCCCATGATCCTGGGGGCAACCTCCTCAAGGGTCAAGATGGTGGGATGTCTGTCATTGTGGGCATGGGGCTCATTCTCTGATGGGGGCAATCTCAGAGTGGGGATGACCAGGTAAGAGTCCAGGAGGTCTAGCATTCTTCTCTGAGATTCTGACTTAATTCTGACTTAATGGGATGGTCTTTAGAGTATTTGCAAGAGAGTGGAAAACAGGTCTGAGAGTCCTGGGTTCAAATCCTGCCTCCAACACTTAACAGTTTATGTGGGCCTTGATTGCCCACAAAACGAGAGTTGGATTAGCTGCCAAAATATACAGGTCTTTCTGGCCTCTTTCAGCTCCAGCATTAAGGATTAGCACAGAGTAAAACAGTCCAAATGTCATGGAGACAGCTGGAGGGCCCAAATCACCCACTTTACAGAGCACAAAACCAGAGGCTAGAGAAGGGAAATCTGTGCCTAAAACAACGCGAGGAATCAGCCTCAGAACTGAAGGGCAGGAGAAATAGTTATGGGTTTCGCATCAGAAGACCTAGGTTTGAATTCTGCCTCTTCCACTTAGTACCTGAATGAGGATGGGAGTCAATTCCCTTCTCTGGGCCTCAGTTTCCTCCTCCGTAAAATGAGGCGTAAAATGGCCTTCGAGGGCTTCTAGGTTTCTTTCCAGCTCTAAATCTATGAATATATCTACAATCCCAGAAATTCACATCCTTGGCCTCCAAATTCAGCCCTTCCTTTACCACTAAGGTGGGGAGAGGGCCCTAGGGGTATGAAAGACTGATTCATTGTGAGTTTTTCTCTCCTTCTGCCCCAGGTGAATATGCTTGTGCTGGGGAAGTACCTGGGGATCCCCAAGCCCTTTGGTCCTGTTATCAATGGACGATGCTGCCTGGAGGAGAAGATTCAGACCCTGCTGGAACCTCTGGGCCTGAAGTGCATGTTCATTGATGATTATTTTACCTATCACAAACGATCAGGAGAGGTGCACTGTGGTACCAATGTCCGAAGAAAGCCCTTCCTCTTCAAATGGTGGAACATGACCCCCTGAGCAGGCTCCCTGAACACCACCATCTCTTCCTCGTCCAGTATCTGGGAGCCTGCCCCAGAGGGCTGCCATCTCTACTTCTGAACCTACACCCCTCCTTGTCTGCCCCTGCCCCTCGTCCCTCACCCCTCTGAGGTCAGGCTGGTTCTGGCTCCCCTGTGATGCGCTGTCCTGCTGGAGAGATGGAGACCTTCACCCACCCAAGCACCACCAGAAATGGATTGTGTTCTTAAAGCCCATGACCAGGCTAGCATAAGCTGGGAAAATTGTAATAAAGTAGACTTTGGGATGATCCAAAGTGCTTTGTTTTCTGCCGTGTGCTGAGTGGGGAGCTTCTGAGGTACCAGAGCTCAGGTTTGGGCTCTGATATCCACTGCTCATGGGATCTTGGGAAAGTCCTTTCTCTGACCCTGAGCTACCTCTTCTGGAAGGGCTTAATTTGTAAGGTCCTTCAGACTATGTGGGTTCTGAGGGTCCTCCCAACGCTGACCTGTGTTCTAAGGTCTCTCCCATCTCTGACATTCTGGGCTCTAAGCTCTGATATCTTGTTCTCCAGCCCTTTTCAGCTCTAAATTTTAGCTACTTACAAGCTCCATCCCCTCCCCTGGTAGCCAGGGCATCTTTCAGAGCTCCTCCTCCATGGAAGGCCTGAAGGAACAAGGGTGGGGCTCTCTGGAGAGCACAGAGCTAGAGTAGTGCTAAAGGCTGCTCCACATCCTCATCTCGCTGACTCAGTGAGTGATCCCATCCAAATCCTGTCTTCTCTCTGACCTCAGTTTCCACATCTATAAAAAGAATAGTGCCAGACCTCAAAACCAATGAATCTTTACCAGGGCAGAAGAAATACCTGACATCACCAGGGGGAGACATTCTTAAAAGTATTTAACTTTGTTGCTTATGTGACTAAAGGGCTGCCTGGCTGTATGTCCCTGAGAGAGTGGGATCAGAGACTGCATGTTCCGTTAGAAAATGTAATGTTAGAGCTGGAAGAAACCATAGAGCATGACAAAAGAATAGTTTATATTATCACTTTGCTAAGAGCTTTACAGGCAGTTGGGGACTACTATAGTACATAGAGCACTGGACCTGAAGTCAGAAAGTCTCACCTTCCTGTGTTCAAATCTGACCTCAGATACTTACTGTGACCCTGGGCAAGTCACTTCATCCTGATTGCCTCAGTTTCCTCCTCTGTCAAATGAGATGGAGAAGGAAATGGCAAACTACTTCAGTATCTTTGCCAAGAAAACCCCAAATGGGATCACAGAGATTTGAACACAAACGAATAAATAAGAGCTTTACAAATATTATCTCATTTGATACTCACAGGAACTCTGGGAGAGAGTTGCACCCAACTTAGCACCTCTTTTTACATATGAGGAAACTGAGGCAAACAGGGATAGGTGACTTGCCCTGGGTCACACAGCTAGTAAGTGTCCAGGGTGGACTTTGAACTTGGGTCTTCCAGACTCGAGGCCCAGAACTCTATCCATGGTACCACTCAGCTGCCCTGGTCTTTGCCTGTCTGGGCAGCAGCTCCTTCGTTGTATGACCTAAGGCTAGTCCTCCTCAGTTTTCTCTTGTAACATGAAAGACTTATTCTAGTTCAGGGATTCTTAACTTGTCCCTGGCTCCCTGAGGGGTCCAAAAATTTGGAAAGTAAAAAAAAATTACATCTTTATTTACTTTAACTTTCAACTGAGCACTTCATTTATGAAGGGAGGCACCAAACACTCTACTGAGAAGGGGTTCTCAGCCTTCACTAGGCCCCCAAAGACATGCACATGACACAGAAAGGTTTAGGAAGCCCTGGTCCAGAAGGTCTTAAAGGTTTCTTCCACAAGGGAAAGCCCCTCTTCCAAGATCCACTCTGATCTTTCTCCTCACCTGACCCTTCTAGGACAATATTGAGAAAAGCCTGAGGGCCCTGCAGCCAATGGAAACCTAAGGCCCATGGGACATGGAGCTGGAGGACTTTGAAAGCTACACTGAAGATCTGGAACTTCATCCCCTGGGTGAAAAAGAGCCAGCAGAGGCCTGGAGAGGGAGCCCAGAGGGAGGAGAGTCCCGGCTGTCCCCAGGCTTGGCTTTAGTCATGACTCTGGCTCTAGGGAGCCTCTTCCTGTTCCTGGGCCTAAGCTTTCTTATGTGTGTTGTCAACATTCATAATTGAAGGAAATGCTAAATAGGAATATTAGAGTTGGAGAAAGGAGGGGAGGGGAGGGAAAAATTGTTGATAGAAGAGACTAGAGAAGAAAGGTTTAAGGTAGCATCAAAGGACAAAAATAGAGGGATTTGCCTTGCCTAGAAGGGCTACCTCATAAGAGGCTGGAGGAGAGGATGGTGATGACAGAGAGAAGTTTTCTCTCTAGATGCTTTGGAATCTATTCTTTCATAATTGTACCAATCTGACTGCTCCTTCTCAGCCTTCTTTGCTGGATCATCATCCAAACTGTACCATGTACCCTTAGGTCTCTTGCTGTTTCTCTCTCTCTGTCTCTCTCTGTCTCTGTCTCTCTGTCTCTCTCTCCCTCTCTCTCTGTCTCTGTCTCTCTCTCTCTCTCTGTCTCTCTCTGTCTCTCTCTCTGTCTCTCTCTCTCTCTGTCATCTCCTTCCCTACAAATATGTCAATATCTCCATCTTAAAAAAAACAGCAACAAAAACCTTTCACCAGTCATTCAGTTTCCACCTGAAGACCTCCCAGAAGAAAGTCATCACAACTCTAGGCAGCAAGGACCAGGGAGGAATTAACTTGCCCACACTACAGGTGTCTTACATCATAAGAAGCCAATTTCCAGAGCTGACCAAGCTGAGGAGCTCTGACATGGAGTCAGTAAGACCCTGAAACACAGCTCTGTGTGACCTTCCTCATCTGTACCTACAGATGGGACTCTCTCCCTTCCAAGGTGGGAAATTCTCCTTAACACCCTTCCATCTTGGCTCTTTTGATATTCTCTATAATCCCTTCCTCTCCTTCATCTGTAAAATGAGCTGGAGAACCACTCCAGTATCTTTGCCAAGAAAAGCCTCTCCCCACAAAAAAAGGATCACAAAGAATCAGACATGACTGAACAAGAGCCCCTAGAACATAGAATGTCAGCTCTGGTGGAGAACTCGGAATACAGAATGTCAGAGTCAGAAGGAACCTTAGAACATAATTATGTCAGAGCTGGGAGGGACTTGTGAATGTAGAATGTTAAAAGAGAACTTTAGAGTTGATGGGAAACATAGAACATTAGAAGTAGGAAAGAATGTAAAACATGGAATAGCAGGGCTAGAAAATACTTTGGAATACAGAATGTCAAATCTAGAAGGGAACTAGAATGTCAGACTTGGGGCCTGGGAACAAAAAATGTTTGACCTAGACAACAAACCTGTGAGGTAGGTACAGATGAAGAAAGTCACACAGAGCTGTGTTTCAGGGCTTTCCTGACTCCACATCAGAGATCCTCAGCTTGATCAGCTCTGGAAATTGACTCCTTATGATCTAAGACACCTGTAAGTGTGGGCAGGCTAATTCTTCCCCAGTCCTTGCTTCCTAGAGTCATGATGACTTTCATCTGGGAATATGAAGTTAGGATCAGTGTCCTATCTAATACCCAATACGAGAAGAAGGCACCTAAGAGTCTTAGTTCCCAAGAGCCCTAGAGGAAAAACAACTGCCACCACCACAGTTGTGTAATAAATGGTTCAACCAGAGAAAAGAGGAAGGTATATTCTCCCCTGTCTTCCTAAGAAAGTCCTAAGAAAGATGGAAAACATCTGGCTAGGTGATTGATAATTCCCTTAATTAGGGTTGCAGGTGAGTCTGCTGACTGGTATCTATAACAGGAAGCCTAGGGCTTTGGTTCTTAACCCTCCTGCTAACAGCTTTAAATGGTCTGAAGGCAAGGAAATCTGGTCTCCTGATGGGCCAACATGGACTCCTGGAAGGTCCCAACTGAGGAACCTAAAGAAGTTAGGGAAATCTCAAAGACTTTACCTATATCTTTGGAGGAACCTATCAAGGCAGTGTGTCCAGTGAACACTATAGTATCTGTTGATGTTATGAGGTAAGAGCAAGGGAGTTTCCCTGGACTGGTAGCCCAGGTGCTATGTTCCCAATGCCTTAAAGAGTTTAGAATGTCTGGGGCTATTTGGTGGCAAGGTACTGGGGCCAAGAGGTCATGGTAAGAGCCCTGGACTAGCTATATTATTGCCTTCCTTTATCATGAGTCTCAGCTTCCCCTTCTGTGAAGTAAAGGAGCCAGACCAAACAACCTGTAAGACTTCTTTCAGCTCTGATGTTCTGAAACTCTTCCCAAGCCCTGGGGATGGTAGGCTGCTGCACACAGAGATATGTGGGGCCCTAGGGTTTCTGATGATTCTTTGTTAGTATTGGTTGAGGGCAGCATGATGTGGCAGAATGGGTAATGGATTTGGATTGAGAGAACCCAAAGTCAAATCTATTCATAAACCTTTGAGGGAGAACCAAGGCAACCCCAGGAAAACCCCCAGTAGGAAATTGTCAAAAACTTTTAATATAGTCCAGTTCCTGTTCTGGGCTTGGCTGAGATGGACATGGAGATCTTGAAGAACGAGCTCAGGCCTCTCTATCAACCGATGAGGGAACAAAGAATCAGAAATGGGAAGTGATTTACTGAGTCACGTATCATATTAGCTGCAGAGCCTGTTAACATTAGAACTCAAGTTCCCCAGTTCTAAGTTCAGAGTAATCCCCCACCCCCCATGTGAGTCTCACGTTTCCTTTGGCTGGCTTTCTTAGGACCAAAGCCTTGTGGGGAAGGGTAGAGAATACGACCATGGCCTTGCCTACTTATCTTAGCATCATGTTCTTCATTTCTGATATCAGAACTGCCCCTGACGGTTATAAGGCCTTCGAAGCATTAACTTCTGAAGGACTCCTTTATAATGTGGAAGGTACGAAATTCAACTATGCCTTCGCTGGACATCCCAGCAGATGGTACCTGAGCCATTCATGCTGCCTCATCCTTAAGGCACTAGTGCCCAGCTCTAAGATGTTTTCAGATTGGGTGAGTTTATGATGGTTCATGGGAGACATGAGAGAAATTGCTGCTTTGGAAATAATACACTTCATCTGTCCAGTAACTTGCCTTTCACTGGATGCAATGTCCTACAATCCCACCTTCTGAGAGATGCCATATCCAGGACCAGGGAAAAGGATCGGCCTATTGGATCCTGCCCTGCTCAGCCCAGAGCCAGGGCTCTGTGCTCTCTGGGTACCACATTTAGGAAGGACATCAAAAAGCTGCCCAGTATGAAGTTGGTAATTATAATAACCAGACCTCAAGAGCAAAATGGGCTGTATGTATAAATCGAATTCTTTTCATAGAAATTATTGAACTTAGTGGAGCTGATGAGACCTTTCCTGAAGGAGTATTGAGGTCAGAGCCTTGACGTTGACCCAGTTAAAGGTGTGACAGACTTTAGAGCTTACAGGACCTGTAGGAACCATCTATTCTAATCTCTGAATTTTGCAGAGAGGGAAACTGAAGCCTGTAGAAGAAAGGAAAAGCAGGCAAGATCATACAACTAGTTAGCAGTAGAGCTTGGAATTGGAATCCAGGTCCCCCAACTACAGTTCCAGATTCTTTCCATGTCTAATATGCTGAGGCAGTTAGGTGGCACAGTGGATAGAGCATTGGGTCTGGAACCGAGAAGAACCGAGTTCAAATCTGGCTTCAAACTCACACTAGCTGTGTGACCCTGGGCAAGTCATTTCATCTTTTCTTGCCTCAGTTTCCTCAACTGTAAAATGGGAATAGTAGTAACTCCCACTCCCAGGGTTGTGGTGAGAACCAAATGTGATAAATATTTGTGAAATGCCACCTTAGCACGTAGTAGGAGCTACATAAATGTTAGCTATATCAGGGTCTACCCCCAGAAATCTATTCAATTCAAGCATTTATTGAAACACTGTGCTGGTCACTAGGGGAAAAAAATCAAAGCACTAAATTAACCTTACTTTCCTAGGAGCTTACAGTCCTTTTGGGTGGGGGGAGAGGGGGAGGGACTACAAGTGCACATAATTTGAGGGAGAGGTTTGGGGGTGGGAACAGACCCACAATTTCATTGGCATAGGAAATTCTCCCTGATGAAACTCCTAATGTGCATATTTCTTGGACATGGCCAAAGGGAGAGTCTGTTTTACTCGACTATGCAGATTTGTTAATGACGTGTTTTTTTTTCCCCTTCCTCCTTAATGAGGAAGGAGAGAAAAGATTTTTATTATTGAAAAATAAATAAATTTTTTAAAATTCCTCTACCATTGCAGACTATAGCATTTGCCTTCTCACTTCTAAAGTTGCTTGGGGCATTGAGAGATCTCAAATGACCTTTTATGGGTTACGTTGCTGAAACTCCCCAATAGACTTAAATCACCTGGCCTTCCTGACTCTGAGGCTGGCTCTTTCCCATTGTACCAAGGTGCTTCTCAAAATAGGGAGAGTAAATACAAAGTAAGTGGAAGAAGGGGGCAGGGATCAGGAAAGATATGGAAGGAGTACCCTAATGTGTTTTAGGAAGAAAACTAAGTATTCTGTGGGGGCAGAAGGGATGGAATGCCATCTCCAGGGAACCAACCAATGGGCCATTTTCCCTGGAATATATATTCCAGGGAGTGTTTACTGGAGAATGATGGGGAAAGATCATTTGGCACCAGACAGCTCTAATAGTCCCTAGTTATTTTGAGCATCATTGTGATGGACCTGGAAGCTATAGACGTAGCCCATCCCTGAAATATTGGTGTCTTTACAGGTTAAAATTACCTACTTTAAAAGTGGGGAGGAACATTCCGACTGTGTGGCTATGGCGAACATCACCTGTGTTGGTGAGTAACTGGCTTAAAGGGGTAAAGAGAATGGGGAATAAGAGATTGACTCCAGGCACAGCCTTTGATTAGGCCACCTGATGGGAAGACAAGACATTAGCTGTAGAATGAAGGCTTAAAGTTCACATGGGGAATGTCACAGTTGATCAGTGCCCTTTTGAAGGGGTCAGAATGAATAAAGGCATGGAAAATAAGCAGTGCACTCTGGATTCCAGGACCTTACTATAAATACAAATAATTATAATAATTGCCCTGGAGTTTACATTCCAGTGGAGAAAAACAATACGTAGAAAGAAGCTGAAAAGTAGGGATTGGGAATGAAGGTGTTCACATAAGAACAGTGTTGTGGTCCAGAAAATAAAAGGCAGAAGCAGAAGAACGGAAGGTTGGCCTATCTCAGGGAGCTTGTCTTAAAAAGGAGAAGCTGGGAGGGACTCCCTAATTTGTGATGAGGCTGATAGGGTGACAGTTCCCAATGACTCCCACAGGCAATGAGGATAGGATGAGTCACGCCAAGGAGGAGTTTGAAGAGGTCGGGTCATCTTCAACCTTTCCTCAGATGACAAATCCTCCAAGGATATCCACTTTCCTCAGGCTGTTTTGGGTCATAGAACCAGAGAGTGCAAGGGGAAATGTTGCCAGATTGTGGTTGTTCTGTTTTTTTGGGTTTTTTTCCTTTCTGAAAAGACCTAGAGAGTTCTAGTGGACAGCAAGCTCAATACGTATTTAAGAGTACGATTAGCCAAGAAAGCTCATATAGTCTTAGACTTTGCCAGGTTTTTATAAAGCTCTTTACAGATGTTCTCATTTGAACTTCACAATATGCCTGTGAGGTAGCTACTAAAGTTTTCCCCATTTTACAGCTGAGAAGATTGAGACTCTGGAAGGGTAAGTGACTTATTTTTGGTAGCATAGCTAGTCCCAGGTGAGATTAGATCCGAAGACTAAGAAGATGATGGCCTAAATATAGCCTGCCCAGGTTGGACTGCATCAGGGCATCACAGTTGAGGAAGAACGTTGATAAGGCAGAGAATGTCCAGAGACAGGTATTGTAATCCAAAACAGATCAATTTGAGGACTAGGTTAAATCAGATTTGGACAAGGGAGAGAGACATAACTGTTTCTAGGTGTTTGAAGGGCTATCAAGAAGAAGGATAAATCTTGGTCACCTTGATAGTATCACTAAGGCAGAACCAGAGATAACAAATGAAAAATGCAAAGGGACAAGTTCAATGTAAAGAAAAATCTAACTGGAGCAAACCCAATGTAGAATAAGTTGCCTCGGGGAATCATGGCTTTCCTCCATTGGAAGGCATCAAGCAGAGGTTGAATGGACAACTTCTTGGGTCTATGGTACAAGAAATTCTTGTTAAGGTACGAGCTTCTGTAGATATCTTCTAAACTTTCAGGTTATGTCTGAAAGTAGATGGCTAAGGCAGAAATAACATGAGGAATTTCTCCAAAGTGTATCTTCTCTCTAGTGGTCTCATGGCGGAACAGAGGGCCCTTAGAACCAGGTTTGTTGATCCCATTTTCTATAGTTTCTCTCCAAAATAGAGCACATCTTTAAAAAAACAAAACCAAACCTCGTTTTTGACTAAAATTGACACTTTAGTCACTTTGTAAGCTTAATTTCAAACTTTCTTCTGGAAGGATTATCCCATAGTTCTACCAACAGGATACCTGACTTTTCATGCCTCCAGTGTTGACTATACCCATGTCTTGTCCTCTTTGCCAGTTTGTTCAGCATGAGATGAAACCTCATGGCTGTTTTAATTCAATCTCAATAGTGATTTGGAATAATCTTTCATAAGGTTAATGTATTTTCAGTTCTTTTGATAATCCTTTGTTTATATCCTTTGAGCCCTTGGCCACTGAGGAATGACTTTTAGTCATATATTTAATTATTTCCCTTTACCTTGAATATTAAACCCTCATCAGATACTTGATGTAAAGCTTTCTATAAATGACCCTTTCTATTCTAGTTGTATTGATTTGGTTAACAAAAAATTCAGCTTTTTGCCATTAGTTTACTGGTTTTATTTTTTTGTGATTACCTTTCTACTTTCTTTGCTTAAGAATTTTACTCCTAGATGTAACTATGACCAGTACCTGATATTTTCTCTGCTAATATTTTATGATGTGACTTGAATATTGAGTTGGTTGGACCTGTGTCCTTCCCCCCTCCCTCTAAGGCCTCATTAGAATTGTTTATAGGGAGCAAGGACTGAGTTAGTGGGAGAAAATGAAGATTGGACATAGTCATGGAAGAAATGTGGCAGAAGGGATGGGAATCCAAAGTACGAGTAGAAAGATTGTGATCTTAGGAGAAGGAATACATTTTCATCAGAGATTGGAGTAAAGAAGGAGAAAATGGGGGGAATGACACATTGTACTGTGATGTTATGAGAGAAGGAACTGGTGGCCAATGACCTATTTTCCCAGTATAATATGAATGTGAAACCAGTATGAGAGAAAGGAAGTACTTGTAGAAGAAGCATGAGAGTAGAGAAGTTTTGGAGCAATCGCTGTGTAGATTATGAATCGATTAAGGAGAAGAAAAAAGATTGCCTTGCCATGAGGAAGACTTTTTTGAGATTGCTGTTGGGTCATTTTCAGGTGTGTCCAATTCTTCATGACCCTATGCAGGGGGTGAGTGGGTGGGGTCTTTCTTGGCAAAGATATTGCAGTGGTTTGTCACTTTCTTCAACTCATTTTACAGATGAGGAAACTGTGGCAAATGGGGATAAATTACTTATTTAGAGTCACAAAGCTAATAAATGAAGTCAGGTTTGAACTAGAGGAGATGTCTTCTGACTTCAAATCCAGAACTCTATCCATTGAGTCACCTAGCTGCTCCCTTAGTTGAGGTTAGATAATGCAAATCGGGAATGAATTGTGACTTTATATAACTCATAGGAGTAGGGATGGAGGAGATGGAAGGTAGAGGGAACACAGGGTCTGACTTGGTTGGACAAGGGGCAAGGTGTTTGAGAGCAGTGGACAATAAAAAGTTGAGAGGTGAAGAATATAACCAGAGCTAAGATGGTGGCCAAAGAGGAAAGTGGTGGGAAGTAGAAAGTGGAGAGGGATAACAGGTCAGGTTGAGGATGAAGAATAAGAGAAAAGGGGAATAGGGAGAGATGGAATGATAAGAAATAATGATCTGAAAGAAGTTCAAAATTCTAGATTGTGGAAATAGGGTATTTGTGGGTAATAATGAGATCAAAGGTGTAACCATCGGCTGAGGTGGAATGGTACAGGTCATTGGAATTAAGGTGGAACCTTGAAGGCTGGAGGCCCCAGTATGTATGTTGCAGTAGCCAAGTATAAGGCTAGTCATCAGGGTTAGAAAACTGAACCAGGTCCTACATTCTTTGGGAACAGATTGAGAATGACTTGGAGTGGAGGAGCCAGTAGATAACTTGGAGATTTTGATAATGTGAGCCCCAAGGATAAGAGATTGCTACATGACAGTGGTAGAGGCAAGGTCAAGGGAGTATGGGATTGTAAGAGTTAGAATTTGAAGAAATCTTGGGATATAACAACATATAGTAGCTTGAATGACATACGACCTAGAAAGCATTTTTCCAGTCATAAAGGCCTAGAAGCATGAGGTATTAAAAAAAGACATTATTAAAGCAGCACTGATATTTTGAGTTGGAGGACCCAGGTTTGAATGCTAGCTCTTCCGAACTTTACTTGCCTCATCCCTAGTTTTCATGTGTGTACAATGAAGGGGCTAGTCTGGAATGGGTGGTGGAGTTCCTCTATAGTTCACCATCCTATGGAGAGGCAAACTTCCAGTAGGCATGCAAGAAAATTCTCCAAAACATTAGCACTATCCAAGGGTAGAAAGGACTGTCTCGAGCGTTCTTGCCACACTTCAAGTGGAAATGTTGGGAGGATTCCAGTTCAGGTACAGGCTGAAGCCTAGTCATCAAAGTCCTTTTCCATTCTGTGACTTAGTTGCCAAAGAACTCCCAAGATATCGAGTCTCTGAGAAGAGTTGACCTTGGAACACTTGATAGCCTTATTAGAAGAAGGGTGGGTTGGGACATCTTTCTATTGGTTCTGAAGGATCATTAGAGAGTATTCTTGGCCCCAGAGCAGCACTGGGCTGCTGGTCACCCCTCACTATTCTTTGTTTCTTTTTTTAGATATCTCTCTAACAGTGGAAAAGTACCAAGAAAAAACACAGAACCAAGAGAGAGAAATGAATAAGGTACAGGGGCTGGGCTTTTACTTCAAGTGGAAGTAAGTATACTCTGGAGGGAAAATTCATAGACCAGGGACTCTGCATCTTTTCTTATGTCCTGGATCCCCTCAGCAGTTTGAAACCTATGGACCTTTCTCAGAACAATGTTTTTAAATACATCAAATATATAAGATTACATAGGAAACAAGTCATATTAAAATCTGGTTCTTAAAATACCTTTTTGACAAAGATACAAAGTCATAGACCTCAAGTTAAGAACCATACTGATGGAATCCCACTGGGGAAAGGTCAACATGAAAAAACAGAGAGAGGCTTGGCCTTCAGTGTCAGGAAGGCTCCTTGGTCTAAATTCTGCCACTAATGCTCACTAAGTCCGTTACCCTGGACATTTTCATTTAACTCCATAAGGTTCCATTTCCCCAACCGTAAGAAAAAATGGGGCTCCTGGTGCCTCTAGTCACCTACCTTGTAGAGCTGGCTAAAGGTTCAAATGAAAGAAAGGATGAAACTAAATACATGGTATCTCAAAAGCCTAAGTGCATTTTGGAACATCCTGTATTTGTTAACAACCTGTTTGTCTTTGGAGAAGGGAAAGGAGTCAGTGGGAAGGATAGGGAAGTGGGTGGGTAAGGAAGAAACTAATTATATTAATAACTAGCATTATATATCTCTTATTATGTACCAGGCATTAAGTATCTCATTTGACCCTCCAGACAACCCTGCGAGAAGTCCTGTTATGATACCCATTTTACAGATGAGAAAACAGATGAAATACAGGGTCACACAGCTAGTAAGTTTATGAGGCTGGATTGGAAATCCAGACCAAGGACTTTATGGCCTTGTATGTTGACAATCAAACAAGTATGTAAAAGGCTTTGTTAATATTGGAAAAAACAAATATATATCAGTTATTCTACTGCTTTGAGGAGGAAGGGGTGTTGAAGATCTCTGGATAAAGGAAAGGCAAGGAGAAATATTTGAATACGATAGGGTTAATTTCTTTGGTTTCTATACTGAAAATTCTGCCTTTGAGTTACAAGTTTGATTTTCCTAAATTCTGAATTATTTATAAGGCAAATTATAGGCAGCTGTGTGGTATGTTAGGTCATGGAGACTTGGTTTCAAATCCAGCCTCAGACGCGTACTACTAACTCTGTGACCCTGAGCAAGTCCCTACACCTCTGTCTGATTCAGTTTCCTCAACTGTAAAATGAGGATAACAACACCTCTCCTAGAGTGGTTGTGAGACTCAAATGAGATATTTATAAAGTGCTTAGCACTGTGTCTGGTACATAAGAGATGTTTAAATGCCTATTTCCCTTCCCTTCTCCCAATATTTAGTTTTTTTGTCTGCCCAGGCAGAGTCCAGACAGAGTTGCAAAAAGGACTCATTTCATAAGTCTGGGCTAGGAGTTGGAGAATGGTTCTCTGGAGCCCATGTTTGTCTTTTCAGACAAGTGCCTATTCGCCCTGGAAGGGGCCCATCATGCTTGTGAACTGTGGATCCAGCAACAAATACCCACTTAACATAGAAGAAATTGACAAAAAAGGTAACTCGGTACATCTCCCATTCTGTGGAGCAACTTTAATCTTGGACCGGCCCCAAACTAAAGAGAGAAAAGTGAATTTATCCCCCTCTTGTTTAGTTTGGAGATGCTTCTCTGTCTCTAGAGCTGCTCCCAGTATGAGGCAAGTGCTCCATAATCCACTCCCATCCACATCTAGAATAAAGTTTCCCTTATATAAGAAGAACTTGGGGTGGGGCCAGAGGATGGTAAAGCAAAGAACACTCAGTTTAGAACTGGAAGTCTGGATTCAATTGAGAGGCTTTAATCAAATATTGACAATGCATTAGGTATTGTTCTGGGGATGCAAAGTCAAAAATGAAAACCTTGTCCTCAAGGAGCTTACAGCCTAGGGAAATGGAAAATACATTCTCAAATAGGGAAAAAAACATAAAATGGATTTTGATGAACAGTGAAGTAAAGGGCTATAATCACCAGAGTAAACCCCAAGTCCAACCATGAGACCAAATTACTAATTTAGAAGCAGTTAGGTACACAATGGATGGGGAACTAATTCTGGAGTTGGGAAGAAGTAAAGTCAAATCTACTTGGACACTTACTAGCTGTGGGACCCCTAGGCAGATAAATCTTTCCACCTCATCTGTATAAAAAGGATAATAATAGCACCTGCTTCCCAGGGTTGTTAAGGATTGGATGAAAAAATGTTTATAAGTTACTTGGAAATCTTAAAGATCTATGTAAATACTACTTAAAAAAGAAACAGGCCAGAAGAGTAGTTTTTTTTTTTTTCCAGCCTAGAGAGAAAAGAGCCAGATCCATGTATTTTTTTTTTTTACCCAACTTTGTGAAGCTATGTCAGTAGATTCTCTTTCATGTAGTTCAGGAGCCCCCAATCATCCAAACCACCAGTATTCTTTCCTTCCTTTTCATATCTGTGTACCTTACTTGCCTACTGCCTCTCTGATTTCATTTTCATAAAAATATAGATCAGAAGCAGCTAATAATTGACCAAGCTTTATCTAAGGTGGTATTAGTGCTAATTAAATAGAAGTATAAGCAAACTTTGAATAACATAAGTTTAGATTTAACTTAAGTCCTCTTAGACCTGGTGAGAGATGGAAAGAACCATGACCTCTCTAGCAACTTTACAGGTGAAATTCTCCACCCAGCATCCCTTCTTCATCCCAATCCAGATTTCCTTCTGGCTACAGCAGCTACCTGAAGGAGCAGACCTTGTGCTAGTAAGAAAAGGCTGCTCTCCTTTTTTATTTTCAGGGGGAGAAAGTAAATCCCAAAAGCTGCGAAGGCATGGATAGGTTGTGCTCTACATTATAAATCTTTTCATAATATCTTTTCTCCCAAAGCCACCTTTCTTCATAACTTTCCTATAGTATTTCAAGGATACTTCCAGTCACTAAGATTCACAACCTCAGTGACACTAAATTCTTCATTTCACCAGATCTTGTCCTTTCTATGTCTTCAGGATCTTGTATCTGACCCCTTCTTTCACTTGGCTCCCACTCTAGGCCCTTATCACTTGCCTAAATTATAACATAAGCCTCTTTATTGATTTTCATGCCTCAAGTTCTTCTCCAATCCATCTTCCACACAGCCCACCAAAGTCACTTTCCTAAAACATAAGTCCAATCACATGCCCCTACTTAATGAGCTCCAATGGTCCCTTAATGATTCTCAAGATCAAATATTATTTCATCTTGCCATTTTAAAATGTCAACTTTTGTGTAAGTTTTATAATATCATATTTGTTAGTACAGTAGCATATGTATGTAATTTGAAAGTATGTGTGTATTGGATATGGGAGCAAATTTTTTCCAATAGTAGGAGTGGGTGATCAAAAAGCCTTGGAAGATGGGCTCTAGAACCTAGTGAGTAAAGAAGAGGGTACTAAGCCTGAAGCTAGGCTTTGAAAGGCTAGAAGAGGCTAGAAGTTTATACTCTATCCTACATGCAAGAGAGAATTGCTTGAACAGGGTTGGGGATGAGGGCTTGCTATAAATCTCATCATAGGTCTAGAGCTGGAGGTTCCCTTAGAAACCCTACCCATCTTACAGATAAGGAAACTCAGACTTGGAGAGGTAGAAATAATTTGTCCAAGGGAGCATAGGTAGTAAAATGGTAGAGAGAGCACTCAAACCTAGGTCTTCTGACTCCAAATTCAGAACTTTCTCCACTGTCTCATATGACATCCCCATGTGTAAGGCTGTGAGAGTGAGTACCATGCTCTCAAAAAAGCTAACAACCCTGATAGGTCTAAATATTAGCTTATGTGCTTCAGATTGAGGTCTCTGGAAGTAGAGGTACCAAATCTTAGCAGGGGGAGGGGGAGAGGAGTCTCCTCCCAAGGTTAAGATTGGGGATCTGTGAGGCTTTCTAATTGTTAAGGCTGTTTAAAAATGCATTTTAACTACTTTGAAAGAATGAGTTCCCTGTACCACAAAGTATTCAAGTAGATGCTTGAGTCAGGGGAGGGACATCCTTGGACTTTCAGGAGCTAATTTCTTCTTTTCCTTTCCCCAGCTATGCGACAAATGTCCAAAATGTTCTTGAAGACACATACCCCACTTGGATTTTTCAACACTCATCAACTAGTTATCAATTGCTCTCACCCAGACAGAGTGAGACTCTTTGGAGTTGAACGTGAGTATCCTTTTGGTCATTGGGACCCTACTACCCCACAGGGCAGTAGGAAGAGAGAAAGAGGGAGAAGACTGGGTAGGAATCAGAGGACCTAGCTCCAAATGGAGATTTGGTCACTCATTACCTGAGAGTGACTTCCTGTGGTTCAGTTTCCTTATCTACAAAATGGGGGTGTGATAGATGACCTCCAAGTTCTTTCCAACTTGAAATTTAGGATCCTGTTACACAGAAGGGCTTGTGCAACTCTTGCGTTGACAAATAAAAGATCTGGTTCTAGCAAATGTTTCCTCCAAAGAACCCTAAACTTTGCCCGTATACCATTATTTGGACCAAAACCATTATTTGGACCAAAAAGTCTGTGACAAGAGAAAGAAGACAATTGTAACTGGGAATCCTTTACCTGCAAAAAGACCTGTTTTTGGTGTTGGGGAGAGGGACAATATCACAAAGGACAGGCGAATAGTGGGCCTTCTCATGCTGTCAGAGGCATAGAAAGTGAGTTTCCAGGAGAACCTACTATGGGGTGACAATGGGAGAAGATTTAAGCCAGTTTTGTAAGGTATGGGCCAGAAGAAAACAGAGTGGCATAGTGAAAAGAGGGCTAGACTTGGGATCTAGGGTCCTCAGTTCAAATCTAAACTCTGCTGCTAGCTGTCTCTATGAATTGAGGCAAGGTTCTTGACCCCAATTCCCTCATTGGTAAATAAGACCATTGGACTTAGTCTCTAAAAGTCACATCTGGCTCAAACTTTACACCCAAAGATGTCTGTCTCCAGATCCCTCCACTCTACCCCCTAGCTACAATATTAAACTGAGGTCAAATTCAATGTCATGGAAAAACTTTAAATATCTACTCTAGGGATTCTCTATCTTTTTGTATGTTACGGATCTCTTCTCAACAAAATGTTTTAAAGTAATGATAAGCAACTAGGTGCAGAGCAGATGAAGCTCAGAGTTCAAATCTATCTTTGGATGCCTCCTGGCTTTGTGACCCTGGGCAGGTTACCTAAACTCTGTCTATTTGGGGAGAATGATATCACTTTCCCCTCCAGGGGAATTTGTGAAAATAAAATGAGACATTTTGAAGTGCTGTGAGAACATCAAAGCACCATTCACATGCTTCTGTTGGTGAGTTGTTTCAGTCGTGTCCAACTCTGTGATCTCATTTGGGGTTTTGTTGGCCAAGATATTGGAGTGGTTTGCCATTTCTTTCTCCAGCTCATTTTACAGATGAGGAAACTGAGGTAAATGGGTAAATGATTCGCCCAGGGTCACCCAGCTAGTAATTATCTGAGGCTGGGGTTTGAACTTGGGAAGATGTCACTGTGCACTATGGTGCCACCTAGCTGCCCCATATACATACTAGCTATTTTGTATACATACATAAATTACATATATACACTTGTACATACATGGATGCATGTATACCATACATATATAATTATAATGATGTAGGCATCATTTCTATATCATAAATACTTATATTATTATAATCATGCTTCTGTAATTTTATATGTTATATTTGAAGGAAATGCTAAATTTCAGTAGTTTCAAGGAAAACAAACATGACCTTTCTTCCCCTCTCCAAGTTCATGGACTCTTTGAAATCTATCTCTAGGTACTTTGAGGGTCTGTGGACCCCAGGTTAAGAACTCCTAACTTAAGAGATGGGAGTGAAACAGATGGCAGAATAGATTGGAGTCATCTGTCCCGACTCCTGGTCTTCCAACTACTTATTACTTACTAATCATTCTTTAGGCTTTCTTTAAAACAAACAAAAAACGTTCAAGAGCAGTTGTACCACCATATAACCAATGTGAGGGCTATTGGTAGCCAAGGAATAACTTTTAGTTTTGTCCTTATGGGCCAAAAGATTTGGAAGACTGAATCAGTTACCTTGGGTTAGCAGTGAGCCACAAAACTCAAGATGTCCCATTCTGCCCTCCACCCCTACAGCTCAGAACCAGGCAACTGCCCCTATAACCAGCCTCATCCTTTCCTTCTCCCAGGACCCTCCATAAAGCCTCTTTACAGAATGGTACTGGGACCAAACAATCCTTCCCACGTTGTCACACATCTGAGAAACCGAGAAAGTCGGAAATACTATGTGGAAGCACTTTCCTTCCCAGATGCTGACTTCTCTGGGCTGGTTTCTTTCACTGTCTCCCTTCTGGAGAATCCTTGTATGGTATGTGCATGAATGGACTCTGGACTGGGGGTGGCGGGGGGAGTTGATGAAGTCTGGAGAGCAGGTTAAAAGAGAGCTCACTAAAACGGCTACAATGGGTATGATTTAAGAAATCATCGCACAAGAAGAAAAGACCTTTTTTTAGGTAAAGGGCTGGGGAGAAATTCGGGAAGGACAAGTTGATTCCAGCCTCCAGTAAATAGAAGTACTTGAGAGCTGACTGGATCATAGATTTCAAGCTGGAAGGGACCTTCTCTTACAGATGAGGGAACAGAGTCTGGAAAGGGGGAAATGATTTGCTCAGGGACACCCAGCTAGGAATTAGCTGAGCACGGATATGAACCTAGGCATTCTAGAACTCTGAAGATTAACAGCTGTCTACTAAATTCGCCTTGTCCTCCCTTCCACAGGATTCCTCCGAACCTCCGCTTCATAATGTAGAAGTGGTTTTCCGTGTGGCACCATGGATCATGGTTGCTAACACCCAACCACCTGTGGAGATCTATGTCACAAGGTAAGGGTGAGAAAGGGGCTTCAAGAGAGGCCCTGACAAACCTTAGATGATTCCTCTTCCTCCTGACCTGGCATCAACCGCACAGCTCTCTCTCCCATGCACTGGCACAGCCCTACCACTTGGGACCCCACTAGGATGAGACACCACCCCCAAGTGAACTGTGATCTTCCTAGGAGTCTGGGCCAATCAGTGTTCTTGCCCACTCGTACTCTTCTCCAAATTACTCAGTATTTACTCTGTGTGTAAGTATCTGTGCTTACGTGTCTATTTTTCTATCTACGTATATGTGTGTATATATGCACACATACCACATAAGTGTGTGTATAAAGACAGACACATATGAACATACATACTCATGTATACATAGATACAGTATGCTCATATGCATACATACATACATACATACATGTGTATATTGCTTGTGTATTAAGTATATGGAATACATGTAGTAGTACTCTTCCTCAATAAAATGCAAGCTTCTTGAGGGTAGGGACCAACATTTCTTATCTCTGAAGCCCCAATGACCCCCCCCCCATTGCCTGGAATATGGGAGACTAAATCTGGAGCTATTCTGCTACTTCCCTTTCTAGAAAATTGGGGCAACAGCCCTTGCAACCATGGAGATTTTGGAGGGAAACTGGAGGTATACCACCTATCAAGTGGTTGACGGGGTCATCGGAGCCAAGCACAGGAAGATGCAGGTTTGTTCTAAGGATTGGAGTCTTATGTAGGTGGCTCAGTGGCTAGAGTGCTGGGCCTGGAGTCAGGAAGGCTCCTTCTTATAAGTGCAAATCTGGCCTCACACTTATCTGTGTGACCACAAGCAAATCACTTTACCCCGTTTGCCTCGATTTCCTCATCTGTAAGATGAGCTGGAGAAGGAGATGGTGAACCACTTCAGAACCTTGCTGAGAAAACCCCAAATGGGGTCACAGAATCAGACATGACTGAAACAAATGAACTATCTCCTCTGCCCTCATCTAATCAAGAGTATATCCACAGACATCTAAGTCAGGTTCTTATATATCTGGCAAATTACCGCAGTTTCCAACTTGGAGAAAATAGTTGAAGGAGAGGCAGGTTGAAAACTTCTTAATCAACTCAGGTCCTACTGTCTGATATGTCCCATGAGTTCTAAAGTGGCTTTTTCCAGTGCCAAGGATCCAGGCATCTAACTGCATTCAGAGCAGATCAAAATAGAGAGAAGGAAAGTATAGGGGTTGGAACAAGGGCCCTAGAGGTTGCCTCTTTGAATTTTAGCTGAACTTAGTTGAATTTTAGAATGAAAGAGAAGAGATGGAAAACACTATGAGACTAGAGTTTAAAGACCAATAGCCCCCAGCAGAATAACTTAATCTAAACAGAGAAAGCCTAGGGAGGAAACCTGTGCTACAGAAATGTTTGATCTCATTCCATGGACCAGATCAGAGCTCCAAAGGTGCTTTGGAATTAAAACCAAGAGGTCACCCATAGAGACCAAGAGGAAAAGACTAAATGTGTTCTCTTTCCCCTTCCCCCAATATGTGCTGAGCTAAATTGAATAACAATTATTTAGTGGCAAACTTTCCAAGGATTTTTTTTTTACATTTGTAACTTAGTCTTGTACTTCCTGATATTGGGTAATATCCCTCTTACCCTCAACCTGCCAATATGGATAGCAAACAAGTGATGGATGTAGGTAGCAAATAAAATGAATGAGACAAGTTATCACCTAGAAGCCAATGCTCTGTGGCACCTTAGCCCATTCAGCTAGATTGGTCCGTGGCTGTGTACCATCAGGATCGGACCCTAAGCCCTTCCAGCTAGATGTAGTCTACTCTGCTCAGCTTCTCGGGAGCCAAAACTTTCTCCCTGACATGCTAAGAATTTGAAGCAGAAAGACAGAGGGTGATAAAGAAGGCTTTGATGCTCTGAATGGATGGTCTGGTGTGATGTGCTTAGAAGAAAGGGAGGAAGGAAAGAATCATGGCCAATATTGCTTGTGCCTAGAGTGAACTTGCAAACTGACCAGAGTGAGCAGCATGATGACAAATTTAGGGGGGACAAGGGAACGGGAGAAGAGGTAGACCCTGGGACATTAGCCCCTGTGAGCAGGCTAGAGGAGTTCCTTGGGGTCATAACAAAGAGAAGAAGCATGTACCCATTTGGCAGCTTCCTAATCTGAGAAATTCTTTTTGTTGAACTTGATTGTTCCTCTGTTACTGATGGTGTAGGAGCATAGTACGCCTCCTCTAACTTTTAGCACTCTGGGCCAAGTCCTCAGTGGCACCACATTAGCTAAAGCCCTTGTCAAGGCTTTGTTTCCCAAAGTTTTCATAAAGAATCCTTTCTCAAGTCAAGGACCACGGATACAAAAATAATAGGAACCTCCCCCCCCAAAATGTGCTAAATGCGGTGGTTCTTTGTTTTCTTCCAGATATATACCTCCATCCAACTTCCTGGGTACTGTCCTTTACTATTCCTACGTAGCTCGCTGTGAGCTGACTTTCTGCCCTAGGGAAGCAAATCGTCTGGACACATGGATTGGGGTAACGCTAACGGGTTGAAGAGCCTAGCTCTCTGAGCCTCCCTTCTCATCCCAATGGTCCTGTTCTCTTGGTCGGGAGGGATCAGGTACAGAAGTGGGGAGGGGGCATGGTGGCAGGGCTACTCCCTGCATGGATGCAATGGGCAAATGCATTATGTGGAATAAGATGGGCTTGGTTCCTGGCTAAGGGAAGGGGGATCAGGAGCCTTGTTTGGGATTGCTCAGGACTATTTAGAGGATTAACTTTGGCAAGGGTCTCTATTGATGGGATTGAGCAATTGAAGCTAATAACTCATATTCAGGTTGTCTGGGTATAAAGTCAGCCCCCAGTGGATGGAAGCTTTAAATCAATGGCTAGATACCAATAAGTATGATGATGAGTTGATTCTATATCCTTTCAAGGCTTACAAAATCCCTAGGCAAGGCTTATAATTGCTCTGGGCCTCCTTTTCCCAATCTGCAAAAAATGGAAATAATCATATATACCTCTGAAGCTGAAATAATAAGAGTACATGTAAGGAGTTGTAAGAATACTGGATATCATCACAAATTTTTTCAAATAGTCCAAGATAACTGATGCCTGTACTCTCTCCATCTAAAAGTTTGAGAAAATTGAGACTTAGAAAAGTAGAGTAGTTTTTCTCCTTTATAAGGCAGCTAGTATAGCAGTGGAAAGAATACTGGACTCAGAATTATGAAGACCTGAGTTCAAAGTCAACCTCTAATACTTACTATGTGATCCTGGGCAAGGATGCCTCAGTTTTCTTATCTATAAATAGTGAGAACTGACCTCCCAGGGTGGTTATGAGTATTAAATGAGATAATGTTTGTAGTTTAAAAAAAAAAAAACAGTAGAATGCCTGGCATTTAGTAGGTACTGTATAAATACTTTTTCCCCTCTCCTTTCTCCTGCTTACATGAAAGAAGAAAATAGTACCCCTTGAGGTTTGAATCTAGGTCTCCTGACTCCTGCTCCAGCATCTTCAATTTATTGTCTGCTGTTGCCCAGTCATGTCCACCTCTCCTTGGCCCCATTTGGGAATTTTCTTTGCAAAGATACTTAGAGTGGTTTTGCCGTTTTCTTCTGTGACTCGTTTTTACAGATGAGGAAACTGAGGCCAACAGGGTTAAATAACTTACCCAGGATTGACATAGAGTGTCTGAATTTGAACTCGGGAGGATAAGTCTTTCTGATTCCAAGTCCAGTGCATCTATCTCCTCTAACATACCCATTTGTGTGCCAAATTTAAATGTTTCCCTTGGTTTCTTGGGGCAGCTAGGTGTTGCAGTGGATCAAGCACTGGTCTTGAAGTCAAGGAGATGTGAGTTCAAATCTGGCCTCTGGCACTTACTAGCTGTGTGACCCTGGGCAAGTCACTTAATCCATATTTGCTTCGGTTGTTCATCTGTAAGATGGGGATACGCTGGAGAAGGAAATAGCAAACCATTCCAGTATCTTTGCCAAGAAAACCACATGGACACAGTCCATGGAGTCACAAAGAGTTGGGCACTACTGAACAAGGAGCTTGGATGGGGGTTGGGGTGGGTAGCCTAACACAAAGGAAAAGACGCATAACTTTGGAAACTTTTGTAAAGAGAGGTAACAATTTTAGCTTGGGGTGGGGTGGGTGTCAGAGCAAGCCCTCAGAAGTGGTGACACCTGAGCTGATTCAAGAGCTTCTGAGAGACAGACAGGAGAGGACTGTTCAGCGCTGGGTCCACACACCAGCTGATGTTTGCAAGGCAGAACAGTTGGAGGAGATACAAAGATACAGTAGCTGGAATCAGATGGCAGTGTGAGATCCAAACTAAAAAGCATGGACTTTATCTTAGGGAAAATAGGGAGCCAACAATCATTCTGAGCAGGAAATGGACATGTTCACCCTGTGCCTCATTGAGGGAGGCATACAATAGTGCATGCCCAACCTGAATGGAATTAGGAAGAGGCCTGACACAAGACCTGACCTAGGAGGAAAATCCAGAAGGATAAACTTGGGCTTGACGTAAACATGTTTCAAAACCCTTAAAACACTATATTGTGGTTATTGACCATTAGAGAGGCTCAAATATAGGATGAACTTCCTCAGGGAGTACTGGCTCCCCTCCTTGGGGAGCTCCAAGCAGAGGCTGAATATCTATTTGTCTTATATTCTAATAGGAATCTTCTTACAGTGTTTAAGTTGGACTAGATGGCTGTTGGGGTCCCTTCTGAGTCTCCAGCTCTGAGATTCCATAAGTTGTCCAGAGCATGAACTACTTTCGCTTTTTGCCTTTGCACCTTTAACATATTGTATCCCCTTGCTCATCAAATATACAAAGAGAACTCCGAAATTTCAAACCTAGATGTCTGGATAAACATGATGCCCCCAACACAAATAGGGCAAGTAGGAGGAAGAGCTGGTTTCGGGAGAGGACAATTACTTGAGTTTGAGGTGCTGAAATTTTGGCAGAGAGAGCCCAAGAGGCAATTGGGAGAGTGGAGACTATTTGTGAAACAGGGGAAGGGTTAGAGATAGTTCAATTTACTACTTCCTCTAAATTCTTCATGATAGGAGATGCTAGCTCCTTTTTGTTCCTTCCCAGAATGAGGTGGCAATTGGATACACCTACAGTCCTCAACGAAGTTTTCCTGTTTTCCTCGACTGCCCCTGGAACAGGGAACTGCAGCACTTTGTGTTCAAAAACAGGCTGGTATGTGGCTCGGTTGCCTATCACCATGAGGTCAAGAACAATCTTTATTCATCCACCACTTTCTTGTTTAAAAAACCCTTACCTTACACTACGAGGTCAGTGATGTAAGGTGTTCATTTTCTCCATTTTATAGATGAGGAAACTTGAGATCTAGATTGGGGAAAAATGTGACAAGCACACAGTGGTCAGAGGGAGGGCACACTTGAGCCTGAGTCCTCTGACTTGGTCCGCAGAGTGATGTAGGGGAGGCTGGCCTGCCTAGATGGTGGCGATGGTCTCATATGACCTCAGGAATTCTCTTTCAACCAAATCCTGGCCTAGAAATCACATTTTAGGAAGGACATTAGGAAAAATTGGAAAACGGCCAGCCAAGGTAACCAGAATGGGTAAGGACCTAGGGATGTTTAGCTGGAGAATGGAGAAGATAGAGCAGGCAAGAACAAGATGCTAGATCTGGAAGTGTTTGAAGGGTTGTCACCCAGAAGCATGTCAACTTACTCTGTTTGGCCCTAAAGGACAAAACTGATAAAGTCTCAGTTACAAAGAAGAAAATTTATACCTGAAAGAAAAGAAAATTTTGATTAACAATGTGTTTTTGAAATGTAGAATGGGATTGTCTTGGGAGATAGCGAGGTCTTCAGAGGCCAAATGATCACCTGTCAGGTATATTTGTAGAAGGGATTCCTGGACTCTCAGGTCTCTTCTAGTTCTGAGACTATTCCTCTAATTTTGAGAAGTTCATATTAAAGAGACAGTAGATACATTAGAAAAAAAAACACATTCAATAGATCTGGATTTGAACCCTAATTTTGCCACTGACTAGTTATTTTACTTAAGGCAAGTTAGCTAATTTCCTTGAGTCTCACTTTTTTTTTTCTTCTGTGTAAGGAAGGGATTTCAGAAACCCCTTTGTTTCTGAGGTCCTTTGTATTCTGACTCATGAGCCAAAATTCTCAGCCACATCTCAACCACAAGTCCCATGATACTTGTTCAACTATTCAATACTGACTTCTCTTTCTCTCATTGGGGGAATGGGACTTATCCTAGCCACCATCCTTTGGTTACGTGATACATGAACGGGAAGATGATGTTAATATGGATGCCACTGGGTTCCTGGAAGTCAGCCCACCAGTCACTGCCAATGGCATTTTTTATCCCTTGGGCAGGATTCTCATTGGTGACGGCAGCTTGCCCAGGTAAGGAGTAAGTTTGAGACTTTAGCTCACAGAGCAAATGTGAAAAGTCCTTTTCCCTACCCTATACATGTCCCTAGTCTTGATAGTAATTGGTCATTTGTATTCAAGTATTTTTTTAAAATATTGACTGTATGCAAGACATTTTGCTGGGGAAAAGTCAGAATCAGTAAACATTAAGTGCCTACTATGTGGCAGGCCCTGTGCTAAGCACTAGGGTTACAAAAAAAAAAACAAAAGATAGTTCCTATCTTCAGGGAACTCACAATTTAATGCAGGGGGGAAAGGAAACAATGGTTGATATGGTGGGACTGATGAGAGCTCAAGAAAGAAAGAGGGACCCCAAGACTGGAGTTCCCTGCGTGGGCCATCTGCAAAACAATTCATGAACTCAAGAATTCTTGAGGTCAAAGTGGTAAATATTTATCACACTTTTCAGTGGGCAAGAGTTTCTAGGGAAACTGCAATTTGAATGGGGTACAAGTAAAGTTTGTGTAGGATATTTTGTTGTAAGACATATGCCAAGTGATTACTAGGTGATTCAAGGCAGGGTTAAAGAGGGGTTAAGGGGTGATTCTTAAAGGAGCATGCACTTTTGAGATCTACAGCACAGCTATTTTACCCAAAATTCACTGGGAAATAGCCCAAGAGGGGGCCTATGTGGAGGTGTGGTTTTAGGCCTGAAAAGTCACTGTCAACTAGCAGTTAGGGCTGGCTCAGAAATACCAGGCTGATCTCTTCAGTGTCTTGTTAGACAAGATAAATGTAAAAGAGTATATGTAGCTCTAAGTCTAGGACACATATGATTGGTCAATGAGTAGTAAATGTTATGACCCACTACATAACTGATTCAAATGAACAAATTCTATAGATACAGCCTGGCTACTGTAGCAGGAAGAGAAATTATGGTGTTTTGCTGGGATAGGCTATTCTGGGGCTGGGGAGAAATTTTGACGCTAGGGAGAAATGTGGTTTTAAAATTGTGGTCTAAGCACCATCGGGACCTGTACCATGAGAAAGACTGAAGGACAAATCAACATATACATTAACATATAACAAGTATAGAGTGCATAAGAACTTCCCAAAAAGGGTTTGTATAAGCTAATCTGTGGAGCATTTGTTAAGCTCCTAATGATGTACAAGGTACTCTTCAGACAAGGGTAGATAGAGGCAGGGGAAGGAAGCTCTCTCAAGAAGCTTAGAGATATTCCTTCTACATCAAGAGGTTTAGGGGTACATTTCCCCTCCCCGCTTTACTGCCCCCTCCACTCCCACAATCTGGAAAATTTGTGTAAAATGTTTTTGGCCCTCCCTTTGTATCAGAGAAGAAATTTGAATTTTTTCCTTTTATGGGATGTTTTACAGTACTTCATTATGAAATACTGTTGATATCATATAATACTATACATATCTTTTACGCATTTTTGAGTTTCTAAACTTTTTCTGTGTCACCTGTTGGCCTTTGCATGTCGTCTGCAGCTTCCACGAAACACTCCCCCCAAAATTCTCGTTTAATTGCTTATGCTGGCCTGTGATATATCAAAATTGAAATGGGGAAAGCCACAAAGTGGAAGGTACATTTCTACTGATCTCAAGTGGATGGGAAAAGGCTTATTGGAAGACATAACTTTAAATCGGGCTTTTGGGGGATGTTGGTGTGATAGTAACAAAAGAGCACTAAACTTGGAGTCAGAAGACTTCTGTCACTTTCTGTGTGAACTTTGGTGAATCAGTTTATTCCTGTGAGGCTTTGCTCCTTCCTGGGTTTTTATGAGGCAAGGGTGGGATTAAAACAGACTGTCCTTGAGATCACTTCCAGTTCTGAATCCTAAGACCTGATGGTCTTGGAATCTAGATTCTGGGAATGGGGGAAAAAAGATCTTTTGGATCCATGGATTTAGAACCAGAAGGGATCTTAGAGGTCATCCTAAGTATAGCCCACCCCCTCCCTCTTACAATTGAGAAAACAGATTCCCCTAGAAGGAAGAGAATTGGGTCCCCTGACTTCAGACACAACATGATAAGACTTCCATTCTGTGTGCAGGACTTGCTGTCCAAGTTAGGAAAGACCCTCATGACTTAATTACTAAAGTTCCCTCAGTCTGCCTTCTCTGAAATAGGCAGAGGGAGACCCCTCCTTTCCTTGTAGGGGCAGGGAGCCTATGGGGGTGACATACTGCATTCATTGTTGAGGTTTAGAGTTGGGAGATCTGGTTCAGGTGGGAAAGAATACACTTAGATGATTTTTTCCCCCCCGTAACCAAGGGGAACAGCAGGCTAGACCTGGAAGAAAAATGAGTAATTTAGAGAGGAGGAACAGGGACTTTTTTTTTTTTTTTTAGAGAAAGACAAAGGAAACTTTGAGCCGAGATGAGGGAGAAAAGGAATTTTGTAGTCCAGGATAAGAGGAAATCTTATGGTATTTCAAGATGAGGGGAGAAGAGACTTTGAGATACCCTCGGACCCAGGAGGGTCTTCCAAGGTACAGGAAAAGTAACCTTTAACATTAACCCTTAGGGCACCCCTTTGTATCCACATCATTGTCAGTTGGTAGATGGGTTGGTTATTTCTGTGGAATTGTTTTTTAGCCTCTTTTCTCTTCTTTCTCTCTCCCCATAGAAAGCCAGTCTTAGAAAGATGTGGGGTCAACGATGACCTCCCAACACCTAGGAGTTCTGTGAACCCTGGGCAAGTCACTTTCAGGGTATCAGATAATTCTCTGGGATTATAAATGGTAGAGAAGGTGCCAGCCTGCATCAGCCAATGAAGCCAAAAGTCCAGTCCCTATTTTGTCCTTGTATCCTTCATTAGAAGGAATGGCCCCCAAGGAAGGGAAGTAGACTTATTTAGACTGAGGACAGTAATAAAAACAAAATATAGGGTTGGTTTTTTTTTTTTAATGGAAACTGAAATGGATACAACGCTGAATGGTGACCTGAATCCCTCACGTGGGCAGAGAAGAATCTGTGGTGAGCCTCCGGGTCCAGGATTCCCATCCTATGGCTTCTGCCTGCCTCCCTCCTCCTATATGTGTCCTAGCTTTCCTCAACTCTTGTATTTCTTAGGGAAAACATCCCAGAAGTGAACCTAAAGTTGCGGAGCTTCATCTATGCCCAGAAAATGCAACACCCCCTGGAGCTCTTCTCGGCATGGCTTCTGGAGGGCAATGTGAAAGAATTCCTGACCTTTGTCCCTGCCAATGATGGAAAGGTACAGGCAGGAAATGCCCAGTTCATCCAGCCCAGCTAAGGCTGGCAGTGTGTGGGGAAAGGGTAGTACCTAATGGAGGTCTGAACTATGTTAGCGAGTAGCTAAGTGGACTAGAAGTTAACCCATACACACATTGTAGAAGGAGAAACTAGGTGACTGACTGCATAGTCCAGTAGAAAAAACTTTGGAGTTGGAGAAATCAGGTTCAAATTTTAACTCTACTACAACAGGCTGTGTGGCCTTGGGTGAATTAGTTTAACCTTTCTAGAGTTTGTGTCCTCTCCTTTTTAAAATGAATGTTGGACTCAAATGGCCTCAAGGGATCCTTCGGGCCATAATTGTCTGACCCTAAGTAGGGATCCCTTCATTTGTGTTGGTCACCTCAGTCCCTCTACCCTTCCAAAGGGGAATCTCAACAAAAAGCCAAAAACCCCGGACAATTATGAGTCTAGGTACACACCCCCAGCCCTCTCCTCACAATCTACCTCTTAAATTTCTAGTCTGCCAGGATCCATGGTGAGGAGACTTATGATGACCTCTTCCTCAGAACGTCACATCCGCAAACTTGAGCACCTGTTGTGTACTGATCTAAAGAGTAGCCACCAGAAGCTAGTGGCCTTCCCCTCCCCTCAGGAAGAATGGCCGAGTGCCTACACCTGTGCTCTGACCTCCACCAGGTCCTCCCCACTGAAAACCTGCAAATGGGACCCATGGTCAAACAGCCCTTTGTCACTCTGTCCTTTCTCTTCCTAGGGCTTCCGGCTGCTCCTGGCTAGTCCCAGGGCCTGCTATGAACTGTTCAAGCTGGAGCAAAGACAAGGGCATGGGAATGCTTCTGTGCTAGACACAGTGGATGAAAAAGTGCTCCATTATGCTGGTATTTCCCTTTCTCTCATCCCCCCAACTCCATCTGAACCATAACACAAGCTCCCCCAATGCAGCACAGGCCTCACAGGCATATGGGGAGGTGTTTAACGGGCACCCAAAGGTAGACCTTTATGGACTGCTGGCCCCCAGTGCTATGAACTCAGATCAGTCAGCAAGCATTTATTATTAAGTACCTCCTGTGTGCCAGGCATTGGCACGCAAAGATGGAGGTGAAATGATCCCTGCAAAGCAGCCATCAAGCAATCTTGGCCAAGAAAGTACCAAGTGCTAGAATAAAATGCTATGGGAAAGTTGTGAGGTTTTTTTGTTTTGTTTTTTTTTGCTGTTTTTTGAAAGAGAATACTCATAGGCGGGCATAAATGGCAGTGGAGAAGGAGAGGTCAGGCAGGGCAGAATGAATTGGAGATGGCCACTAGGATATCAGAGTAGTTGTGGCTAGCAGGCATTTTCGGGAGAAATGGTGGCTGGGGAAGTGTATGAGTGTAGTTCGGGGAACTATGAGGATGAATAAGATCCCAGAGGAAGGATAGGAAGAGGAGCTGAGGGCCTTGGTAGACAGGAGGATACGACCACATTTCTATGGGTCAGAAGGGGAACAGGAGCTTGGTGTCTCTGTCCTAAGGTGCTTTCTGGCTTCTTGCCCCATGACTCTCCTGGTGAAGGATGCCCTCCAGCCTTGTCCATGCCCCTCCCCACCACCTCCTTCCCCCTCTCACGATTCTGATGGCAGCTGCTCATGTTGATCCTTATTACCTTGCCTTGTCTTTTCCTCCAGAAAGGGTGAAGATGAGCATCGATGAGATCTTGGCTGATAAATTCTTGCAGAGGCAGAATGACTACGTAGAGGTATTGGGGAGGGTGGAAGGAGAAGGGCCAGCATGCCAGGGTGTGTCCAAGCCTGGCCTGCTGCCCATTCCTGGCTAGGGTCAGAGGCTGGCAGAGGCCCCTTGGTCAATAATTGTAGATACAGACTGGAATTTAACCCCCTCTTCTATATTGTACCTCCTGGCCTGTGTTGTAAGACTGACTTAGGGCAAGAGCTAAAGCTAACCTGGAAACCAAATCCACAGATGTGAGTCATGTGCTACAGGCCTGACATGGGAAGCTTTTTTTTTTTTTTTCCTTTTCCAGATAAAATCATTGCCCCTCTACTGAGAGGTGATGTGTTGCAGCAAAGTTAAGAGCTGGTAGGCAGGAGACCTAGGCTCAAGTCCTTGGCCTACCGCTGACTCACCACATGATATGGGCATGTCCCATTTCCTTTCTGGGTCTCAGCAACCTCATTTATCAAAACGAACAAGTTGGATGGGATTTATTAACAAAGATCTTTTCTAAGCTCTGACTAATGCTAGAGTCTGTAACATTAAAAAAAAAAAATTCCTACTTAGATCTCAAGAAGATTGTTGGAAAAACGTAGGATTTGAAGCCAGACAACCTGAGTTCAAATCCTGACTTCCCCAGCCTTGGTTTGTTCATCTGTAAAATGAAGGTTGGGTTAGGCGACAAAGTTCCCTTTCTGGCCCTATGACACTTTTCTTCCTCTGTCTCTATGTCAAGACTTGCATTGCTTATAACCAAAGGGTGCTAGAGGCGGAATTGGGGCTCTCGGAGAGAGACATCATCTATATTCCCCAGCTGTTTCGCTTAGGCTGGATCTGGGATCCCACCATCCAAAAAGAAGTGCTCCGAGCAGGGCATCTCTTCCCCAACATGGTAAGGAATACAGCAGGGGTGTGCAGGGAGTAGGCTGTATTTGACACTTGGACTTCTTGACTCTGTACCTAGCACTCCATCCATCATACTACCTATCTGTAGGGGCAGGCAGATAGGTGAGTTTGGAGCTAGGTCTCCAAGGAAGTTGGGTAAGCTGAGGAGAGAGGGCATTCCAGGCATGGTGATTGAGCCTAAGGCATGGTGGATCACACATGAAGAACATCAAGGCTACCACCATATCGTGCAAAGAGAGGAGTAAAGTGTAAGAAGCCTTTATAATGACAGATTCATATTTGATCGTAGGGGTAATAGGGAACCACTGGAGTTTGAAGGTGGGGAAGGGAGGTAACAGTAAGACCTGCATTTCAGGAAAATCCCCTTGGCAGATGTGCAGAGGATGGATGTGGGCAGGAAAGATTTGAGTCAGGGATACTAATTAGAAGTCATTTGAATGATCCAGGGGAGAGGTGATGCTGACACAGACCTGAGGTATGGTAGTGGATGTGTGAGTAGAAAGAAAGGGAATCCGTGAGGGATCTATCTATACAATGAGATTCCAGCAACAGATTGGATTTATGGGGAAAATACGAGAGAGGAGTTAAAGACTACAGGGGAAAGGTTAGGGTTGGTCAGGAAGATCTGGGAATGCTCAGCATGGTGGTGGTAGATGAACCGTGGCAGCTGATGAGATCACTGAGCGCATGATGGAAAGGAAGGAGAGTAGAGGGCCCCAGCAAGAGTCTGGTCTGTAATGTCCAATTGGTAAGATGGGACTAGAACCCAGAAGAGACCAAGCCCTGGATATGAGATGCTAAGAGGTAAGTGCATGTTGGGGGATACCCATTGTCTGAGGGTGGGATGTGGAAGACCCAACAAATTACTGGGATGGTGCTCAGATGCTTATTTCCTGCCAGCAGGTCACCTTTCAACACTTGAAATACCTAGAGTTTTCCTAAACAGCTGCCTGAGGCCAGATTTAAACCTAAATCTTCCTGACTCTGGTGCAGTTATTGCAGTAGATAAGAGTGCCAACCTTGGAGTCAGGAGGACCTGAGTTCCAATCCAACCCCAGACACTTACCAGCTATGTTGTCCTGGGCAAGTCACTTAATCCTGTTTGCCTAAATTTCCTCATCCATAAAATGAGCTGGAGAAGGCAATGGCAAACCACTCCAGTATCTTTGCCAAGAAAACCCAAAATGGGGTCATAAAGAGTTGGACATGGTTGAAAAATGACAACTTCCTGACACCAGGCCCAGCACTCTATCCACTGTGCCACTAAGGGACACTAAGGCCTCTTCCATCTCTGATTCTGTGAGTCTA
Source organism: Bettongia penicillata ogilbyi (assembly GCA_023548195.1). Lineage (NCBI taxonomy): Eukaryota > Metazoa > Chordata > Mammalia > Diprotodontia > Potoroidae > Bettongia > Bettongia penicillata. The sequence continues at coordinate 230,708 of JAJHZJ010000029.1, forward strand.
TAATAGGTCTTCCTTCCTCTCTTTTAGAACTTTTTGCTTGAAAGTGACCCAGACTCTCAGTACTGCTGATTTGCACACTGCATTGACTATCTCCTAGGTGAAGGGATTAGCACTTCTTGCCCCCAGATGTTACTTGAGGGATCTCTACCCTTCTGTTTTCTTTTTGCCACAGTTGAATATGATCGTCCTAGGATCTTACCTGGGGATCCCCAAACCCTTCGGGCCCTTAGTCAATGGAGTCTGCTGTGTGGAAAAAAAGGTCCAGAGCCTGCTGGAACCGTTGGGCCTGAATTGTCTTTTCATTGGGGAATTCTTTGGTCATCAAGAAGATCTGGGGGATGCCTACTATTGGTTCAACATCCGCCGGGAACCATTACGCTACAAATGGTGGAACTTTATAATATGATGCGTCCTTTCCTGCTCTCTTCTCTGCCCTATCTGATGCCCATGTACAGGGTGGTAGCAGAAATTTTCTCCACTACTGCAGTATCCATCTAGTCTTCTGGACAATCTCTAGCCTACAGTGACAGTCAAGGGCCATGTCTCTTCAGATCAGGAGACTGAACCCTAATCTGCAATGGGGTATAATCTCTGCCTTAAGAGACATCTTGGATAGTTGAACACTTGGCCTTTACCCATCTGGTCCTCTTGTCCAGTCCATTTTATGGTGGTGGGAGTGGCTAAATAACTCCCCCTAGAGATGTTACTTATGGCTCAAACCTTGGCTGAGAATTTGAGCAAATATTCAATAAAGCCCCTATTTCATCCAAGTGGCAGCTTCTTTATTATGGGGCTGGGCTAGGGAACAAAAAAAATCCTATTTAAATGTTTCTTTCTTAGCCTTCTGAAGAAAGTATGACCTAAATGTGAAACAACATGGTGTAAGGGAAAACATGTTGGACTTGGAAGTTGAGAAATCTGGTTTTAAATGTACTAGGTTGAGACAAGGGGCAGGTCGGATCCTCACGTACATATGATCCTGGTATCAATCTATGTCCTCTGTGCTACCGTAGCCAGGTCTGAGATGTGTTTGGAGGCTGGGTTTATTTTTGTTTTCTCCGAAGACTAGTTGATTCAGAGGAAGACATTTAAGGAAAGAGGATAACGTGTATTTTCCCCTACACACAGGGATACTTCACAGTAACTATACCATTGGTGGGAGGAGGGACCAACCACAAGGAACGTGAGACCAGGAAATAAGGGTGGCCAGGGCAATTCCTACTGGTGATGCTATGGAGATACCAATGTCTTCTAAGATCACAGAGTCGCTCCCTGTTGTGAGACTCTGCTATTATCTACTAAGGGACAATGTAGCTTTTCTCCCCACAGAGGGCAGGATTGTCTAATTCTTTAGTTTATAGCCTTGGGATTATCATAGCTCTTTCATGAGGTTTACCCCAGATGGCAGTAACCAGTCAAATAGCTGGATAAACTATTGGACCTTTTAAATCTTTCAAATGCCTTTTCTCTTACTACCCACTCAGGATCTGCCTCAACTCTTACAGGACTACAGTTTGACTTTCTGTCTCCTGCTAGTTATGATATATACAAGTCTACTTTGGTGTAAGGGTGTCTACTTATAACCGTTATTAGGTATCATTAACCTACCTACCTCACAGGCTTGTCATAAAAACGAGAAGTAAGATTGGACAAGGATAAACATGTCCTAATTTTTAAAATTGGGAAGAGGAAAACAATTACTTTGATTCCTGGGAAAATTCTGCAATGGATCCTTAAAGATGGATACTTAATGTCTCGAAAGAGAAGTGGTGATTACAAAGGGCTGACATTTCAGCATGCACAGGTCACAAAAGAGACTAATCTTGTTGCTTTTTTTTTTTATATAGGATTACTAAACTTAAGTATTTACTAGTTTAACTTGCTACTTAATGTAAGGGAAGTGCTGTGGATATAGTTTAATTTTAGCAAAGTTGTTAATAACTGATAACCATACTATCCTTGGAGAAGGCATATGGACTGGACAAACTCGAATGATAGCTAGTCCCAAAGTACAGTTGATAACATCATAGCAGAAGTCTCCAGTAGAGTTCTCCAGTCTTAGCCCTAGTCTGGCAAACATTTAATCACTTGGATAATGGCATGTATAACATGCTCATAAAATTTTTAGATGACACAAAGACAGTTAACATGCTGGATGACAAGCTCAGGATCCAAAAAGATCTTGACAGGCTAGAGTATTAGGGTGAATCAAGCATGATGAAATCTGGTAGGATAAATCATTGACTTTACAAGTACAACGTGGAGAAGGACCATATTAGATGACAGTTATTCTGAAAAAGATCTGGGGTTCTTAAGACACTATAGTGGGATATGGCAGATAAATAATCTTGTGAGATCTATAGAGAAATGATCATTCCACTGTGCTCAGACCTGGGCAGATAAATGGATGGAGTGATGAGGTCAACACTGGGTACTGCAGTTCACAAAAGTCATTGATTAGCTAGTGTCCAGAAGCAGGTCACTAGGATGGGAAAGAGCCTTGAGGTTGTCCTATGAGGAATAGGGAATATTTATCCCACAGGGAAGGCTTGTGGGGGTGGAGGGGGGAGCACATGATAGATGTCATTAAGTATTTAAAGGTCTGTTTTGTGGAGAAGAGATGAGATTTTATTTGTTTGGCCCCAGAGGGAAGACAGAGAAGCAGGACAGACTATACCAAGAAAAGAACGTAGACTTGAAGACCTGACAAACTTCCCAATGCTTACAGCTGAATCGAGGTGGACAGGACTCACCTTGAGAAAGAGAGATGAGGTCTTCCTCGTAGGAGACCCGCAAGCAGAGACCACTTGTTAAATATTTAGGGGGGATTCCTTTGGAGCACTAAGATCCCTTCCAGCTCTCAAATTCTGGGATTCCTTGGATCTTAAGGTACCTTAATGTGCTAAGAAATCTTTATTATTCTCATTTTTACAGATGAGGAAACTAAGGCCCAAGTAAAAGTGACTTTGCTAAGGATTAGTAAGGCAGTTAAGTGTTAGCAATCTAACTGCCATCTCCTAGCTCCAATTCCAGCACCGAGGCTCCCTTTGCATGTTGACATGTCCTGTTCTCTCTGGGGCTTATACTCCAACTTTTTCCTTCAAGACAGAGAATCGAGTTGAGTACTGAGGAAAAGTAGTAGTAGTAGGAAGAAAATAAGCATTTGTTAAGTGCCTATTATGTGTCAAGCAGTGGTAAAAACCTTACAAATTTTATCTCATTTGATCCTGATGGCCTTGAGAGACAATTGCTGTTATTATCCCAATTTACGGATGAAGAAACTGAGGCTGCGAGGTTGTGACTAGCCCTGGGTTCATCTAGCTAGTGAGTTCCTACGACAGGATTTGAACTTGGGTGTTTCTGACTTGAAGTCAGAATGTTCCAGTGTTCCATCTCCTATGCCCCTGGCTGCTTCTAGTCTGCATACATCCTGTGCCTGTACATGTTGTTTCTCCTATTAGAATGTAAGATCCTATGGTGCAGGGTCTGTTTCACTTCTGTCTTTATACTTCCCCAAGCTTAGCTCACAGGAGCTATTTAATGAATGCTTGATGGGCCAATGCCAAGACCAGAAGGAGGCACTAGAGAGCGTGTAGCCTGACAACCCAATTTTTAAAAATTTATTATCATAAATAACCCATCTGATCCTAAAGTGGTGACCTTGCACAGCACTCACTCAAAACATAGTCAAGTGTAAGTCATGTCATCATTTCTCTGATGTCAGGGAATTCAAAAACAAAGGACGAACACCACCACTCTGGGTGGTAGGGGCCATTATTATCAGGATACCCATTTTACAGAGCAGGAAACTGAGGCACAGAGGTTAAGTGACATGCCTGCACCTAACTTAATAGATGAGGAAACTGAGGCTTTGAGAGGGTACTAGCTCAAGATCATGATAGGGTGCTTGTGCTTGGACTACAGTTTTAAAAATTACATTTCAGCTGTGAGCTGATCCAACCATTTTGGAGAGCAATTTGGAACTATGGCCAAAGGGGTACAAAAATGTGCATTCCCTTTGACCCAGCAATACTGCTTCTAGGGCTGTATCCCAAAGAGATCATTAAAATGGGAAAGGTCCCACGTGTACAAAAATATTTATAGTGGCTCTTTTCGTGGTGGCCAAGAATTGGAAATCGAGGGAATGCCCATCAACTGGAGAATGGCAGAACAAGTAGTGATATATGAATGTAGTGGAATACTATTACTGTCCTATAAGAAATGACAAACAGGCAGACTTCAGAAAAACCTGGAAAGACTTATATGAACCGATGCTGAGTGAAAGGAGCAGAACCAGGAGAACATTATACGCAGTAACAGCCACAGTGTGTGAGGACTGTTTCTGACAGACTTAGCCCTTCGCTGCAATGCAAGGACTTAAAACACTCCCAAAGGACTCAAGGCAAAATACCATCCACATCTAAAGAAAGAACTATGGAATTGGAACTCAGAATGAAGCAGACTATTTTCTCTTTTGTTATGTTTTGTTTGGGTTTTTCTCATGGTTTCCGAAACTCCCATTGATTTTAATTCTTCTAAGCAACATGACCAATATAAAAATGTGTTTAATAAGAATGTATGTATAGAACCCATGTAATAAGATTGCATGCTGTCTCAGAGAGGGAAGGGGAGAAAATTTAAGACTTATGGAAGTGATTGTTGAAAACTGAAAACAAATTAATTTTTTTTTAAATCACATTTTTCCCTTGCTTCAAAAAACTATCCTTGATAGTTTTCTCCCCAGTCCAAGACTCCATACCTAGCAATAACTCATATGTGGGGCTCAGTAAAATAAACTCTACAAGCTGACCTCTGAAGAAATTCTCTTGTAAAAACAGGACTCTTTTGTAACCACAGAATTATCATGTATTGATTCCCAAAGTTATCATATTCAATCCAGAGATCAAGCTATAGCCATAAGCTCTCAAAGCTCTCTTGCTACAGGCATAACAGATCAAAAATACACCTCTGAGAAAGAAACCCTTTCCCCTGGTTTCCAGTAGTGAATAATGCCTGTGACCAAGGTTGTAAATTAGCACCTAATTAGCATATCCGCCAGATAATCCACTACTTTTCCTATATAATCTTTCCTGTTATATTACAAGTTCCCTAAGCTCTGCCCACCATATTGGCATTACAATAAACAATAAACCTTTGCCACCTTGACTTAAAGAATACTTGATACAAACCACCCTCTATTCTGGTCTTTTTTCAGGGGGGAGAGGGGAGGCTGAACCTCTCAAACTGTGTCTGCTCTCTGGGCAGCCCCCAGAATAGTTCCATCCATTCATCCACCAGGAGAGGTAAGGCGAGATGGAACCAGCTCTGATTCAGATCGGGGTGCTGGTCAGAGCTTCTCCTGGGTGGAGACCTTGTCACAAGGAATGTGGTTCATTCTTCCTTAAATAGTGTAATTAGATAGCCAGGGCTCAACACGTGTGGGAGGCAGTGCAGGGGAGCAGAATGTCAGATGACAAGCACATGTCTCCTAGGTTCTTCTTTTCCCATCAGGGAGTTCACCCATCATGTGAGGCACTGTCTCCTGTCAGTCAGGTCCCTAATTGGGGCTCCATGGACATATGAGTTAACAGACAGGTCCTTAATCAGAATTATCTTCGATGCCCGGGACTCTCCTTCCCTTCTAAATTGTAGCTCCTGAGTTGGTCTGGATTACTGAGGAGTGGCGCACACCCGTTGTCACTGCGGAAGTTAAAAAATGGGCATAAATATCTGATGCTAGGGGCCCAGGACCCCGCAATAATCTTTTAAAACTATCCCTGGCAGTACCCTCTCAGAGAAAGCTTTTCTCTTTCGGGAGGCCCCAGAAAATTCTAACAGCATCCAGCTCTCCTCATAATCCTAATGGTTTTCTTCTAATGAACAGTCTTTCCCCATGCCCCACTCTATTTCTTGCTGGGCTCATGGGACTTCACTTTCTGGTGTCCTCTCTCCTTCTTGTCTATGGGGCTCTAACCTTGAGGGCCATACCCACCACTTCTCTGGTCCTCCAAGGGTGTTTTTCTTGAAGGCTTAGGGTTCTTCTATACCTTGTAGGGTGACAGTCCCATTCTCCCAGGGTTTCTGACAACATCAATTTGGAGTCAGAAGAACAATTTATCGAGTCCAGGCCCCTCATTTTACTAAAAAAACAGAGGCCCAGGAAAGGTGAGTGATATCTCGGAATTTCACAGTAGGGAGGAATTTGAACCCAGGTCCTCTGTCTTCACAGCCAGCAACGGTATTCTTTCTACCCAACGACAGCTTACTGACTACTTGGTCTCAATTGGTTAAGGGTGGTAGTAGAATGTGGAGGAGAGATTTCAAAGGAGAGCCTGTATAGAGCTTGTAGAAACAACTTTAGGTCGGGAATATCATCTAAGTGGCATTCCAAGGGCCTATAATCACAGAGACCCTTAGGATCAAAACCATAGGGAATACCAGGTAGGGGCTCAGGCTGGTGAACTGCAGCCATGACAATGCCAAAGATGCTGCCAAGTTTTCCCTATAAATATGGAATGTAACTATTTCTTGCCTCCATTTTACAGAAGAAACTGAGGAGAGGTAGAGACTAGTTTAGAGTTATATGATGAATGTGCCTGAGAAATATTGTCTACTGGAAAAGAAGGCTGGCTTTGGAGTCAGTGGAGCAGGGATCAAACCCTGCATCAGTTACCAGCTATTTAGCCTGGAGTGAGTCACTCCATTTTCTAGGGAACTTGACTGATTTCAGTTCCAAAAACAGCAAGCATTCCACCTCCCCTCCAGGGATAGGAAATTCACTCTTGGTCAAGGTAGGTCATAGCACAGTAAAAGCTACATTAAATTTCGCACTTATACAGCGCCCAAGTGTGTCAGCCTCCCTATAGCACCTCTTTGTTGTTCCTAGCTCTGGACTCTGGAAGTACAGATCTTTTGTCAAATGAGTAATGGAGACCATCAATGGTGTCTTCCAATTATTATCTCTATGATCTTATCATCCAAATGGCTAAAAATCCCATGTCCTTGTCTAGCACAACCTATCCAGACCATGAATGTCCAGCAGATTCAAGACACAGAGCTCTAAAAACCAAGTGATTGATTTTGAACAATTAGAAATATTAGAACACGGGATGTCAGAGCTGGGAGGGCCCTTAGAACATAGAATGTCAGAGCTAGGAGGACCCTTAGAACACAGGATGTCAGAGCTGGGAGGGGCCCTTAGAACACATGATATCAGAGCTGGGAGGGGCCTTAGAACACAGGATGTCAGGGCTGGGAGGGGCCTTAGAACACAGGATGTCAGAGCTAGGAGGACCCTTAGAACACAGGATGTCAGAGCTGGGAGGGGCCCTTAGAACACATGATATCAGAGCTGGGAGGGGCCTTAGAACACAGGATGTGAAAGTCAGGTCTTCAATCACCATGTGCATGTTGACTATTTCCAGATGAGACACCTGAGGTTGGGAGTCACAGAAGCACAAAATGATAGCCATCCAAGGAACACTGACCAGGTTAAGCACATTAAAAAAAATTTTAATAGTAAATTTCAGCTCCATCCGGTCAGCTTCTGCTCAAAGCATTGCTGATGATCTAGAAACAATGGCCGCCCCTGCTGACCAACGTGGCTGCTGAGTCCCATGGACAAGAGTCCTAGGGGACCATGACAATTAACTTTCCATTAATGGCTGGAGGCCTAGTGCCACCTTGTGGTCCATTTCACACACAGCGAATTAAACTCGGCATGGGCTTCAATGACAGACTTCCTCCAGTACCTAGCTGACTCTCTGTATGCAGCTCCCATTTATTAAACAGCTTTTGAACTGTGATGGGCGAAATTAACCAACATGGACACACAGGGAACTCACCGACCAACTTCAACGTTTTAAAAAATATCTAAATTAAAAAGAAAGGCAAACAATCAGTACCTATCATACGCAGGGAACATGCTAAGCACAGAGGAGACAGATGAAAATGTGAAGTAGTCTACATAGCCATGTGCTTACTTTTTAACTAGAAAAAAATGAGAATGTGCTCTAGTCCTTTAAACAGTGGCAGGAGTGCAAAAGTTCAGGATGCGTTGGGGACTAAGCGGTATCAAAGAATTAAGGATTTTTAAAAATGATATTGTATAAAATCACTTTGTTCTCAAAGGAAACCAGTGACCTCATGGGAGTGCCGATGTTTCGACTTGCAGGTGAAGTGGATTTAAGTGAGGCATGGCTATGCAAGGTCACCAACCTCACTCTCTCCTCCAGAGCCATCTGGGTCCAGCGACAAGATATAGATCAGAATGACCAGACAGAGGCCAGGATGCAGCGGGAGATCTTGGCTTTTTTAAACTAAGACCATTGCTAAGTCTGCTTGACTGAAGCAAGGCCCATTAGTGATTAAGGTTAGGTAAGATTCTTGTTCTAGATTTGTCCTTAAATGAAGTTAAGGTTTACCCAGTTAAAAAAAAAATCAATCTGGGAGGGGAAGATCCTCAGGGTTTCTGGCCAAAACAGAGACAATTGCTATTTACATTCACTCTGAGCCAATCAGGGCTCAAATAATGACAAACTGAGGCTTGGGCTGGGACCTCCTGTTGGCTAATCAATGGGAACCAGAATGAAGGACTTTTTAGAGATGGTCCTTAAAAAGAAAAACCACAAGATATTTAATATTTTTATAAATGAACAATTTATAAATTTATTTAAAATAAATTTATAAATTAATAAGAATTTTATATTGTTTTAGCAAAAATTTATTCCTATAAATTTTATAGCAATTGCTTCTGATAAGGCCTCATTTCTCAACTATATAGAGAACTGGGTCAGATTTATAATACAAGCCATTACCCAATTGATAAATGGTCAAAGGATATGAACAGTTTACAGATGAAGAAATCAAAGCTCTCAATAGGCATATGAAGAAATGCTCTAAATCACTATTGATTAAAGAAATGCAAATTAAAACAACACCAAGTTACCACTTCACATTTAATCATGCTGGTTATTATGACAAGAAAGGAAAATGATAAATATTGGAGACGTGGGAAAATTGGGACACTAATGCACTGTTGGAGTTGTGAACTGATCTAACCATTCTGGAGAACAATTTGAAACTATGCCCAACGGGCAACCAAACCTTTGATCCAGCAATACCATTACTGTATTCCAAAGAGATCATTTAAAAGGGAAAAGGATGTACACATGCAAAAATACTTACAGCAGCCTTTCTCGTGGTGGCAAAATATTGGAAACTGAGGGGATGCACCCATTAATTGGGGCATGGCTGAACAAATTGTGGTATATGAACGTAATGGAATACTATTGTGAAATAAGAAATGATGAATGGAAAGACTTCAGACAAACCTGGAAAGACTTGTACAAATTGATGCAAAGTAACATAAGCAGAACCAGGAAAACATTGTACACAGTTAACAGTTTTATGATGATCTACTATGAATGATTCAGCACCAAGGACTCAGGAAGGAAAATGCTATCTACATCCAGATAAAGAATTAATAGACTCTGAATGCAAATCAAAGAATACTTTTTCTCGCTCTATTCTTTTCATGGTTTTTATTTTTCTTTTGATCTGTTTCTTCTTTCACAACTGTGATTAATACAGAAATATGTTTTACATGATAGCACATGTATATTGAGTACCATTTTAGGAAGAGGGAGGGATGAAGGAAAATTTAGAAACTCAAAATCTTGAAAAACCAAATGCTAAAAAAATTGTCTCAGCATGTAATTAGGGAAAAATACTATTTTTAAAGTTAAAATAAAATTATATTCCTTTGGGCAGAGCATCTACAAGTAAGGCTATGATTCTCCATGTGGAGAGGAAGAGGAGGGAGGGAGGGAAAAGAAGGAGGGAGCTGTTGCCCAACTAGAACTGGCCAGTGGTCCCCCATGGGGCAGTTACTAGCACTCACAGTCCTTGTTCTCGAAGAGGACCATGACACCAGGAATGAGATATGATTTGTAAGTAAATTGGATTTAAGTGAGGCAAATGCACCAGCCTCACTCTCTCCTCCAAAGCCATCTGGGTCCAGTGCCAAGATAGAGATCAGGATGACTGGAAATGGCCCCGGAAGTAGTGGGAGACCTTGGCCTTTTTAAGCTCTCCCCTAGGACTCAGTTTGTCTGAGGTAAGGCCGTTCGGTGATTAAAGGCTAGGTAAGATCTGAGACAAAAGATGGCCTAGTTTCCCTTCACAAAAGAATCATTCTGGGAAGACCTCAGAGTTTCTGGCCAGAAAAGAAACATCACTATTTACACTCACTCTAAGCCATCAAAACCCAGACAGTGAGCAGGTAAGAATTGGCCTGGGCCCTACTTCCTGGTCAATCAATGAAAGCCAGAGTGACTTAGGTTTAAGGCACCTTCAAGTTTGAATCTGAATCCCAACAAGTCTTACCAAAGTCTGGTTTTTCCAGAGTTCTATTTCAAGAATCTCACATACAAGAAAACTAAAGAATCAGGGGATGGGAAAAAGACAATGAATAAGACAGAGAAGGTGTGTAATTCTCATCTTGCTTTCTTTTCCTCTGCCAAGAATGATTCTTGCATCAAAATTAAGGAGATAACTCAACATGCCTTTAGAAAGTCATAGGGCCCAGACATGCTACATCCCCTGGTCCTAAGTGACAGACATAACAGCAGAGCCAGTGACACCTGAAAGCTAATGAGACAGGTGTTACAGGAATGTAAAAGGGCAATATCCCTATTTTCTTTTTTTTTCAGTTCTACTGACTTCTTTTGCTTTTGTATACTTTTACATACCTTATATATATACACTTCATGTATTTATACTTTATATACTTTTTCTTTCAATATATCTTTTCTCCCATCTCTCCCAGAGGGCTAATCCATCACTCTACTTACTACACTATGCTAAGCACTAGGGTTCCCAAAAAAGACTTAAGACAAGCCCTGTCCTCAAGGAGCTCGGTCCAAAGCCCCTAATAGGAACAGTGGGCGCAAACAAGATAGAGACAGAATAATTGACTGAGAAAGTACTGCCATCAGCCTCCTGTGTAAGGAAACCACAAATTAGAGATAAGGAGGGTGGCAGACAAGAGGGGTGGTCAGGAAAAATGCCTTGAGGCAGGAGGTGGACTGTATTGCTGGAGGAACATCAAGGAAGTCAGTGTCTCTGGATGAGGGAGAACCAAGGGGTTGGGGGAAGGAGGGAAGGAGGTGTTAAGATGGCAAGGGAAAAGGACACTAGTTATGAAAGGCTTTGAATGGCAGAGGATTCCTTATTTGATCCCAGAGATGACAGGAAGCTATTGGTACTATTAATTGGAGGTGGGGTAGCCTCACTCAGCCTCAGAGGTGATGGCATGGCCAGATCTGTACTCCATGAAGATTATTGTGACATCTGAATGGAGGAAGGACTGGAGAGGTGGTCAACTTGCTAAAACAGAGGAAAAGAAAAGCTTTCACCTTCTTTCCAGTGGCATTGGGTGACGCCTCATATATGAAAATGTTTGCGGAAGGTTATCCTAACAAAGAAAACAAAGCACAGAACAGATGTTGAGGCATCAGTTTTTCTGTTAATGTCCTGGGGGTTTCAGGCGGAGCTAGATGACAGAGAATAGAACCTTGAGCCTGGAGTCAGGAGGACCTGAGTTCAAATCTGCCCTCAGACACTTGACACCTACTAGCTGTGTGACCTTGGGCAAGTCACTTAACAAATGCCTTGCCTTCTCCCCTTCAAAAAAACCCCCAGCAGCCAAAAGGCAATCATAACTTGATTCCAGGATGTTCAGTCTTCATCCTCTGTACACGAATGAGCTGTGTTCAATCCTAGGGAACAACCAGGGGAGTAAAAAGCCTTGGGTCCCAGTCGCATAAGGATCAGTGAAAAAGAACTAGGAACGTGTAGTCTACAAGGAGGGAGGGCTCTCTTTGGTCCAAGAGAAGAAAAACCAGGTAAGGGGAGGCAGATAAGTCTGATGCCAAGAAAAACTTCCAAACAGAAAAAGCCAAGGCAGGAGAGGAACTTGCTCCCCCTTTGCAACCAGCTGGGTTCTACTGTAGCTGCTCTTGCCCCTATGAATCAGAATTCTGGGATCTGCTGCCAATGGGGGAGGGGGAGGGGTAAGAGCAACACCTGTTTCACTCATTTCTCTTCCCCTTCAACATTGGACTGACCCAAGGTCAGTGTTCTGACTGTGCCACCAAATATACAAGCGCTCCAGGTGGTGACTTTCCGCAGCCCCTCCCTATTGCTGTATTATATTCCAAGGTATCTCCCAGTTCTGACATTCTGTGCTAAGGGACCTCCCAGATCAGATACTGTTTTAAGATCTCTAACAGCCTATATCGCACAGCTCTAAGTCTACAGGGATGGGGAACCTATGGCCTTGTAGGTCCTTGAGTGCAACCTTTCACAGTCCAAGTTTTATGAGCAAAGCCTCTTATTAAGGGTAATTGTTCTATGAACTTTGGATTCAGCCAAAGGGTTCAACCTGAGGACTTGGAGGGTTACCTGTGGCCTCCAGGCTGCAGATTCCCCACCCCTATTCTAGGCCTACCAAAGCATGGAATTTTCTTAAGGGTTACTTTATCCTTTAAGGAATTTGCACATGACATTTTACACATTCCAAGAGGCTTAAGTGTGCAGACAAGTAAGTGGCTCGCTGGATGACCTCCAGGTGACTTGCGCATCCCAGCCTTTCACCTGGCTTTGGCTCCAACCCCACCTCTCCCCACCCTACCTAGTGCTTAGCATTTCCAGAAGTCTCTAAGCCCAGGGAGACAATCTGTCTTTGCCACTGAGGTTGCCTCCACCTTGTAGGCTGAAACAGGGGCAGTCAGAGAACCCAGATAAGATGAAGATCCCTCCCAGATGTGATTGTGGTCTTCAGCTTTGTGGGTATCGTGATCCCCTTTGGAAGTGTGATGAAGTTTTAAGACTGCCTAGAATGTTTGTAAATGCACCTAATGCCTGGAATTATAAAGGAAATCAGTGATATTGGAATAATACAGACTCCAGGTTAAGAGCTCCTGCCCTCACTGGCTTGATGAATGACAAAGCAAAGAGCCAGAAAGGAGTAAACAGTGATGTCATTTATTTAAAACATTTACTCCAAGAAATATATATATAAAAAAGACAAATTCCAGAACTAAACAAGGAAGCTTCTCTTGCCCACCCTAACCCTACCCCAGTCCACACCCCTCTGCATTCAAAGCCTTCTGGCAGCAGGCTCTTAGTTGAGGGAGGGAAAGGGGAGGGGACATCCACTTGAAAACATGATTTGTGATGATCTCTGGTCACTTTCCATCCCTCTTCACAAAGTCCTGAGAGCCAGGAAAACAAAAAGTGTACAGGACATTTTGGTTTATTTTCCCCCCCAAAACCCCTTGTTCTAAAAGGATTTTTTTTTTTTTGCTAATCAGGAAATTCTCATTCCAAAATACAAAAATGAAAGGGGGTGGAGAAACATACTCAAAAAAGGTCTCATTATACCCCTCCCCCACTTATTTTCTGGCTTCAGTCCCTTTGGCATCATGGGTATCATGACCAGAAATTTGTAGATTGACTTTGTATTTTCTCTCTTGGCAGATTCAAACATTGCTACCCACCATCCCCATCCCCCAATTATCCATCTGCTGAGGATCTATCTTTTAATCAGTAACCATTATGAGTTTCTGCTGAATGAATGTCCCTTCCTCCCCCCCTCCTACTCCATGCCCCTAAGTCCAACTGAGTTCCCCAAAAATCCAACCTTGGATTTTCAAAATCAGAACCCTTGGTGAACATGTGACAAAGAAGCAAGGTTCATCCCACCCAGACAAGACTTGTATTGGGGTCCCACATGTATGACCAGTTACCAAGGTCAGGAGCACATCCGGGGAATGAGGTTCTTAAGATGGCAGAATTTGTCAGAAGTACTCCAGCCCCAGGAAATCTACTCTGGTTGCCTTGTGTAACAAAAAAAGCTCAGGGGATGCATTCATAAAGCCGGCTCTTATTCAGGAGAAAAGATCTTTCTACAGCATGTTTCTATGCTATTATGGGGTTCCCATGGGCCATTTATCCCTCTTTGGAAGGCCAAAGTTTTCACCCAACAAAGGGAGAGATCGTTTTACAGGATGCCCAGACAAGGTGGCAAAGGGAAAAAACAAGACAAATGGATGAAGATACATTTTTGGCATTTTTAACATTTTAAGAGCATCTACAACTGGTAACAATAGCACAGAAAAGACCCCCGGACAATTAGCTTTCCCAATGTTATGAACTCTGCTTCGATCTCTGACCATTTCAGCACACTGGACAGAACCTCCCTCACACACCTGTACTCGGCCCTCAGCTCAGCTGCCTCTGACATCTGAGCTGGAGGAAGACTTTCTACTTCAATTGGGTGGAATTAGAACAGGGGTCTGTAGAAAGGCACCACTTTTTTTTCCCTCCCAACATGGGACAACAGGGGATGGCAAGAAAAGAAAACCTGAGGCCAGTAGGCAGGTAACAAGCAAACACTCCTGCTCTGACATGCTGGAAGGGTTTTTCAGCCATTGGCACCATTTGGAGCTAGGCAAAATCTACCTCGGAGTGCCAGGTCCCAAGACTTGGTCTGGACAGTTCAGAAACGAACAAACATAAAATAACCAGGCACAGGAAACTCATGCCCAGATTTACCAACAAAGGCACAAAGGCTCAATCCATCACGAATCGATTCCCTCTGCACCACCAACAGACCAATATCTGGGGGTAAGGATTTGCAACCAGGCCTTAATCACCAAGGGATCCCATAAAGCTGAAACTTGAAAAGGGAAAGAAAAGCTTTCTGCCTCCAGACGGACAGGCAGATCATCCCTGCTTCCAAAGGACAGCTGATGCTCCATGGGAAATCTCTTGGGGGGCTAGGGGAGACTTAAGTCTATCTTTATTCATTGGTTTTGATCAGAAGTAAAGACAAGGGACAAACAGATACACACAGAGCTTAAAGGGTCCCCTTTATAAAATGAAAGCAAAAAAAGGAAAAAAACCACCACAAAGATGGGCCAGAGGAGAAGAGAGCTGGCTGAAGGGATGCAGGGTCTAACCAGCTCCCTTCGACTCTCCTAAGAGGCAGGAACAGAAGCTGGAAAAGCACAATACTGGAAACCTTTCAACACGAAGACCTTTGTTCCCAAGGACAAAACCCGACCTTGGATGAAATGTGTTTACTGAGTCACCTTGATGCCTACGGATGAGGAAACAATCCTCACCCACCAGAGATTCTTAGCTCCCCGTCTTCATCACACAAGAGGGAAGAAAGTGACTCTTGGAAAAATAAAAATAAAAAAAATGAAACAAAAATATGTATGTAAATGAGCAAAAAGCAACACTCCCCCCCTTCCTACCCAAGGCAAACCAACAAACCAAAAGAAACCCAAACCAAGGCTCAGAAGTGCCTGCCATTTTCATAGGAATGCTAACTCGTCAACTACGAGCAAATATTTTAATTAAACATTTGGGGTAGGGGGAAGGGAGAAAAGAGAGAAAGGGAGCAAGAAACGCTTTGGAAATCGTACAGTAAAAAGGTAGTAAACGTTGAATTTGCTTATAAAACGGAACCTCGGGAAGACTAACAAACGGGAGCTTCGGGAGACCTTTTCACTGCATAATCTCTTCTCATCCGCCTTCTTTGTGTGTCCCAGTGCACATTGGAAATGTGGGCTGCTTGGAGGGGCCTGGAGAGCCCGCTGGCAGCCTTGCTGCCCCCGGCATCAGGAGAGGGTGCGGGGATTATACTCAGGGAGTTTTTTTAGCTTTTCTTTTTCAGTCTCACTCTCATCCCTCGCGATCACCAAGGAGTGTGAGTAGCCCATGGCAACCTGGGGGAAGGAATGAGAACAACATGAGCACAGAACGCTGACACCACCAAGGTTGGCAGGTCTTTAGTCTCCCCGGGAGGGGGTTTAAAAACTGGAACTGCATCTCAGGTCTGTCTAGACTATGGATGAGTATAGACAGATATCACACAAGGGAAAATAAATATTTCTTGTTTCTTTAGGTATTTTGTAAATTACGGAGCTGTGAGTCAGAGGAGCTCCACACTTAATTAAAAGACAGTGAATCTGGAATTCCTAAGACTTGGGTTCACATCCCCTGCTCTGCCTCCAGCCTTGTGCCAAGTCTTCTGGCCCTGAATGTCTTTATCCTTAAAATGCAGAGGGCTGGAATACATGTTAGATGTAGAGCTGAAAAGGGCATCAGAGGGCATCTAATCTGAGGAAACTGAAGCCCAGGTAGGTCACCAGAAAGCTGAAATGGGATGTGCTCCAATTCCATCTCAGTACTTTTCTCCTATAATAATAATACTGCTTCCCATGATCACCTCAAGGTCCCTTTCCCTGTTTCTGTATTTGTGATCCAAAGGCCAACCCTAGATAAAACCCTAGGCAAAAATCTGCTCCCAAGGATATAATCACATTAGATAAGGCTTCCTGCTTTATAAGGCAAATTTGTTTACTCTCCAAACAAACCAGTGAAGTAGGCAGCCCACTAGAGTCATTGCAGGTCATAGGTTAGTGGCCTTGCAGATGGAAGGGACCTCAGAGGCCAGCTAGTCTGAAAAGTGAGGACACCAAGGTAAGTTATTTGCATACTGGAGGTTATTGTTACAGGTGGAAGTTGATACTTGATCTTGATTCCAAGTACAGTAGCCTCCCACTGTATCATCATTCATTTTTACGGATGTCAAACTGAGACTTGGGGAGGTTAAGAGATCTGCTGAATTAGAATCCCAGTCACTTACCGCCTACTGCCTGGGTGACCTTGGGGAAGGGCCAGACCGACCTCAACATTTCCTCATCTCTAAAATGGATCAAGGTAGGTTAGATGACCTCTAAGGGATCTTTCCAGTTTGAAATGATCCTCCCAACTACTTTAAGCATGACAGCTAAGACTTAATGAATACAGAGGTTTTCTGTCTTTCCAATTCCTAACAATGCTTGAAGGCAGTAGTGATGTGGGATCAAATCCTGGCTCCACTCCTTACTCTCTGTCACATCAATCTATAGACATGTTTCCTTATCTGTAAAATGTGGGAGAGATATGCTAGATGATCTCTAAGGCCCCTCTGCTTTATCCCCTTAAATCTATGATCCTGTGAAAAGAATAGGAGTTAACAGGAACTGAACCCCAAAGACCTACTGTCCTAGTGGACTTTTTGACAATAACGACATAATCATATATAAAACTTATTTCTGTTAATGAAACCAGTTGATGGGCAAATCTAATAACTACTGGTGTAAAAAGGGGCAAGAAACTACTGGTGTGACTTTCACAGGTCACTTAGGTCTGTTACATCCATCTGTAAGCTGAAGGGATTCGGCTGCTTGGGTCAGCTTTTAAACCAGCTGTGTTTGACCATGGAAAGAGCACTGAACACAGGGTCACAAAACCCAAGTCTGAATCCAGGCTGTGCTATTTGCTACCTTGGAGACTCAGGACAAATAATCTCCCTGTGCCTTGGCTTCTTTGTAAAATAAAAGGGTTGGACTAGATTTCAGGCCCTTCCAGATCTCCAGTTATGATCCATGTGAGACATGTAGGGAATAATCTGAGTTCACATGGAATCTGGAATATACCCCACCCCCAAAACTCCAAAACTTTCTCATAAGAATTGACTTCCTGCCTCCACCCCCTGCTAATCTCAAACCTCACCAGGTGGCCAAAGAAGGAAACCACAGATGGAGGGAGAGAATGAATGCTTCCAGGCACCTTCCTCGGTCTGCTCGGATGGAGCAGGGACACAAGGATCCGCCCCTCCCCTTGTGTTCGTGCCCAACAACTCTCAGATCAAGTTCTCCCTGTTCCAGTGGGGGCTCATTTGCATCCAGCTCTGCCAGGCTGGTTAATGTCAAAGCCCAAGGATGGGCCTCCCCATCTGCCCCGCGCGTCCGCTTCCTTCGTTCCACTGAGTGCCTGCGCTAATGGTGCAAGGAGGGAAGCACTCGGCCCCTGGGAAGAGGGAAGGCACAAGGACAAACGCTTTCTTCCAGTTGAAGCAGAAAACACATGCTCTTTCGGGGAGGCCCTAACCTCCTGCTCACATGGGATGACACTTTCTCTTCCCACTGGGACTCAGGCAAAACCAGTTACTAGGACACGTAGGATCTGGAAATCTCAATCCCGGTCATGGAGATACCATCGTAAATTCATAGGACCACCAACAATTTAGAGCTAGCAAGGACCTCCAGCTCCCTCAGGAAGGAGAACAACGAGGTCAGGACTTCCAAAGTGACCGAGGACCATAGGCGGAGAGCTAGAAGGGAACTCAGATGGCTTTTTGGACAATCAAGTGAAATGACTTGTCCAGGGTCACACAGCAAGTATCTTAAGATGGGATTTGAACGTAGTTCTCCTGATTTCTAATCCACTGCCCAATTCATGCTATAAAATGAAGAATGGGGTGACAGGAACACCTCTGAAAGATCTCCAGGGCTTCTCTATCCACCGCTCCTTCCATTCTGGTGCTGGTGGGTATGCTCCGCCGTGACCTGTCCTCTCAGAAGGTCAAAAGAAGCACAGGAGAGGGAAGCACCAGCCAAGAAGCCCAGACTCTGCTAGAAGCAGCAAAGACAACAAGGACATGGCGCCTGACCTCAGGGGTTTCTGCTTGACCCTTCCTCAATTGCTCTACTTACCTGCTCTGTGTAAATGCCATCCAGGGTTTTCACTTCTTGGGCTGCGGTGGAAGACTTGGGCTTGTGATCGCCGTAGCCCTGGAGAAGCAAACAGCACAAGGGAGAGAATCTGTGAACATGGGGACCTCAGGGGCAAACCTCAACAAGGCTGCCCGTGCCACAACTCCGGGGAAGGCCCGTCTGCTGCCAGACGCAGCCTCGGATGCATGGACAAAGAATGGCTAGGAAGACAGTCCAGGAGTTCTCCTTACCATACCTGCCTAACCCTCTTTGTGGAAAGGTATGAAGGTACAGGAAGAGAGAATTCTGGGTTCCAGCTCTGCCTCAGGCACATCAGGGTACATCACTTGAACCCCTTGGGGATCCCTCCTCTTTGTCTCATCTGTCAAGGGAAGATACAATCCTGCTGCAATTAGCCTTCAAAGGCTCTTGTGGGGCAAGGGTTCTGTAAGCCCTTCGGTGCTGAGTGTCTTGATCTAACATTCTGATAACCCTTATTTTCACCACAAATGTGACTCAGACAAGGTATCCCCAAGCTTCACCAACCTGATGGCCAAAGGGTGATGCAGAAAAGGTGAAGAACTCCAGTTTTGGAGGAAGGTCAAGGAATTATTGAAATGTGGGCAAGTTACTTCTGATAATGGCCAAAACCAAACAGTCAGGCAACACAAGAGTGTAGGCTAAAAGCCGTGCCTATCCTCCCAGGCCAAGGCCATATCCTACCATAACAAGACAATCAGTGGTGAATTTTTAAATTTGAAAAATTCTAGGATGCCAAAATGACTTAAACACTTGGGTTGGGGGGGGTCCTGTAGTTAGAAGTTAAATAATGACAACTGATAGCCTTTTGCCCCATACTACTTAGAAAAGTGAGTCTAATATGTAACTTATGGCCCTGAACCAAAGAACCTGGGTTTACAGGAACCAGGTTCAAGCTTGGGGTGTCTCACAAATTACTGACTCATCCCTCTACCACCGCCCCCATCCTAGAGTTCACCCTGCACACGTCAGGATTTACCGTATATTCAAGTTTATACGGAAAAGCTCAAAGGACCATTGGCTAACATGCAAGTACACAAGTCTAAAGATATAATGGAAACAGGAGTCATAATTTGTGTGACCAGACCCAAAACATCAAAAGAAAGAATCATGGACACTCCCTTTCCTTCAGTCCTTTTGAACATCAACCCCAAGGTTGCACACTTTTGTCCCGTTCCCCTGCGCCCCACCTCCCTGCCTCCCCCGCAACCATATTAAGCGCAACCTTTCAGGGGCTATAGTGCTCAGAGTTTTTAAGCGTATCCTGCCTGGTTCTGGTAACTACCTCGGCCCATTCCCAGCACACATCTCAATTCTAACATTTACAAATGTGCCCAAAGGTGATTGACCAGGAGTAACACTATCAGCCTTCATGGATATACTCTCTCTTCAAAGAATTCATAAGAACTTAGGTCAAATCTTGTACTCACTGAGCACTCTCAACCCTGATCTTTTCCTTCTGGTCCCCACATTATCGTCTAATAGCTAATTCACTTCGGGTTTCCCAGTTCCAGCCCTGCCCCAGAGCCCGAAGTCCATACAGGCAGGAGCTTTGTCATTCAATCTCTGCATCTCTCCCCAGGGTCTAGAGCACTGTTTCACAAGAAAAGAGCTACACATAAGGCTGCATTCACTCTTCTGAACCAAGAGGCTCATTTAACCTGCAGAAGTCAGGACGTGATCAGCATTGAAAGGGCTAGGGCTCATGCAATTCAAACGAAACTATAATGTGCATGCAGGGATTCGTGCCTGGCCTGGAGACACAGCAATGAACAGGCAGAGAATGAGGTCTCTGCCCCCGAAAGAGATGCTACAGTCTAATGGAATACATACAGACAAGTGGGGGCAACAGAGAGCTTCTGGAGAAACTCGGAATAGAGAATGAGAGATATCCAAGGCTAAGATCACAGTTAACCACAACCACAGAGAAGCATAGGTGCTAACAGCCAGAAAAGTTCTTATGATGAGATCAAAGAGATAGACAGAAGGAAAGAAAACAAGGCTTATTAAGGATGTGCTATATGCCAAGCACTGTGTCAAGCACTTCACAGCCACCCTTGGAGGGAGGGGTGACTTATACCATTTTACTGATGAAGAACTGAGATTAACAGAGGATAAATGGCTTGCCCAAGGTCACACATCTAGAAACTGTCTGAGGCTAGATTTGAACTCAGGTCTTGACTCTAGGTCCACCCAGTTGCCTTTATAGATCTTTACAGAAACCAGAGCCCAACCCCTAAACTGAACAGAAAACTGAAGTTCAAGCAAATTAAGTGATTTGCCAACACAGACAGTGAGTATCAGGTGAGATCAGAGATAAGAGTCACAGAATATCTGCATGAAAGTGTACAGACAGGAGGGGACAAAACAACATCAGGGAACAGTTAATAATCCAGAATGGCTAGAACACGGAGCATGTGCTGAGCTAGTGAGGGCAGAATGGGCTAGCAAAGCCAGAAGGAAGAGCCTGTAAGCCACTGTGAGTGAGGTGCAGAGGACACCTGGCCCTGGCCCAGAAAGGAACCACTCATTTGGCAAGAGATCACAGGATGACAGATTATAAGTTGGATATCAGGATGGTTTGGTCACAGATAGAGAAGGGCCAGGTCCAACCCCCTGATCTTACAGATGATGTAACCAAGGCACAGAGAGGTTAAGTGGCATGCCTTAAATCACTGAGAGATTCTGAGACATGGGGAGGAGACCTGCCCTATCCCAGTCCCAAGACACCCAGACAGGGCAAAGGGAAGCTCCCTGGCCTCAGATCCCGCATTATTCCAGTGCACCGTGAAAAGAACAGACTGATAGGTGGGGCATGATTTACCACTTATATATGAATGTCAAACGTATAAAGAAAATGCTGAAATAAGGGTGATATCAAAATGGCAAAGATGACCCAACAGGAAAATGACAAATGTGGAAAACAATAAACAATGGTTCAGCCATTCTGGTAAGCAACTCGAAACTATGCAGAAAGTTACCAGACTGCGCACACTATGACTGCGCAATATTGCTACGAGGCCTGTCCCTCAACCTACCTCTATAGGACAAAGGAAAAAGACCCACACGGACAAAAAATACATACTTACAGCCCCTCAGAAAGAACAGGAAGCTAAAGTGTCCATTCATCAAGGAAAAGAGGAACAAGGTATGTACAGTGTATTAATGGAAGAATCTTGTTACAGGGCTCCCTATAAATTGATACAGAGTAAAATGATGGGAGCCAGGAAAAAACTGGTATGACAGCAACAATGTAAAAAGACTGAAAATAAGATGATCAAGTAATAACCAGAAAGGGGTCCGTCAATGAGAGTGAGAGACAGATAGAGAGAAGAAGGAACAGAAGGACGGTCAGGAGTCACAGACAAAGAGCATGTCTATAAACTGAGCTCGATGCTAGAGATTCCCAGTTTTGTGTACAAGCTCCTCCTTTTGTTCCTTTATATGGAAATGCTCCATTTTCTCTGGTACTAAGGGGGATCGGTTAGACAGGCCATGGCTCTGCACCATCCTTCTGGGGGGGGTGGGCCTGTGAGCCATGTTCTCAGGAAGCTCCGATAACAGAGACAGTTGGGTGGTTGGGTTTGGGGCTGAAAGGAGACGAAAGACATGGCCTTGGGCAGCAATGTGCATGGACTGCAAAGTGAACAGCACAGACCGGAATCAAGGGTTTGGTTGGAAAAGTAGAAAAAGGAGGCTGGGAGAACGGGGGAGGACAGAGGAGACAGTAGGGTCTCAAGGCCAGGATATGGGGTTGGATACAATAAGCATCATGGAACATGGGGAGGGGAAGGGGCGAGTCCAGGAACATCCTTGGTGAGGGGAGGGGAGGGAGAACATCTAGAAGGTGACTGGGAACAACTCAAGAACCAAGGCCCTCTTAAAGAGGTCTGCTACTGTTTAAAGGGGAGAGAGCAGCCCATTCCTATCCAAACAAAAAATCCAAGAGAATGAAGAATACATACTGACTCCACTATGACATGGAGTTGGCTGGCCAGCATCAGCGTGGTTTTGTATTACATAAAAGGCATATATACACAGCAAAATACCTATAGAGATGCACATGCACATGATGTGAGAATCTCTGTCTCTGGATAGATGTGCATTACAACTAGAGGTGCAGGGCATATAACCCGCATGGCTACATCTGTAAGACAAATAAACAGTGAGCTAAGCCATCAAGTGGAACAGAATGAATCGGGGAATTAAACAGTGATTCCAATGACACCTTTCAACTTCTTGCCCCCCAAAACCATCTTTGTAACACCATGGTTTTCTGTCGGTGCTCAGGAAATGCCATGAACTTGGCAGTGGAAGTAGGGGCTGAGCATCACAACAGCAGAACAGTACAAGGCAATGAAAGGGGTGGGCATTCTCAGGAGGAGGGCTCTCTCTCATCTGTCCTCACTGGCACAGAAGAGGCCTCACAGACCTCCCCATTAAGGATCTCCGTGATCAGAACAGGAGCTGGTGAGGAAGGCTAACAGGCTGCTCAAATTCCAGGTGAGATTAAAGGGACCAAAGAGAGGCCTTGGAAGAGCAGAGAGAAGGGCCCTAGACAGTCACAGGAGTAAAAGTACGATCTTAAAGGTTATTTATTTCATTTTGCCCCACCCCCCCCAACAATGAGGAAACTGAGACCGGAGCTGTGAAGTGATTTCTCCCATCACATAGAGCTGGGAGGACAGGATCAAAGGTAGAAGGGAAGAGAAGTCATGGATGGATTCTAGCGGCACTGGAAGGGAAAAGCCCATACTAAGAGAAGACTCAAGTACAAGGAAGGAGATGATGAAAGGCTAAGTCTATGACAAGTTTGGGAGCCCTGTGATCACCACAGCACTGCAGGGTGGTGCACCAGGACATGCAGGGAGTCCTCTGTTCTGTTGAGTGCATGCCCAGGGGGCCATGTTCTGGGCACCAAGCTTTAGGCAGCACATTTGTAAACTGGGCAGCCAGAAGGGTGAGGCGCCCTGAGGGCATGCCACAGCAGCTGGAGGATCTGGGGATTTTCACCTGCCAAAGACTAATTCAGATGAAGGGAAGACAGGACTGCTTCAACATACAAAGGGCCAACTTTCAACTTGCTCTCTCCAGCACCAGAGGAGAGATAAAAGCAATGGGAGAAGGTTCAGAGAAGCAAATTCAAAGACCTGATGTCAGGAAAAACACCTGCTAAGAGAAAAACCTCCCCTCCCACCTCCTGCATCCCAGGATGCTGCTCACTCTGCTCCTGCCCCTCCAGCCCCGTCCTCTGACTGACTGGGGAGCTCCTGCCTGGGACCACCACTGAGGGCCATGGCTCAGGCAGCCGAGCTCCAGAACTCCAGGATTTCCAACCTGCCCCACAGGGGTACCTGCCCGGCTGCCCCAGCACTCCCCTAAGAATGGCATCTCATCTTTCGGCTTTTGTCTTCCCAACACAGCAGCGTCAGGTACATATTAAGTGCATAACAAATGGTTGCTCTCTCTCTCCTTCCCACCGTCTTTCTTTCCCTTTCTCTCTTTTCCCCTTCGTTCCCTCCATCTCCTCCCACCTTTCTGTGTCTCTCATTTTCCCCTCTTTCCACCTTTGTATGCATCTCTCTCTCCCTTCCTATCTTTCTCCCAGAAGCAGAACAATCCAAATCTGAAGGTGTGGTGTTGATGTCAATGTGTCCCCGTCCTCACAGCTGGCCACATGACTCCTTTTCTGTTGGTGATGCTATAGCAGACATTCCATAGAAAGGAGTCTTGCATGTTAAGTTACAGGCTGGACTCAACACCTCTCTAAGAGCTGAGAGTATGTAACATGGAGAAAAGACACAGGCTGCTGATGGGTGGGAGGGAGAACCAGTCAATGTCTAACTTTGGGTAAACCCAGGCAGGAGGAGATAGACAACGGACAATCTGGCCCAACATTATCTCATGGGTTCTCCCACAACAGCCCCGAACAGAAAGAAGGGAAAACTGGGGGGAAAACAGGGGAAAACAAAGAGCTTCACAACAGAATCCTGGTCTCCAGGCTCCCAAGTCCGGCCTCAGTTCACAGACCAGGATTCCCCAAACAGAAGCTGGGGACCTTCTGGGACATTGCACAGAAAGGGATGGGAAAGGACCTCCTTCTAAGATCTGAATCCTCACAAACAATTCCAAGTGGCCATTCCCCCCCAACACAAAAATGGCACACTAGTTTTAAAAAGAAGGAGCATAGCAAAAATGACCAGACACCAACAGTGAAACCGGATGAGATCAAGAGGTATGAAACGCAAAAGGACAATTAGGGACGCATGGGCAATGGACCTGGACCCCGGGGATTTCACTGCCACAAGAAACTCCCCCATTGACACTGGTCAGTGCCCTCTGTGCCACGTAACAGGTCTAGGAGTCTTTAATCTGGGGAGTCCTATGTATCCCCCCCCCTCCAAATAACATATTTAAATGCATAAAATACAGAGGATTACAAAGGAAACCAATTTTGTAGGAACACTGCTATGGATATCTTTCCTAAGAGCCAGGTTAAGAAATCCTGTCTGAAATTCCAAGACTCATGGTGGAAATTACTGTCCACATCCAGAGAAAGAACTAGGGGACAAATGGAGAGTGGAACAGACTGCTTTCACCTTTTTAATTCTGCTGCTTTTTTCTTTCGTTGGTTTTTCCTTTTTGTAATATGGAAATATGCTTAATACGATTAAAAATGTATAGCTCATATCAGATCAAATGTTGTCTTGAGGGGGAAAAGGAGGAAGAAAAAACTTTGGAACTCAAAATCTTATAAAAGAGAATGTTGAAAACTCCTACAAGATACTGGAAAAAAAAATACAAAAAAGCAAAATGAAATTCTGTCTTAGAGTTGCTTAGAGAAGCGATCAGCAAACCCTGCCTGAGGGCCCAGTCCAGCCTGCCGTCACTTTTTGTACAGGCTGCAAGCTAAGAAGGATTTTATGTTAAAAATTCCTTCTGCCCATCCTTTACCTAGAGAACTCAGAGTAAGCAGCTGGGTGGGAGTGGGGCCGGGGGACTAGTTTGGTTCACTTGGGGCTGAGAGAACCACACTATGTGTCAGAGACAGGTCTTTCTGGCTTCAAGGCTGACTCCATACCATGCTGCTGCCTGAGAAAAAAGGAGGCAATTCCCGGATCTCCCACACCCCCCTTTTACATTACTTCCCATCACCCCGCCCCCAGGAGGCCCACATCCTGCCTGTACTTTCTAAGCCCCTGAGAGCTCCCCTGCCAATGAACTTGGCAGCCGCAGACCAGGGGGTTTTGCCACCTGACATGTGGGTTCACAGCTGTATGCTGACACCACTTTTATAAACACCTCCATAAGAACCTTCCTTCCTCAGAATTGTAAATCTATACCTGAAAGCACCTAATAATTCTAAACAGGACTGTAAGAAATATCTGTGCCTCAAGAAGAGAAAAAACCTCCAAGTATATGCAGTTTCCCTTGACCTCCTTCTGACCTTCTAATGGGGAGCAGAACTTCCTTTGGCCTCCTTTAAGACTCGACTCAAATCCCACCTTCTGCAGGAATGGCCTCACCTGGTCTTCATCCCCCAAACCTCATTGCTATTGCCCCATCCCTGAGATTACTTTTCATTCACCTAGTTTATATCCAGTATCTACCTACTGTATTCATACAATCTCCCATGAAGCTGGTGGACAAGGACTCTGTTTCTGTCCTCTTTTGTATCCCTGGCTTGGTACACGGTAAGCGCTTAATACTGCTTCCTGAATGACCTGACGCTTGGCCAGCATGCATTCCCTTCATGAAAAACCTCCTGAGACAGACAAAGAATGAAGCCAGTTCACCAGTGGGGGTTTGGGAGATAGAAGACCCTCTCTCTCTCTGGTCCAGAGCCTCCCCTTTCCTACCATCCCCTGACTGCTGGTTCCCGTGCTTTTCAGCTGTTTGTAGAGGGAAGATAAGGGGCTGAAAACAAGAATGGTCACATTTCTAGGAGTAAAAGCACATGATTTGTAGGGGCAGCATCCAAATGGGGCTGGGGGAGGAGGATGGGGATGGCAGAGACAACAAAACAGGATACAAACTAGAGTCAGATTTACAAAGCACATTCCACCCCAGAACCTCATGAGGTCCCAGATCAGGGTGTTATCATCACCTGCAATTTAAAGACGAAGTGGGACTCAGAAAGGCTAGATACCTTGCCCTGGGTCAAAAAAAGGCTGCAGTCTAGGATGACAAGCCTGTTCTGTTTCCACAAACAGGCCACACGTTAAAGCCCATTCTCAAAATGCACTAGGTAGCCAGGTGGGACAGTGGATAGAGACCAGGCTTGCAGTCTGGGCCTCAGACACTTAACTTGTATGTGACCCTGGGAAAATAATTTAATCCCTATGTGCCTCAGTTTCCTCATCTATAAAATAGGATAACAATAGCACTCCCTTCCCAGGGTTGTAGTGAGGATGAAACATGTTAATATTCATGAAGTGGTTAGCATGGTGCTTGGCACACAGTATGAACTACTCAGTGCTAGTACTATTACTATTAAAATAAGTCAGGAAGCTATGCAGATAGGACAACTCCCTCCACCTCCCCTTTGAAATCAGACATCGAACTAAGTGAAACAGGAAACTGCAGGTACACAACCTTTTCAGGACACCTAGGCTACAATTTATAGTCATTATAGCACTGGTTTCTGAATCTTATTTTTCCCCCTGTGGCTCCCCTGGGAACTCTTGTAAAAAGCCGATGGACCCTCCTCAGAAAGATACTTTTAAATACATAAAAGAAAAAGAGGCTTACAAAGGAAACTGGTTCTATAAAAATACAGCAATCAAAACTTTTTTAAAGTTCACAGATGCCAGGTCAAGAACCTGGGTCAGACTTATCAGAAACAGAATGTAATCCAGGTCCTTCTGAACTACTGTCAGCTCTCCAGCCACTTTATCACAAGGTCCTGGTATCCCCATTTTATAGACAAGAAAACAGGTTCAGAAAGATAGTGATATAGCAGAAAAAGAGGTGAATGTGTCAGTCAGGAGGAACCTGGGTTTGAATCCCAGCTCAGTTACTTATTACTAGCCACAGACAAGTCATATCATATCTCTAGGACTCAGTCTCTACATCTGTAAAATGAGGTGGCTAGACTCAATGACCTTCCAGTCCTATGAAGGACTCTGCCCAAGGCACTAGAATTCAGGGTTCTTTCATAAAGTCCAGGATTCCTTACATTATATCACCCAGAAGTGACCACTCTCAATTCCCTAGGAAGCAATCCACCATGTGTGCAGCCAGGGAAACAAGGCCTCGACTAAGGTGCATGCACACTGAGCAAGGAGTCAGTGTGGCGAGCACCTCTGGGACACGATCAGGAAAATGATGATCCATTAGCACTGCCCTAATCACTCTAGTGAAAGCCAATTTAGTAAAGTGGGGGACCTCCCAAGAGACAGAGTCTAAAAGGCCACCAGTCGGTGACATCAGCTAATGACTACTTCCCTGCGCTGGTACTTAGGGGGCCTGCGCATCTGAAAAGGCTTGGACAGGCCTACAAAAGTGGGAATTCAGTAGGTATTTACTTGTGCTTTAAATTTTAACACTAGCCACTACTTGTCATGGAGAACAGGCTGTGACATATGGGAGACTTGGAGCTGTCTCTAGCTGTACAGAAAAGATCTGATGGGGTTAAAGGGTAACTGATTTTTAGAAAATCCTAACTTGATCTGCATTCATGTGGCCAAAACAGCTTCTTTGGAATGAAAATGTTGACCAGAAGAAGCCCCTGGCCACAGCTGGATCTAGACTCCACAATCCACAGATTTGGAGGCTAATAGGGCCCAGAAGTTAACATAGCCAGAAATATGCAAAGGAGAATGCTTTGTACTTCAATCCTCTGTGTCTGGTCAAGAATAAATACTTGCTGATTCCAAGCATGAGAAGACCATGGCAGGTCCTAAGGAGTAACCTGAATCACAGACGTTAACTGACCTACCCAGAGCCACAAAGATGGTACCAGAGGTGGGAGTGTTAACTTGGTGTTCCGGGATCCAAATCCAAAACTCTGTCTGCATAGCATAACCTAACTTTGTTTTATCACATTAATGCTATAGAATGATGAGTAGGTTTTTCATAAAGGATCCTCACCAAAGCATTCAGGCTCAGGCCTGGGCACATAACAAGTACCATTCATAAAGGTCTGTTTGTTCAATGAATTAATTCTTCAAGAAAAATGAAGAAAATACTTAGATACAAAAGATGTGAAAAGACTAAAGAGTGCTAGAACATGAGAACCGGAAAGAAAGGACCTTAGACAGACGCTCCTCCATGTCTGTGAATTACAGGTGAGCAGGCCTAGGGATCTGACCCTGATGGAAGTAAGCTGGACAGAAAGCCTGGGGGCAGTTCTCTCAACTAACAGGTGCCCTGGGCCTTGGACTCCTCCCTTCTTCTCCCCTCCCCCTCTGAAGATGCTGCGTTCTTACCAATTCACCGAAGGTTGGAGACGGGCCCCAGCTGATAGTGCTCTCATCGGCAGCCACAATAATACTGCTCTTCCTGAAAAGACAGAAAAGAAGTGGTCACTGCTGGTCTTGGGGCCTCCTCCACTGCCCTGACCTCTGACCTGGGGTCATTCCTGCAAGCTGTGGACTCAGGGATGCTGCTGAGGGCACTGCCAGCCTTTAGACCCCCGTGAAGTCCCAGCACCACAACCCTATTTTAGCTCAGCATTTCAGATAATCATCAACAGCAGGAATTAATGTTCCAAGCAAAAGGGAAAAACATTTAAAACACAAAAAAACAGCCTGCTTTTCTTTCTCTTGCTTAATGTTTTTCCTGAGATCCTGCTGTAAGGGCAGCAGCCCCAGAGTGACCCGAGCCCCGTGATGATCAATCAATCACAGTTCAAGGGCCTCTTCTAGCCTCCTACTTTGCCAGGAGCAGCGATTCGAAGGCCATGCACCACTAACCCCAACCCACAGCACAATTTTCTACAGGTAAATTCCATACAATTACCCTCTACGGTAAAAAGGTAGTAAAGCACTCTGAAAAACATCAAACATCTTGTAATTGTGACCTACTAATTATCTCCATGTTACAGGTGCAGAAGGAAACTGAGGTATGAAGGAGGAAGAATGCCTTGGCCAGTTATCAAGTGTTAGGGCAGGAACTGAACCCAAGTCTCCTGGATTTCTGGCTCTTCCAGAAGCAGTCCTGGTTTTTAAGCCTCCCCAAAACAAAAAGGCAGCCTGCCTTTCAGAACATGGCAGACGCTGTCAGACATGGTCTGACAATTTGCTAAATTGCCTTTTTTTAATCTTTACTTTTTTAAACAAGGAATGGTTCTCTGAGCAGAAAAGGGGGAGGGATGTGTTACAAAGTGAATGATATTTTTAAAAAAGCATCAAGAAAATCTAAAATAAACAAAAAACCCATGAACATAACAGCCTACAAATACTGTTAGCATTTGTGTTTTACATGTTATAAGATTTGATCATCACAAGAAACCCTTCTGAGGTAAATGCTATTATCCCCATTTTATAGCTGAGGAAACTGAGGCAGGCAGAGATCAGGAGACTTGCCCAGGATCACTCAGCTAGTAAGTACCTAAGGCTGAATTTGAACTCACATCTCCCTGACTCTAGCGGTCCAGTGTCCCACACACTGTGGTAGCACCTTGCTGCTTCTGTCAGACATGTCAGGGCTACCACAGGCTGTTGGAACCAGACCAATCAACCCCCAGGAACTCTCCCATGGTGCCATCTCAGAGACAGGAAGTCACACTCACGACCTCAATCTCCTCCCGTAAAGGTTCCACATCCACAATGGCCGATGCTGCCTCTGTTCCCCCCTTTGCTCAGCACACATCCGACAACACGCTGCAGCTTCCTTTATCATCCGACCCTAGCCTCCTCATCTCTCCCCAGGCCTCAGTCTTGCTAAACTTGTAGCTCATGCACTAAACATTTATTAAACACCTACTTGATGCAAGGCACTGTCCTAAATGTTGGGGGATAGAAATGCTACAAAAAGCAGTCCCTGTCCTCAAAGAGCTTGTTTACCCACTAATGTGGGAAAACAACACAATCAGATGCCTGTTCCCTGGAAAGGCGGGCTTAGGGGCGGCCTATGGCTCCACAACCCATCAGAGGAGAAGGCACTGCCTTATTAAAGACTGAGGCAATCGGCTCATCCTAAGCATGACAGCCAAATCTGGTGGAACAGAGCCGCCTCTCTGCCAGGCTATCATG
Organism: Bettongia penicillata ogilbyi; assembly: GCA_023548195.1. NCBI lineage: Eukaryota > Metazoa > Chordata > Mammalia > Diprotodontia > Potoroidae > Bettongia > Bettongia penicillata. The sequence goes on from JAJHZJ010000029.1 coordinate 261,561, forward strand.
GCCCTCCAGCTCTACCTTCCTCCCTTCTCAACACTGACCCAGGAGCTAAACAGAAGAGTGTTCCTATGTGCTCTGTTCTCCAACACCATGCCCCACTATCCCCCAGCAAGTCTAGCCAAAGGTCAAGGATGGCTCATTCCCAACTTCAGCCTCTTCTGCTGCCGTTGGCAAAAGGAAAGGTAATGGGGGGAGTCACTCAGCTGGCTGGGCTCAGTCTCTGACTAATACATGTCATGTATCTGCTCCTGGGCCTCAGTGCACCAAGTCAATCCTTCCGGTCCTCCTTAAAGCTGCTCCAAACGTTCTTTTCCCACTTCAAGCCTCCCCTCCCCAATGCTCTCAAAAGAAGACTTGATCTTTACTTCACTAGAAAAATTCACTGTGGGCATCTCCCCCTTACCCTCTCCAATTTTTGACACAAGGAGAGCATCTCTTGCCAAACCAACCCATATGTGTACATACGTACACACAAATATATACACATATACATATACCTAGATAGATATGTGTACAATCCCATCCTTTCGTCTCCACTTCTGCGATTTGATGTCCCCCCAAAAACACCACCCCACTTCTCTTACTCATCTACAATCTTCTCTATAAAATCCCCACCAGACCCTAGCATTCCATCCAACCGTCCATCCTCTCATGGTTAAACTCATAGGAAAAAGCTCCCTAAGCCACAGAATCTGCATCCTCATCTCTCACTCACTAACCCCCTGCAACCTGGCTGCCAATCTTATCAATCATTTGGTCAGAATTGCCCTCTCCAAAGTTACCACTGATCTTCTAACTGCCTAATCTAATGGCCTTTTCCCTCAATTCTCACCCATCTTTCTTGATGTCCCTACAGCATTTAACACAGTTTACCCCCTGTATGTATGCTCCATTTTAGGCTTTCCTCCCTCCCCCTGGAGATCCTCTCAGCTCAGAGCAATTTGCACTCTGGGCTCTCCTGCTACCTGTGTGGGCAGCCCTACTCAGCGCTGGCTCATCTTAGGTACCACATTCTTAAACTGTAGAAGTGCCCTAGAGATGTATGTGTCTGAGGCCACTTTCTCTACCAGATCTCCATTTCTGAGATCTCAGGTTCTCAGGTTTTGTCACTGACATTCTCTGTTCTAAGGCCCCTCCCAGCTCTGACATCCTGGGTTCTAAGGGCCCTTCAAGCTGTAACTGTCTTCATCAGCTCCCAGACACAATTATCTTTATGCAGAACACGGAGACTGACAGTCCTTTACATGCTCCTGAGCCGCTGCCCTGTCACAAACTTAGTGGCCATTCTGAACTAGACATCCCATGATCCCTCAAAAAGAACTCAGGTTTCGCCCATCTCCTCTCTAAGGAGCATTTCTATCTCTGTGCAATTCACTGACGCATCACCAGGCACCAGGGTCATCTGGGGCACTCACACCTCATTCCCATCGAGGTCATCACTACTTCTGCCCCCCTCCACAGTATCTGTCACATTCAGCCACTTCTCTCTACTCCAACAGCCCTAACCTTAGCTCAGGCCTCACATCTCGATTCTCCTTGATGCCAAGCACCTCTCCCCTCCATTCCATCACCCACACACCTGCCAGTAACACTTCTAAATCAGATTTCACTTGGTCACTTCCTTCCTTAATAAATTCCAAGGCCATACTACTCACTTTGAGGAACAAACGTAAAATCTCATTTGACTATCTGAAGCCTATCTCATGACCTACCTAACAGCTTTATTGGGCAGTTCAGTGACACAATGGACAGGGTATGGGGGCCTTGAGTCAGGAACACCTGAGTTCAAACCCAGCCTCAGACACTTACTAAAGGACTTGTGAGTCACTTTAACCTGTTTGCCTCCGTTTTCTCAGCCGCAAAATAGGAATAATGCTACCACATACCTGTCTCCCAGCGTTGTGATGATCGGATTAAAGGCACTTGCTCAGGGCACAGCCCAGGACCCAGCACGCAGTAGGCACCGTGTTATTACTGCTCCACAGCCCTTAGATGCACGCAGTAGGCACCGCGTTGTTACTGCTCCACAGCCCTTAGATGCACGCAGTAGGCACCGCGTTATTACTGCTCCACAGCCCTTAGATGCACGCAGTAGGCACCGCGTTATTACTGCTCCACAGCCCTTAGATGCACGCAGCAGGCACCGCGTTATTACTGCTCCACAGCCCTTAGATGCACGCAGTAGGCACCGTGTTATTACTGCTTCACAGCCCTTGGATGCACGCAGTAGGCACCGTGTTATTACTGCTTCACAGCCCTTGGATGCATGCAGTAGGCACTGTGTTATTACTGCTCCACAACTCTTAGATGCACGCAGCAGGCACCGCGTTGTTACTGCTCCACAGCCCTTGGATGCACGCAGCAGGCACCGCGTTGTTACTGCTTCCCAGCCCTTAGACGCCGCTCACACAAGCCCCTTTTTGGCACACAGGTTTCGGTCCCCGAAGCACCTTCTCCTCACCTACTTTTTAGACGCCCTAAGTTCCTTCAGGAGTTCTTACAACAGGCCATCCTAGATTTCCCAGAGCTGCTGATGCACTTGCCTCCTCCCAGGCCTGCTGTGTATCCGGTGTACACAGGGCCTCTCCTACTGAAGGTAAATGCCAGGAAGGCAGAAACTTCCATTCCTTCACTCCCTTACGTGCCCAAATGCCTAGCCAGCACATAATAAGCACTTACGGGATCTGTAGGGATGGGACCCTAGAAACCGAGTATGGAGAAAGAATCAAAGAAAGAGAAAGGGCCAGGGAGGAGCATGACTTGCCCAAGACCACATGGGGGCTTCTCAACCAGGAGTTTCGGAATTTTTTCTTAATTTTGAGAACTGTTATTCAATGTAACTGGTTTCTTTGTACGCTTCTGAAGTCTATTATTGATACATTTAGACATCTATCCCAAGAAGGCACTCATATCCTCAACCTATGAGTGCCAAAAAGATACATGATCCAAAAATGAAAAGGTTAAGAACTGCCCAGCACATAATAGGTGCTTCATAAATGTTTACCAACTGACAGACTGAGTAAGCTCTGAATTCAGACACCAACGCCTGGGTCCAGTCTCCAGCACAGAAGATGGCAACAATATCTGGTGTGCTGTTGAAGGAGAGAAGAGGATTTCATCTAGAGTTCATCAGTCACTTACCCACAAGCTAAGCTTCTAATTTTCCAGCCACAGAGGTCCTGAACAGCTTTGGGATACATGGTGGACTCCCGAGAAGTGTTGGTAGCACCCCAGAAAAACAGGCCACCTGGAGAAAACATACAACAAAGCCTAAGGCATCTTTGCAAGGGAAATCGAGCTGCCTACCCTACATGTACTGGGTTCTTTACATGCTGTCCATTTCATTAGCAGACGATAAGCTCCTAAGGGTCAGGACCAGTTTGGTCTTTCTTTGGATATCCAATGCTTAGAGTAGAATGCACAGTAAGCAATGAATAAAAAGCTCTGAACCGATTAATCCAACGAGGAGGAGAACTGACTGTGAAAGATACTGCTACCAAGCAATAAAGCACAGGTTACATTTCAAAAAAATAAATAATAATGAACAATCTAGATTTGTGATTTCTTTGGAGAAGAAATAAGAAGAAAGTTCCTATATGCATACTTATCTGCACCTTTTGGGCAAAATACTGGAGAGGTGAATTATCTTCTGTGTTCTAAGGGCCCTCCCAGCTCTGACATTCTGTGTTCTAAGGGTCCTCCCAGCTGACATTCTGTGTTCTAAGGGCCCTCCCAGCTCTGATATCCCAACCCTGACATCCTGTGTTCTAAGGCCCTGCCAGCTCTGACATTCTACGTTCTAAGCACCCTGTCAAAAGCAAGACCTAAACTCATGTTTTCCAGGCTTTCTATCTAAGCCAGCTCTGTACTGAACACACCATGCAAGTGTTAACCTGCTTTAAAGCATAACTTTCTTTCCTAATACTAAAAATGGGAAACATCTCTCTGTCTGTCTGTCCCCCTACTGGAGCACTGGATTATGAAAGGCAGAATTATCCTGTTCTTAACACCTGCAAACACAGGGCCCAAACCAGGAAGAAAGGCCACTAACCAACTTCACTGACGGCGAAGGAGCAGGTGTAGCCAGCGTAGATTTGTGCGGCCCCACGGCCCGGGAAATCAAAGAGCTTCACCAGGCGAGGGACCATCTCGTCCTTCTGTTCTGCGTGGCCCAGCCGGCCATACCCTCCAAACCCCCAAGAGAAAACACGTTTCTGAGAGTCTAGAACCAGCTGTGTGGACAGAAGACAAGAGAACCCAAAGCTAAAATTAGAAAGTCAGTTGTCAGTGGCTGGGACAAGATCCCAAATGAAGGACTGCTTGTTGTTTCCAGATCCAGGTAGGATGGCAGAGGCCAGAAGAGAAGCCATAGCACCTTGAGAGGCGGCAGATGCAGAACACGCCCTGGGATGACACGTGGAGTCCAAGGACTATTTTTCTTTGCCAAGTTCCCCTCTTATCTTAATTGTTCAAAGTCACCCATGTTCCCTCCTCTATTTGAAAGCAAGAGGGTTATATCTCCAGACAGCAAAGTAGTTCATTCCATTTCATATTACAATATTGATTAAACTGCAGAAGGAACAAAGGAACAGGGAAACAGGCCAAGCACTTTCCGGATCCTTCTTTAAACACACACACAGACACACACGCACACACCTTCATAGTTAACCTCTTCTTTTTCAGACTGTTACATCATATATCTCCAGTAATCAGAAATCAACCTACTGATCAGTTTTGCTAATTCTTTTTTCTTTGGGAGGGAAATTTAAGTGATGGAAATCAAAAGCTATCCATAAAAACCTATTTTTAAAAGATTCTACCAGCCTTGGTCCAGTGAAGGCCAAGGTGGGAACAAAGCAGTTATGTAATTCCAGAGCTAAAAGAGACCCTGGAAACCACAGCATCTCCCTAATAAGGTTGGACCATTGACTAGAGCAATGGAAGGGTAAGGGACCTATCCAGAGTCACTCAGAAATTAAGAGTCAAAGGCATGGGACCTGAACATTCAAGTGTCCCCGACTTCAAGGCTGTACTGCCAGAGTGTGAATATGCTTACAGGTATACTCACTGCTTTCTCCATCAGAAGGCAGGCTCCTTGAGAGTAGGGACCTTTTCATTCTTGTTCTTTATACGGCACATAGTAGGTGCTTAATAAATGCCCACTGGTCAACTGATAAAATTACAGCTTATTTAAATATTAAGATTACCCAAAGCATAATCTTCTATGCAGTATGAATAAAGGGCTGGTTAAGGGGGAAAAAATGTCCGTAACAGCAGGTATTCTCCCCTTAAAATAGTAAATATAAAAATATGCATGTACCATGCATGCATAATTATGCAAAAATATTCCACCATATGTAACAATTTGGGTGGATAATAAGATTAATTTTCTCTTAATTTATGCCAAGATTGTCCTAAATACCCTTCAACATGGGTTAGGGTCACAAGATTGTAAGATTCAGAGCTAAAAGTACCTTGGAAAGGTACCCCTTCATTTTTCGGATGAGGACATCATAGTTACAGAAAATTCAATTGACTTGTCTCAGGCCAAGAATATACTAAAAAACAGTTAAGATTCAAACCCAAGTTCTCCAACTCCAAATCCAAAGTTCTTTCCACTCACTGCCCTTTGACTCCACGCTGACTCCTTCCCTTCTCCACCCCAGACACAATGCTGCACAAGTATTAGAACTGGTTCAGTCTTACCTCAAGAGCCCCATGGAGTCCATGGCTAGGTTATTTTAGGAATCCATACTGGCCCCACCCAGTCTGACACAGTGAAAATTTGGAGCCCAAAAGGGGTTTGGGTAAAAATACTAACTTTGTCACTTGTAGGTGAATTCATCATCCTCTCTGTATCCGCTTTTCTTCCTCTCTAAATGAGGGGAGGTGGACTTCACCTCAAAGACACCTTCCCTTCCTCTTCTAACTACAGATAGGACCCCAAAGAGATAAGGAGGCTGACAGTGGTGTACTGCACAGACAGTGGTGTACTGCTCATACGATGAGTTAGAGGCCCTTTAACAGCATGTGGTCTTCAGATCATTCCAATAATGTCAAGGATACCCCAATGGGATTACTTCCTAACAAAACCAATATGGAGACCAATGTGGACAACAATTCACTTGTTTGGATGTAACTCTCCCAAGGTGACAATGGAAAAAAAAAAAAAGCCAATCTTACCGTGTGATTGGTGCCACAGGCAACATCTCGGACCACGACATTGGGTACTGGCAAAATCTGTCCATCTTTTGTCTTTTCGATGAAGATGGCTACTCGGCGGGGGACCAGCTCACAGTCATATTCTATCCTCTGAGCCCGGGCAATGAATTTCCCATCAGAATTGTGTCCTGCCACCATACAGAGATAGCCAAGATTTAAAAGTGGTATCTGGCAAAACAGACCAGCAATGGCCCATTTTTCATTATTAACTGGGGCAGAGCAAAGTCACTGGACCAGGAAGTACAAAGTGACTGGGTGCAGGCAGAAGTCCTCTAGTGACATGGATTGTGACTTGGAGGCATACATGCCCTCTCTCTGATGAACTGTAAACTCCTTGAGGGCAGCAACGCTTTCACTTGGACTGTATTCCCAGCACCTGACACAGAGCAGGAGTTTTAATAATTTAATAATGCCTACTGATTGGCTGACCTTAACTCTCACTAAACCTGTACTGCCAAGGCATCCTGCAGACCACCTACCCCTGGACTGCTGAAAGGGAATGCTCAGTTAGGTAAAACAAGGCTGCTTGGACAAGTTTGAGTTAACTAAGATGTCTGACCCAGGGATCATCCAAAATACAGAAACATATCCAAAGCAGTAGGGCAAACATAAAGGAATGCTTTCTGGATTAGGGTAATCAGGGGAAAATAAATATGCTTAGAACCCCAAAGTATTTCAAAGCAAACTTGGCTGACCAGCAAAGGACATAGTTTGTAGAGTAGGTAACTACACAGATTAATTTTTCCTGGACAAAAATCAACTTAATACTATGTAAATTTCTGGGATTCTTCTGACTCCTCCCTTATCTCTAGACCCAATCCAATCATACCGGCAGTCCTTTGCTCTCCTTTCTCTGGCACTTGTCAGGTCCCCTAACCCCAATGCTGCCATCTGAGTCCTGACCTTGATAACCACAGCAGCTGGATGGTGGGAACAGCTTCTGAGGAGGTCTCCTTGCTACTACCACTCTCTCTAGCCTCCCTTTCCAGTCTTGTCTTACCTGACTGACTCCCTTGTTATGAACTCCAGTCCAAGTCAGACTTATGCTGTAACTCTCAATGTGTCCTGGCTGTTCAGTGCCTTCCCCAGTCCCCTGGAGTTGATATTATCTCATTCTCTTTCCCTCTCTTCTCTCCCTTCATCCTGTCTCCCAACTTCCTTGAATTTCAAAGGATTCTCTGAAGCTCAGCTCAAATGCCACCTCTGTCACTGAGTCTCCTTTGATCTCCATCAAAAAGAGCCCACCAGCCCCAGACCTGGGGTGGCTATTTGCTTTCCAACATACTTACCACTATTTGCCCATTCTGTCTTGTAAACTCTAAGGGGCATGGGCCAGGTCTCATCTAAACTTTCTATTCCCTCTGTCTGCCCCAGTCCCCAGCGCCTACCCTAATGTTCTACATAAACTTTGTGGACTAAATAATGAATAAAGGGTTTTTGTAAGGGATACAGCACTGACAGGTCCTCTTTAGTATGTTGGGTGTTTACAGAGGGCAGGGAAACATACTTATTTTGGTTAAGCACTAAACACATCATTAGATAAAAGATTAAGGAGTCTCTTGGGTGATCTCCATTGCTAAGAATCCCCTTCCAATATAATACACTTCGGTTCACTTTTGTTTACTCATTTCTGGCTGGCATTGAGATAAATGTAGTTTCACATTCTTCCATGGTCTGGGAAAACCTGACTTGAGCCTCAAGGGTCTAGATCAGGGGTGGGGAACCTGCAGTCTTGAGGCCACATGTGGTCTTCTAGTCCTTGACTTAATATAAACTTCACAGAACAAATTCTCATAATACAGAATTTGTTCTGTAAAACCTGAACTCATTCAAAAAGCTGCAGGTTCCCCACCCCTGGACTAGATCAAGGGACTGAAAATGACAGCCCTAATCTGCCAACTCCTAGTCTAGATGGTCACCTCAGAATGAAGCAGACACCTCGAGTCCTTACTATATCAGCCAGGACAGCACAGCTATGAGGCAGTTCACAGAGTACATTTTATTAATCATAATCTGGGCAACAGGGTTATGTTTTGGGTCTTTTCTTTGGGGGAGGTTTGAGATGAAAAATGTCCTGGTTAATGAGGCAAATGATTGAATAACTGAGGACAAAGAGACATATGAACAAAAATGTTAAGGTGTCACCTCCTGTACTCTGAGCTTGGTTTCCCATTTTTCCTTTCCTGGCTCAGGACAGGAAGTGAAATGGGATATGAATGATCATGAACTTTAGAAGATCATGCCCTGCCCCTAGAGAAGAAAAACAAACTTGGGGACCCTGTCAAGTTCTGACTCTGGGTATCTACGCAGAGAGCTCTACCCTCCACATCTCATGTTACAATGCACTGAAAGTCTGCTGGAAGTTTACAAGCACTTAGTCGTGAACAGCTATTATCCAAGATCAATGAACCACACTTTTAAAACACATGTGTTTAGCCCCCACTGATTTCTGGTACAAAATATGCAGTTGAGATAACAGAAGCTTTTAAGAAGAACAGGCTGCCATACCCAGCTGACCATATTCAGGGCACCCAAAGGAGTACAGGTTTCCTTTGCAGTCCATTATCATGCTGAACTCAGCCCCACAAGCCATTTTGGTAATTGGCTGGCCATTGTACATTATCTGGAAAGAAAAAACATAAGTAAGGTTTTAAAATTGAAAGAGAAAAAGAAAAGGAGGGAAGCAGAGCAAGAGGAAAAGAAAATGAGAGGAGAGAAATGGATAAAGAAGGGAAAAGGGGGAAGGAGAGAGACAAAAGAAGAGAGAGGGCAGGAGGGGAAGAAGAGAAAGGAGGAAGAGAAGAGGAACAGGAGAAAGAGAGGAGAGAGGCTGGAGAGGAGGAAGGGAATGTATGACTTACAAGATAAACTTAACTCTTGCTCACCCTTTTGAAAGAGACCATGAAAATTGACAAGGCTATCGAGGGAATCTAAGGGGACCAACAAGGGGATCTCTTAGGGAAAGAGGTCTAGGAAGCACAAAGAGATGCATCTGGAAAGAGAGAAGGGGAACTGAAAGACATGGTCACAGAAGAACAGAGAGGTAAGTACACAAAGAATTATAAAAAAAACAACCATTGCTTTACTCCTCAGGTTTAAATTTATCACCCCAAAAAAGCTTTTCCAAGACTCTTCCAGCTTGACCTCATCTTTGAGCTCGTGACGCAGTAACAAAGGAGAGGAAGAAGCCTTGGCCCATGAATCCTTGAGCCTTCCGGCATCAGCTGTGGAGTGTCTGGAGTTCCCTACTGTCCTCTACTTCAGGATGTGAAAATCCCTCTGAGCAAGAGGCTGAGGGATGGTCACTGTACTGACCAACAACCAGAGAGGGGAAGGACAGGGGGCTGCTCAGGAAGTAAATGAAAAGAACTTCAGACCCCCACTACATGACCCAGGAACCTCCTTGAGGCCGACTGAGACGACTGGTTCTCACCTAGCCAACTTCATAAGATCACAGGATTATCCCCAGGTGGAATCTTGAGAGGCCAGTCAGTTAAACCAAATCTAAAGAAAGAGAACGAGCCCAGAAAAAGGGACTAGCTTTCCCCAGGTAACCTATGGGCAACAAGTGACAATGGACGCGAAGCCAATCCTTGCCAAGGCCAACATGTTTAACATGCTCCAGTGCCCCCAGCTGAAGGCGGAGGTTACTAAAACTCATTCTCCCTGGCTCCTCATTCCCCCCATTTCTTCCTAGATTCCAGATGGGAGCAACCAATTGAAAACACAGTGGAACTCAACCAAAATTTACTAAAGGTCTTTCCGATACACATGCTCTCAAGCAGTTTACAATCCAAGAGTAGAAAGCATCAGACTCAACCAAAAATCAGTTTTTCAATTCCCTTCAAATTCACTGATGCACTTGTCTAAAGATTTTTTTTAACTTTATCAGATTCAAACAATGGCATCCATGGCTCCTTTACCCCTTACCTTGTATGTGCTGCTCCCTGGGCATGACAGACATGCTAACATCTATCGGAAAGAGCCCTGGATTTGGCAGTCAGAAACTGCAGTTCTGACTGTCCCTATCTGTAACCTCACTTGCTGAGCCCTAGGATCATCATCTGCAAAATGCACCTAACATTTATACTACTTATGAAAAAAGGGCAGTTTTAGGAAAGCAAAGCGCTGCATAATTGTGAGTTATAACAGCTTGTTTTTATCTCTATGCTGTTTTCCTTCCCGACAGGACCATGTCACAAACGTACCCTCTTAACACTGTACTGGGCACTCTGTGGGGACTCAGGTCAATGGTTTCTTGACCAAGATCTATTTAAAATGCTTATTTCGAAATTAGAAACAGATTTGCATGAGCACTAAAGGGGTTCCCAAGCCCATTTTTTTTCCATTTAAAAATTAAATCTTCATGTCCTCTGCAACCTGTGACCAATAATGACCTGCATGGCAGCAGAAACACTAACGGGCACTACAGAAGGTGAACAGTTGTAAAGTAGAGAGTAAACAACGGCTCTCCTGAAGATGAAACAGAGGGAAGCTGCCAATGCTCGAGTCACCAAGGGGTAGGCAGTCATCTTGATAGTATCCATGGCCAAACCAAAGAGATCATCTTAGCCACCCACATGGTAAAAAACTAAGTGGATGAAGAATGGGCATTGCCTACATTATGGCACTTTCGCTAGATGAGCAGCAGTCCATGAGGTACACCATCTCTCTCAAGCAAGTCCTAGGGATGGACAATGAACTGAGGTCAAAGCTATCTAAAAGGAGGCTGGGATTCATGGGGAAAACTGGGCAATGCTTTCACTGAATCCAAGTCACTCTCTATCTACTAACAAAACCAAAGCCAAGATTCCTGGGACTTTACACAGTGACAATCATGAAACACCATCATCTCAGATGAAAATAAGCCAGAAGTAAGGAAAGGATCAAGCTGGGCTTATAAGAAGGTGGCAGCATATTATCTGTGCTAGATAGAAACAGAGAAGTGGTAGCAAAGACCGCAAAGACATAGAATTATAGACTGAGGGCTGCAAGGGACCTTGTCTTGACAGCCTAGGAGAGGAAACAAGAGTCCCAAAGATGGGAAATGACTTGCTCAAGATCTCCATCTATCCATCTGGCAGTCTGGATAGATCCTTTGTGGTAGACTTCTAGGAACATACAGCCAAGAGTCACACAATGAGGTCACTGAGCAGCACCAGCAGGGATGATGCTCACACCACAGAAATCTAAGGATCTGTTAATGAAGGCCAAAAGATGACAATGGTGATGCAATGGAATAGGGAACTCTACCAAGGTAGGTCAATACCTTCTCGGGGACTTGGAGAGGTTGCCTCAAGCACGGGGACACATTTGCCTATGTGGTCGGTATGTTATCAGAGGCAAGCCCTGAAACCTAAGCCATCCTGGTTTGGAGGATGGCCTTCCATCCATCCCCTCTTATCACTTAGCTGCCTATGAGTTGAAGCCTGAAATCAGAGAAAGTTTTCAGCTTTGTTCACAAAATAATAGAAGGAGCATAAGATGTGAATTCTGTAAGTCATCCAAAGGCTTGCCTTTTTCCAGGTCGACCTTCATGTCAAACAAAGAAAAGCAAGGTCCCATTTCTGAGAAAAAAACCAAACTCCACTGGCCATGAGGAATGAGACAACTAATTACCTGTGCAGGGCTGGGGATAGCATCGGTCTGGTTGCCAAGGCCAAGTTGCCCCATCTTGTTCTCTCCAAATGCAAACACAGAACCAGTTTCTAGGAGGGAATACAAGAAAATGGGAAGAGAGTGAACATTCCAAATGTGATGGTGACTTAAAGCTGCCTCAAGTACAGAGGAATTAAACATGCTGACCACGTGCCAAAGAGAATGGAAACCAGACAGTGTTCCAAAGGCAGAATAAGCTGAGACTTTCCAGAATCACCATCTCCCATCAGAGAGCACAAAGAAAAGACTTGTTCCCATTTGCAAATGGAAACAGGAGAGAAATAGTCTTTTCATCCTCCTAGAGGTGTTTCCTGGTTCTAAGGCCTAGCTTCCAAAGGCCTTCAAGATACAGCTTGCTCCCCACCCAGGCCATCTGGAGATCCTGCCTCACGTCCTGCCTCAACGGCAGGCCTTGCTTTGGCCAAAAAGGACCCTCTCCCATACCTGTCAAAGCCAGAGTGTGGTTCCTCCCACAGGCAGCAGACACAATCACTTCCTTGCTGAGGACCTCGATGAGTTTGGGGGCTTCCACTCTCTTGGTATCACCATGTCCCAGCTGCCCCTTCTCATTTCGACCTGAGAAGACCAATTGGAAATCAACGAGAAAGGGAAGAGACACAAACTGAGGTTTAACTCAGGGATCGGTGTCCTGGACACGCTCCAGCAGTCAGGGGAAGCCTATGGGCTTTCTCAGAATGTTACTAAATATACTGGGAATGGCTCTCTGGGAGGGGGAAGGAGGGGATACATGGAATGGAGATGAAAGAGAAACTGTCAAGCACAAAATTTTAAAAAACCAAAGAAAAAATTTTACTGAAAAGCAGTTATCATAAAAAAAATTTAAGTATATGGATCAAAGGCTAAGAATTCCAGTGTAAAAGAAATTAATAAGGACTGACTCTCTTAAAAGAAACAGAAATGAAATTCTATACCAAAAATTAGTTTTATTAAAGGAATGTCACAGAAGGTGATCTATTATCATCTGCTTTGCCATTCACCCTAAGGGACTTTCCATCTGTCCTGCAACTGTACCTCTTCTAGCCCCTGTCTCTCCCCAAAGGAGGGCTAACGGGCTACCTTGTATCCTGAGCATTTGTACACAATAAGCACTAAGTGCTCCCTGCTTCCAACCATTTATTCATCCATCCATTCATCCATCCATCCAGGGAAACAGAAATACAAACAAAGTTAAATAGGTAACACTCTGCCAGCCCCTCCGGAGCAGATCTCACCAGACAGCGTGTGGAAGCACACAGGGTAAGACCATCTTGCCCCAGCCCTGTGCTTGGGAGAGGTCTATTTTCAGGAGTAGTTTTTGAGCCTGCCTCCACAGCACTCAATCTTCTTTCTCAGTGCTCTAAGCTGCCTCATGGTCCTTTGGCATTACACCGTTCATTTCTCTTCTTTTTATTTACCTCATAAATGAAGTTCACATCTCCTGCCAACCCTATGTCTATAAACCTATAACTACTCCAGCAACCTGGTGACTAAACAAAAGCAGCCACCTAAGGCTGGAGTTTCATCCACAGGCACCTGTCCCCCATCCTGGAAGCCAAACTAGGGTCCATTGCCCAGGGTGTGATCAAGGGGTCAAATACACCTGCTCCACTACCCTCCCAAGTGCCCAAACCATATGGAAGGATAAGTGGGAAATATTTAACAAAATTAAAATACTGCACAATATAGGTAATATTACACATTTTATTTTAGGTATAGATTAGTGGGGTCCTGTTATGAGTTTGACACCATTGGTTTAGGGGGGCAGCAGAATTCAAATCCAGTAAAGCCCAGAAACAGAGGTTCTAGTGTCCATGACTGTACAGTTTCATTCCTCCAGGCCTCAGCTTTCTCTATGAAATGGCAAATGAGGAAAAGTTGGATCAGATCATCTTAAAGGGCCCTCCCAGCCCTGACTTTCTCTGTTCTAAGGCCCCTCTGAGCTCTGACATTCTGTTTAAGGGCCCTATCAGGACTAAGATTCTATGGTGCATTCCAATCCCACCTTTAAAGGATTTTAAGCAAGGGTTCTTAATCTGGGGGAAGTCCATGAACCTGCACAGATATGCACATATTTCAGTATAGTGATACATAGTAATATCGAATCTATATATTATTTTTCTAATATAACTGATTTCCTTTGGCCTTTATTAAATATTTAAAAACACCCTCCCAATAAAGAGTCCATCTACACACAGACTTCACCAGACACTGCCACAGGGTTCTATCACACAAAAAAAGGGCAAGAATCATTGGAACAGGGGGACTCAGACAACTCCAGTTCCTCTGCTAGCATGATAAGACAGTTACTTACAGTGAAAGGATGAGGGGCTAATTTAATACACACTCCAAGTTCATTCCAAAAAATACACAGACTTTTGGAATTCAACTGGCCTCCCAAGGAGGCACTGGGTGCAAGCTGGTCCCCTCCAGTCACCTCTTGGTCTAGGTATTACTAAGAGTAGAAATACAATCAAGGTGGGGATTTCTATCCCTGGGGATTTTAACCTTAGCCTTAACTCAGAATTAGCTAAATCTGTGAAGAGGAATAGTGTGGGTACTGTGGAAAGAGCCCCAAGTATGAAGTCACAAGACCTGGGTTCAAATCCACCTCAAACTAAGCAACTTAGCCAATGGTTCACTGGTCCATATTCTCACTGTTTCCTCGTCTATCACAGAGGGTGGAAGTCAGTGCCTTGAAGTCTGACAGCTATGATGCTCCCAGCTGATGGAGACACAGCAAGAGAACCAAGCACAGAATAGCCGCAACCAAATGAGGGTCTTGAGATACCACATTCTCAGCATGTGCGTGAATAAAAGGTGTTTTTAGGTTAGACATTCTAACACTCAAGAAATGGATGGGACAGACCAGAGTGACGGCCGGAGCCAAGTCATGGATTTATCTTTGGAAAACCTCAAGCCAAGTACAGCTGACTCGTCCACCCATTCCTGCCTGGGCCAAAGCCCAAAATGTAGCCAATGACCGAGTCTCACCAAAAGGTATCGAGTATTTTCTGGTGGGGAACTTGAAATAATAGTAAATGGCTTGTGAGATCAATTCCAGGGGTTTCATTAAAGTATTCATTTCATGCTTCCTAAAATCATAGCAGTCAAAACAACCTCCAACACCTTACAAAGTATTAAGTTTTCCATCACGGTGGAAAGGGGGCACTCAAATGCAGGGTGGATGTGGGGAAGGCTGGATTAGTTGCTCTCTGATTTTTAATAGCTTCTCTGTAATATAAGCCCACAGAGTTGAAAGATCGATTATTGGACTAAGAGTCCTAAGAAATGGATCAAAATCCCACTTCAGACACTTAGTTACCTGGGGTTAGTCCCTTTACTCCCCTGGGCCTCAGTTTCCTCATCTGTAAAATTTGAGGGTTGGACAGGACAGCCTGTAAAGTCTCATCTAACTCTTAGATAATCAAAGGAAAAAAAACCACCAGACTACTTACGGTGCCTTTAAAAAGGCCTTAGGCCTAGGTATGCAAAGTCTGACATAAAATCACTTTACCTAGGCTTGGATACAGTGACTTTTGTGGGAAGGGACTTGTCTTTTTAAAAGCAACTGAGAGACAATGGAACTATAAGTGGTCTAAGTATGTCATCATGAGGCCATCAAGTTTAAATTTGGGCCAAACAAACTTGGTGGCTTTTTTTTTCTTCAACGGAACTACAAAATTAGCAGCCAAAGGAACACAACAGATGTTTCTTGTATTTGGACCTTGGTGAAGCATCTCATGAAACTGCAAAAAAATGGTTCAAACAGACTGAAGTAAAAATAGCATCATTTGGATGAAAAGCTGGCCAAAGGATCAAAAACAAAGAGTAGTGAACCATGCCAGCAGACACAGAGACAGAAAGGGTCTGGGAGATCCCAGAAGCTCTGGGATGGATCTCAGCCCTGATTAATACCTTCATTAATGACAGGTTAAAAAAAAAGGCACAATGCCCTCAGAGTCACAGGATCTTGGCTCTGGGAGGGCCTTGTGATACCCTGCCTCAGGGTCTCTTACCCAGGAGCCTGGGAAGCTTTCAAGAGTTTGTGAACCTGGCTGAGGGAAAAAATTACATCTTAATTTCAAAAGAACTGGTGTCCTTTGTAAGCCTACAGATTTTATTTCATGCAGTTAAAAACATTACTCTAAGAAGTGTTTCAGAGGCTTCACATCATGACACAATAAATAACAACATCCTCACCGCTGCTGACCATCGTTGCAGTTATCACAGAGGCCAAGCACTTTACAAAAATCTCATTTAATCCTCACAATCCTGGAAAAGGTAGGTGTTGCTATGATCCCCATTTTATAGATGAGGAAACTGAAGCAGACAGAGGTTAACACAGGGGTGGGGAATCTCTGGCCTCAAGTCCAGCCCTCTGACCAAATCAGCCACACTTGAAGACCCAGAGAGTCACATGTGGCCTCGAGGTTCCCCACCCCTGGTTTAAGAGATTTTCCCAGCACTACACAGCTGTGCCTGGAGCAAGATCTGAATTTAGCAAACCCAAACCCCCACCCCCACTATAATAGCTGTATTTCCTACCCAGGGACATAAACAAAAGAAAAAAGGGAAGAAACCACTCAGAAAAAGAAATTGGGGAACCAAGGGAAAAGCCAACACTTGGGAACTGAGCAGGTGAGCAGGTAATTAGCCCTTAGCTAAAGGAAGTGGCTACCTCCAGACAGGGCAACAAGCATTCTGTAAATCACAAAACACTAGCAAAGGGCCTGGTGACTGTTACCAATATCGAGGTATTGCCTGGGAGTGAAATGAGGCGCATTGCCACTGGCAGAAGAAGGATGCTTTGTGGATTATATTATAATAGAACGGAGGCGGGGAAGCAAAAAGCCAACATGGGGCTGAGCGGCAAGGATAGAGCTTTTATGTCACACTGAGCTATGAAGCAAGAAGGCAACAGTCAGGCTGATGATAACGCACCTCCCCATAGGAGAGAGGTGAATGCCATGAAGGTGAAATGAAGTGGATTCACACCAAGGGAGAGGGAGGGGATGAGGAGGGTGAGCCTGTCCTCCAGACAACAAAGGAAAGGAAACATTTGATCCTCTACAAATGACCAAAAGGTGAAAAACAGATTTATTTATACCAGGTGTAAAAAGGGAAAGTGAAGAAAGGAAGCCCAGAGGATGGTTAGCCCCTTCCAAAACAAACCATTACAAAGCCTGCCCCCCCTCACCCAGGAGGCTCAGGGCACCACTCTCGAAGGGCCTGGGGGGTGATACCAGAATGACAAGGCAGGCAACAAGCACCAAAGTGTGGGAGTGAGGGCTCCTCCAGACACCTTCTCACTTACCCCAGCTCCACAGCTTTCCTTCTGTGGTGATGAGGAGACTGTGAGCAGCACAGGGGCCAGAGACCACCGTCCGCACCTGAACCCCGGACAGACAGCCGTATCTGTGGGGCCCCCACAAGTTTTGCCCCAGATTGCGATAAGCAGCTGCAATAAGAAACAGGTGACAGGTTAGGTTGTTTGGTGCATCCCCCAACACCACCAAATGAACGGAATGAATCACCAAAAGTCAAGTGTGGCCTACAAACGGATGTTCTCTGGGACACAAGCCCCTGGTGTTGGCCCTAAGTTTCAATTCTTCGGCAAAATGGGGACTTTACCTAGATCAAAAGGTTGTCACAAGAACACATTCCTTCTATCAACACTTAGCCAGTACCTTCTATGTTTCATAGTGTATCCTACAAGCACTTAGCCAGCATTTCCCATGCATGGCACTGCACTGGATACATTTACACAACAAACATCTCAACAGTACCTACTATGTGCGTGGCACTGTACTAGATACATTTATTCAACAAACACTTGAGTAGTGCCTACTGTGCTCATGGCACTATTAAGTTTATTCAACAAAGACTTGAACAGATCCTACTATGTGGAAGGAATTGCGCTGGATATATTTATTTAACAAGTCCTTAAGCAGCACCTACCATATGCACAGCGTTAAGCTAGGTACTGTGGATACAAAGAATAAAAACGACACATTCCTCCAGGAGTTTTCCGTTCTCCCAGATCCAATGTGTTTTTGAATGAAAGCCACCAAGGTACCAGAGAATGCAAGGAAGCAGGAGCTTCACAAACTACAACCTTGTGACCCTGAAAAAGACAGTCCTTCCAAGACACCAAATTACTCACAATTCTAAGCCCAGCAACAGGTTTGAATTCCTTCATTTGTTGGCTCCTGGATTCCAAAAATCCAGGAGGACTGAAGAAGGTATTGGGCAGGGTCTGTTACCTTCCTATGCTAGCTCATGCTTCCTGTCTCATTGATCCAGGTGCAAGCAGTGATTAAAAGTCAGGCACCAACGATCAATTTTCTGGCTCCATCAGGAAGGATTTGCATGTATTCAGGGTAGTCTATGATCATATAAGTCTATATCTACAACCTCACCTTCATCCCCCATCAGCAGGAGATGCCACACAGATCAATTTCATTCAGGCACAGACCCAGGACCAATCACTGAAAGGAATGGAGTCCATCCTGCAGTGCCACAACCCATTCATTCTAGAACCATCGGAACCAGCCTTGATACTAGCAGAGAAGGGAAATGGAAGACATGGTCTCCAAGTCAAGAAGCCTTCGCTAGCAGGGATGCTCTTCCCATTCAAATTCATTCTAAAAGTCATCCCCTCATCCAAAAATTACCAATTTAAAGCTGACCTTGACTATCTCAGCGAACTCCCTGACATTAACAGAGGAAGGAATCGAGGCCCAGAGACAAGTCACTTGCCCCAAAGTTCAAGATCAACAATTTCCAGACCAAGGCTGAACGATGAGTCTTGTAACGAAAGAAAGCCAATGTCCATGTGACTTTTTCTTTTCTTGAACATGCCTGACCCAAGTCTGAGGCCAACACAACACACAAAACCATGGGAGCAAAGGGTGCTCTATTTGAACGGGATCTGCCAAGTCAAACAGTTTCACAGGTGGCAGGTTGGCTGTTCATTGATTTGCCCAAGCATCCTTCTGCCTAGCAGAGCTATGAATATAAACTAGTGGAATTCAATCAGCTGGTGTGAGAGAATTTCTCCCTGCCTGGTCTCCTGAGGAACCCTCATAAAAAAGGATCAGAGGCACATCAGCTGCCTAGCAGCAGAGCCAGGCTCTTTGAGGTCAGGGTGAACCTGAATTCTGAATTCTCCTGGCCTCCCAATTTATAGGGCCGGAGCTTAACCATGGAGATGCAGCATGAATCATGGTGTTATCTTGTAAATTAGCATGGCATACACCGTAGCCGATCTGACAAGATACGTGGTGACTCACACCCAAGGTCGGACTGTGGTGGGGAGGGCCTTCACTGATAATGGGTGGGCCTCCACGGTGAAAAAAACAAAACTGCAACAGGAGGCAGAGAAACAAATTGCTTTCTTTATATAAGGAGACAACTTGCTGTAGAGGAAAGAGTTATCAGGCGTGGGTGGAGTAAACTGACCCAGCCTTGGGGGCCTTCACTCAGATTAGGAGTCCGGGTGACCTTGCAGGAGTCACTCACAGATCATTAATTCGGGCAAAGTGAGCAGCTCTTTCAGTTTACACAGGACTGGGGCCCAATGACTTGCCTAGTCACACAGGTAACAAGCCTTCTTCCCGCTGCTCCAGGCCACCCTGCAACTGAGGCTCAGTTTCCTGCTCCCCAAAGTGGGTACAATGTCTCCACTACCTACCTTCCCTCAGGATTTCTGTGCACAAAGTAAAAAGCATTTATGCAGGCTGCTCCTTAGCACAGATGGGGGATGGTATTCCCTTTTTTCCTCATCTCATTTCCCAGCAGAGTGGGGATGCCCTCGGAACCTAATTCCAGACCATCCAGAGAAACATTTAGGGGAAAACTCAACCTTAACAAGACAGTGGATTGCAAAAAAAGGAGGATTCAGTCTCCAACCCCCTAGAGCCAGTGTGAGCCAAAGGCTTGGTAAAAGGACATTGTGGAGGGTATTTGCTACCAATGTCTCCTGGCTAAAGCCTTAGCTTGTTATAGAGATTCCATCTTCACTAAGAGAAAGGTAGCCCTGGACCATTCACATCCCTCTTTACACCTTTCTGACCCTTTTTCAGGTCAAAGTTGACTGTTCTTCACTCCCTCTATCTAGTCCTGTTGGGGAGTGCTAGTGTGCAAATATTTGCCCACTGGGAGAAAGCAATGTTGGGAGAGTACTCTGGGATCTTTCCAAGTGAAAGCAAGTTATCATAAACCATGGAAGGGAGCCAACTGGGCTTTTTTCTTGAAGGACTGGTAACCCAGCTGGTGTCCTCGAGAGGAATGATACCCATTTTCTGGAAGTGACTGGGGGGTGGGGAAGAGAAGAAGCAAGGAGAAAGGTACCCTCTTGAGGCCTTCCTTTCACTGTTCATGCATTCTAGCAAGTTCCACCAGAAAGTCAGCACCCTCCAAAATGAGTATGTTTTAAAGTCTAACTTTGGAATCTCTGGAGTACAATGTCACAGGACTATTCATAACCCCCCTTTTTATTAAAATAAACATCCCACAGGTAGAGAGGCCCGTCTCGTTTCTGTTCATAAAGGAATGGGGAACCAAGGGGAGAGATTTGTTATTGGTTTTTTTAGACAAGCTTTGTTTCTCCTACCTTGCTGTTTAGGCACTTCCTTCCGACCAATGAGGTCCCAGTTGGTCGCCCCAAAAATCAAAAGCTGCCCTCTGCACTTAGAGCCTTCAAGTTTCTAAAAAGGAGGGGGAGGAGAAAGGAGAAATGCATCACCATTTAATGCCGTCTTTGTGGGCAGACCTCCCAGGCGCTGCGGGACTCTCCAGCAGATGGCAGGAAGCAAAAAGAATAATGCCCCGTTAGTCGCCAGCACCCAGCTGGCCCGCTTCTCAGGCCTCCCTCCAGTGGCCCTCAGCAATCCCACAACCTAGTCTCCCGCGCCTTAATGTGTGTAATCCCATTCCTGCACACAGCGCCTTACTTGTCATGCCCGGGGCTCATTTTCTATCCTTCTGATTTCTTACTTAAATGTATTTTGCGAAACACATTAAAAAAAACACCCAAAAAACCCCCACCAAATTACATCCCCTCCCCCTCCTACCCTGCAAAATGACTTAACACAGGTATATTTGCAAGATTTCTATAGAGAGACTATTAAAACTGGCTTGTCCTCAGGGCCAAATCTATATTCTTCTATCAGCAAGCACAGAACTCCATACAGATTTCCAGGGTTGGGACTGGGCTTCCCTTCTGCATAGTGATTAAACCTGACTAGCCTCAACTCACTACCTCAACAAGCCAAGAATCTCTCACTAGGAAAAGGGGGAGTGGGAGGGAAGACAGAGACCCCACACATCCTCTAAAACCTCTAACAGCTTTTCTCAACTCCTAAATCTTCAAGGAAAAGAGTGTCAACTCAAGAGAGGGAGTAAGACCAGGAGGTCTGGGATGGGGCTCCCTTCCAAGCCACTGTCATTCATTTTACACTTCCATTAGTCCAAAGGAATCAGTGATAAGTGAAATGAGGGGATTCCCTAGAGCACGGATGTATGAGGGAGAAACTGGCATTTCTAGCTGATCTCTTTCAGTGCTCATTCTGACCCTCTCTATCACTAGTATCACTCATACGATTTGGAGGCACAGATTCTGACATCCTATTTTAGTTATCTCTAGATGAAAAAGTCAGTCAGCCTCTCTGGGACTCAGTTTCTTCCTCTGTAAATCAAGCAGGTTGGACTAGATGACCTTAAAGATCCCTTCCAACTCTAGATTCAGGATCTTGCTGAACAATCTGTTCATGTTGTGAAATTATAAAGACCAACAGCACTGGGGTGAAAGCAGAGATGTCAGACTGGCTTGTGTGTTACTTTACTCTAATTGTTGTCTGTTTTTTTAAAAATTTCTTCCTCCTCCTTCCACAGGGCAGTTCTCTGGAAGGAGAAGGGAAATATGGGGGAAGATAGAGGTGATATGTAAGTAAAAAAGAAAACCTGTCTGTTCATTCCAACTGTGGAATGGAAAGGAATGGAAACTGGTTTCATCTTTAATAATGCAGGCACCTCTCTTGCCTTGTGAGGCCCTGGGGAGGAAAACATTCTGTAAACACTAGAGTGCAAGAAGACGAAGTTATAATAGCTATCATTACTCACCAACATGGATAGAAAAGGCAACACGGATACATCCAAGGGAAAAAAGTGGCATCGCTTTATTTAAAGAAACCATTTCTTGGAAGTTCAAAGGGGGAAAAACATTTTTGGGCATAGACTTGGGATTTCATTGGTGTAAGAAACTTCCAACAAGGAAACTCAATGTCAATGGAATTATGTGCCCACACCTTCAGGACACTGTCAGGAACACCGGAAGCCAATGCAACTTGTCCAGCATGTCTTGAACACAGTTCTCAACTCTGAGGCTGGTTCTCTTTCTTTATCCACTATGCATTCCCTCCCTTTTTTAAAAAATGTATCCCTTTTAATCTCTATACATCAAATGCCAACTTAGAACGGTTTGACAATCCAGTTAATTATTAACTGACATTTCTACAGGTTTGTTTACAAAGTGCTTTCAGTTCAACTACAAGTATCAGAGAACAGAAATTCGTAGAAAGGACCAACTTCCCCAATTTTGCAGGAGGAAAAGGAGGTTCATGCAGTCATTCACAACCCCACTTTACAGATGAAGACTAAGAAAGGTTACTGACCCGCCATGGTCTACACAGCCTGGAAGTGCTGGAGCCCAGACTCAAATCCCAATTCTGTATCTAAGGTCCCTTTCCACTATACCACACTGCTCCCTGTCCAGGATGGCTTAAAAGCACATTTTCAAAGTAAATGGATCCCATTTCTTTGATAACTTGACAACCCAAATCTGACATTAGCAGGTTCTCTCAGTGGTATGGCCTCTGACCCATCCTCTGGCTGGAGTCTAAACACAGGCGTGAGACAGTAAGTCCATTTACCACACAGGCCTGCTTCATAAATGGCAGGGGTTTTGGAACAGTACAAGCATCAGCCAGAAGGGGACCTCACTACCCTTAAATTATTTAGAGCTAGACCTCACTCAGAGATACTAGAACCCTGGCTGCACCCAAGGCTCCAATTACTTGACTTTGAGCCCAGTTTCTCCTGGTTATCTGCCCTCCTTTGGTTAAAATGATGGGCCATGGCGTAGGAATGAGTAAAGATATTGTGAACTGGAGTACAGAGAGAATGCTGAAACTGTTTATGCCAAGATCAACTTTTCTATCTTGAGAAATGGGAAGGAAAAAACCCAGGAGATGGTGAAATAATACTTACTCTCCAGGCTGTCTTAGTTGGACAAAGTATAATCAAACAAACATTTACTAAGTACCACTATGTGCTAAAGATACAAGCACAGACATGAAAGTCCTCCCTGCCTTCAAGGAACCTCCAATCTAGGGACTAATAATAGATCAAGGCAGGGAGGAGTCTAGAAGATGAATAGAGAAAGGTGTCATGCAGAACAAAGGTTTCCTTATCCTGAGTCCCCAAACCCCTAGAGGATTCAAGGGATCCTTGTACTTACATGGGAGAAAAATGACATCTTTAATTCAAAATAATTGGTTTCCTTTAGAATCCTGTGTATTTTATGTATTTCAAAACCCTCTGAGAAGGCTTCTAGGTTTCATCAGACTGCCAGCAAAAGTTAAGAATTTAACACAGGAGCCCTAAAGTAAATAAGGGCCTCCAAAGGGCCAAGGTGAGGACAGAATGCATTTCAGGCTTGGGGGACAGCCCTTGCAATAGCCAAGAGACTGGAAGCTCTGGACAGGAGGGAGAACATTAACTCCTTGGGGGAGACGAGTGGAGAGTCGCCAGACCATGGAAAGTATATTCGGATGGTGATGACCACAGACATCAATCGAGCTGGGCAGAAACACAGGGGGCAGGCAGACACTTCAAAGATGCACCTCCTGTAAGTCACCCCTCATCACACATGTATATACCACAAGACACATCGCTTTACAAAGAGTAAAATAAATCCTTTCCTGTAATAAATGCTCAATAAGCACCCATTTGCAGCCAGGACACTCAGTGCACCAATCAGATCTTTGGGAGAGAAAGTTTTGAATGGGAAAGATCATGTCACAGCTCCCAGTCATCGAAGAGGTTGTCACTGCCTTTAAAGACTTGACTTCCTTGAGAATAATGTCTGAAAGTTAGACAAAGCCTACTATGTGCCAGGCACTGGGCTAAGCCCTTTACAAGGATTATCTCAATTGATTGTCACAACAACCTTGGCAAATCGATGCTCTTTTTATCCCCATCTTACAGATGAGGAAACCGAAGCAACAAGATTACAGTGATTAGCCCAGTGTCACACAGCTAGTATCTGAGGCAGGATTTGAATTAAGGCCATGCTGACTCTGGGTCGGTGGGCTGAGGCTTCACAGTTTGCCACAACACATGCTGGTGTCTCTGCCAGGATGGCAGGGGACTTCTCAAGGCTAGGTGGGAGGTACCAAAATGGGTATTACTGGTAGCCTGAGTATCTCTTGATGGATCAGCCCATTACCTGGGTTATGGCCTTAAGCATCAATACTGAAATATGAATTATGGAAAGAAGTACATTTCACCTCATTCCTCATTAGTTTAAGTGGTCTAATGACTCTAAGGAGTTAATTATCGACCTGCTGACAATAGCCCAAGACTTTCAGACTTAAGAAAGACTGCTAAGCTTCCAGAATGCAGAGACTGAATCTGTTCAGTCTCTGGATCCATCCCTCGCAACTGGGCACATAGAAGGTGCTTTAAAAATGATTGCTGATTGGCTAGAGTATTTCACATTTGCATTCTCTACATCCATAACTGCTATATGAATTTGCCTTCTTAAACTATTTCTTTTAATATATATATATTTTCACCCTTTTCCAAATAAGAAACTGACCACCTTTAACTGCACACCACGTCCGTCAGCTTATTCATTAGAGCCCTAAAATAGTCATCTCATATGGAACAGCTATTGCAGATGAGTGTACACCTCCCACAAGATGAATGTGGAGAGAATATCAGGATGCTAAAAGCAGGGCTGGGAGGGGGAAGGGGGAATAGATGGCACTTGACCCTTAGATACTTAATTCAGTTTTCACTGATGGGGCGTACAGATTGTTTACTCGACAATGGTGGATTCTGTAATACCATTCACAGTCAAAGGCCACAGGATAACTTTAAAAAAAACCACTGACCCCAGAACACCAAGTGAATTTCATTTCATCTTGCTGTCTCCCAAAACCCTGGTCACGTAACCTGGGCTGAGATGGACAGCAATAGCCAAAAAAAAAAAAGAAAGAAAAAGAAAAAAAAAAAAAAGCAAGCAACAAAATGGGATTGCCGATATAAAGGGACCTCTAAAATATTACCCAAGTCCAAGAAGCATGTTGGAGTCAACCTTTTAACATACATTCATTTAGAAGCCTTCTCTCTCCTAGGAGGAGGCAAGGCTGTTCAGAAAAATGCCTTCTACAATAAATTCCCTAATGGGCTATACACTACAACAGGCTTCAAGCCCAGTTCTCTGAGATATTTATCCGCTCCTTTCTGATTGGACAGATTTGTCTCAGGGTTCACTAAACCTTCAGCAACCCTACCCTGGAAAAATTACACTGCATTCACCTTAGAGCTGGTGTAGTCAAGGGTACTTCGTTCAGTCTACTTGGAGGGATGGATATCTTGGGAAGGTCCCTGCTAATTCACACTGAATCGAAATGCCACAATTAACCACAGTAAGGTAGTCTGTTTGTCTGGCGGAGATGCTCGGGTACTTAGGGCAAGAATGATTTTCTCTATTTAAAATTATTTATGGCTAGTGCAGATCAGACCCATAAAAACTGACATCTCATGCTTTCAAGGCAGCATGGTAGGAGCAGAGAGAGATGGGCTAGGGGCAGAAGCGCCACACTGCCGACTGGCCTTCCGCTTGCTCAGCTACTAAGTGACAGGCCCGGCCCAGCTCTGACCGTCTAGGTTTCAACGCCTGAACCGATATTAATGAACCTGAAACAAAACCATTTCTGCAATGGCTAAAAGCTATTGGTCCTGCTTTCAAAAGACAAATAGTTAAGGCTTACCTGTGTAAACTGCAGACAACACTAGTTGCCTACAAAAATCAGTTATTTGAACACACTATTCATGTGATTTTGTGCCACCCCAAACCATACAACAGGTACTGTAGGGTTCTGAAAGTAAGGAGGAGAGGATGGAAAAGGGGAAGAGGGAGAGAAAGAGAGAAAAGAAGAAAGGAGAACAAGTTGATCAAACAATGGTGAGTAAGTATAACAGAGTGTTACTGGATGTTAAGGAAGGCCAAAGCATGACAAATTCAGAGATAACGGAAGGCCTGCGTGAAGCTACGGAACAAAGAAGAGACTCTAGGGGCTGGACAAACCAAAGGAGGGCAAGTGAAACTCATGTCACAGGCATTCCCTCCTTTCTGTTAAGGACTGATTAATCAGTAATTCTGTGGGGGATAGGGAAGGAGAGGATTGGTACAGCATAAAAAAAAAAAACAACCCTATCAACACCAGTATTAATGATTTTCATAATTACCTTCCCTTCCAAATGGTGGCTACTGCACTGGCCCTGTAGCCAGGAAAGACTCAAGTTTGAATCTAGGTCCAAACACTTACTGGCTGTGTGATCCTGGTCAAGTCACTTATCTGCCTTGCTTCAGTTTCCTCAACTGCAGGATGAGGATAGTATCAGCACCTACTTAAGGCAGGGTTGCTCTGAGGATCAAATGACTCAATATCTTGCACAGAGTAGGCACTATAAAAATGCTAATTATTGTTAATAATTACCATGATGCTAAGGTCCAGGGGAAAGCAGCCATGACAAGGCTCGGGATCTGCTTAAGAGATTTTTAATGTTTCTTCTACTCTGCCACATAAACTTTCTTACGGTTGACTTCTTTGCTCAATTTTTTTTTAAATCTTCTTGATAAACGATACTTCAACATATCTGAGGCACCCCCGGCATATGTATGACCAAGTGAATTAATTCTCCCTAGTCCACAACAGTTAAGATTCCAGAGTTAGTCAGAAGAGAACTGAAAGGTCACCTAGCCACTCCACTGCCAATTTGTCAAAACTGCCCACAATCCCAAGCTCAGTGGTTGTGAAGTTGGGACATTAGAACTCAAGTCTTCTTCCGCTAACTTTTTGTACCATGTCCATGAGGAGCAACCACAGGCAAATACTGTGAGTTTCCTAATAGGAGAGGCCCCCGCAGAAGGAGAAATAATTGACAATAATGTGTGTGTAGGGAGAGGTTGTATGAAAACAAAATTGATACTCAGTTGCCTGGTATATATTTCCGAAGGGCTGGAGGAAACATAGAGGCAGTGTGGGTTAGTGGACAGAGAGCCAGCCGTGGAGACAAGAACCGAGTTCTAGTTCCACCTTTGACAGGGGGAGACAAGTGAAATTCTAAGCACTCTGGGTAACTAAGACTAGATGGTGCCAAAAAAAAAAAAAAGAAAAGGAAGGCGGGAAAACATGCCAAACTCCTACCCTGGTAAAGACAGCTTCCTCCATCAAATGAATACTATCATCACCAGGCTAGTCCCTATCCCAGGCCAAAGGAAACAGAGGCAGCAGCAGCCTGTGTGACCTCTAGAGGGCAGCAGCCCCAGGACCAGAATATGGACTCCTGGGGACTCAAGGGAAGACCATGGCTCACCTGACAATCACGGCACAGGCTACATTACTCCCACTTTGCAGAGGAATAAACTAAGGTTCAGAGAGGTTAAGATGAAGCCATGAGGATCTAGAGACTCCCTCCTGCCTTTAGAATGAACTACCTACCAATTCCCCAGAGATCAAAGCCTGACATGATCTGGCTCCCCCTCCTTCACTGCATGGGCCTATCAGACCGGCAGCACCCCATACACAGCTATCAAGGCATCACAGATTCAGGGCTGGAAAGCTTTCCTACGCCATCCTCAACACTGACTTTACAGTTGTGGAAACTGAAGCTGAGAGGGAAGGGACTTGTCCAAAGTGGCCAGCTGAAGATTTC
Organism: Bettongia penicillata ogilbyi; assembly: GCA_023548195.1. Lineage (NCBI taxonomy): Eukaryota > Metazoa > Chordata > Mammalia > Diprotodontia > Potoroidae > Bettongia > Bettongia penicillata. The sequence continues at coordinate 289,446 of JAJHZJ010000029.1, forward strand.
AACCTAGGCCATGAGACTCCAAGCCCAACACTCTTCCACTGCCCTTTCCAGGCCTCCCATTCCTCCCCGCACTCGTCCCCTCCCTCCTCACACGTGAGGCTTAGAATTTTCCCTTCCAAAGCCTACCTTACACATTGCCTTCCCTATCAAGCCCATCTATCCCTAAGCCCCAGCTTCCCTCAAGAAGGCTATGCACAATTTCATATTTACTAATCTTTAGTATTGTTTCCCACTAATTTCGTGAAGATTCCATGTTAATCTTCCCAACACAAGAAAGCCCCAAAGGGCTATCAGTTGTGTGTCTGACCTTGGAGTTTAGATCAGCAATGTTTCTGTATCCCCAGAATCCAACTTTGTGCTTGACATATATGACACACGCTTAATAAAATGAAGGAAATTGCTTTGCCCCTAATTACACACATCCATTACCTGTCAGCCATGGGGACATAACAAGACAAGCAAACTTTTTTATAGTTCTTTCAAGTTTGCAAATCCCTTTACCTATGACTCTAATTCGGAGTAGAGAGCAGAGGATATTTCAGCAGGGCCACCAGGGAAAACAGAGATAGTGTGGGTTAATGGATAGAGCTGCCCACCAAGCCACCCTGCTCCAAAGATTCCCCCACCCAAGTTCAGTTAATAGCAATGTTTTCTGAGGTTGGCCCCTCCTCCCCTTTTCTGAAACTCCAAGCTCAAAAAAACCCTTTTGGAACTGCTCCTCCAAGGGAATCCTCATGACAGTAGGATTTGGACAATTTAATCTCACTTGATGGGAAGGCTTGGGTTCTTGCAAACTGTCTAAGGATCTGATCAGGCAATTTTTAAAGGAAGAATCCATGTTCTAGACAGCCCCATGAATACCTGCTCCAAATCACTAATAATTGCAGTCATGGGGGGGGGGGGTTTCACCTCACACCCAAATTGGCAAAGATGATTTAATTAATTAATTAGCTTTTCTGGCATTCACAAGTGTGGCCTGTCAAGTTAGCACTTTTTTCTAGAAAATAGCCATTAATAAGGACAGCTCCCACTGACATAAAGGGACATAATAATGCCAGCTCTAATTCTTGAGTTAATTATTGATTCAACAAGGAGCCTTCCACGGTAGATAAACCACCAAGGGTGAGAAAATTCGTAAGACACCGGGGTCTCTGTCCAACCTTGTAAGACCCTCTGGGTCAAGTAAATTCTACCCTAAGAATAATGTGTTTTTCACATCTCCTCATTTCCCAGCAGGCTGCACTTCTTTGGGACTTCTTTTTCACATGCCCAGGAATCTCATCATTGTGAAATCTCCTCACTCTGCAAGATCCCATCAAGCCTGATTCTCAAGCTGCCCTCTCTGCCCCTCTGACTAAAGGATGAGAGTCAAGAACCTGAAGCCTCCATCTCAGGACAGACACCCTCACTTCCCACTTTGCTCAACTACTCTTGGACTTGCCCTCTTACAGAGTACCTTCTCCCCCCACCCATTTCTCCCTTAAGTTTCCTTCTGTATACTATCTTCTCCATTAGATTCCCTGAGGCAGGGCCTGGCTTTTTTCACATCTGTAAACCCAGAGAAAAAATATGACTACTACTGATTTGCCTTTTTAAGGGCAAATACCTTCAAAAAGCTTTTCTAAAGGTCACCTAATCTGAAAAGATGCTATGTAAATTGTATTTCCTTCCCTTTGCGCCAGAAAAATTAAACACTGTCAATATAGGTAAAAACCTAGGTCAAATGCACACTTATACATAGCAGGGAGGGGAAAAGCATTTAGTGAGTGCCTAGGCTGTACCTGGCACTATGCTGATTGTCTTACAGTTATTATTCCATTTGACCCTCCCAATAATGCTGGGAAATAGGTGCTGTTACTATCTTCATTTTACAGATGAGGAAACTGAGGTCAGGAGTTAAGTGAATTTCAAGATCTCAGAGCTAATAAATATCCGAGGCAAAATTTGTACTTAAGACTCTGAACCCAGTAATTTATCCATCAAACCATCTAAGTATTTTGCTTAAAGACCAACTAACAAAACACATCTGGTTTTTATTATGCAATGGAGCTTCTTCACCAAATATAGTGTTTGCCAAGGAGTTACTTCCCAGAGATGTATCAAGATTAGTCAAATGAGGTTAAGTAAGATAACTCTGGTAAACCTTTCATGCCTAAACCCAAACTGTGGTTCAGATTGGAACTCCTCAACCGGATAAACCCATTGCTCTAATAGGCTCCCTGGAATAGAATGGACCAGGGGAGAGCAGCTGAGTTTCATTTTGCCCTTTGGAAGTTATTCCTGCGATCATGAACACAGGAAGGAGTTGGGGTCCAGACCACTCTACTCTGGCCCAAGCTCTCCATGCCGATGAAAACTAAACTGAGAATTAGGAATTTAATGTTTGCTGGGCAGGCATCTGAATTACCCGATTTCCCTAATAAACTTTGAAGTTTAAGTGGAACAGCCAATTTAATCCCCAAAACAGACACCAAGCAAGGGTGCGGATCACCTGACTCTCCCTGGTCCTGTCAACCTCAACACCACCCTCTGATCACTGACAGGGGAGCATCCCGAATGAGACAGCGCCCTCAGAACGTGGGCCCTCAGGAAAGAGGGCCAGGAAATCAGGCTCAAGGAAGGGAAAAACCACTCGCCCAACGTCCCCCTGCTGGGGGGTGCAGGGTTCTCAGGTCTCCTCTCCACCAGGGACTTCCAGCCTTGTTTCGGAAAGGTCACTTAGTGGCTCCTTCCACAGATCAAACACAGGCTGGTCATTAAGGCCTTAGTGGAATTTCACAGGCTGTATTTAAACCCCTCAAAATCCCTGGGAGCCTGCGGGGAATCAGGAAATAAAATCATGGTCCCGGTACTCCCCTTTCTCTGGGCTGCCACTCAGCTAGCAAGGACCGCTCTGGACCTCCGTGGTCTCCTCGGTAAAATGGGCATTAAAACGCTTTCCCCATCCACCCCGAAAGGGGTGTTACAAGGGAAGCGCTTGCCCCTCCAAACAGAACCCCCCAAACTCAGAGTTGATCCAGTGGCCCGGCCGGGACCTTGCGGTTCTGCCCGGTACCTGGGCAGCCCTTGGAGACCCCGAGGGGAGGAAACTAACCAGCCCAGGAAACTGACAAGCTGTTGACAAAGGAGACAAAGCGGGGCAACGCAGCCCTGGTCCTGCTCGGGGAAAGGGCGAGTGGGGAACGCTTTGCGAACTAACAAAATCTACACGCAGGGGTCGCCTGATTAAGCATCCATTAGCAGCTCATAACGAGAGCTTTATTATTCATCCTTCCCAAGGGGGGTTGCAGCGTCCCCAGAGACACTTCTACAAAGTGGCCCGGGGGCACAGGCCCCGGGATCGGCGCCCGCCCGCCCCACCTCCCACGCCGGTGCGAGGACAAACCAGGAAACAAAGCTCACAACACCTCACCGCCGGGCGCCCCCGCCTCCCCCAACTTTCCAGGCAGCACGCCCTACTGGGCATGCGTCCTCTGTGCTCAGCACCTCCCCTCCCCAAGCAGGGCTTCCCCCAGCTTCCAGGACGACGGGAATGGGGCGGGAGGGAGCATGCGCAGCAGCTATCCTCGCCGGCCCCTCCCCTTCGTCGAGCGCCGGAGCCGAGGCGGCGGGAACCTCAAAGCCCCGGCAAAATCGCCGCTCCCTGCAGAGCCTTCGCGGGCGGGCGGCCGGCCCCGCCCCTCCCTCCCCTTCCTTTCCCCTCCCCCACCCCGCCATGACGAACCCGCCGCGTGCTGGGGGAGGGAGTCAGGGAGGCTTCTTCCCCCCCAGCTTCCCGCCCGGAGGCGCCGCCTGCTCCTCCCTCCCCCCTTCATAACCGAACTTAAAAACTCTCGATTCCCCAAAGGGAGGGGGAGGGGAGGAGGCAGCAGCTCCCCGCGGCCGGCGGGGGCGGGGCCATGACCCCCCCTCGCTCCCCGCTCCGTTCCGTTCCCCCTCCCCCCGGACCCCACGTACGCGGGCTTCGGACCCCTCCCCCGGCCTACGGGGGTGGGGGGGAGTTGGATGGGGAGGGGGAAGAGCCCGGGTCCCGCGCCCACCCTCCGGCCCCGGCCCGCACTCTCGATCCGCTCCCTCCCGGCCCGGCCCGCACTCCCGATCCGCTCCCTCCCGGCCCGGCCCGCACTCACGATCCGCTCCCTCCCGGCCCGGCCCGCACTCACGATCCGCTCCCTCCCGGCCCGGCCCGCACTCACGATTCGCTCCTTGGTGTGCTCCGGCTCCGTGATGACGACGGCCTGTCCCGCCCCCGCCTTGCCCGGCGGCGCCGGCTTGGCCGCCCGCTTGGCCCCGGGGCCGAGGCCGCCGCCGTCCAGCTCGGCCAGGCCGTCCTCGTCGCCGCTGCTGCCACCGCCGCTGGAGCTGCCGCGCTCGGGCCGCTCCCGCTTCCTGCCCGCGGCCGCGCCGCCCCGCGCCTTCCTCGGGGGGCCGCCCCGGGCCCCCGCCGCGCCCGCCGCCGTCCCGTTGCCCGAGGTCTGCTGCTCCCAGGCCGCCGCCGCCTTGGCCCCGGCTCCGAGCCCGGCTCCGAGCTTCTTCCTGGGCATCCTGCTGCTCCGGCCGCGCTGGGTCTCCGGCTGGGGACACGCACACACACGCACACACACACGCACGGCCGGGCGGGCACGGCCACGACACAATAGAAGCGGGGGTCAGTCTGGGAAAGGGAGAAAGCGAACCCCCCGACCCGAGCCCCCCGAGTGTCCGAGCCGACCCCGCAGGGACAAGTTTGGGGACAGCGGTGCCGCGCTCGGAGAGCGCCCCGAAATGCCCGTACACCCCAACAACGGCCCCCCAAAAGTGAGCCCGGGAAGAGCATGAAAGACTGCGCCCTACCCCCCAAAAATAACCCCGAAATCCTGAAGGCAAACGACTGGAAACACTTCCAGGAGTCTCCCTTGGGGCGCTCCGGTTTGAGGGGGGTCCGGCCGGCCGTCTCCCCCACCTGCTGCTTTTGTCCGAGAGCCGCCAGCCAGCACTCCCACCCCGTTTAAAAGCCCACGGGGAAATTAATGGCAATTATCTCTTCCCCCTCCCCCTCCCCCCTCCCCCGCTTCCCTCCCTCCCCCGCCGCAAACGGCCGGAGGGTCGGTCCAGAGCCAAGTCTCCGGCCTCCTTCACCCCCAGAGGAGGCCAGGCCGGGGGTGCGGGGCGTCCAGGTGGGGCGGAAAGACCTTCCTCCGGGGAGAGAAAAAAAATCTAACCCTCCCCGTTTAAAAAACGCCACCTGGTTTTTGCTGTGTTTTCCTTTTCTCCCAACCAGAGAAAAGCCCGCAAGTTTGCTGGGCGCCCCCACTCCGGCCGGCCGCTCCCCCTCGGACCCGGGGGCAGACTGCGCCGGGCCGCCCTCGCCGTCCTCCGGCGCTCCGCTTTTCTTTCGCTCTGTCTGCCTTTTTTTTTTTTTATTGATTTTGAACAATGGGATCTCTGTCTGTCTCCGATTAAACCACGTGGATCCGCCTTCCTTCCCTTTTTTATTCATTCAAACCTCCCCCCGGCCCCCCCTCGCTCTCCCCAGGTTGGGGGCTTTTTTTTAACCTTTTCTCTTTAAAGAGAAGGAAACCTCAAACTTTCCCCTCGCTCGCAAAACTGATCGCTCCTCGATCTCAGCCCCCCCCCACCCCCCCCACCAGGACCGAAAGTGATGAATCCCCCCATTTAAAAAACAATAACCGGACGGCTCTCGTTTCTAAGCCGCCCCCCCCGCCCCGCATGCCCCCCCCCCCCCCCATCCCGGCAAAGAAAAGATCTCAACCCACTCACCAGATACACTCAAGATGTAAATACGAGCTTCCAGGACAAATGCTTCACTACAAAACAGAAACACATGGACGAGCAGCAGAAAAGGAGAGGGCTAGAGGAGAGCCGGGGAGCGAACCTCCCCACCGCGCCCCCTCCAGGGCGGGAGGACCCCGGGGCCTGCAGGCCGGCCCCCGCCCCTCCCCCAGGCCGGGCCGCGCGGGCCGCCCCCGCCCCCCGCCCTGCCCCCCGCGCCGCCGGCCCCGGCGGCCCAGCGGAGGAGGGGGAGCACGCTTCCGGCTCCCGGCCCCCCCGCCTGTCTGAGCGCTTCCAGAAACTTTGCCCACCTGCCCTCCGAGGGGATGCCCACGCCTGCCCGCTCCGGCGCGTGGGGAAAGCCGGGCTCTCCGAGGAGCGCCGCCCGGGGAAAGGTGCCCCTGAGCCCCGCGGAGCAGAGCAGGCGGCCCCGGGGCGCGGGCAGAGCTGGCCCGACGAGAGCCCCTCGGTGCCCAGGCTGTGCCGCCGCGTCGGGTCGCTCCCCCGCCCGTGCCGGGTTCGTTCCCGGAGGCTCGTGGGGGCCGCAGTCGGAGCCAGGACCCCACGAGGCTGAGAGGAGCCCCCCAGGGCGCCGTGGCCGCGGGGTCCCAGTGCCAAGCCCGAGGGGGCTCCCCACCCCGGACGGCCACCCCTGGACGGCCGGGGAGATGAAGTAACGGTCCGACCCCGAGTGGCCAAACCTCAGCGTGGGGCGCTGGCCCTTGCACCCCAGGGCCGGCTCCTTCCCACGACTCCTCTCTGGGTGTGCCCGAGATAACAGATAACGTACGGTATTAGAGATAAGCACCGGGGGATAGCTCGTGTGCCAGCCTTTATTGTGGTACGTGCCGGCAGAGCCAGCATTTCCAGGAAGCTGATATCGGGCTTTAGAAACGACCACCTAGGGACCTGAGCAGGGCCGTGCCTTGCTCCAAGACGAGGAAGCTGAATTAGACCGCGGTTAGCTGGGAAGTGGGAGACGGAGGACTGGAACTCAGGACTCCCGACTCCAGGGCCAGCACTATCTACTGCGGCAGGACTTGGACCCAGGTATTCTGAATCCAAGACCAGGGCCGTTTCCTCCATACCAGCATCGCACTAAGGCAAGTGCAGTGCCCAAGTGATTGGAATGAACGGGCCTTGCATATAGCGTGTATGCAGCGATGTTGCATTCGGTCAGTTGGCCAATAGACACTGAAGTACCTATGTGCCTGTAGCGTTAAGCAATAGGATACAAGGCAAGACAAAGAACATTCCTGCCAGTCTAATGAAGGAGATGGGATACCAACAGCTATGTGTAAATAAGATAGAGGACTAAATTTAAAGAATCAAAAGGGAGGCACAGAATTATGAAATAAGCTCTCTTGTGCAGTAATACCTCATATTGTAGTGTCCTACTTTTCATTCTTCTTATATCTATTGTATTGAAAGTTCCTTCGGGACAGGAACTGTGTTATTAGTCATTTCTATGCACCTGGTATGCCCAGCACCATAGCTGGCCCAGGTAGGCATTGAACAATCAATGATTATTGAATTGAATTAACTCCCTTAATAATAGACTGTAACTTTCAAATCTTACTCAGAGTTCTCATTGAAACTAAACTCCTAAAGACCACACCTCCAAGATTGGCAGCTAAGTCCTACCAAGCTGTACAGGTTTGGAAGTGCAGGAGGAAGTAGATCAGTCCTCCGAGGAGCAGCCCCTATAGATTTGGACCCCCAGGGTGATGACCAAGTGATGAACTGTTTCAGGTGTAGCAATGGAGGCATTGGAAGGGAACTGGATACAATTTGGGGCTTAGAAGCTAGAAGATTCATCATCCTGCCTTCAAATTTGTCCTCAGATACTTAACCAGCTGTGTAGCCCTGGGCAAGTCACTTCACCCTGTTAGCATCAGTTTCCTCATCTGTAAAATGAGCTGGAGAAGGAAATGGCCAAACTACTCTAGTATCTCTGCCAAGAAACCCAGATGGGGTCATGAGGAGTGAGAAAACTGAACAAGAAATGGAGGCATTGGCTCCCATCTCTATTAATGAAATAGCAGCCCTTCAAAAATTTCTATGAAGTACTTTGACATAGGGGAAAAAGTGGTATCAGAGGACCCATTCTTGGGTACCCATCACCTAGGCCAAATCACTCAATGGACTCGTCAGTAAAATAATAAAGAGTTGGATTTAATGATCTTCAGGATCCCTACCAGTTCAAAACCTATGACCTTTTGCTAGAAAGGAAGCATCCTAAAGGCAGAGACTGGTCTTGGTGTCTCCCAAAGAACAGAGCCTCCACAGTAGAGGTGTATTATAGACTTTTGTTGAATTTGAACAGTAGCCTTCTCTGAATATTTGCTGAATGAAAGAATCCTAGAAGCTAAAGGGAGTTAGAAATGAAACTACTGTTTCATATGGGAAAGCTGAAAGATCTAGACTCTGGCTTGCATACCACTTTGACCTCTTATCTATTACTGACCTTCCCCATTAGTTTTCCCAGTTTTGTATTTGCTTTATCTGTGCCTGGTATATAGTAATAGTCCTTTCTAGATTGATTGACTACCAACCCATGCTCTCAGTATTCCCAGAATCCCCTAGATCTCAACGTGCCCCCCCCCACCCCATTTCTAGTCAGGTACATCATTTCCTAGACAAATTAGACAGCTCTAGGTCCCACCAGACCAGAACTACCCTCCCTTCCACAAACATACCACTTCCTCCAGGACCTTTAAATTTAAAACACACCTCACTGAGCTCTTTATTTTGTAACTCTGATGTACTTATCTTGCGATCTTCTTGAATTGTAATCAACTATGTAGATCCCCTTGCTTTCAAAGTGTAGGGACTTCATCTTATCTGAACCTTAGTATATCCCCCTGTACCTTCTCTAAACATAGTAGGTGCACAATAAATGGTTGAATGTCTTGTATCTCTTCCAGAGATTGTCCTAAATTTTTTAAATCAGAAACTGATTCAGAAAACCTTTTCTGATCCCTTTCTCAGACATGAAATGAAGTACAGAGAGAAGTGATCCCTTGGACTCCCAGAGCTAGCTCCAGCAGGTTCTGCCTTAATGCGAAAGGTTTCAGGACATTCCTGGACTGTATCTAACTTCCAAAGACCAGCCTAATTAAGGGAAACTCCCCCACTCCCCTAAGCAGGCCATTTGGTGATAAAATGTTGGCCATGGCAAAAACACCAACCAAAATATCTTATACAAAATAAAAGCAGCATAAGCTAGAACTCAGCTAAACCTTTAGCTTCAAGGGCCTTGAGAAAGTGGCAGGTGATGTGTTTACCCCCAAACAACCTGTCCAGCCAGCAGAGGATAGCTTCAGATCACCATGAGAGAGAGATCTTTTTCTCCCATGGGTAATTCTGCCCCGCCCATAATGGTGTGAAGGACACACATCCTAAACCCTGATGCAATTGGACACTAATAGACAGTTGCATCATATGATCCTCTAGGCGGGGCATTCTCCAAACTGGTTTTTCTGGAGAGGTAGATGCTTCAGTTCAGCACCTCTATAGGAATAGCAAAATACTGGCCCTACTGGTCCTGCCACCCAAACCATTTTTTGCTAGGGCATACCTCCCTGTGGTGCAACCATCCATCAAGGAAAGGCCTCCCTAAAGGAGTGTCCTCCATACATGTACATGGAGGTGTGTCATTCAGCATGTTTATATAAGGCTTTTAAAAGCAAATCAAAGTGTACCTACATGAATGAGGTGGAAATGCCAGTTCCTACTCAAAAATATGCTATGAATGCTAAATCTAATTTTAACCAAGCAATTTCTCTTAGGATCTTGAGAGGACTGGGTTAAATACTGGGCAGGGATCAGTTGAAGGAACTGTAGGATGGAAGCTCAAAGAGGGAAAAGATTTTTTGTTTCTTTGTTTTGTCTTTATATACCTGGTGCCTAGCACAGGGGACCACATCTAATTGTGTCTGTCTTCCTTCTCCAACAGTACCTTGACATCAAGGAGATGAGGACATGACTTGCACTTGACTTGGATTTGAGTGAGGGAGGGCTGTGCAAGGTCACCAGTCTCACTTTCTCCTCCAGAGTCATCTGGGTCCAGTGGCCAGATATTTACCAGGATGACTGGAGATGACCCAGGATGCAATGGGAGACTCTGGCCCTTTTAGGCTAAGGCCTTTTCAGTTTCTCACTTAGACTGAGAAAAAGGCCATTCGATGAATAGGCCTCTTTAAGAAGTGAATCAAGGGATGGCCCCGTTAAATAGAAAAAAAAAAAGGAAAAGAAAAAAAATCAAGTTGGGAGGGGAAGACCCTTAGGGTTGGTGTTGGAGAAAAGCAATTACCATTGACATTTACTGTAAGCCAAGAGGGCTCAAAATACAGCCATTAAGTGGAGCTTGGACAAATTGTGGTGGAATCTATGAGCTTCAGAGTAGACTGGGTTTAAGGTTTTGTGGAAGATGAAAGAAAGAAGGAAGGAAGAAAGGAAGGAGGGATGGAGGGAAGGAAGGAAGAAATGTAGCCAGTAAACCCCAAGTTAACTGGGCAGTTTCTGACCACACCTAATATGCACTCAATAAATATTTGTTGTTTTAGAGATGACAGGGAGGACAGGAGGGCTTTCTCTAGCAATCATGTGGGAAAAGGATGAGGCTTGGTCTGCTTGACCCCAGACATTAGAAACTGGAAGAGACAAATGACAACTGCAGCTTTTGGCTCAAAACACTTCCCAATAAAGCTGTACCAAAGTATCATGGAAGACCTTGGAAGGTTACTAGAGGTCTTCAAGCCAAAGCTGGATGTGATCCCCTTTGGGTAGAATGTAGCTGAAGTCATTCATCACCAGGTATGAGTTATCCTGGATATGCTCTGAGGTCCCTTCCAACTCTGAGTTTCTGTGATTCTGCTGGTGAGCCAGCTGAGCATTCTGGAAGGAAGAGTCCAAGTTTGGGAATGGAAAAAGGGTAGAGTCTTATCCTGTCAACTTATTTGCCATGTGACTTTAGGGAAGTTCTTTCACTTTTCTTGACCTCAGTTCCTTCCACTGTAAATTGAAGAGGTTTGAGTCCATTACCAAAGTTCCATCCAGTACACAGCACAGTTCCTGCACATAGGAAACAAGTAGTGTTTGCAGAGGAAAAGGAAGGATGGAAGGAAGGAAGGAAGGAAGGAAGGGAAGAAAGGAGACAGACATTATTTGTTATGAAAATAAGCTAGAAGCCTTCCCTGTAAGATAAGGTGTAAAACAAGGATTCCCACTATCACCAATATTATTCAATATTGTATTGGAAATCCAAGCAATAGCAGTAAGAGAAGAAAAAGAAACTGAAGAAATCAGAAAAGGAAATGAAGTAAGAAAACTATCTCTTTTTGCTGATGATATGATGATATACTTGGAAAATCCCAAAGATTCCACTAAAAAGTTAGTTGAAACAATGTTAGCAAAGTAGCAGGATATAAAGTAAATTCACACAAATCATCAGCATTCCTGTGTATCACAAACCAGACCCTGCAAGAAGAACAGTAAGAGATAGCCCATTTAAAATAACCCTAGATAGTGTAATATACCTGGGAGTGCACCTACCAAAACAACCCAGAAACTGTATGAACAAAATTATAAAAAACTATAAAGTAAAATAAAATTTAAATAATTGAAGATATATTAATTGTTCATTGGTGGGCACAAACTGAATAATAAAAATGACAATTTTACCTAAACTAATTTATATATTCAATACCATCCCAATTAAATTACCAAAAAAAAAAAATTATTTAGCTGACGTTAGAAAAAAACAACAAAATTCATTTGGATGAATGAAACGTCAAGAATATCAAAGGAACTAATGAAAAAAGATGTAGAGGGAGGAGATTTAGCAGTACCAGATCTTAAACTATATTATAAGGCTATAATTATCAAAATTATCTGGTGTATGACTAACAAAAAGAAAGGTAGATCAGTGGAACAGAGTAGACATACAATTTACAGCAACAAATAAATATAATAACCTTTTATTTGACTAGTGTAAAGACTTAAGTTTTGAAGACAAGAATTCATTATTTGGTAAAAATTTGGTAAAAACTGGCAAGCAATCTGGCAGAAATTGGGACTAGACCATTATCTTACAACATTTACCAAGATAAGGTCAAAATAGTTACATGATGTAGATTGATTGAGTTTAGTTCTTGAAGAGGACCAAAATGAAATCACTATGCTAGAGTCAAGTTTCCATGTCTTTGACTGTGGCTTATATAAAGAGCGATATTACAAGAAAATTTGAAGAATATGAATTTATTACCTATCAGACCTATGGATAGGTAAACAATTTATGAAAAAACAAGAGATAGAGAATATAATGGAAAATTTCAATTACATTAAAAAGATTTTGTACAAATAAATGTAGCCAAGATCAGAAGGAAAGCAGAAAACTGGGGGAAAATTTTATAGATAGATTCTCAGATAAAGGTCTTATAGCTCAAATACATGAAGAACTTTTCTAAATCTATAAGAATGAGTCATTCCCTAACTGATAAATGATCAAAAGATTGAACAGGCAGTTTTTGGATAAAGAAATCTAAACAATTTATAGTCATATGAAAAAATACTCTAACTCATTGATTATGTAGATTAAAACAATTTTGAGATACTTTACATCTATGAGATTGGCTAAAATGATTGAAGGGAAAAATGACAAATGTTGGAAAGGATGTAGAAAAATTGGGACACCAATTCACTATTGGATCTGTGAACTGATCCAACCATTTTGGAGAGCAATCTAGAATTATGCCCAAAGAGTTATTAAACTGCCTATACCCTTACACCTAGCAATACCACTGCTAGATCTGTTTCCCAAGATGATTAGGGAAAAAGGAAAAGAACCTATATGTTCTAAAATATTTATAGCAACTCTCTTTGAGGTGGTAAAGGGATTGCAGGGATGTCCATCAATTGGAGAATGGCTGAACAAGTTATGTCATATGGTTGTTATGGGATACTCGTATGCTATAAGAAATGATGACCTCAATGATCTTAGGAAAATATAGATAGACTTGTACAAAATAACAAAGAATGAAATAAGCAGAACCAAGAGAATGTTGTATACAGTAAAAACAATATTATTTTAAGAACAGCTCTGAGTGACTGTCATTTTGACCATTATAAATATCCAAATTAACTGCGAAGGACATAAGATGAAAGATGTTATCTGTATCCAGAGAAAGAGCTAATAAATAGAAGTATGTATAGAATGATTTTACACATATCATATGTATGCACACATACACACACACATATTTTATATAGATATATGTAAAATATGTATAAGTTTGTGCCTAATAGTAGCCATGGTTGGGGAGAAGGGAAGAAAAGAAAGAAAAAAAGAAATTTATATAACTTTTATTATATATTTAAAAGGAATAACAAGTTGTACATAATAGACTTGCAGTTTCATGATGTATAATCATCTTTTTTCCCTTCTACCATATAATGGAAATGCTTGCTTTATTTCTCAAGTTCAGAATAAAATAAATAAAATTCAAAAAAAAATTTGCCAGTGCCATAGAAACATGATGGGTGACACAAAAGATGAACACTGGGCTCATCTTCCAGAGTTCAAACCTGGTCTCAGACACTTGCTAGCTGAGTGACATTGGGCAAGTCACTTCACCCTGTTTGCCTCAGTTTTCTCATCCACAAAATGAGCTGGAGAAGGAAATGGCAAACCACACCAGTGTCTTTGCCACAAACCCTCCCAAAGAGGTCACACAGTATTGAAAAATGACTGAACATCACATCACCGGATCATGACCTGTTGTCACTATCCTGATAGCTTCAGCTTTAGCTTGAGTTATCTGGTACATTTTGGGGTACTATATTTGTGAATTCACTGAAAGATCAATTTTTCTGCAACTGAGAGTTTTAAAACAGGTCCTGGAGCATCAAGAAATTGTGATTTGCCCACAGTCACACCAAGAATATATGTACTAGGAAGGACTTAAATCCTGGTTTTTCAGTCCAGGGCTGATTATTCATTACAGTACAATGACTCTCATTTGGGTTACATAGTGGCTAAAACGTTTGGTATTCGGCTTATAAAGATCATGCTACATAAAAAAAAAAATTAGAAAATGTCTCCAGAATGTCTTAATGGAAGAAATAGATTGGCCTAAATGAGTTTGGTGAGTTAAGGACTCTGACCATTTCCTTGCTATCAATAATATCCTCTGAGAGCTATTTGAGATTGTCCAAGTCTTATGTCTTCATTTTTATAAATAATTGAGGCCCAGCCCAAGATCATATAACCAGTTAGTGCTAGAACTAAACCACACCATGTTAGTGACTGCCAGCTGAGCCAGCTCAGACCAGGAATTTGAAAGATAAATTGTACGTGTAGTTGTAACATGCTCCTCTATCCTAAGGTCACTTTCAGCCTTAATAGTCTCTATTTTAATATAGCTTGGACATTCTAGGTTCCGAAGGCCCTCCCAGCTCAGACATTCTATCTTCAGACATTCTGTGGTGTAAAGTCCCTTTCAGCTCTAACATTCCATTGACTATGCTTCTCAATGCTTCCAAATAAACTCTTCATAGAGAATCTATTCCTATCTGTTCCTTCTCTGTGCAGAGCCCTCTAAGGAGCAAGAAAAAACAAAGATTTCTTAGTCTTCTTTAGGCCTTAAAACATTTAATGTTTGTTTGCTTTTAAAACCAAACCACCTGATTCTCCTATCCTCTGGAAGGGGGGGAGGAGAGGGGAGGGGCTCCCCCTATTCATCCTCCCACCATGCATCCATTAAGGAATTAGATGAAATGACTGCCCAGGCATCCTTCAAATCCAAAAAATTCTAAGACTCTAAAAGCCTGTGAGTCCAATTTTAATAACATCCCATATTTCCACAGAGCTTTGAGGTTTAGTAAATTGATTTCTTTTCTACTATTCTGTAAATTAGGAAGTCTGGGCATCCCTATCCCCATTGTGCCGATGAATGAGGACATTCAAACTCAGATATGCTAAACAACATGCTCAATTAGTAAGTTCCCAGGCAGAACTGTATCTGTTTTTTAGAAAAATTCTAATATTTGATACATCTAAAATTCCATGATTCTAAGAATCCCTAATGCTAAGATTTTATGAGTGGCTGTGGCTACATTATCAAGGTCAGGCTTCAAGAGCCATTACTGTGTCCCCGTAACTTGGTTGGTGAGCCTCTGAGGAAATTTTAACTAGTCTCACTAGTTACTATCATAACTTAGTGTGAATTGGTTTATCATGAACGGGCACTGAGGGAATGTGAGCTTTAAGGGAGAAGCGAAAACCTTTACAGCCTGAAATCCTACCCAAGGAGGGCAAAGCCAAGTAGAAAGCTAGGTGGACAACAGCATTTCTTCTAGGAAACCTTGTCAAATCCCTCCTCATAGTCAGTCAATCAATGTTTATTTGTCTGATGTCACGGTCCTCTTCGAAAACCAAGGACCGATACAACCATTGGCCAGATACTGTGCCAAGTACCAAGGATACAAAAAGAGACAAAAGGAAGGCCCCTTCCCTCAAGAAACTGACACTATGTCATACACCACTTTGCTCAGTACCTCAAGAATATACTTTTTTTGCAGTTTTTTCTTTTTTTTCTCTTTTCTTTAAAGAAGTATTTGATTTTTCCCAGTCACATGCAAAAACAACATCCAAAATTTGTTTTTAAAACCCTGAGTTTCAAGTTCTCTCCCTTCCTCCCTTCCCACCCCACCACCCTCCCACCGAGAAGTCAGGCAGTTGGATGTAAGATTATGCATGAATATATTGACTTTTGTTAAGTTTTTCCCTAATCTGGACAACCATCAATAAAAGCCAGCATTCTGCCCACAAAATGTTATCTTTTAATGATCATACATGAAGCCATCATGTGCTCCAGTTTATTTTGAAAAGGCGCTTATTAATTTTATCAACATAACAAAATCACATTTCTTCCTACATTTCCTTCTGAATCAATTTTTCTGTGCATTTTCAGATAGCGTTGCTTCTTTTTCTTTTGCATAGGTATAATCAGTATATACCATATTCTTTTCTGTGTTCTTCATTCTGCATTATTTCATGCAACTCTTCCAATTTTCTTTGTATTTGTCATTTCTTATAGTTTTAATGGAGAAGAAATACAGCATCATTGATGGAGAACAGGCCCAGGAGCCAGGAAGGCTTGGATTCCAGTACCTCCTCCAACACACAACTGCTCTCAATGCCCCAATATACCACTGAAATCATGTATCCAATTTTTTCCAAATGATGCAATTGTGGTGCAGTGGATAGAACACTAGGCCTGAAGTTAGGAAGACCTGAGTTCCAATAAGGCCGCAGACACTGACCAGTTAAATGACCTTGGGCAAGTCACTTAACCTGTTTGCCTCAGTTTTCTTATCTGTAAAATGAGCTGGAGAAAGAAATGACAAAGCACTCTAGGATCTTTGCCAAGAAAACCCAAATGGGGTTACAAAGAATAGGACATGACTGAAAAATGATACAGCAACAGAGTGTCCATAAAGTACAATTTGTTCAGTCACTGCCCAGTTGTTGGAAAACATATTTTGTAAGGAGCATTTTGTTTATCACTGTCATTACATTATGTAACTTATTACCTTCTTTGTTGAGTAATGTTGTTCAAGTTATCCCCTTTTCTTTTCTGCTAGAAAAAGGCCTAGAGACAGCTATTCAAGGTAAGGTAAGATCCCCAGACCTAGGATCAGGAAGACTTGAGTTCAAATGCAGCTTCAGATTATTTACTAGCTATGTGAACCCTGGCAAGTCACTTCACTTCTGTCTGCCTTCATTTCCTTATCTGTAAAATGCGTATAATAATAGCACCTACCTCCCAGAGTTGTTGTGAGAATAAACTGAGATAATATTTGAAAAGCACTTTAGAAATTCTAAAGCACTACATAAATAAATGCTAGCTATTCTTTTTAGTAAGATCATTGGAATTTAGCCTCAGTAATAAGATTCCTGTATAAAATGGTATGAGCAGCTTTGTAACATTTATTGTATATTGTCATTAGTTTCCAAAAAGGTTACACCATCAATAACCATGTGAGAAAATGCTCCAGAGTCCAAATGGTGAATGATTAGAAAAATTCAAATTAAAACAACTCAGAAGTTCCTTCTCATACCTCTCTAATTGGCAAAAATGGCCGAGAGAGAGAGAGAAAGAGAGAGAGAAAATGACAAGTTGCAGGGGCTATGGGAAAACAGATGCCCTAACCTTAATGAATTATTAAGTGGAAGTATTAACTGGTCCAGTCATTTTGGAAAACAATTTGGAATTATGACCCCAAAAGATATTGAGTTGTGTATAACCTTTGACCCAGCAATAGTTACAATAGGTCTATACCCCAAACAGATCAAAGAAAGAGGAAAAGAATCCATCTACACAAAATCTGTTTCTAGGAGCTCTTTTCGTGATGGCAAAGAATTGGAAACTGAGGGAATGCCCATCAGTTAGGGAATGGCTGAACAAGTTATGATGTATGAATATGATGGAAAACTGTTATGTTATAAGAAATAATGAAGAAAATGGTTTCAGAAAAACCTGAGAAGATATGAATGAAATGATGCAAAGTGAAAAAAGCAGAATCAAGCATACTGTGTACGTACTAATAGTAATATGTAAAGATTATCAACTGGGAAAGACTGAGTAACTCTGATCAGCACAATGACCAACCACAATTTGTGTGGAAACACAAAATCTACCTCCAAAAAATAACTGACGGGCTCAGAGTATAGATGGAAGCATATTTTCTTTTTCTTTTTTTTCTTTCAGAATATGGCTAATGTGGAAATTTGTTTTTTCAAGACTTCATATTTGTAATGAATTTTGTTTCTTACCTTCTCAATAAGTAAAAGAGGGGCTGAGGGGGCAGGAAAAGAAATCAGAAATGAAAATATAATATAATTGAATTAAAAGAGTTATATATGAATGTGATAGAATACAATTGTGCTATGAGAAATGATGAAGAGGGTGGTTTCTGAGATGAATCTGTATTTCACAGAAATCTGGAAAGATTTGTATGCATAACCAGTAGAACAGTGCATACAATGATGGCATTAAGGTAAACTCAAACAACTTTAAAAGACCAACACAGTGACCAGTTACAATTCCAGAGCATGGACCATTCCTGACAGAGAGGTGATAGACTCTGAAAGCAGACTGAGACCATTTTTCTTTCTCAGACTCTGCCAATGGAGGAATCTGTTTTGCTCTACCATACATGTATGGAACAAAGATTTTGTTTTTCTTGCTTTTTCAATTGGCAGAGGGAAGAGAGTGGAGGGAAAGGGGGAGTCCGAGGAATGGGGATTTGAAAATGAAATAAGAGTGATTTTAAAAAGAGACTATATCTGTTTAATTTTCAAAATTGTACCACCAAATAAATTTTTCCTTAGTAGCATGTATTGCTGTTATCTTCATAAATATCCCATCCCTGCAGACTGGGAGTTTCATGAGGGTAGGGACAGTGTCTTATCTAAATTCTAAGTTTCCCCTAGACAGGAGTTACAGTCCTCTGTACAAAGTTGGTCCTTATTATTAAGCTTATTGGGTTAATGAACTACCTTTGTGACTCTAAGTCAACGATGTGTGGTTTTTTAGAGAGGCAAATTGGTATGAACTATGGACTTCTAGTCAGAAAGACCTAGGTGAGAATCTTCCCTCAGTTACCTGGTAGGTGTGGGACCCTGAGCATTCTACTCTAGGCCTCACTTTCCTCTTTTGCAAAATGAGGAAGTTGGCCTTAAAGATCCCTTCAGCTCTAAATGTAAGATCTTAGGATGAAACCTCTTTGAACCTTCTCTTCTATTGTAAATTGAGAAATATGGGCTAGATCTGGGATGGGCTGCACTTGAAGACCTAGAGAGGCACATGTAGTCTCAAGGCCATAGGTTCCCAACCCCTGGGCTAGATCATCTCTAGGGTTTATTCCAGATTAAACTTCTATAATATTGTACATGTGGTGTTTGTAACAGGGGTTTTGTTTTACTTCCTTTTTCAATTATGGAAAGGAAGGAAGTGTGGGAGAGAGAAGGCAACTTTTTACTCATTAAAAAAACTTAATTTTTAAAAATCCTATACTTGTAGACCTATTGGGAGCGAAAGGTGTGGTTACAGGATAGAGGTACAAAGAAAATTAGCTCACCAAAGAGAAGAGGGAGACAAATTTTGCCATTGGTTAGGCCTGTGGACCTTTGCTCATACACAGCAAGTCAGAATGGCTTGGAAATCATATGGCAATCCTACAGGAAGTTAGGTGGTGCACTGGATAGAGCACTTTCAAATCTGGCCTCAGACACCTACTAGCTGTGTGACCCTGAGTAAGTCACTTAACCCCCATTGCGAAAGAAAGAAAGAAAGAAAGAAAGAAAGAAAGAAAGAAAGAAAGAAAGAAAGAAAGAAAGAAAGAAAGAAAGAAAGAAAGAAAGAAAGAAAGAAAGAAAGAAAGAGAAAGAAAATCATATGACAATACTTTGGGGATGAAAAGCAAGAGGGAAAAAGAAAATCAAAACCTATGTAATCCTAATTAATAGAATTGATTTCTGCGACTTGATTTTTAGGCTGGGTTCCCCTCTGAATCCTAAACATTCCCTATTCCTCCTGCCTGCCATGGTGCTCCATGATAACTTATTTTGTCAACCTGGTTTTCCATCGTAGCGTGGGAATCATCTTCCCTCAGAATTGGATAGGCAGAGTCTGAATATATATCCTAAAAAAGTCCTCATCTCATCAGCGGGGCTCCTTCTACCTCATCTTAGAACAGGACCCAGCATCATGGCATTGTGGAAATCAGTCTCTCAGTAAACATCTATGAAGTGTCAGGCACTGCTGAAGATACAAAAAAGGCAGAAGATAGTCCCTGTTCTTAAGCTCACATTCTCACAAAGGAAAACCACACTCATGGAGGGTTTCAGCTGAAAGTCAAACGCAATGGTCCTCAGATTACAGAGATAAATTAGATGGTGATTCCTCTTTCTTGATGTCATTTCCACTGATAAAATCATTTCAGTTTTTGATGTTAAACCATGTGACAGGGCCAAGGATTTTGGTGCCTGGAGGCTCACTTTCTGAGTCTTTAGTCAATTGGTTGTAGTGTTGGAAAGGAGCAGTTGCTGAGATGCATCCAGGCTGTGGAGCCCGGAGCAAAAAGCCTTCTTTGGTCCTTGGTCTACAAGCTTGTTCTTTTTCATTCTTAGTGAAGGGATTGAGGTCTTCAATCAGGAGAGAGACCACCTCCTCCGACTTCCCAGCATTGGGCTTTGCAGACAGTTCAGCACCGGTACCTAGGAGAGCAAGGAATGACCTTTGGAATCTAGCCCAGAAGTGCTCAGAGTTGAAAAGGTAAACAGCAAAGAGAAATCATAAGGGACTTACTAAAGTTGAACTATTTACATTCCTACATGGAAAGACAATATTTGTAACTCTTGAAAACCTTTTTCAGTATCTGGGTAGTTGGTGGGATTACACACACATAGGCACACACACACACACACACACACACATACACACACACTCATACACATACACATACACACATAGAGAGACAAACAGCACAGGGTGAATAGAATAGGATGGGATCATATCTTAAAAAAATGAAATTAAGTGGTGAAAGAGAAATATATTGGGAGGAGAAAGGGAGAAAAAGGAAGGGGGGAAATTATCTCTCATAAAAGAGGCAAGTAAATGACTTTTCAGAGGAGGGACAAAGTAGGGAGGTGAGAGAAAAAACATGAAGCTTATTCTCATCGCATTCGACTAAAGGAAGGAATAAAATGCACACTCATTTTTGGTATGAAAACCTATCTTACAATACAGGAAAGTGGGGGAGAAGGGGATAAGCAGGATGGAAGGGAGGGCAATGGGAGGAGGGAGCAATTAGAAGTTCACACTCTTGAGGAGAGATAGGATCAAAAGAGAGAATAGAATAAATGGGGGCAGGTCAGGATGGAGGGAAATATAGTTAGTCCTACATAGCATGACTATTATGGAAGTCATTTGCAAAACTTCACAGATATGGCCTATACTGAAGTGCTTGCCTTCCCAAAGGGAATGGGTGGGGAGGGAGGGATGAAGAGAAGTTGGAACTCAAAGTTTTAGGAACAACTGTTGAGTATTGTTCTTGCAACAAGGAAATAAGAAATACAAGTAATGGGGTATATGCCCTACAGGACAAAAGAGAAGATGGGGATAAGGGAAAGGAGGGATGTTAGAAGGGAGGGCAGGTTGGTGATAGGGGTAATTAGAATGCTCGGAGTTTTGGGGTGGGGAGAGGGGAGAAATGGGGAGAAAATTTGGAACCCTAAAATTTTTTGGAAATGAATGTTGAAAACTTAAATAAATAAATTTAAATTTAAAAAAAGTGCTCAGGGATAATGAATATTGGCATGAACTTGGTGGTCCCAATGTTATATGGGACCTGGGCTAGGAGAGTATTGCTAAAGTGTTGGGGGTAAGGGGAGGGGAAATGTTTGAACCCTTCATAATTGCTAATTCATGTTAAGTGGCTAAACAGAAATGGCTTGTTAGTCACTGCCACCTAACAATGGAGGGAACACAATTGATGGGGGCTCAAGCCAATGATAGTAGAGATGTCCCCATCCCACAAATGGTACCCTGGGACACTAGGGGGAAGATGTCGCCTGCCTGGCTCTGGGGAGAGCAAGCTAGAGATTGTTGACTGCATTTGTAGTGAATAAAGTATGTAGCTTTAAAATGTGCAGAATGCTCTACTGCATTAGCATCTTATAGTGGATACAGTATAGAATTGAGTCAGGAGGACCTGGATTCAAATCCTGCCTCAGTGAGCCCCTACAGAGGTGGGGAGTCTGCGACCTTGAGGCATTATATGGCCTTGAGGCTATCTGTGGCTCTCTAGGTCCTCAAGTGAGGCCCATTGTTCTGTGAAGTTTGGATTCCATCAAAGGGTCACACTTGAGGACCTAGAGGGCCCCATGTGGCCTTGAGGTTGCAGGTTCCCCATCCGTGTCCTACTGGTATGACAATAGACAAATGATTTCTTCCAAAGGAAACTTTAGTTTTCTCATCTATTAAATGAGGGTTAGACTAGAAAGGCCCTTCCAGCACTGTGATCCCACACTCTCCCTTGAGCCTCATACCAAGCCCAGTAATAGTAACAATAATAACAGTACCCCATTTCATAGATGAGGAAACTGAGACACAGTGTAATACTTGAGCCATTCATCTGCTCTCCCTTGCTCCCACAACATGATCAGCCCACCTCCTTTTCCTCTCCTTGATGATGCTTTCATGCTCACAGATCAAGGGTGACGAGCTGCATGCAGTACACTTTTGCTCACCTCACCATTGAGGTTTAGGGGTACTTGGGACCCCAAAATACTGACATGCTGGGTCCAGCCTGAATGAATTCAACTCAGCCTTCTTTCCACCAAAGAAAAACAAAATTTATTTAAAGATCCACCATATTGACCAGACTCATAAGGAATCTGCACATCTTTATGGAAACAAAATGGTTCTTATATACAGAAAGATTGTGGAAGTGATTTAGGGGTGTTCTAGTAGTCTGGGAGGAGGGGTCTGAGGAGGATCTTGATGGGGCTGGGGTGACTAAAGATCAGAACCAAGAATGAGATTTTGATGGGATCAAGGCTGTGGGGGAAAACCCCCAGAGGTAACTGGACAAAAAGATACCATCACCATCTCTCTCCACCTCCCTTTGGGTCACTTACCTCTTTGTTTCTGTACCTATCCAGAAAGCTGTGATTGCCATATACATCTACTCCATCTATTCCTGCTTACATCCACCAAGCAGCTTATCTGTGTCCAGTCAATATGATCTCTTTGATGTGGGGGTCTTCCTTACCCCAAACAACACCTTTCTATCCTCTAACATTCATTCTTGTTCATGCCCTGTTGCAAATCCCCCATAGAGGACCCCCTGCCCATTGGGTATGAAATCTTTATTGTGCCTTTAAACAGTCTAAGGGTCCAGGGAAACTGTACGGAACTGGTGCATTCCATGGAAACCAGAAAATAAAATCCAGCAAACTATTATCCCCCAGGGCTGACAGATAGGGACATATGCTTCTGGGACTGAAGGAGGAGGAGAAGGAGGTACAAATTAATCACAGATTTGACAAAGAACTGGAAGATTCATTATGAGATGAAAGGGTGAGTCTGACCAAATTTCTTTTGCAATCATGGAGTCTGGGGCATAGATGGACTGAGGAAAATGAGAACCTTCCTTTTCTTGCAGATCACCTTCAATTTATCCTGTATATATCTTGTATTTACCTTGTCTTTGCATATTTGCTCCCCCATTAGAATGTGAGAGCAAAGATCATGTTTTGGCCTTTCTATGTATCCCCAGCACTTTCCACAATGCCTGGCACATGGTTGGTGTTTAATAAAGCTCCTTGACTTGGCCACTTCCAAGAACAGACCAAGGTTACCATCCTTTGAGGTCACTAGGTTTCAGAGTAGATAACAGTGCTGGATTTGGAGTCAGAAAGACCTGTTTCTAATCCCACCTTGGGTACTTACTGGCTGTGTGACCCTGGATAAGTCATTTTTCCTCTGCTTGCCTCAGTTTCCTCTTCTGTAAAATGGAGCCTTCACAGGAATGTTTTGAGGGTCAAGTGAGAAACTATAAAGTATTTTGCATGCTTTAAAGCACTATAGAAAAATGTGAACTTTGTCAGCTGATCAGTAGAGCTAATCTGTCTGTGCTTGTCCTTCATTCTACAAGATCATGACATCAGAGAAATGATGACATGACTTATACTTGACTTTGTTTTGAATGAGGGAGGGCTGTGCAAGATCACCAGCCTCACTTTCCCCTTCTAAGTCATCTGGATCCAGTGACCAGATATTCATCAGGATGACTGGACAAGTCCCCGGACACAATGGGTGACCTTGTCCTATTCAGGTACTCACTTAGAGTGAGGTAATGGCCATTCAGTGAATAGACCTCTTTAAGAAATAATCATGGAATGGCTCCTTTAATGAGAAAAAGAAAAAGACAAACATAAATCAAGGTGGGGGAGAAAGAGCAACAGTTACTATTGGTGATCACTCTGAAGCCAGGAGGGTCCCAAAAAGAGACATTAAGTTGATTTTGGGCAGGACATGTTGCTGTGCAATATATGGGCTTTGGAGTGCACTGGGTTTAAGTTTTGGGGAAGGCAGGAAGGCAGGTAGGCAGGCAGGCAGGCAGGCAGGCAGGAAGGAAGGAAGGAAGGAAGGAAGGAAGGAAGGAAGGAAGGAAGGAAGGAAGGAAGGAAGGAAGGAAGGATTCAGACTCTGGGAACCTCCCTGAACTCCCTTTAAATCTCTCCCCCACCTATATCCCACCCAAGCCCTGCATTGTCTGATATCTCGCAATTTCTTGCAGAAATTGGATTACATCACTAGTTACTCCAGTCCCATCAAGATCCTCTTTAGACCCTCCTTCCAGACCACTAGACTACCTCTAGATCTTTCCCATGGACTTTCTGTATATAAGCTCAATCTCTCCTCCATGAAAGCGCTCAGATTCAATCCACCTCAGTCTCTCACTAGCTGAGGTTTTATCTGACCCACTTGTGAATACAAGTGTTACAAATGCTTAGGTCAACCCAGTATGGCAAATCTTTAATAAACTTTGTCTTTCTTTGGCTTTAAGAAGACTTGAGTCAAATTCATTTGAGCAGGACCCAGCGTGTCATTATTTTGGGGTCACCAGCACCCCTAAACCTTGATGGAAGGAGGGAGAGCTAATAGAGTGGTTTACAATGCTGGTATGAGGGGAAATCATTACATCTTATTGCTAATAATAGCTCATATTTCCATAGTCCTTTGAGGTTTTCAAATTTTGTGAGGCTTTCATCGTAAAAAGGTGAGGAATGTAGGCATTATTTTGTCCATTTTACAAATGAGGAAACTGAGGCTCAGTGGAGAGTGGTATGGCCAGGGTCACATAGCTAGCAAGTATCATAATGGAAGTCAAACCAAGGTGTCCTGAGACTGTGCTAAGCATTCTTTCCGTTGTGCTACGCTGTTGTACAAAACCAAAATAACTTTTAAAAATAAGAAGGAGGAGGAAGAGGAGAGAAAGGAAGAAGGAAAAGGAGACGATGAACTTGGGAGGTTTCATTTGAACAGACAATCAATTCCATGTTCCATCCACATCAAACAAATTTCCTCCCCCAACCAAATTGAAATTTAAGACCATAGATTTAGAGATAACATTCCTCAATAGATAAGTAGTAAAAGAGAGTGAACAAATGGTATTCAAAAGACAAAATGAAAAGAACAACTAAATGGAAAAAAGATATCCCAAAACATTATTAATAAAAGAAATATACATTAAAACATCTTCAAAGTTTTAGTTTATACATATCAAATAGTAAAAGATTTTAAGTAATGGAAAGAGTAGGTGCTGGAAAGACTGTGGGAAAACAAGTACTCTAATACATTGTTGGTGAAGTTGCAAGGTAGTCTCTTAGTTCTAGAAACTAATTTGGAATTTTGAAAGGAAAATCCTTAAGTAGTCCAGGCCCCTTGAATCAGTAGTCCTCATGCAAAACATTTTGTCTCAGTGTTGAAGCAGTTTTCTTGTGGCCAAATCCTGCTCCTCTTCATAGGTAAACATTTACTAAGCACCTCCTAATAAAGTCCTTATGACTTGATGCTTGGCCAAAATGCTAATTCCCCAGTTCATTTTTGCTATCCTACTAGATAGCGTCAAGGTAGATTTGAGGTCAACAAGAGTAGAACAGGCCTTTCCAAGGGAAAAAGAAGCCCCGAAGGGAAGGGATGGTGGGATGGTGCAATTAAAGAACAGGAAGGTAATTACAAATAACATATTAGCAAAAGAAAAACACAAAACCCAGGAAGGCAAGCACAGCATAAAAACACAATCAGTAGAGAAGGGTGGGGCAGGGGGTGGAATATCACAATGGGGTGCGGTCTAACTCACAGAATATTTTATGGATGTAGCTAAAACAGGCTGGAATGGAGCAAATTCTCACCCACTCCCCAAGAATTCATTAAATTCATTAGTACCGAAACTGAAACCTTTTCCCCAACATCCCCAATTTGGTTACTATTAGCTTATTATGTTTGCTGCTCTTTTCCAAAGTAACCATTCTCCTTTTTGGGTAGTTCTAACCATTAGAATTCTTTTCCCCTTTGATCCAGTCCAAAACTGCTTCCATCCGTTGTTCTTAACTCTTCTCTTAGGGATCAAGTGGAATAAATTAACCTCACTATAGCAACTATCCAAAGCACCTTCAGGCTCTCTGTTTTAGCTCCCTCCTCCCACCAGCACCCATACTAGCACACTGAAAGTTTCCCAGAAGAGAATCTGCTATAACTACTCTCAGAATTCTAGGGTAAGGTAATTCCACCACTAACACTGTTAACACTTGAGCCCCCACCTGACTAGGAACAATCATCTAGCATTCCACCCATAGATCAAGGAAATATTCTCCAATCAAGGCACTCAGTATCTGTTGGGGGAAAGTCTCATAAATTTAAAGTACTATGCTAATGCTAGGCTAGAGCAACTCACAGCACTGGAACTCTGGGCCTTGATATCCTTTTTCTTTTAAAAGATTTGTTGTATCAAACAAGTAGCTCTACTGCTAAAGTTTGCTGCCCAGAAACTATGGGGACTGCTCCAATATAAGACTGCTGTGTTGCACTCTTCCACTACCAGGACAGGCCACTCCTAGACTGGTTAATCCTATTGGCTACCATAGTAATTCTGTGCTGTTTCAGGAAAAGCAAAAACCCTTAATTTGGGATTAACAGAAGCTTCTACAATTCTATTTTTTGGCTTGATTCTGAAGGGTTTCTACCTTCTAGGAAGCAGGTAGCAGCATAGATAGTTACAACTTCTCTTTGGCCAACTATCTGTTCCAAATCACAGTTGGTGACTTAGAGGCATTGCTTCTCCTCCACATAGTTTTTAAGTCTTTTCTTAGACTAATCATATCTGAAAGCTGTCATAGACCTCATTCTACCTTATGGTAAGTAATCAATATATTACCAAATTTTCATTTCTGTTGGCTAGACCATAACCAGGCAGTGTACATTTGTCCAATAATCACAAAACATTTTGGAGGTTCTAGGTTTCATAGTTATTAATGCTAAACATCTGCTGATTATATGCTATATAATCTGTTGATTATAAAGAACATCTAGAAAACGAGGCAGTCAGCCGAAACAAGTGCATTTTTTTCTGTCAGCTACTTTCTTAGTGTTTTTCATGTTCAGTTCTCACATTTGTTTTTGTCCCTTTCATTTAGGAAAATTGCCAAATTTTGAAAGGTGATCAACTTTGTACCACCTTGACAGAAATAAATTCCTTTTAGATAATTTGAAAATATTTCCCTCTGGTTAAACATTCTGTCTCTTAAACTTCCCATGCAGCATGACCTCCAGGACTTTTATTATCTTGGTTGCTCAAATCTCAATACATTTCAGTATCA
Organism: Bettongia penicillata ogilbyi; assembly: GCA_023548195.1. Lineage (NCBI taxonomy): Eukaryota > Metazoa > Chordata > Mammalia > Diprotodontia > Potoroidae > Bettongia > Bettongia penicillata. Next base: position 316,672 of record JAJHZJ010000029.1, read on the forward strand.
TTGCTAAAGAGGTGTGCAGAAACACAACATTCCAAATGTGATCTGACTAGAGCACACGAAATTTGGTTGAGATACCTATGTACTTCAGTCTTTTAAGGGAATTGCTCCTTTTCCCTCTGAATTGTGATTTTTTTTTTTCCCTCTTTGTGTCTTCAAAATTTTATTCATTTGTAGCCCAGACCTAGGCTGATTTTCTCATATAGAATTTTGGGTGATGGGATTCTAGGTATCCTTTCTCTGAAGCCTTTAAATCTAAACTCCCCTAATCTAAGGTGCATGTCAGACTACTTGGTTTTCCTCTCCATTACCAGTTTTAAGGTGGAATGACTGTCTTTCCCTAAAGCTCCTATCATTGTCTACATTAGCACCATATTCATTTCAATTCAACAAACATTTTTTAATATCTACTTCCCGAGGCTGGGAATACAAGACAAAAATGAAACAGTGCTTGTCATCAAGGAGTTTATATTGTACAGGGGAATGCAACATGTGATAATAATAGTAATAGCTAATATTTAAACAGTACCTATCATGTGCCGGGCACTGTGCCTTACAAATCTTATCTCATTTGATCCTCCCATCAACCCTAGGAGATTCATGCTATTATTATCCCCATTTTATAGATGTTGAAACTGATGCAGACAGTGGTTAAGTGACTTGTCCAGGGTCACATAGCTATTAAGTGTCTGAGGCCAAATTTGAACTCGGGTCTTCTTGCCTTCAAGCTCAGGGTTTATGTACTATGGCTCCTCCTACTAGAGAGAGAAAAACTGTCAAACTCAGGATAAGCTTTTTGTAGGTCCTTAGGGCCCCTAATGCAGATAGTGTTGGGGAAGAAGGTGATATATTCTAGGAAGGAGAGAGATAGTCTGAGCAAAAGTGCAGAGTCTGGAGGTTCAAGAGACAAAGATAGACCAGTCTGGCTGGACCTTAGTATGTGAAAAAGAGAGTCTGCTAAATAAATTAAGTGTGACCTGGGTTGGGAGAGCTTTAAATGTCAAGCTGAGAAGTCTGACAGAGGCAGTAGGATGTCACTAAGCTTCTTGGGCAGTCAAGTGACAAGGACAAGCCAGTGCTCAGAGCCTGAACTAGAAGTGAGTGGAGGTTGTGAGAGATGCGATAGTTGGACCAATGGGAATTCATAAATGTGTAGGATGCTGTGAGGTTTGCAAAGGACTGTGCATAGGCTGTGTCATTTGTTGATGTGGGTTAGGGGAGAAGGAAGAGGCAAGAATGAGGACTGACTTACAGACCTGGAGGGTTGGGAGGACAGTACTGTTCCCAATAGAAATAGGAAAGTTTGAAGGAGAGACAGGTTCGGGGAAGAGATTGAGTTCTGTTTAAAGGCATGTTGGTTTTGTGGGATATTGAAGAAGGGCTGTCCCACAAGATGGTGGAGATGTGGGGCTGGAGCTCCCAGGGGAGAGTAACATGAGGTATTCCTCTCCCTAGAGATGAGAATTCTTCCTGTGTGGTAAGAATTGGGACTAGGATTTCAATGCCACTTACGGGTTTCTCTCTTTTTGTCAAAGGATGAAATGAATGTTGAGGAAAGCTAAGAAATGACTAGGTGGTCTGCTTCTGGTAGAGGAGGAGTGGGGTGGAGAAAGAGAGATGGTGATAGGAACAGAGTGTGTGTTTGTCCTTCACTGCCAAAGAAGACCATGCCATCAGAGAAATGATGACATGACTTGCACTTGACTTTGTTTTGAGGGAGGGAGGGAAGGCTGTGCAGGTCACCAGCCTCACTTCCCCTCCAGAGCCATCTGAATCCAGTGACCCGATATTCATCAGGATGACTGGAGATGACCCAAGATGAGGCAATTGGGGTTAAGTGACTTGCCCAAGGTCATACAGCTAGTGAGTGTCAAGTGTCTGAGATGAGATTTGAACTCAAGTCCTCCTGACCCCTGCCCTGGTGCTCTATCCACTGCACTACCTAGTTGCCTTAGGCACAGAGACAGAGAAAGAGTAAAAACAGAAAGAAGCAAAGAGAATCAAAGTGAGAGAGAGAGAGAGAGAGAGAGAGAGAGAGAGAGAGAGAGAGAGAGAGAAGGAGGGAGAAAGGGAGAAGGACAGAGACAGAGAAAGTGTGAAGACAGAAAAAAGGAAAGAATCAAAGTGACAGAAAGAGGGAAAAAGAGTGCTCCAGTAGATAATTGTAAAAGGATGAATTTAAAGGAGATGTTCTTGTCAACCTGAAAGTTTGGTTAAAGAGGCAAACAGGCTGAATTCATATTGTTTACTCCCTTAGAGCTAGCAGATACATGATCATGGAGCCAGAAGAAAATTTCTGACTGTCTGATACAAGGATGACCAGGCTTAAATTTATTTTAGGACAATCCACGAATGTCTGTGTCCCTCAGGTTTATGTTCTCTATTGAGTTTAACTATATCATGCAATAGAAATTTTAATTGAATAAGTTGTAAATACAGTAAGAGAGTTGACAAAGTTTCAATTGAAATTATGACCCAGGGTATCTGTGTTTTCTTTACCATTAACATGCCATAACAGGGTATATGTCCACAAAATATCAAGATATGGAAAACATCTTATTTTTCATGATATTGTCTTGGGTTAAGGGTCTTATAAAGAATAATGTTAAGTCAGCCCCATTTGGTCTTGTTGACATAGGAAGAGGTGTTCTCTGAGTTTGCTTCAGAGAACAAAGAGGCTGTTAGGTCCCAGCTCTTCTTCTTATTGATTAATTCAAGCTCTAGCCCTTATTGAAGTCCAAAAATGATATTAAATGGTTATCAGTCTCTAGAGTCTTTTCAGTCTTGGACATTAGATATTTGATCATAACTCTGGTTCTAACATTCTATGCTATGAGGTTTCCAGTTCTAATATTCTGGCTTACTTAAACTTCTCCCAGCTCTGACATTCTGGGTTCTAAGGCCCTCCCAGCTCTGACATTCTAGATTCTAAGGGCCCTCCCAGCTCTGACATTCCCTGTTCTAAGGGCCCTCCCAGCTCTGACACTATGTTCTAAGGCCCCCTCAGCTCTGGCATTCTAGGTTCTAAGGCCCCCTCAGCTCTGGCATTCTAGGTTCTAAGGGCCCTCCCAGCTCTGACATTCCCTGTTCTAAGGGCCCTCCCAGCTCTGACACTATGTTCTAAGGCCCCCTCAGCTCTGACATCCTATGCCATAATTTGCAGCTCCAACTTTCTTTATTACATAATGTCTGGTCAGCTCTCACATTTCTATGAACCCATGATTTTCATGGATTTATGCTCCTTGTTCTCATAATTTGTTTGTTTCCTAGGTCACAAGGCAAACACAAGTATAAGTTTGTATCCAAATACATCCATTGATTCTAAATGGTATGGAAAGCTAATGAAATGGAAAAAAGTCAAGTCAGAATGGTCTATTCCTCATAGCTTTTTGCTATTTTTGCCTTAATTTAAATGCCCCATACTTATTAATATAATTCCTGCTACATAATGAATGCTTAATAAATGATTATGATTGATTGATAGTTGCCTTATCTTTTAATAATTGAATTAATGAAAAATTCTCCTAATGAGATTGTCTTGGAGAACATTTGAGTTGTCATGATGTGAGTTAGGCTCCATTTGCCCAGGAGAGTTAAAAAAAAATAACAATGAGAAGATAGGTAGTAGCTGGGAAAGCAAGACTACATAGAAGTGTCCAGACAGGCTGTAGCATGCCCAGTTTGGCACAAACCCATGGAAATCTTCTGGGCCTTACTTGTAGGACCAGGTGTGCACCCCATCATCAATAGGAGCAAGATTATAGGGCTTAAGAAGCAGGATGTTGGCACAAAAGGAGGATTTGGACTCATAAGTAGGATCCTGATGTTTTATTCATTTTTTTAATTGAGGTAAGGATGTATGACATCATCAGAAGGAGTAGTCCTTCCCCTAAAGTAGATTGGCCTACTGTGGGCTAAAAGGTGTTGTGTTCCACTCCCACACCACCCTCAACTTAGATGAACTTAGATGAGTTATTCATTCATTCAATATTATAAACCACTTACTATACGTAAATGGCCTTTCTAGGCCAGGAATGGGGAACCTGTTCTAGGCATACAAAGAAAAATATGACCAAGTCCCTGAACTTCTTTCTATTCTACCAAAGGTGTGGAAGTCACAATATAAATAATATTATTAATAACCAGTATTTACATAGAGCTTTAAGGTCTACTAAGTTTTGTTGTTCAGCCTTTTTTTTTTTTTTTTGGTCATGTTGGACTCTCCATAGTCCTATTTGGTTTTCTTGGCAAAGATCCTGGAGTGGTTTGCGATTTCCTTCTCCAACTCATTTTACACATGAGGAAATGGAGGCAAACAGAATTAAGTGACCCACCAAGATCACACAGCCAGTAAGTGTCTGAAGCAAGATTTGAAGTCAGAGAGATGAGTTTTCCTGACCCCTGGCCTAGTGCTCTATTTACCATTTGCTAAGTACTTTATAAATATTATCTCATTGGATCTTTATAACAACCTAGGCAGATAGGTGACATTATTATCCCCACATCATAGATAGGTAAACTGAGGCAGTCAGTGCCTTCCCCAGAGTCACACAGCTACTAATATCTGAGGTAAGATTTCAACTCAAGGAAAGGAGAGATCAGACAAAGAGCTCTGGAAAAATGTAGAAAGAAGAGAACATTCTTGGTCAATGGAAAGAATGTTGAATCTGCAGTCGGAGGACTTGGGTTGGAATTCTACCTCAGATGTTTACCACCTGTGAGAATTTGGGCAAATCAGTTAGTGAATCTCTTCATGCCTCAGTTTCCCCATCAGTAAAGGGAGGAAGGTTGGATTAAATCACGAGTGGGGAACCTGCAGCCTCTAGGACCTTCTAGGTTCTTGGGTGCAGCCTTTTGACCTAGTCCAAGTTTGATAGAACAAATCCTTTTCTTTTTTTGAGAAAAGCCAGCATAAAGCATTTTATTGCAATAATAAAACTTGAAACTCATATGTGGTGGAGGGAGAGTGGATGGTGGCAGTTTCTCTTACCAAATCACTACACAGGACAGCAAAAGGGGGAGTGGGAGTGGGAGAAGGAAGGTGGAGTGAAGGGAGGGGTATCAGCAGTAGGGGAGCAGAGCATCCAAAACAGGAGGTATTGAGACTGTGATGACCGACCAGTGTCAGTTTTGTAGAGAATATGCAAAGTGAGTTCCTGTGACAATGAAATTTCTACAAAGAGCACCTTCAATTTAACAATCAATTCAAGTTCTTGAAATGTAGGTAGTTGGGGAGCCTTGTTGGCTCCTGGAGATTAAAAAAGTCCTCCAAATCCTTTACAAAACCACAAAATGGAAAAAAAAAAAGTCAGGTATCTACAAAGTAGGTTTATATTGACCCAAGTTGTCCCAAGATAAGACCCCAAGTGGCATGTCCAACACTGCATTGAAAATACCTGCTTTCAAAAGGCAGAGGTTCAGAGGGTGAGGGGAAGGTTTAGGCGGTTGAAGCAGGTTCTCTTTCCCCACCTTCATTTTGGATAGGGTGACTCATACTCTCCAAAGAAATCATTCAACCTGGAGAATATGTCAGCCCTCCATAGCTCCTCGATCTGCTATGGCTTTATAGTAGCAGCAGCAAAAAAAACCCCCAAAACATAATAAATTTCAACAACAACAAAAAAAGGTCATTTTCCCTGATAAATAAAATAATAAATAAAAGGTCATTTATTTAGATGGATTTTCTCTGTCTAAATAATTCCTATTCTAAGGTTAACCCATTTGTGTGCTGTTAATGCTTGATCATATACTTAATCTTAAATCTATACCCAAAAAGATTTCAATTTAAATCTAGACCCCAAAGGTGAAAAGATGAATGACTTGACAAGTTGAGGTTTACAGTGTATAGTGTAGAGACAACACATGTACAAGAAAGAAGAGTTGTGAGCAAAGCTAAGTGATAGCACATTCAATCGGGGTGTATGTCTAGACAATGAATGTAGTGCAATATCAGGGAAAAGTTCCATACAAATTCATACGCATTCTTCTTGAGGCCCACTCTCTGAACTCCTCCATGTGCCAATTCAAGAAACAGGGAGCTAGGGGAAGAAACCATTCCTGTCACTCCAATTTTCTAGGTTCCACATCAAAGACGAGAGGCGTATTTGATGGAATGGTGCATGGGTGACCACTGAAAGTGATGAGGTAATTGGTGAGGGGTTGGACCCCAAAATACCAATAGTCAAGGTCATGCTCGAATGAATTCGACTCAAGCCTTCTTAAATCCAAAGAAAATAAAGTTTATTAAAGATTCGCCAAATTGGGTTGCCTCTTAAGGAGCCTAAGTATTTGTGACGCTTGTATTCACAAGCGGGCCAGATAGAATCCCAGCTAGACAGAGTCTGAGCTGGATTGAATCTGAATGCCTTCATGGAGGCAAGATGGGACTTAAATACAGAAAAGAGTACAGGACGAATCTGGGGGGTGGTCTGGTAGTCCAGGGTGATGGGAGGAGGGGTTTAGGAAGGGTCTTGAGGAGAAGTCCAAGGAGGATCAAAGGTTGGAAACAACTGGAGATAATCCACAAACCTCAGACTAGGGGGCGCCTAGAGGGGAAGCAGGTAGGACAATCAGGAGATAACCGACAATGGTCACAGATTTGAGTATGAAAGGCCAGATTCTGTGAGGGGACAGCTCAATTTGAGTATGAAAAGTCAATTTAAGTAAGGAGATTCCAGGGGAGCTCAAGGAAGTTTCCAGAGTCTGAATCCCATCAGAACCATAAGCATAGTCTTGGAGACATGGTCATTTTGGTGCTCTGGCCCACACTCACCTGGGCAATGCTTTTCCAGCCTCCAATCACCTCCTGTTTGCCCATCACAAACTTGAAGGGCTTATTTCTGTCACGGGAGGAATTGATAATGTTTAATATAAAATTTTGGAATAATCTCTTTGTTCTCTCTGAAACAAACTCAGAGAATACCTCTTCCTATGTCAACAAAAGCCAGCCAGGGCTGACTTAACATTCCTTAAGAGACCTTTAACCTAAGACACTACCTTGAATAATGGGACATTTTCCATGTCTTAATATTTGTAGACATATACTATGTTATGGCATGTTAATGGTTAAGAAAACACAGACATCTTGGGTGGAAATTTCTATGTGAAACTTTGTCAAACTCTGTTATGCTTATTGTATTTACAACCTATGCAATTAAGAAATTCCTTTCTAATGGTCTAGTCAATCAGTTATGGAGATCATAAATCTGAAGGACACAGAACACTTCTTTGTCCTAAAACATATTTAAGGCTGCCCAATTCTTTGTATCGGTAGCCAGAACATTTCTGGCTCCATAATGCATTATGTTACTGTTTTCTTTAATGGGGAATTGATTGATTAATTAATTAAATCATAAAATATATGCACTGAGCCTGTTGCCTTTTCTCTAACCAAGTTTTCAGGTCAACAAATCAAACTATTTTCCATCTTCAAGCATCCCGGTGTAGCGCACACGCGGGCCTGGCCGCGCTTGGGGTCGATGGTTGGTTTCCACCTGCACTCGCATCCCGGCCGAACTTCAGCAGATCGGGGATCCCTGCTCGGCGGGGCGCAGGCACGAGGCGAGATGAGGAGGGAGCCTGGCGGGCAGAGGGACGGACTGAACATATCCTTTTCTTAAGGGGATTTGTTGTGTGAAGTTTTGATTCAATCGAAGGCCAGCACTTCAGGATCTAGAGGAGCCCAGGTGGCCTCGAGGTGCAGGTTCCTACTCCCCTAGACTAAAGGAGATTACCTTCTGGCTCTAGAGCTCCGAAACGTTCAGCTAGAGTGGTCCTTACTGAGAAAATGTGACCCCCTGAACTAATTCTTCCAGCAGAACTAGATGAAAGGTGACATCCAGGGAAAAGACTAACGGGCGGAATGAATATGAAAGCATTTAAGTGCTTACTGGGAGTGGAAGTGGTGCTTAACCCAGGAAATAATGATAATAATTATCGCTGGCATTTATCAAGTATTTTAAGGTTCATAAAGGTCTTTACATATGTTAGCTAATTAATTACAATACAAAAAACCCAAAAGCCCCAGTACCTGCCCACAAAGAGCTTATATTCTAATTGGGAGCTTAGAGGAAGTTCATCACCAGAATACTGAAAGGTCTTTACAAATGCCTCGAGAGTAAGAGCTATGGTTCTCTCCTAGTCCCCTGCAGGGTGGGAGAGGGTGGTCGCCTGACAGGCTCCAAGGAGGGCTAGGGTAAGATGAGGCTTGGTTCTCTCGTGACTGGTCTAGGAACCATTCTCTCTTCAGTTCTTGTAGGGCTTCCATGTGGGGATCTGGGGGAACCTAGGTCCTGTGTTTTACAAATATTATCTCCTCTGTTAAAATATTATCTCCTCTGTTAGACCTGATGTTCTCTTGCTGTGGCCCATTTATACCAAGATAAAGCAGGGGAGCAGGCCCTGGGAGTGAAAGACCTTTGGGCAATTTGACTAAAATGTGGTTTCAGATACTTCCTAGTCGACCAAAAGGCAAGGGAAACATTGTAGTGGGCATAAAAGGTATGTAGCATATTTGCCAATTGGAAATCTTGCCTATGGATCGGTGTAAAAGATACTAACAAGTCACTCCAAGAAACATTTATTAAGCACCTACCATTGCCAGGTGCTGAGGGCTGGGGATACAAAGAAAGACAAAGCACAGCCCCTGCTCTTGGGGAACTCAGGGCCTAACTGGGGAGACAGACAAACAAGAGATAGATATAGATTATTGATAAAAATAGAGAGAAATATAGAGGGCTGCTAGGCAGCACCATAGTGCATAGAGTGCAGGGTGGAGAGTCAGGAAGACCTGAGTTCAAGTCTCCCCTTAGACACTTCCCAGCTGTGTGACTCTTGGTAAGTCACTTAACTCTGTTTGTCTCAATTTCCTCATCTGTAAAGTGAACTGGAAAAGGAAATGGCAAACTACTGTCTTTGCCAAGGAAACCTCAAATGGGGTCATGAAGAGGTAGACATGACTGAAAATGACTCAGTAGCCACAAATATACACACATTAAATATATAAGGATATGTATACACATATATACATAATACATTTATTACAAACAACACATAGTACAAACAAGTCTATATGTATGTATGTATATATAAACACATATTACAAACAAGCTCTACATCTATCACTTATTTATACAGAGTTATTTACATGTTGTTTTCCCCATGAATTGTGAGCTGCTTGAGAGGAGGGATATTTATGTGTGTGAATATATATGTATATATTATATATGTATGTGCATATATGTGTATATACATATGTGTATTATATGTGCATATGTGTGTATGTATATATTGTTTATGTAGGTGTATATATGTATATGCATATGCATTTATTATATGTATGTGCATGTCTATATGTATACATTATATGTGCATGTACGTGTGTGTACAATATATGTGTGCACATGTGTATATATTATGTATGCATGTGTGTATATTATATATGTATATTATATATGTGTAAATATATATTATATGTATATATACACACACATATTTTATATGACTTGAAGTCAAGAGGCAAAAGGGAAATAGGAGAGACTTCCAGACACAGGCAATAGTCAGTGAAAGATGTATAACCAGAAAGGGAGGTAGGCTGGTGATGTATCAACAGAAGGAGATAATACAGGGACCGTTCAGGTGCTCCAATGCTACCACATAATGTCAAGACAGCTAAAGGAAGGCCCCAAGCATGGGTTTATTTCTTGTGGAATATTTTTGACAGTGCATGGCAAGGGTAATACATGATGAGAAGACACAGATGGCTTATGATTTCTATAAAATAGCAGTGAAATAATGTATGTTCACAAATCCATTGTATGACTTTTTAAGCTAAGTATTTTATATATACACATATATGGTAAGCATTTTATATATATATGGTAAGCATTATATATATATGGTAAGCATTTTATATATATGGTATTATATATATGGTAAGTATTTTATATATATATGGTAAGCATTATATATATGGTATTTTATATATATATTATATATATAAGGTAAGTATTTTATATATATGGTATTTTATATATATATGGTAAGTATTTTATATATATTATACATATATATGGTAAGTATTTTTATATATATATATATATATATATATATGGTAATTCATCGTGATGAAGTTGGAGAGAGGAAGACCTGAGTTTGAATCCTACCTCAGACACTAGCTATTAGCTTCTTCACAAGTCATATAAACTCTCTTAGCCTCAGTTTCCTCACCTGTAAATAGGCATAATAATAGTATCTGCCTCCTATAGTATCATATATGTAAGCACTTTATAAATCTTAAAGCATAATGTAATTGTTGGCTATTATTATTAATATAATTATCTCTTCAAAAATTAGAGGTAGAAGGACCTGCAAACTCACTTAGTCCAACCCCCTCTCATATTTTAGCTGAGGAAATTGAGTGATTTGCCAAAGATTTAAATATAATGTCATGAAAAAATATTTATTTTTGATATGGTACAAGTCAGTCTTTGGCACTCGTCAGAGAAAAAGGAAAACTCAACCGACAGTGACAACAGAAGCATTAATTATCTTTTTGCTTTATGATTAGTTAAGGTAACTATGATTATCCATTGGGGGAAGGGGGAATGAGTATATTACCAAACCTCATTAAACTATTATGAGTTGGTTGGGTTTTTTTTTCCCCTTTCATTGAAATGATTGAGTAATGTGGGTGCACGTAGAATCACATAATACTAAAGTGTTTACATTGACAGGAAACTGAAGAGCATGGAATGTAAGAACTATACAAGGAACCTCAGCCCATAGAATGTTAGAATGTAGAATAACGGAATTAGAAGGGACCTTAGAACCCACCATTTTTGTACTGGAAGAGAACAGAACTTCAAATGTGGAATGTTGTATGTCCTTTCTGACGACAGCCAATGACGTTGGGATGAAGTTTTGATTTCCTGCAGGAACTGGGTTTAAGTAAGGCAGAGGTGCACAAAGCTATCAATCCTCACTCTCTCCTCTAGAGTCATAGAACTCCCAGTGGTTGACAATGACCCAGGATCTAGTGGATGACCTTGGTGTCTTTGATGTCTAACAGAGGTTCTGAGTGCTCCACAGAGCCTATTTCAGGTGGCCTCTGGGACAAATTGTTCTCACATGATTGGGGAAGACATGCCCCTAACTCACCAATGGGTTTGAGGCCTTTTGGTTACTCTCAACCTGGTTTAGTCCTTCTGCTAAAATGGTTTTACCTGGGTGTGGCCACTGGGAGTACTTACTGTTGGGACTGGTGTTTGTCTTTCTATCTGGAAGGGGATTATGACATTGAGAAGGTAAACCATTACTTGCAAGAGAATTGTATTCAAGTGAGGGAGGGCTGTGCAAAGTCACTAGCCTTACTCTTTCCTCCAGCGCCATCTGGGTCCAGTGGTAAGATATAGATCAGGATGACCGGAGATGGCTCTGTGTGAGTACTACAGATTTTTGGAGCCTTAGGTGAAAATTGAATGAATCAAGTGGATGCCAAAGGTGGGTGAGCAGCCCTGATAAAAACTTTAGCAAGCCCTCATTCCAGAAGTGCTAATCCTCCTGAACACCCCACATGGAATGTAGGATTCTAAGGAAGAGACCTTAGAATATAGAGTGTAGATGTTTAAGCTGCAGATCTTAGAATATAGCACAAGATGAGAAGCTACAGATGGATTAGGATGCTTGATAAAGGTAGCTATAGGAACTGAACTTGTTACTTCATTGGTAGAGGGAATTCCCAGGTGAGGAAACTCCCTTTACCAATCTAGGTCAGCATCTTCTCTGTAATTTGTAGTTTTAGTTGCACTAAGTACATAAGTGACTTGTCCAGAGTCACACATTGAGTAATGTGTTAAAGGTAGGACATGAATCCAGTTTTTCCTGACTTCAAGGCCAACTCTCCTTACAGGACACTGGTTACCTCTGATCTTCACTAAATTATATAGGAAATCAACATATTCCCAAATTGATCATGTGGATTTTCAAGCTATAATCCAATAGAAGTCAGAGCTAGGAGGGATCACAGAATGTCCAAAGCAAGAAAGAATCTTAAAGGAAACTTAAAAGCATGGAATATTAGAACTATAATGTACCTTGTGGGGCAGCTAGGTAGATAGAGCACTGGTCTTGGAATTAGGAAGACTCATCTTCATGAGTTCAAATCCAGCTTCAGATACTTCCTAGCTGTGTGACCCTGGGCAAGTCACTTCACCCTGTTTGCCTCAGTTTCCTCCTCTATAAAATGAACTACAGAAAGAAATGGCAAACCACTCCAGCATCTCTGCCAAGAAAGGTCAGTGAGAATCAGACTTGACTGAAAAGCAATAAGAAGGAACCTAGCCCATACAATGTTAGAATGCAGAAAGCTAGCATTAAAAGGGGCTCTAGAATGTACAACTCCCACTTCATCCAGATGAAGAAATTGAAGACGAGAGAAACTTTCCAATAAGTCTCAACTCAAGTCTCACTTTCTGTTAGAATCTTTAATCTTATGCCTTTCCTCTTTTATTTGTAATTTATCCTATCTTATTTTTAAAAAATTCTTTTTTTTCCAATTACATGTAAAACATTTTTTACCATTTGTTTTTTTTGTAATTTTGACTTCTAAATTCTTTCCCACCCTTCCTCCTCTCTTCCCTTATTAAGAAGCAAGCAATTTGATATAGGTTATACATGTGCAGCCATGAAAAACATATTTTCGTATTAGTCATGTTATGAAAGAAAACACAGACATCCTCCACCCCCCCAAAAAAATCACCAAGAAAAAAAAAGTTTAAGAAGTATGCTTTGATCTGTTTTCAGACTCTGTTCTTTCTCTGATGGTGGATAGCATTTTTCATCTTGAGCCCTTCAGAAATGTCTTGGATCACTGAATTTCTGAGAATAGCTAAGTTATTTACAAAATTGATCATTGTACAATATTGCTGTTACTGGTTCTACTAAGTTTTACTTTGCATCAGTTGATGTAAATCTTTCCAGATTTTTCTGAAATCTTCCTGCTCATCATTTCTTATACCACAATGGTATTCTATTACAATCATATACCACAATTCGTTCAGCCATTTCCCAATTGATGGGCATTCCCCTAATGTCCAATTCTTTGCCACCACCAAAACAGCTGTATCAATAGTTTTGTACATATAACTTCTTTTTCTTTTTTATCTTCTTTGGAATATGGATCTAGTAGTGGTATTGCTGGATCAAAGGGTATGTACAGTTTTATAGCTCTTTGGGCATAGTTCCAAATTGCTCTCCAGAATGGTTGGATCAGGTCAATATCCACCAACAATGTTTAGTGTGCCATTTCTCCAATATCCCCTCCAACATTTGTCATGTTCCTTCTCTGTCATGTTAGCCAATCTGAGAGGTATGAGGTGGTACCTCAGAGTTGCTTTAATTTGTCTTTCTCTAAATCAATAGTGATTCAGAGAATATTTTCATATGACCATAGATAGCTTTGATTTCTTCATCAGAAAACTGCTTGTTCATACCTTTTGACCATTTATTAATTGGGAAATGACTTGCATTCTTATAAATTTGATTCATTTCTCTGTATATTTGAGAAATTAGTCTTTTATCAGAGAATCTTACTGTCAAATTTTCTCCCCTCCCATTCAGTTTTCTGTTTTCCTTTGTGTAGACCCTTTTTAATTTAATGTAATCAAAATGATCCATTTGACATCCAGTAATGCTCTCTGTTGCTTGTTTGATCATAAATTCTTCCCTTATCTATAGATCTGACAGGTAAACTATTCCAAACTCTCCCAATCTGCTTATATCATCACCCTTTATGTCTAAATCACATTTCCATGTTGACCTTATCTTGGTATGTGGTGTGAAATACTGCACTATACCTAATTTATGACAAGCTGCTTTCTAGTTTTCCCAGCAGTTTTTGTTAAATAGTGAATTTTTGTCCCCAAAGCTTAGATCTTTGGGTTTATGAGACACTAGATTATTATGGTCATTTGCTACTATGTCTTGTATACCTAATCTATTCCACTAACTTACCACTCTATTTCTTACCCAGTAACAGATAGTTTTAATGATCAGATCTGGTACAGCGAGGCCACCTTCCTTCACATTTTTTTTCCCATTAATTCTCCTGATATTCTTGATGTTTAATCCTTTCAGATGAATTTTGTTATTTTTTTCTAGCTCTATAAAATAATTTTTTGGTACTTTGATTGGTATGGCACTGAATAAATACATTACATTAAGTAGACTTGTCATTTCTATTATATTAGGTGGTGCAGTGGATAGAACACCAGTGCAGGATTCAGGAGGACCTGAGTTCAAATCTCACCTCAGACATTTGACACTCACTAGCTGTGTGACCTTGGGCAAGTCATTTAACCCCAATTACCTCATCCTGGGTCATCTCCAGTCATCCTGATGATTATCTGGTCACTGGATTCAGATGACTCTGGAGGAGAAGTGAGGTTGGTGACCTGCACAGCCCTCCCTCACTCAAAACAAAGTCAAGTACAAGTCATGTCATTATTTCTCTGATGGCATGGTCTTCTTTGGCAATGAAGGATGAACACACTTACTTGGCCTACCCGTGAGCAATGAATACTTCTTTTTTTTAAAAAATTATTTTATATGCTTTCAGTGTTCTACAATCACTTCCATATAACTTTGATTTTTCCCCTTCCCTCTCCCTCCTTCCCCCCTCTTTTCCCTCTCTCTCCCTGAGAAGGCATACAATTTTATATAGGTTCTACATATACATTCCTATTAAATACATTTTCACTTAGACATGTTACATAGAAGCATTAAAATGAATGAGGGACATCATAAAACAAACCAAAATGTAATACAAAAGAAAATGATCTGCTACATTCTGCAATCGAATTCCATAGTTCTTTCTCTGAATGTGGAAGGCATTTTGCCTTAAGAGACCATTGGAAATTTTTTAAGTCCTTGCAAGCAATGAATATTTCTCCAGTTGTTTAGATCTGACTTTATGTGAAAAGTGTTTTGTAATTGTGTTCACAAAGTTCCTGGCTTTATCCTGGCAGGTAGACTCTCAAGTAGTTTGTGTTGTCTACAGTTACTTTCAATGGAATTTCTCTTTCTATCTCCTACTGCTGGACTTTGTTGGTAATATATAGAAATGTTGATGATCTATGTGGTTTTATTTAGCAACTTTGCTAAAGTTGCTTTTCTAAGATTCTCTAAGTTAATTATCATATCGATAAAGAGTGATAGTTTTGGGGTTTTGTTACCTGTTGTAATTCCTTCAATTTCTTTTTCTTCTCTTATTGCTGTAGCTAGAATTTCTAGTATCATACTGAATAAATAGTGGTGATAATGGGCATCCTAAATGGCTCAGGAGATAGAGTCCTGGACTTGGAGCCAGAGAGATCTGAATTCAAATTTGTCCACAGATACTTATAAGCTGTGTGATCCTAGACCAGTTGTTTAAACTTCTATCTGCCTTAGTTTCCCCAACTATAAAATGGGGATAATGATACTCACCCAAGTTGCAGGGTTGTTGTGAAGATAATATTGGTAAAGTGCTTAGCACCGTGGCTGGTGCATAGTAGGTGTAGCCCCTTATTGCCTTCCTTTTTCCTCCATCAAGGAGAGGGACAATATGATTAAATCTATATTTTCATGACTACTGTTAGTAATTTCCAAGGATGGCCCTTGTGGCTGTCCTGTGTTCCATTCTTTCCATTTTTTTGGATAAGGATTTTTTTTAATAGCCGAAGCAGGAGCAGGGAGCTCCAAACAGTTGATAAATAAATACCTGTTGACAGATTGAATTCTGCTGGTGGTTGGATTAGTCACTTAATTAATTACAAATTATTCTTCCTGTTTTTCGTTTGTTTTATCTTCCCACACCAGTCAGTAAGAAAGAGTATAGATCATATATTACCCATTTCTATTACCCCATGACACAGGCCTTTATAGTAGATTCCCCTAAATTTTTATAGACTATTGGATTTAACTTGGATCTGATCTGCTTTCATTGGATGTCATTAGTATGGAAATATGCCAATGAAGATTTCTTTTTTTTTTTTCCTCCTCTCAGTTTTCTTTGCATGGTATGATATTATCAGCTTGGGGAATTCCAGATGTGGAAATTTCCTTTCCTCATATAGATTAGTAATGAATTCCCTGGGAACATTGAGAAGGTCAGTAGCTTGCCCAGAGTCATATAGCCAGTCCAAGGCAGAACTAGAACCCAAGTTTTAGTAGCTCCAAGATCAACTCCTAATCCTCCTCCTCTCTTAAATGATGATGCTAATAAAGTGATATCACGTCCAGGGTGATGAAGATGAACTTGCAACAGGGAAAAACAATTGGACAGGCCACAGGACCACCTACAACATGTGTGTGTTCATCCTTCGTTGCCAAAGAAGACCATGCCATCAGAGAAATGATGACATGACTTGCACTTGACTTTGTTTTGAGTGAGGGAGGGCTGTGCAGTCACCAGTCTCACTTCTTCTCTGGAGCCGTCTGAATCCAGTGACCAGATATTCATCAAGATGACTGGAGATGACCCGGGATGAGGCAATTGGGATTAAGTGACTTGCCCAAGTTCACACAGCTAGTGAGTGTCAAATGTCTGAGGTGAGATTTGAACTCAGGTCCTCCTGACCCCTGCACTGGTGCTCTATCCACTGTACCACCTAACTGCTCCCACAACATGTGTAGGACAGGGACAAGAGCTAGGCCTATGATTTCATTAACAAAGGGAATCCCCAAGTGAAGAAACTCCCTTTACCAATTCAGGTAAACAACTTTTTTTTTTTTTTAGGTTATACAGGTGTAGTCATGCAAAACATTTCCATATTTGTCATGTTGTGAAAGAAAACAGAGACCAAAAAATAAAACCCCATCAGGAAAAATAAAGCAAGTTAAAAAAAGGTATGCTTCAATCTATATTCAGACACTATCAGTTCTTTTTCTGGGGATGGATAGCAGTTTTCATCCTAAGTCCTTCAGAATTGTCTTGGATCATTGCATTGCTGAGAATAGCTAAGTTATGCATAGTTGATCATCTTACAATATTACTGTTACTGTGTACACCCTACATTTCACTTTGCATCAACTCATGAAAGTCTTTCCAGGTATTTCTGAGAGCATCCTGCTCATCATTTCTTATAGCACAATAGTATTCCATCACAATCACATACCACAACTTGTTTAGCCATTCTTCAATTGATGGACATCCCCTCAGTTTCTAATTCTTTGCCCCCCAGAAATGAGTTGCTATAGATATTTTTGTACATATAAATCCCTTTCCTTTCCTTTTTTAAAAATCTCTTTTGGGATACAGACCTAATAGGGTATACATGGTTTTGTAGCCCTTTGGGCATAGTTCCAAATTGCTCTACAGGATGGTTGAATCAGTTCACAACTCCACCAACAATGTGTTAATACCTCATTTTTCCCACATCCCCTCCAACATTTTTCATTTTCCTTTTGTCCTATTAGTCAATCTAATAGCTATGAGGTAGTAACTCAGAATTGTTTGAATTTGCATTTCTCCAATCAATGGTGAGTTACAGCGTTTTTCCACATGGTATAGATAGCTCTGATTACTTCATCTGAAAACTGTTCATATTTTTTGATCATTTATCAATTGAAGAATGGCTCTTATTTTTATACATTTGACTCAGTTCTCTATATGTTTGAGAAATGAGGCCTTTATCAGAGAAACTTGTCAGTACCTTTTCAGCACCTGAGAAGCTAAGTGATTTGCCAAGGGTCCCTTGGCCAGGAAATGTCAGAAACTGGCCTTGAACCCAGGTCTGCCTGATTCTGAGGTCAACTGTCTGTTCATTGTGCATTGGAGACTCTTTGCTAATTACAGAACCTTGAGAAGAGTCATTTCCTCTCTCTGGCATCAGTTTCATCATTTGTAAAATGAGCTGGTTGGAATATATGATCTCTAAGATTTCTTCAGGTTCTGAATTCTGTGTTCTAAGGGCCCTCCCATCTCTGACATCCTGGTTTCTAAGGACCTTCCCAGCTCTGACATTCTGTGTTCTAAGGTCCTCCCAGCTCTGACATTCTGTGTTCTAAGGGCCCTCCTATCTCTGACATCCTGGGTTCTAAGGACCCTCTCAGCTCTGACATTCTGTGTTCTAAGGGCCCTCTCAGCTCTGACATTCTGTGTTCTAAGGGCCCTCTCAGCTCTGACATTCTGTGTTCTAAGGGCCCTCTCAGCTCTGACATGCTGTGCTCTAAGGGCCCTCCAGCTCTGACATCCTATTTTCTAAGGGCCCTCCCAGCTCTGACATTTTCTGTCCTAAGACCCCTCCTGACTCTGATACTCTCTATTCTAAGGCCCCTTTCAGTTCTGGCATTCTGTGTTTTAAGCTCTCTTCCTGCTCAGATATTCTCTATGTTCTCCACCTTCTGGAGATTCTTGAAAATTATCAGTTAACATCTTTCCTTCCTGAGTCAGCTTGGTTGAAGGAACAAAGTGATGTAAGTCACACCTGCTATTATATAGTAAAGGAGAGATAAACATAGCACAAGTGTACCCTAGCTAGGGCTCATTGGTCAGGAACATTGGCCACAGATATGATTTCTTCCCCAGGTCCCTTCTTCTTGCTCTCTTGTAGCAGCAACTTGCTCACCAAGTTGGGTATGGTGGTGTAGAGAACAACTTAAACACCTATACCTTTAATCAGCAGGACAGATAGTTTGCCAAGGAACCAGTGACTCTTCATCTTACAGGAAGCTTTGAAAGAACTTATAAGAAGGGCTTTAAAAAGGATAGTTCACATTTTCAAATTTCTACTTATAGCATACAAGGTGCTTTCCTCACAATAACCTTGTGAGGCTCCCATTTCACAGATAAGGCAACTGAAGTTCAGACAGAACAAATGACTTTCCCATTGTTTTCATGTAGAGAATGAAAAATTTGAACACAAGGTTTTCTGACTCCAGCCATTGCAAGTTCAATATTCCTCCTACTAGCCTGCGTTCTATTATGGATGAACACTCAGAAACGCAAAGATGAGAAGAGAAATAAAATGTTGTCCAGTGAAACAATTAAGGTGAGTGAGGAAGAAATGATGGCAAGATCAGGAGTAGGAGAAAGAGGAAATGAGAATTTAAATACTGACCCATCTCCCTGGGCTGGCTTGTTCCTGGCTGTTATAATAGATTTTCTTGCAGCACCAGAACTGAGTTAACAAGGCATAAGTCAGGAAAAAAAGGAAGACCAAACATTTTTTCCTTTAAAAAACATAGTTGCAGAATGTCCTTGATGAATTGCACATAAGAAATTATTTAAGGCTCTTTCATTAATTGATTCCTCCCCAAACACACTCCCCACCCCTTTCCCAATGGTAACCAGCTCCAAAAGCTGTTAGATTGAAACAGAAAACATTCCTGGCCTCAGATGAGAAAAACCAGTAAATGTGAGGAGTTGAATGTGCCTCCCTTTTTTGTTTCCTTGCAGATTCCAAGACTGGATCATGGGGGATCAGAGGATGGAGCTGGGAGTTTCCCCATATCTCTGGAATGTGCTGTCTCCTCACCTACACTCAATCCCTGTCTTTTTTCAACGCTCAGCTCAAGTGGCCTTCTGCTGGTTGTCCTCCTACTTATGTGACCACTTGGTCTCCTTTGCCGCCAAGCCCACTCATTGAATCGTTCCCCCAAAACTTGGTCCTAGGCTGTGTTTTGAGGACCCTCAGATATCCTGCTCACTATACTTTCAGCTCTCTCTTCTAGCTTTCTCCATCTCCCCACCAGCTGTCTTGGCTACTAAAGGATGACTCAACCAAAGACTGGGTCCTCCATTCCAGCACCCCTTATGTTTTGCCTCTCCCTAATGGAATGTAAGCATCTTGAGAATAAGGGCTGTGTTGTTTTTGTACGCCAGGGCTTAACACGATGCCTGGAAATTAGTGAATGCTTAATAAATTCTCATTCTCTCTCTCTCTCTCTCTCTCTCTCTCTCTCTCTCTCTCTCTCTCTCTCTCTCTCTCTCTCTCTCTCTCTCTCCCCTTTCTGTTTTCTTATCTCTCTGTCTCTTTCTCTGTGTCTTTTTTCTGTCTCCTCTATCTCTCCTTTCTGTTTTCCTATCTCTCTGTGTCTCTTTCTCTGTCTTTTTCTCTCTCTGTCTCCTCTCTCCGTCTTTCTATCTCCTTCTTTTTGTCTCTTTATGTCTCTTTCTCTCTGTCTTTCTATCTCTCTTTGTCCCTGTATCTTTTTCTTTCCTTCTTTCTTGGTCTCTCTTTCCTTCTCTTTCTCTCCTTCCTTCTCTCTCTCTCATTTCTCATTCTATGCTATGGTACTTGGTGATCTTATCAGTTCCCATGTATTCAATTATTATCTCCATGCTCATAACTCCCAGATTTATATATCCAGCCATAACTTCTCTCCTGATTTACCATCTTGCATCACCAATCACCTCTTTGATTTCTTGAATGGGATGTCCCATACGCATCTCATATTCATGTCCAAAACAGAATTTGTTATCTTTTCTCCCAAATTCTCTCCTCTTCCAAACTTGACTGTTACTATTGAGGGCATTACCATTCTCCCAAGTCAGCTAGGTGGTGCAGGGGATAGAGTTCTGGATTTGGAGTCAGGAAGACCTGAGTTCAAATTCAGCACAGACACTTACTAGCTGTGTGACCCTGGGCAAGTCAGTTTCCACAGCTGTAAAATGGGAATAATAATATTGACATGGTTTAGAGTTGCTCATGTAGTTTAGGGATGCTGGAAACCCCAAAATGTCAGGGTACAGGGTTACCTGGAATGAATTCATGCATTCAAATCATCTAGTCAAGTGGCAAAGTTTATTGTGAAGCTTATACAAGCAGGCAAAGTTCCTTAGGGAATTTGAAACTTAATGGGGAATATCAAAGCTTATGTGGAAAAGAGACCAGGAAAGAATGCCAAGTATGCTAATTAGGTGATGCAGGGGTGGGATTAGGGAGTGGTCAGTATAAACAAATGGTAGGGGTGCTGGGCTGCTGGAATGTATGGAAAATTCAGAGACTCAGTGGAGATAACTTTATTGAGGGGACAAGACAGAAGGCTTGCCAGAACATGGTGCTTGGGCCAGCACCTCAGTGTTTGCACTGATATCAAAGGAATTACAGGGTCAGATCTGTGTGTTTGTATCTGCAACAGGGAGAGATTTTCTCACAGGGGTGGCTGGGTTACTTGCAGAGATATGGGGCCCAAGCGCAAGCACTCCATCAATACCACCTACCTTGAAGGCTTGTTGGGAGGTGTAAAGCACGGCATTTAGTGGACTTTCTATAAATAGATTCCCTGATTACCCAGGTTTTTAAAGGTATCATCTTTGATTCCTCACTCACTCAACATAGCTCATTTGTTACCAAATCTTGTCATTTCTACCTTTTCAACATCCACCGCATATGTCCTCTACTCATAACAGCACCACTACTGTATTTCACTGCATAATCATTGCAGATTTTATACCAAATGTTCGCATTTAAAAAAAGGGGGTGGGGGTACAATCCTTATGTGAAGCTTTTTTTTTTAATTGTGCCGGTGTTGCTTAAAAATCGTTTATTACTAAACTGTCTTGGGTGCAATATTAGGATGCATAGAATATTGGTGAATATGTGTGAGCATTGAGAATTCTAGGCTCCAGGGCTCACAACAGCATATCCGTATGCCACTGATGAATACATTGCTGCTTTGTTTCCCTTTTAAGTAGAGTGAAGAACATTATTATACCATGTGACTAAAGGTTATAAACCAATTTTTGGGCAAAAAACCCCAAACAAACCAGGGAGCTATGTTTTGCAGTGGTAATAATTACGTGATAAAACATGCTACTTAGTTCAGTCCTCTATCACCTTTCACTCAGACTATTGTAAGACCCTTCTAGTTGGATTCCTTACTTCAATCTGTTCCCATTCCCATCCATCTACCTCTCAGCTACCAACGTGATTTTTCTTAACAGTTCTAAAAAAAAAGTTCTGACCATGTCACATCCTACCCCCCTCAATAAGTGTCTGTGATTCCCTATTACCTCTAGGATCAAATGTAACTTTCCTGTGTTTGACATTTGCAAACTGGATTCTTTCTACTTTTCCAATTTTCTTCACCTCCATTTTCCTCCATGTGCTATGGTCCAGCCACCCTAACCTACTTGTTTGTCAACAGCAATGCCACTACGGCTTGTTCCTCTAAGCTGGTTGGCTCCCTCCCTGGACTTCACCCCTTCACCTCCCCACCCCTCAGTTTCCCTGGCTTCCTTCCCGATCTTTCCCCTCTCCAAACATCTTAGCCTTCTCTGTATATATCTCACAAATATGAATTATTTTAGAACATGAGCTCCTTGTGGGCAGGGGCTATGGTTTTGCCTTTGTCTGTGTCTTTGGTGTTTTGTACTATGCTTGAAACATTGTAAATGCTTTTAACCGATTAACCTTCTAAAGGAAATGTACCCATCCTCTCATTTGCTAGTGTGTGACTTTGGGAAGTCATTTAATCTGCTTCAACATTAATTTCATCATCTGTAAAATGAGTAGGTTGGAAGAGATGACCTTTGAGGGGGCTTCTGTTTCTTGATCTGTGATCAGATACCTTTTGTGCCTTGAACACAGTTCAACAAACCTTTGTTGAATTGAAGTGACTTGATCTTTGTTGAGTTGAAATGACTTGCCTAAGTTCACACAGCTTGAATAGGTCAGAGCAGGGATATCAAGACTGATTTTCTCTCTCTGTAGGCAATGGGGTTAAGTGACTTAGTCAGGGTCATACAGCTAGTAAGTGTCCGAGGCTGAATTTGAACTCAGGTCCTCCTGACTCCAGGCTCAGCACTTTATACGCTGTGTCACCTAGCTGCCCCCTTATTCTCTTTCCACTGAACAACGCAGCCCACCAGTTGTTATAGTCTTGGCAGTGAGAGAAGCAGGCGTGAAATGAGACCCCCAGGCCCTGGATTCTCTGTCTGGTAGCAGCTCCGACAGTGGGGAGATTGCTCACATTTGACTCTGGCTTTTCATTTGCAGCGACAAGCTCGAGGCCTGTTTCTAGAACTAACAGGATTTTGAAGCAAACATTCAATGGTAGAAGTAAAGGGCTTTTTTATTTGGAACCTTTAAGACCGAGGGTCTTAACCTGTTTTGTGTTCACCAACTCCTTCAGCAGATTGGTGTAACTACTTATAGTGATAATTTTACAATCAACTCTGTCTCTCACTTGGAGCTGTCTCCATCACAGGTTTCCTAAAGTAGCTTTTCATGTGAGGATTCCCTGGTAGGCTGGGGAAAAGTCCCTTGCAATTTAGAAGGGTGTGGCCCTACAAAGCATTTCTGTAGATGCTAAGAGTCCCCCAAAGAAAGGCCCAATTCCTCAGGCAAGGTTCGAACCCAAGTCTTCCTGCCTCCTGGTCCAGGACTCTAGCACCTGGCACATAGTAGGTGTTTAATACTTTCTAGTTAATAATAATTTATTATTATCCATTGACTCTACCTGCTCTACCTTGTAGGCTTTAAAGGATAGCAAGGATTCAGATAATTACTAGGTAAGAAGAGGGAAATTCAGATATGAGAAACTGATTTTTTTTATTGTGAACTATGAGGATATTCTTTAGTTGTTAGCCTCTGAGAAGCAAGGTGCTGTGGTGCATAGGGAAGCTGACTTTGGAGTCAGGGAGACAGTTCAAATTCTTCCCATGATGCTTCTTATCAGTGTGACCAAGGGCAAATAAATCACCTAACCCTTCTGAGCTTACCTTTTCCTCATCTGTAGCATGGGGATGATAATTGTACCTATAGTATTGGCTTCCTAGGGGTACCATGGTAAATCACTGTATAAACTTTATAACACTAAACAAATATTAGCTGCAGTTGTATGTGGGGAGGAGAGTGGGGTATGATGTAGATATGAAAATCAAGGTTGACTATACAAATTGCTATACTCCCTAGGGAACAGGGCCTTCCTTCGGGAAATTTCAATCCCAAGAAGACTTCCATCGAGGTAGTTTTGGAGCATTCACAGATATACTACAGATATATACTACCTTCTAATCTTCAGGGTACTTTTTGTGAGTCTACTAGAATGACATACAGAAAGATCAATCAGGAAACCCTTAGATGATTAAGCCCAGAATTTGCCTTGGGGATCATCTCCCCCAAACCCCCCATTCTCCAGAGGGGGCACTGAATAGGACATACAACTCATAGCCAGGAAGGTGGGTCTTTTTCAGAAAAAAGAAAGCTTTCTGGACTTAACCACAATTCAGTACATAATGAGAGCTTTCAAGTTGGGTAACCCCTGTTCCCACTCTCACCTGCTACTGATGTCATCTGGGCCCTGCTTCCCCTCCTTCCCCACCTTAGACTTCCTTTGGAGATCTCACTCTGCCCACCGAACAAGTCAGAGAAGTTAATAATTTAATTTATTTTTTTAATCAAAGCCTCGGTGATGTTCTGTGAGTGAAGATGCTCCACCCTCACAGGATGAAGGCTTTGTGGGTGTGTGACGAGAGGGACAAGAAGAAACAGGTCTTTGGGCATGTGCTGGCTTACCTGACATGACCCCTTTCCCTCCCCTGATTTGCTAAAAGAAAGAGGCTGGCCTAGAAGAGAGCTAGGAGCCTTTCTAGACCCAATAGTCGGTGTTACAGCAGCCTGGCACAGGGGAGAGAGGGTTACCTTGTTTGTAAAATCGGGGGCTGAATCCTTTGACCTTTGCTGTCCCCTTCAGGGTTAAATCTATGATCTTACAAAGACCTGAGTTCAAAAGCCCAATCTCTGACTGACAATGCCTTGAATGACCCCTTGGGCAAATCAAAAACATCTGTGTACCTCACTGTCCTCATCTATAAAGTGGGGATAGTTGTAGCTCCTCCGTCCTAGGATGGTTGTGTAGATGGAATGAGATAATAATTGTCAAGTGTTTAGCGTGGTTCCTACACAGCACATAGTGCTGTACAGCTATTATTATTATTTTTATTATTGCTATTATATCTGTAATTCTATGACTCCCTTATCTAAAGTCCAAAGTCCAGTCTATGACCCACCCTAGTGGTGAGACCCTGGGGAAATCCCTTGACTCCTCTGTGCCTTTCTGTCTTAAAAATTAGATTAATATACCAGCATTTTATTTATGTAATACCTGTCATTTGTATGAGAGTGGGACAAAGAGCAGAAACATCAGGGTTCAAGTTCTGCCCCCAGAGGATTGTCTAAGGTTATAAAGATGCTGGTGGTTGTGATCTGCATTGATGAAATCACAGGTCTTCTGCAAGAGTCCTGTCCAACCCTGACACCCTGTGTTCCAAGGGCCCTCCCAGCCCTGACACCCTGGGTTCCAAGGGCCCTCCCAGCCTGGGTTCCAAGGGCCCTCCCAGCCTGGGTTCCAAGGGCCCTGACACCCTGGGTTCCAAGGGCCCTCCCAGCCTGGGTTCCAAGGGCCCTCCCAGCCCTGACATCCTGGGTTCTAAGGGCCCTCCCAGCTCTGACATCTCTCTCTGACCACAAACATCTTGGTTTTTTCCCTTCCCATCTTCACTCAAGCTGCTTTTCACCCTCAGTGTAGCCTCTCATCCGTTGACTGTTCCCCGTCTCAGTCCACAGGCCTTTGTGTCCTTCACTTGCTTCCTTAGGTGTGAACATGGAAGAGTCAGCCCCTGTTGTTTATTGCTGTTCGTTGTTCAGTTGTTTCAGTGGATGCTCCGTGACCCCATTTGGTTTTCTTTTGGCAGAGATGCTGCCATTTCCTTCTCCAACTCATTTGACAGGTGAGGAAACTGAGGCAAACAGGGTTAAGTGACTTGTCCAGGGTCACACATCTAGTAAGGATCTGAGGCTGGATTTGAACTTAGGAAGAAGAGTCTTCCTTGTTTCCAGCCCTGTTCTGTCCACTGCACCACCTAGCTGCCTTTTGCCTGACAAGGAGCAGATGCTTAATAAATGCTTGTCGATTGAGTTCCCAGCACTGTGACCTTTGTGACCAGGACAATGCTTCGGCTAGAGCATGCCCCACTGGAGGATATGGGGGGCTTCTCTGGCCACTTCTAGTGAGACAGGTGACTTGCATTTCGGGAAGATGAAGCAATGCCATTATTGGTCCATTGGCCCGCATAATGTCAGCAATGGGTCTGTGTCAAAGAAGACTGGCCACTGAAGGGTAGACGTCTTCTGCCCTGACTTTACTTCCTTTCTTCATAACGTATACTGTGAAAGTCTTTCAGACTTCCCAAGGCACAGTGTCTACCCATGGTGACTGCTTGTACATGACAGCTAAAGTGTATATGGCCTAGGCAGGCCTGAACTGGACATTAGGACCGGGCTGCTTCTTCTGGTTTGCATTTCTTTCCTTAAGCATAGGTGTATTGTGACACTCGGTGCAGTCCCAGGAGGGTAAGAGATATCTTCCCTCATGTTCTGGTCTCACAAAGATACTAACTTCATTCTTGTAGAGTCTGACCTCTAAAGAAAGAGGTCAGCTTCTTTCTCATTATCTTTGCCTCTTTATACCTCTAGTCAAAGGCCCCGGGGAAAATCACTTAAAGTTTATGCATATTTCATGTCGAAGGTGTTCTTAGAAGGTGTTTATGAAGGTACTTAATGCACTATATAAATCAGGTATAGGACAGCTATTTATTTTCTTTGTGTAAAAATCTTATAAATATGAACTGAAAGATGTAGAACCTGAAATAGTAATCTCTAATTTCAGTTATAGGCCACCTTCTCTCTGTTAATTACTTCTTATTTATCCTGCAGTTATTTGTATATTTATCCTGTGTAGATTTGTATATATTTATTTATATTTGTATATAATTATATACATATAATATATAATATATTATACAATATATTATATTGTAAATATATATTATTTATATTTGTGTATATTTATATGGTGTCTCCCCCGATAGATTTCTAAGCTTCTTGAAATCAGGTAGTGTATTTTACTTCTTTTTGTATTTCTTGTGCTTATCACAATTCCTGGCACACAGTAGGTGCTTTATAAATGTGTATTGATTGATGGATTGCTAGATGGTGCAGTGGATAGACCCAGAATCAAGAAGAGCTGAGTTGAAATCCAGCTTTTACTAGCTGTGTTATCCTCTCTTTGGTTCAGTTTCCTTATCTGTATAATGAAGATAATAATAACATTTACCTCTGAGGATTAGTATGAGAATCAAATGTGATAATATTTGTAAAGGGATTCAAAGCCTTAAAGCCCTATAGAAATATTAGCTATTAATTATACTATGCTGGGAAGTTGTTACTTAAAATACAATATATAAAGCTTGAATTTTAACATATTTGATTGTACTACTGAATATTCATTTCACCTTCATCTTTGCATAGATTGAAAAGCTTCCTCTAGGTTTATGTCTTCTAGTAAGCGACTTGGGCTCATCCTTCTGTAAGAAGTTTTTGTTTTGAGAAATATGGTAGCAAGTACATACATGGGGTTCCTCCCACAGAATGAGTGGCACTGACTGAGGAACCCAGAAACTCCTAAACTCACAAGATGGCAAAGCCCAAGTGCAGTTCCATCACCTATGCTCAAGGAGAGAAACACAAAGCAGATGAAGCCATGTCTACTCAAGCTTACCTTTGTAAGCATCCACCATAGATTCTGGGGGAGAGGTACTCATAATGGGAAGAGAAAGGGAGAAAAGAGAGAGGCAGAAACAGAGAGAAAAAAAGAAAGGAGAGAGAAAGAAGAAGAAAGAAGAGAGGAAAGGGAGAGAAAGAGAAGAGAGGGGGGAGAGAGACAAAGAAGAAAAAGAGAGGAAAGAAGAAGAAAGGAGAAGTGACGTAAGAAAGAGAAGAGGGAGGGAGGGAGAGAGAGTCCATACCATGTTCCAAAGGAAGGAAGAAGAGAGGAAAAGTTGTGTCCTTTTTCAGGTGTATTGAATGGGAACCTCTTGGTGGCTCATCGGCCAATTCTCTTTAACACTGGCATCCTTTGCTGCCATCATCTGGACCATAGGACTAATAAAGGGATTACTTAATTATCCCAAAGTAAAAGTCCTTAATTGTTCAGCCATGTGCATTACCAAAAGTATCTAGGGATGCTGGATTCAGTTCCATCCATGCTCCAGAGCAGATGGAGGTGGGGATTGGGAAGACTTCATTATCCCCATTACCTATACATTACTTACCTCCTTAAATAGGAACTGTCAGCGTTAGCTTGTGTGACTTCAGGCAAGCCATTGAATCTTGGTTTCCTCCTCTAAAAAATTGGGATAAAATACTATTTATAATACCTACCACACAGGATTCTTTCAAGGAATAATGTTTTACAAAGCTAAAAGCAATGTAGAAATGGCAGTTATCACTAAAATTAAGATAGTGAGGAGGAGAGGATTCCAGAGATCCAGCCCCCTGCCTCTAGGCAGAAGAGTTAATTGCAAAACCATCAACCTAAACTTGCCTGGTTACAAATAACTAGTTACTCATGTAGCACGCCTGCCAGAGCAGAGTGTCTCTGGGTTTGGGTTTGTTCCAGATGGATTTGTGACGTCCTTGTAAGCTTCACTTATTTTTATAAGCTTCCCCCTTGAGGAACAAGGATGGGTTCCATTTCATAAACACCATTGCTCCTCCTTTTATGGTCATTTATAATTAGTAGGATGTTTTTGAAAAAGTATCATGTGATATGGAGAAATTGGCAGGATCTTCAATATTCCCATTCAGAAATTGCCAAAGTTCTTCCCATTTTAATTTCCCCAAGATTCAAATGAGGAGGTTGAGGTTAAATGAGAGACTAAATGAAATCTCTCCTCAATCCAAACCATTTTCCCTCCGCAGTCAGATTGCTCTTCCTGAAACACAGGATTGACCAAATCACACTCCCTATTCGTTAGTAAATTCTAGTTTCTCCCTGTTACCCCAGAATCAAACATAAAAATCTTTTATTTGGCATTCAAAGGCTTTTATAACCTGGTACCCTCTAACCTTCCCAGTCTTCTTTTTTAAAAAACTCATTTATTTGTTTTCAGTTTTCAGCAATCACTTCCATAAGATTTAAATTTTCTCTCCTCTTCTCCCTGAAACAGCATTCAATCTTATATGGGTTCTACACATACATTCTTATTAACACATTTGCACATTAGTCATGTTGCATAGAAGAATAAAAACGAATGGGAGAAACCATGAGAAAAACAAAACCAAAATAAAACCTAACAAAATAGAAAACAGTCTGCTTTATTCTGCGTTTTGACTCCCTAGTTCTTTCTCTGGATGTGGATGGCATTTTGCATCAAGAGTCCCTTGGGAATGTTTTAAGTCCTTGCATTGCTATGGAGGGCTAAGTCAATCAGAAACAGACCTCTCATTCTGTGGCTGTTACTGTGAATGATGTTCTCCTAGTTCTGCTCATTTCACCCAGCATCAGTTCATATAAATCTTTCCAGGTTTTTCTGAAGTCTTCCTGTTCATCATTTCTTATATAGCACAGCAGTATTCCATTACATTCATATACCACAACTTGTTCAGCCATTCCCCAGTTGACGGGTCCAGTCTTCTTTATGCCATATTCCTTTCATGTTCTCTTGATCCTGGCTCCTCCTCTCATGAGATACTCCATCTTCTGACTCTGGGCATTTTCTCTGGCTGTCCCCCCATGCCTGAAATGCTCTCCCTTCTCATCCCTACCTCCTGGCTTCCCTACCCCCCCCACTTCTGTAAGACATTTCCTGATAACTCCTTAAGGAGTATGCTTTGTACCTGTCTGCATTTTGCTTTTCCCATTAGACTGAGCCTGAGATTTCCTCCCAATAAGGAGGTAAGTAACGTATAGGTAATAGGAATAATGAGGTCTCCCCAACCCCCATATCCATCTGCTCTGGAATATGGATGGAACTGAACTGAGCATCCTTAGATATTTTTGGCAATGCTATTGTTGGGCTAGGGTTTTTGTTTTTGCTTTTCTTTGTATCCCCAGAGCTTGGCACTGTGCCTAGCATATAGTAGGGTGTTTAATATATGTCAGTTGACTGATTGACTCAAGGTCACATGGCCAGTGAGTTTCTGAGACAGGCCTTGAACCCAGGTCTTTCTGACTCCAAGTCCAGTATGATCTGCTACTTCACATGACCATTAGCAGGGTGACATAAGGATAGGAATGCCAAGTAAAGTAAAGACAGAATAATTATCATAGCTGCCCTTAATAGCTGTGTGACTATGAGCAAGTGTCCTTATTCTTTGGGTCTCAGTTTCCACATCTGTGAAATTAAGGGATCAAATGTCTAAGCTCCCTTCCAAATCTAAATTTATGATCCTGTAACATTCATTCATTCATTCATTCATTCATTCATTCATTCATTCATTCATTCATTCATTCATCCATTTGGTCCGTAAACATTTATTAAATACCTACCATGTGCCAGGCCCTGCTCTGAAGGAGTTCCTAGTCTAGTGCAAGAGAAGACATACAAATAAATTGTGTATACACAAGCTATAGACAGTATGGGAGATAATCAACAATGGGAAGGCATGAGAATTAAGAGGGATCATTCTTATAGCTTGAGATATATAGATAGATATACATACATATAATGTATTATGTAGCATATAACATCATATAGGCATATTTATGTACATTTTGTTTAGTTGTTTCAGTCATGCCCAACTCTTCATTTGGGGTTTTCTTGACAAAGATATTTGAGTAGTTTACCATTTCCTTCTCCAGCTCATTTTGTAGATGAGGAAACTGAGGCAAACAGAGTTAAGTGACTTGCCCAGGGTCACACAGCTAGTAAAAATCAGAGGCTAGATTTAAACTCAGATTTTCCTGACTCCAGGCTTGGCATTCTATCCACTGTACCATCTACCTGCCCATGAATGTATATTTTATATGTTGGTATACATGTCATTTTATATATAATTTCATTTGAGTTCATGACAGCTTTATGAGGAAGATACTGATAAAGTGACTGGGTTCTAGTGAGGTTAATTTATTTGTAGTCATACGGTCAATAAATAACAGGAGGAATTTGAGTTAAGGTCTGCCTGACTCCGGGTCCAGAACACTATCCATAAAAGTCCCATTCTCCCTCCTCCCAAAGGTATGAAAGCATGTACAGGAATGGCTAGTAGTCTAGTATAGTTAGAAGGTAAAGGAGAAGGGGAAGCATGAAATAAGGTGCACATTACATATTTTAATTCAACAAATGTTAAAAGCCTTTGAGGCAGTTTGCTACAGATTTGTGATCAGAGAGAAATAAGTCACAGGCTTTTCTCTCAAGATGAGGAACAGACCCAGGGAGAAGTGGACAGTCTAATGTAGGATCGGGGAAAACATATACTCCAACCAGAAGGATACAAGGTAGAATACTGTAAGAGTTAATTCCAATATTGACTCTTCCATTTACATCATCTGCGTGACTTTGCACAAGTCACTTAACATTTTGGGGCTTTAGTTCTTCATCTGTGAAATAAAAATGTTGGACTAAATCTTTACTGAGGTCCATAAATTAAGAAAAAAAAATTTTGATGACTATATTTAAATATAATTGGTTTCCTTTATGATCTTACGTATTTTCTTTTCTGCATTTGAAAACTTGATTCTGAGCAGGGGTTCATACGCTTATCCAGACACAGTCAAAGTGGGCCATGATAAGGAAAAATCAGTTAAGTGTCCCTGGGCTAGATGATCTCTGCAAATCTTTGATTTTATGGTCAGGTCTTAGGAAGATTATCTTGGCAGCTGTGTGGAGGATGGCCTAGAAAGGAGATGTACTGGATTCAGGGAGGCCAGTTAGGAGGTATTACAGTTGTCTAGTTAAGAAGTGATGAGGACTTGCCTTATGTTGTAGATATTTTGACATATTTGTTGTCTTTGGGGGTGTGTGTGTATGTGTAATGAAAACTTTATACATTTATTCATATGTTGTCTCTCTCAATGGCATGTTAACTGTTTGAGGGCAGGGGCTGTCTTGTTTTGTTCTGTCTTTGTCTTTAGTGTTTAGCATCAACCAGAAATCACAACTGCATGAAATATATGTGAAACTGGGTTTTTTTTTACAAGAGAAATGAATATGCATGTGGATTTCTAGCATTATGGTATGGTATGAACTTAACATTTTTTCATTGATTGATTGGGGAAGTGGTTATGTGAGTGGAGAAATATTGTGATATCCAGATATGTATCTATAAGATATATAGCTAGAATTTAAACAGTGTTTACTATGTGCTAGACATGATGAAAGCTCTTTACAAAAATTATCTCTTTGATTCTTACATCAGTCTTGAGAGATAGGTGCTATTATCATCTTCATAGCAAAATTGAGGAAACTGAGGCAGGCAGGGGTGAAGTACCTCGCCCAGGGACACACAGCTAGCCCCCTAGGCCAGGTCTGACCTCCAGTGCTCTATCTGCCCCACCACCCATGCTGCCTGCAGATAAGAATGGTGACTGACATGTTGGGAGGTACAAGATTTGGCTTTGATTTCTTGAGACACTTTATAGTGGAGCTTGGCGAGGTTCTTAACCTAACTCAAATGCCACCTTCTCTGGCAAATCTTCCTGGGCTTTCTTTATTGCCAAAGACTTTCCCCTTCAGATTTCAGGCATCACTTTGTACATCTCTAAAGTTCTAAGTTCTATGTTTTGTGTTCTTGTTTAGTAACACCTAGTTTCACATTTACTATCTGCTTTAGGTTCTATCTCCCCTCACTAGAGCATGAATAACATGAGGGCAGGGCCACTGTCTCATCTAAACTCTGTACCAAGGCCTCCAGAGTCTAGATTAGACCTTTCTGGAGGACCGGTATTGGGCTGAGATGTTTGTGAAACTCAGTGAGAGACTGATGAATGTTTGTTGAATATGTGGAATGAAAGCTTTCTTTCTTTTGTCCCTTTCACACTCTGCTCCCTCCCCCTTTCCCTCTAGATAAATGAAAGAAGAGGGATGACTTTGGAGACCCAGGACCTCTGGTTCAGCTTTCAGCTGTTACTGGCTACCAGCATGACCTTGTATCTCTGGATCTTGGTTTCCTCATTTGTAAAATGATGAGGTTGGACCGGGAGATCTCTTAAGTTCCTTTCAATTCTAAATCTGTGACCCCATGAAAGAAGGGAAAAAATGTGTGTGTGTGTGTGTGTGTGTGTGTGTGAGTGTTTGAGGTGCCTGTGTTCATGAGTGCCTATAGACTCCAACACAGAATTTAATATGGCATGGAATGTCAATCTTATTTTGGTTCTCCTTTATTTGAAAATAAATGGGTCATCTCCTTTGGATATAAACTCTTCTTTGGTTTCCTCTTGTCAGACTCACAGTAAAATTAACCCTTTGGTTGTCTCTTCCTTCCCTCTTGAGTGACTTTCTGGCAGCCTTCAACTCAAGAGGAACCCTGTGGTGAACTTGGGGTTTGGGGGAGAGGGGAGACTCAGAAGCCAGGGGGATCATGCATATATAGTGCTTTTCTGAGGTTCCTGATAGGAACCCCAAGTGCTGTCTTTTCCTACCTCCCATGAGGTGACTTCTTTCCTGCTAGTAATATAACAGAAAACCTCCCAGCCTGAGCACCTCCCTGAGTACCAGCTTCTTCCTCTGTAAAATAGTAATAGGAAGCAGGTAGTAACAGCACGGTAGGTATAGACAGGCCTATACAACCTTCGGCCAGCCAAACAATTTTAGATGGCCTGCAAAAAGATTAGAAGAAGACATCCTGAAATCCTTTACCAGGGTGCAGGTTGTGTAGGCCTGGTATAGAGAAGGAACTTTGGGATCAGGAAGGCCTCAGCTTAAAATCTGCCTTTGACCTTAGACAAGTCAACTGAGGCCCTCTTTTGGGCCTCAGTTTTTCACATTTGTAAAGTGGAGAGAACTCTGTTACTTCACAAGCTTTGGAGGCTCAGAGGAGAAAATGTATGGAAACTTGAAATTACCATACAAATATCTTCAATTATTAAGTCTGGCCTCAGACGTGTATAGGCTGAGTGACCAAGGGCACTTTAAACTTTCAGTCCCTCCAGAAATTTCATGAGACTATGAATTACAAATTAGGTGCTAATCTGTATCTTTGTGGGGAGTTTCCACCAAGGGATGAAATCCTAGGTCTGGAAAGGGCCCCTCCTCCTTCTTCCAACCCTGCTAAATCTGGATGACAGGACCTGGACTCCCTAGATCTCAGGATTCTCTGGAGGAAATTGTTTTGTAAGCCTTAAAATGCTTTATAAATATGGATTGTGGAATTGAGGGAGGGGCATGTGGTCTGTCCAAGATTTCTTGAAATGTTCAGCTTCCTCTCTTCAATCATTTCTTCTTCCCTCCCTTCATCCAGGAAAAAAATTTTTTTTTTTTACATTTTAGAAGGCATTATGGGTGCTGGCCAGTTGATTGCTGGGCTCCGTGGCCTGGTCAAGAGAAAATAAGGGCAGTAGAAGAAAAAAAAGACTGCATCCAGAATCTAGGAGACCTCATAATAATGTGATAGGCTTAGAGCTGTAGGGCATCTCAAGGCTTATTGAACCCATTTTGCAAATCAGGAAACTGAGGCACAGAGAGGCTAATTCACTAACTTAGAGTTACCTGGAGGGCAGGGACTGTCTTTTGCCTCTTTTTGTATCTCCAGTGTTTAGTCCTGGCACATAGTAGGAACTTAACAAATACTTATTTGATTGAATAAATATTTCAGGTGGGATTTGAACTAACTCTGAATTTCATGTTCCCATTTAAGTGTCTGCATCTCTTTGGGTAGATCCATTATGGAGAATTTCGGGGAGGATTTGGAAAATCTTGGCACAGACTGAGGACACTTGGCATCTGAAGACAGTAGAGAGCAAAGATTCATCGGGATTCCCAGTCAGGGCCATGGGATTGAAAGCTGGGAGGAACCTTAGAGTTCCAGCGGTCTTGACTTTACAGGTGAGGAAACTGAGCCCCTGGGAGCAGGCGGTAACTTGCCCCAGGTCACACAGCTAAGTAGCATCAAATTTATTTGTATGCCTGTTGTATCCCGCCCCCCCTTCCTTATTCCAGTAGATTATAAACTCCCCAGTGCAGGGCTTGTTACTGCTTATTGTTTTTCTATCCCTAGCTTCGAACCCAACACCTTTCACTTAATAGTTTGTTGAATTGATCAGAATTGAACGGAAATTCCTCTTCAGAGTGGGGAGGGCCGGGTGGAGGGGAGAAAGAGGCTCCAACTCAATTTCCTCAATTGTAAAGAATCAGTATGGTAAATTAGAACTGAACTTGGAGTCAATGGTCTTGGGTTCAAATCTCATCGCTGATACTACCAATGTGACCTTAAGCAAGTCATTACTTTCTCCTCAGCCTTAGTAATAATAGTGATAATAAATAGTAAGGGCAGTTGGGTGGCTCAGTGGATAGAGTGATGAGTCAGGAAGGTTCATCTTCCTAAATTCAAGTCTCAGATACCTTGGGCAAGTCACTTCACCCTGCTTGTCTCAGTTTCCTCATCTGTAAAATGAGCTGCAGAAGGAAATGGCAAACCACTCCAGTATCTTTGCTAAGAAAACCCCAAATGAGGTCACAAAGATACAACTGAACAATGATACTAATGATGGTGGCTAGCATTTATACATGGCTTTAAAGTTTGAATTACATTTACATTACAAAGAACCTTACATTTGTTAAGGCTTTTGATCCTTGCAAAAACCTGTGAGGTAGGTACTATTATTATAACATTTTACAGATGAGGAAACTGAGGCACAGAATGATTGTTAAATGACATTCCCAGGGTCAGTGTCTGAGGCAGTTTTTGAACTCAGGTCTTCCTGACTTCTAGTACTAACACCACCTAGCTGCCTCAGCTCCCAATCTGTAAAGTAAGGACTGATGACATCTAGAGTGCCTTCAGCTCTAGATTTATGATCAAATAATTTTACTCTCTGGCACTCATTAGCTATGTGACCTTTACCCTTTTAGAGACTAAGTTTCTTCATCAGTCAAACAGGAATATTAGAACTTTAAAGGCTATGGAAACAGCTGTTGGTAACTTTCCTCCTAATCTACTAGGCTATTTGGAAGGTCAAATGAGTCAACCAGAAAGTCCACATAAATGCAGGAGAATGTAAATTCATGGAAAGCAGAAGTTTCCCTCCCCTCTTTTTGGGGGTCTTTATACATCCCCAGCACCTGGAACATAGTAAGTGTTTAATAAATGTTCACGGGCTGCCAGAGTAAAGCAATTGAGCTTTGCTTCCCAAGCAAGTGTTAGGGGAAGGAGGAAGTGTAGAGGGTCTGGGGAAAGGTCAGTAAACAGATGGTCCTTTGACACCTGGTGCAGAGAGGGCATGTGTCAGTTGGCAGGGAGATGTTATAGCAAGATTATATCTGGGTTAACCACAAAGACCTGCCAGCATTGGGGGCAAGATCACTTTGAAACCAATTTTCTTATGCAAACTCAGGACAAAAAGAGCTTCCCTTCTGTTCCTCGTCCAAGGGACACCCATGTTCTAGGTCCCAGAGGTCACCACTAGGAGCTAGATGTGCAGATACTGGGATCTTTTTCCAAGGAAGGATTTCCTAACAGAGAGAGCAATCATTCCATGGAAAATGTCTCTGGGGTTAGTGGGTTCCCTCCCCATCCCTGGAAGTCTTTGTACAGAGACTGGCTGACCATTTTCAGGGATAAGTTAGGCACTCTCTATTTCAGTCAAACTGGCTTGTGTGTTTTTTTTAAACATCTCATCTTCCACCTCCATGTTTTTGCATGGACAATTTCCTCCACCTGGAAAGTTATCCCTCTTCAAGGTCCTCTTTATGAATCCTTTACTACCTGCAAGGATTAATTTAAGTGCTACTTCCTATTGGAGGCCAACTTCAATTTCCCCTGAACTATGAAGTGGAAAGAACCTAGTTCTGGCATCAGAGAGCCTGTGTTCAAACTCGATCGTGTCTACCTATTTCCTGTGTCACCTTAAGCAAGTCACAACCCCATGGACCTCAATTTCCACATTAGTTTAGTCTGGATCTGTGCTCCTATAGTGGGAGACTGAGGTTAAGATTTCTGCCAATAGAGTCCACATCGACTCTTATTCTAGAGGATTAAGAGGCCAGTGAATTGAAAGATGACTAGGTGGTACAATGGGTAGAGCATTGGGTCTGGGGTCAAGAAAGACCTAAGTTCAAATCTAGCCTCAGATACTTACTAGCTGTGTGATCCTGGGCAAGTTACTTACCCTTTGCCTCAGTTTTCTCAACTGTAAAATGGGATAATAAAAGCACCTACCTCCCAGAATTGTGAGGATAAGGTAATAATTGCTAAGGGCTTAGCACAGTGCCTGGTGTGTTGTTAGTGTTATATGAATGTTAGCACTATTAATAAGAGGTTGTCATCTGCATAATTTTAAGCTTTCCTGACCCTAATCAATATCCCTCTTTAAGAACAACTGAGAGAGAGCACCTGC
Source organism: Bettongia penicillata ogilbyi (assembly GCA_023548195.1). Taxonomy (NCBI): domain Eukaryota; kingdom Metazoa; phylum Chordata; class Mammalia; order Diprotodontia; family Potoroidae; genus Bettongia; species Bettongia penicillata. The sequence continues at coordinate 353,986 of JAJHZJ010000029.1, forward strand.
ACACTGGGAGGGCAGGAGGGTTCCTTTTTTCCTCTTTATTGACAGTGTCAGAGATTGTTTCCTCCTGCCCCTTGTCACTAAAAGTAAGCACATGTTAGGTGGAGTTTATAGCCATGCCACTGAGAAGCCTGTTTTCTGCTGGGTCTGGTGCTGACATAGAGAGCTACAGAATGTCAATAGAAATGTTCCAACATCAGAGTGGGAAGGGTCCTTAGAACACAGACTGTTAGAGTTGGGAGGGCCCCAACAACACAGGATGTCAGAGCTGGGAGGGATCTTCAAACATAGCAATTCAGAGTTAGGAGGATCTTAGAATAGAGAATGTCAGAACTGGGAGGGCCCACAGAGCCCAGAATGTCAGAACTGGGAGGGCCCTTAGAACATAGGATGTCAGAGTTGGGAGGGCCCTTAGAACACAGGATAGGGGCCTTAGAACACAGTTAGTCCAATTCCCTCATTTTACAGAAAAACAGAGGAAGGGACTCTCACAGGGTCACACAGCAAAGTGACCATGAGGTGAGATTAGAAGCCAGGTCTCGGACTCCCCCAGCGTTGCTCCCCTTAGGCTGCTCCCCACCCCTGTCCATTGATTTCAAAGCCTCTCTCCCCATTGCTACTGAAAGGCATCTCTCTGTGATCAGAGAAGGGCCCATCTGGAGCTAGCCGAGTTAATAGAATTGCTTTCAGTTGTGATGTCCGCAGCCAGCCTGGTCCCCCAAGGAGAGGGGAAGAGTGCCATGGGGGAGGGGAGAGAGATGCTGAAAAGATTAAGGGCTCTGAGGGTCAGGCTAGAGTGGAGTTTAAGCCACATGTTCCAAATAAGCCACCAAGACACTCTTTTCTTGCCTCATAATGGGACACATTGGGGTTGGGGGAGGGTTCTGGGGTTGGTGAAATTGACCAGGGCCCCTGTGGTATAGTTAGAGGTGGTCTGCCTAGAGAGGCTCTATCCCTGCTCCACCCCAGTCTGCAGCCCTGATGACTAGTTTTGCTCTATCCTATGACACAGTGGTTCTCTGCTCCCCAGCCTCACCCACTTTGGGAAGGAACTGATGCCCAGGTCCAGCCAGGAAAAAGTGATCCCCTGCCTTCTAGATTTGAAGAAGGACCACAGCAGCTACCTAAGTGGTTAAAGTGGCTTTGGGATCCTCAGAGGAACTTCATTTGTAAAAGTAACAAAGCACCAAGGAATGGAAAGAGCATTGAGAAGTCCTCTAGTAAGATCATGGTTTTTGAGCTAGAAAGAGCCTTAAATGGTTATTTAATTAGTCAATAAATATTTATTAAGCACCTACTATGTGCTAGACCCTGTGCTAAGCACCTGGGATACAAAAAAAGGCAGAAGACAAGTCTCTGTCCTTAAGGGGCTCTAATGGGGGAGACGATACATTAAAAAAACAAAAAAAACAACCACACAACTGAAAGAGGGAATAGAGGAGAGGGTGCAAGAAAGGGGACAGATACAGGGGGTATGGTGGACTCCTGTAGCCAGGTGGGAAATGATGAGTTGTCCATACTGGCATCCTGCCTTAAATGGAGGATTTGAGAGGAACTTTCAGAATTACAGAGAAGGAAACTGAGGTTCAGAATAGTTAAAGTATTTGTCTAAGATCACACAGGGAATAAACGATGGAGTTGTGATTTGAGCCTAGTCCCTTTAACACCTGAGGATTTTAATGATAGTGTATGACCCCGGACAAGTCACTTAACCTCTTTCTGATCTCAGTTTCTTAATTGTAAAATAGGGATAATAATAGCACCAGCTTCTCAGGGATTTTGTGCTGATCAAATAAAATAGTATTTGTGAAGTGCTTAGACCAGTGTTTGGTACTGTGGTTGTTGCCCTTAATACTCCAAGAGAACTAAAAATGACATCACTATGTTGGGGTCAAGGTACGGTGTGTACATCGATGGCTGATTATTAGACTCATACAAGTTCAGGCTCTACCAAAGGTCAGGCACAAATAGCCCACATGAACATTTGGAGTGGAGATGTCTCTAAATTTATGCATGTCCCATCTCTTGAGCTGTTGTGATTCTGCTTTGCTCATAGAGCACAGTACCTTCTTTGATGGGGGCATACCATGTGGGGCGGTCTTTTGCCAGCATCTCCTATGTCTCACAGTCTATTCCAAAGTTCTTCAGAAAGACCTTGAGAGTGTCCTTGTATGTGAACACCTTCCTTGCTAGAATTCTCCATGAAATAGTCTTATAGGCAAAAGTGTTTGACATTTAAACAAGATGACCAGTCCATGTTGTTCTGCAGTAGAGTTTGAGTGCTTGGCATTCTAGTTTGAGTGAGGACCTCAGTGTCTGGTACCTTATCCTGCCAGGTGATCTTCAGAATCTTCCTAGGACAATTCAAATGGAAGCGATTCAGTTTCCTGGCATGGCACTGCTATAGATTGTACAGGTTTCCCAGGCACACAACAATGAGGTCAGCACAATGGCTCTGTAGATCTTCAGTTTGGTAGTCAATCTAATACCTCTTCTCTCCCACACTTTCCTTCAGAGCCTCCCAAACACTGAGCTGGCTCTGGCAATGTGTGTATCAACCTCATCATCCATGTATACATCCCTGGGAAGTATACTGCCAAGGTAAGCAAACTTATCTGTAGCATTTAATATAATATTTCTCCATTTGATGTAACATGGATAATGTGGTGCTGGCTGGTGGAGAACCTGTGTTAACTGTCAGGCCAAAATTTATGTAAATGCTAGTTTACCTTCTAGCAAGTATTTATCAGGAACTTAATATGTGCCAGGAATTGTGGTTAAGGGCTGGGGATACAAAGAGAAAAATTAAACAGTCTTTGTTTTCAAAGAGTTTACATTCCAATGGAGGATACTATATCTATAACTACATCTATATCTATACATATTGTATATTGTGTATATATATGTAAATATGTATGTATATAACCGCCCCACATCCTCTGTATATGTATATATGTATATATAATATGTTCAAAATTTATCCAAGGTAGTTAGAAAAGGAAGGGTAGCTAGGTAGTGCCAGGTCTGGAGTCAAGAAGACCTAAGTTCGTATCTGACCACTTGCTAGATGTGTATCCTTGGACAAGTCATTTAACCTTGTTTGCCCGTTCTTCATCTGTAAAATAAATGGGAGAAAGGAAATGGCTAACCATATCTCTGTCAAGAAAACCCCAAATGGGGCCATGAAGAGTTGGATATAACTAAAACAAGTAAGTAAACATGTCAATAAAGGGAAGATTACTGTTAATCCTTCCCTAGTGATCTAGGATGGACCAGATGAAGAAAGTGGTACTGGAGCTGAGACTTGAAGGAAATCAGAGATTCCAAGAAGCCTCCATGAGAAAGAAGGGTGCTCCAGGCATGAAGAATAGCCAGTTTAAAAATCAAAAATGGGAGAGAGTCACATATTTGGAAGAATAAATTGGCCCCGCCTGGCTGGATCACATCAGGGGGAGAATGTGTCTCCAGTCAATGGGAATCTATTTTCACCCCCAGTTCTTTGCTACCATAAAATTGCTGCTATGAATATCTTGGTGTGTATGAGATCTTCTTTTCTGTGTTTCTACTTTTGGGAGGGAGTATATACTTAGCAATGGCATCTTTGGGTCAAAAGGTTTAGAAGGTTCAGTTACTTAAAAAAAAACATCACAATTCTACATTGCTTTCCAAAAATGATTGGACCATAGCAAATAGCTTCCATTCCACTGTGGGTCAAGGATGGCAGGATACAATAGGTAAACACATACACACACATACATACATATACATACATTCATCTACCTACACACATACAGATCTATACAGATGCACACAAATATGTAGATGTGTGTATGTATATGTACATAAGTGTATATATGACTATAAGTAACATGATGAGTTTCCTTAGTCCACAGAAGGAGTCAGGCTTCTTTCTTTACAACCAGACCACACACACAGCCAGGCCATATCCACATTAGCACACATGCTTAAGAGAACAGAGGAAGCTTAGCCCGTTTTGCAGCCAAAGAAATGACAAAAGAAAACTGAAAGAACTTTTAGAGTCCAAATAAGGATCAGAAGTTGATTCCTAGAATCGAAGATGTTCTCAGAGCAGAAGTGTCAGAGGCAGCAAGTTGTAATAGGCAGACTGTTGGGCCTGGGGGCAGGCAGTCATGGAGTGGTGGCGGTGATGGCGCTGTTTGCTAAATGGGGATAATGTACCTGTCCCAAAGAGCTATTCTTAGACCAAAGCAATAACTAGCATTCCTGTTACTTGGACTGAACAGGATAAACATTGTCTGAAAGTCTCCATGGCAATCCCCATGGGGAGATAAGAGTTTTTGGGGTGAGATTCAGGGAGGACAAACTGGATAGGTGAGGAAATGATGTGCTATATGGGAAAATCTGGAGTCAAAGTAAGAGAGCCCAAATTCCTCCTCTTATGCTTATTACCCAGGTGATTTTATCAGTCAGTCAATAAACATTATTAATTGCCTACAGTGTTCCAGGCATTGTGCTAAGTGTTGATGATACAAAAAAAGAGAATCAAAGAGTCTAATGATGGAGTCACTGTTCAAATGATCATGTACAAACAAGCTATATCTAGGGTAAATTGGAAATAACCAATAGAGGGAAGGTACTAGAATTAAGAGGGGTTGAGAAAGGCTTCTTATAGAAGAATGGGTTTTAGCTAGGACACAAAGGAAGCTGGGGAAGGTAGGAGGTGGAGAGGGGGAGGAGAGGAATTCCAGGTCTGAGGGACAGCCAGTAAACACGCCCAGAGTCTGGAGATAGAGTGTCTTATTTGAGGAACTTCAATAGAGTCATTGTATGGTGGAATATGTGGGGTGGAGGAAAAGTAAATTGTAAAAAAAATTGGAACATTAGGAGGGGGCCAAGTGAGGAAGGCCCTTGCTAAACAGAAGGTTTTATATTTGTTCCATCAGGTGATAGGGAACTGCTGGAGTTTATTGAATAGGGAAATGACATGATGAGATCCTCACTTTAAGAAGATTAATCTAAGCTATCTCAATAGTCCAGGGATGGGGTGATGACCTTCAGCAGGGTGATAGCAACAATGTCAGAGGAGGGAGGGGTTATATACAATAGATGTCACGAAGGTAGATTGACAGGCCTTGGCCACCCAGATTGGCTTGGGAGTGGGGGATGGAGATGAGTAGGGATGAGATAGAGCGAAAAGTTGAGGGTGATACCTAAGTTGTGAGCCTGAGTGAATGGTAGGATGGTTGTGCCCTCAATACTAATAAGAGGGGCAGCTTGGTGGCATAGTGGATAGAGCATTAGCCTTGGAGTTAGGAGAACCTGAGTTCATTCAAATCTGGTTTTAGAGATACTTACTAATAAGTATGATTATACTTACTAGCTATGTGATCACATAACTCCTTTTGCCTTACTCCCCCTGGCCACCCCCCCCCAAAAAAAAAAAAAAAGAAAAAGACCCAGCAACAACACAGTAATGGAGACGTTTGGAAGGAGACAGGATTTGGGGCAAACATAATGAGTTTAGTTTCGTACATGGCAAGTTTAAGATGTCTACTGGACATCCATTTTGAAATGTCTAGGTAGTTGGGAATTTAAGATTAGAGATCGGCAGAGAGATTAGTAATGGATAAGTAGATTTGAGAATCATCAATGGTAATTAAGTGCATGGGAGCTGATAAGATCATGAAGGAGGGAGAAGAGAAGAGGGCCCAGGACAGAGCCCTGGGGGACCCAGTGTGTAGGAGGTATGACCTGGCTGAAGCTCCAGCAGTGGAGAGCAAAGAGAAGAAACAGTCAGGTAGAAGGAGAACCAAGAGAGAGCAGTGTCATGGAAATGGAGAGAGTATGTGTGTGTTAGTCCTTTGTTGCCAAAGAAGACCATGCCATCAGAGAAATAATGACATGACTTGCACTTGACTTTGTTTTGAGTGAGGGAGGGCTATGTAAAGTCACCAGCCTCACTTCTCCTCCAGAGCCATCTGAATCCAGTGACCAGATATTCATAAGGATGACTGGAGATGACCCAGGATGAGGCAATTAGGGTTAAGTGACTTGCCCAAGAACACACAGTCAGTGAGTGTCAAGTGTCTGAGATAAGATTGAACTCAGGTCCTCCTGACTCCTGCACTGGTGCTCTATTCACTGCACCACCTAGCTTCCTCTGAGAGAATATGATAACAAAGAGAAGAGGGTGATCAATCATGTCAGAGGTTGCAGAGAACATCAAGAATAATGAAGACTGAGAAAAGACCATTGGATGTGTTGATTGAGACATCACTGGTAACTTTGGAGAGAGCAGTTTCAGTTGAATGATAAAATCTCTGGGCCTCAGTTTCCTCATCTGTAAAAAAGGAAGGTTAGATCAGTTGGCTTCTGAGGTCCCTTCTAGCTTGAAATCTATCCTATGATTGTAAGTTGGAACCAAAGTAGGGATGTCCATCAAAGGAGAAAACTTCCGAGTTTAATTAATTCTCCTTATTAACTATAGGTACTACTCAGTTGTTTCTACCTGTTGGAAGAGTTCAAGCACCCTAGAGCAAAGCCCCAGTGTTCTACCCTAGTTAGAGCTCTGCTCATGAAGTTCAAATGAGATAATATATGTAAAGTACCTTGAAAACTTAAAGTACTGTATAAATGGTAGTTATTTTGATGTTGCTGATTTTGCATAGTGTAGTACTAAAGGGTAGTAAAATATAGTGTGAAAAAAAGCCAATGAATTTTGTGTGGGGACCACCATCTTCCTGTTTTGGTTAAGGTGACCAGTGGTCATAGTTTCTGAAGATATGTCAGGTGTTATGTACTAAGAAAGGTGATAAATGATGTTGGAGTCTAAAGATGAGCAAGAATCCATGGTTTAAATCAGAGGTTCCTAAACTTCATTGTCTTATCACCCCACTTTCAAAAAAAATTACTCAGCACTACACTAGAAATCTGCTTTCTTTATCCTTTTAATTATTTTTTTTTAAAATTGCATCATTTCAAAAAATAAATAAAATATATTTCAAACAATAATGCATCTTAAATTTAATAATTTATTGTAAATTTTTGGTTTTTTCCTGCATTGAATAATTGCAACATTGCATCATGTAATAGTATTGTATTGTAAACAAGTCATTGCACACACATATTCCTGCTGATGCATGCTGTTCTTCTGATCATCCATGACATGCTCACCTGCCAACACTTGCTTGTTAAGACCTATCAGTGGACTTGATTACTGATTGGTTATAATTTGCATTTTATATGTTTATTTGTAAAATGATGTAATCCTCTGTTACCCAACAGATGAAATATGTACAATGGTTTTTCAAAGTTTTCTTCTCTTCTTTCCTTATGCTTCCATTGATCCCTTGACCTCTTATTTTTATTCCACTCCCCGCAATTGCACCTGAGGCTTTTACCGCCACCTGGATCATTCCAGTGTGCAATGCCATCCTCCCCCCAGGGGTGGCTTCACTCCATTTTGGGAACTTATAGTTTAAATACTTACTGGGACCCATGATGGTGGAAAAATGGCACGGACTCACCCAAATTCTCCTCCAAAAAACGTATAAAAAATGCCTCAAAATGAATTTTGGAGTGGTAGAACCCATAAAAGTATGGGGGTAAAATAGTTTTTCCAGCCAAAGGCAGCTTAGAAGATCAGCAGGAAATGTCCATCTTAGGGGGATGAGAGTGGAATGTGATCCAGTGTAGGCTGTTCTCTGGCAAGGCAGTAGCAGGCCTTGGGATAATTGAATTAGCGATGGCAGCTTCTGGAGCTCTCAGCCTACAGATGGTAAAGAAGTTGGAAACTGGTCAGAAGGAGATTCCAGGGGACCTTTTGCTGGCAGTATTGAATTGCATATATGGTGTTCTGGGTTACAGTTCCATGATGAGGTAGAGCATTAGTAGGAGCAGGGAGGGAAAGAGTGTTTGTGGGTACTCACAGACCAAAGCTTAGGCCAGCAGAGCAGTGACTATACCTTTCCTTAGCTCATACAACCTTAGGAGAACTGAAAACTTATAGACCTTTAGAACTAGCTCTGAAAACAGTAGCACCAAACAATTGAAGCTTGGGATAGTGTTCCTACAACCCCAGGAACAGAACTTAACTTTAACATAAAGCTAAAAGTCAAGAAATAGGCTGGAAAAATGAGAAAATAACAACAAAAAAGAACCTGGCCGTAGAACATTATTACTAGGGTGACAGGGAAGCTTAAAACACAGACTCAGAAGAAGACAACAAAATAGCTATATTCAAAGCCTCAAAGAAAAATGTGAATTGGTCTCAGGCCCAAAAGTAATTCCTGGAAGAGCTCGAAAGGAGTTTTAAAAATCAAATAAACGAGGTAGACAAAAAATTGGGAAAAGAAATGAGAATGATACAAGAAAATCATGGAAAAAAGTCAACAGGTTGGTAAAGGAGGCATAAAAACAAAGAAGAAAATAACATCTTAAGAAACAGAATAGGCCAAATGGTAACCAAAAAAAATCCACTGAAAAGAAGAACTCCATAAAAATAGAATTGTTCAAATGGAAAAAATATATGAAAGTTCACTAAAGCAAACTCATCAAAAAGCAGAACTGGCCAAGTGGAAAAGGAAAATAAAAAAAGTTCACTGAAGAAAATAATTCCTTAAAAATTAGAAATGGGCCAGTGGAAACTAATGAGTCCATGAGAAATCAAGAATCAAAAGAATGAGAAAAATAGAAGAAAATGTGAAGTATCTCATTGGAAAAACAACTGATCTGGAAAACAGACCGAAAAGAGATGATTTAAGAATTATTGGACTATCATCTGACAAGAAATCATCAAGGAAAACTGCCCTGATGTCCTAGAACTAGAGGGTAAAAGAAAAATGCAAAGAACACCAATCACCTCCTGAAAGAAATCCCAAAATAAAAAACTCCCAAGAATATGATAGCCAAATTTCAGACCTCCCAGGTCAAAGAGAAAATATTGCAAAGCAGCCAGAAAGATGCAATTCAAATATAGTGATCCATAGTCAGGATCACAGAAGATTTATCAGCTTCTACATTAAATGATCAGAGGATTTAGAGTATGATATTTTGAAGGGCAAAAGAGCTAGGATTACAACAGAGAATCACCTCCCCAGCAGAACTGAGTATAATCCTTCAGGAGAAAAAAAATAGATATTTAATGATATTTAATTTCAAGAATTCCTTATGAAAAGACCAGAGCTGAATAGAAAATTTGACTTTCAAATACAAAGTTCCAGAAAAGCATAAAAAGGCAAACAGGAAAAAGAAATCATAAGGGATTCAATAAGATTGAACTGTTTACATTCCTACATGGGCAGATGATACTTGTAACTCCTAAGAACTTTCATATAAGTAGGGCAGTTAGAAAGAGTATACAGAGACTGGTATACATAGACAGAAGGCATGGGTGTGAGTTGAATATAATGGGATGATATCTAAATAAAATTAGGGAGTAAGAAAGAGAGATACGGTGGGAGAAGGGGGAAGGGAGAAATAGAGTGGGGTAAGTTATCTCACATAAAAGAGGGACAAAAGAGTTTTTACAGTGGAGGGGAAGATGGATGAGGGGCAGATAATGCTTGAACTTTGCTCTCATCAGAATTGGGACAAAGAAGGAATAATATATAACTTGGTTGGGTATAGAAATCTAACTTTCCCTGCAGAGAAGGATGGGAAAGGTATAAGGAGAGGGGGCAGAACTGATAGAAAAGAGGGTGTATTGGGGCAGGTGGTAGTCAGGAACAAAACATTTTTGAGGAGGAACAGAGTGAAAGGAGCTAGAGAAAAGGATAAGCAGGGGAATAATAGGATGGAGGGAAATACGCAGTAACCATAACTGTGAGAAAATTTTTATAGAAATTTCTCTGATAAAAGCCTCATTTCTCAAATACATAGGGAACTGAGTCAAATTTATTAGAATATGTCATTCTCCAATTGATAAATGATTAAAAGATGTGAACAGGCAGTTTTCAAATGAAGAAATCAAAGCTATCTATGGTCATATGAAAAAAATGTTCTAAACTACTATTGATTAGAGAAATGCAAATCAAAACAACTCTTGAGGTACCAACTCACATCTATCAGATTGGCTACTATGACAGAAAAGGAAAAGGACAAAGGTTGGAGGAGGTGTTGGAAAATTGGGACACTAAAGCACTTTTGGTAGAGTTGGGAATGGATCCAACCATTCTAGAGAACAGTTTGGAACTAAACCTAAAGGGCTATAAAAGTATGAATACCCTTTGACCCACCAATACCACCACTAGATCTGTATCCCAAAGAGATTTAAGGAAGAAAAACAAAGGACCCATATGTACAAAACTTTATACATGTATAACCTGTATCAAATTGCTTTTCTTTTCAATGAAGAGGGACAGAAGGGAGGGAAAGAGAAAATTTGGAACTTAAAAAAAAGAATGTTAAAAATGGTTTTTTACATGTAATAGGAAGGAAATAAAGCATTAAATAAATTGCTCAGTCAGTAATTCTGGGAAGGTCACTATCATTTTCTGTGTCTCCATTTCTTCTTTAATCAAATGGCGATAATAATACCCAGAGGAGTGGTGATCAAATGAGGTATTTAAGGTAAATACAGAGCTTTTACATAGTGAGCTGTTACATGTGTGAGCTGTTTTTATTGGACAGGGATTCTGGGAAATAAGAGAAAGGAAAAGATGGGAAAGTCCCTGTGAGGTCCATCTCTTTCATTTTACAGGGGGTAATATCAACTGCCCAATGTCATAAAGAATGGTAAAATTCCAGAATTTCAGAACTGGAAGGGGGAGAGAATTTTAGGAACGGCATAGTCCAACCCCCAACTGAACAGGAATAAATAATAAATAAATAATATATATATGTATATATAATAATAATAATAAATAAATAAATAAATAAATAATAAAACATACTCAAGTCATGCTTTTGCTTGATAGGTCAACTTTTACTGAAGGAGAACTTACTCCACTGAGGTATGGCCCATTATAGAGTTTGGGTGTTTGGGGAGCAATTCTGGTGTAAGGGTTGCTCATTCACCTTTGGCATCCACCTTCACCTAACTCTTACCTATGATGCCAAGAATATAGCATATGCAGTGGTCACACCCTGGTAAAACTATCTCAGCAGATGGGCTAAACCAGATTGAAAGTAACTGATGGGTCATAAACCTATTGGTGAATTAGGGGGATGTCTACCCCAAGCATGTGAAGACTTCTTTGGGAATGGGCAGATGAGAACAATTTGTTCCAAAAGCCATGAAGGTGTTGTGGAGTGCTCAGAGCTGTCATCCACTACATCCCAATCCATCACTAGTTGTCCTGAGTTTTGTCCTGCCACTAGACTTTGATGACTCTGGAAATTATCTCACATAAGAGGGACAAAAATACTTTTACAGGAGAGGAGAAGATGGGAGAATGGCAGGTAATGCTTGAACCTTATTCTCATTAGTATTGGTTGAAAGAAGGAATAACATACATACTCATGTATGTACTCATGTATGTTATGAGTATGTAACATACATACTCATGGGTATAGAAATCTAGCGTGCCCTACAGCAGAGCATGAGAAAGGTATAAGGGAAGTAGAGCAGGGCTGATAGAAAAGAGAGTAGATTGGGGAATTAGAAGCCTCTCTTTTTATGAAGAGTGAGGCTGATAACTTTGTGCATCTCTACCTCCCTTAAATATAATTCATGTGGAGATCAAGACATCACCTTGGATGTCATCCCTCTTCTTCAAAATGAAGGACATTTCCTCCCATTAAGTCTAAATTTGCATCTTCAAAACTTTCTCCAAGCATCATGGAATTGTAGTTATCAAGTTAAAAGGGATCTCAGAAAACATCTAGTCCAAACAGTTCCTTTTATAGGTGAAGAAATGAAGGTCTAGGCTCCCATTTAACAAGGAAGTTAACAGGCAGTTAAGCCTTTTGGTGCAACCCTATCCATCATGCTGTGTCCTTGTTTTCTTTTAATTGGTTTATAGGCTTAAACTAAACATGAAGTCAGGATCACAGGCTCATCTTCTTAAGTCAGTTTGCTTTTCTCAGGGGAAAAATACTCCACTGTATACACTGACGCTGAGCCCCTTTTCCCCAGCCTCAATACCCTCCAAATGAGAGGCAGCATGGTATAGGGCAGAGGCCACTGGACTTGAAGTCAGGAAGCTCAAAGTTCATATCCCAGCTGTAAATCTGTGAAATCTCACACCAAGAGATGCCAGTTGATATAGCATGGGGTTTCTCTTCGTTGTTAAACCGCTCCAAACTACAGCGAGATCTGTGAGACTTCATCTCCTACCAAGAACAGCCCTTTGGGGGATTTGTGTAGTGACAGAGGGCAGCAAGAAGGGCTACCTCGAGTTCTGGCCTCCTTTGGCCAGCAGAGGGCCCCCGAGGACCAGCTGGGCTTGGACGGTGGTTAGTGGGTTGCATCTGTGCAAGATCTCGACTGAAAGAGCATCCTCCCGGCTTTAGGACTTTAAGTACAAAACAGGCCATGTTTCTTTCAGGTTTGCAAAGGATTTTCTTTATATAATTTCCTATCTCTGAGAAAAGTAATGTAAATACTTTGTTGCTGTGTCCAACTTTTTGGGACCCTGTTTGGGGTTTTCGTGGCAATGATATTGGAATGATTGGCTGTTTCCTTCTCCATGTCGTTTTACAGATGAGGGAAACAGCAAGGTGAAATGACTTGCCCAGAGTCACATAGCTAGTGTCTGAGGCCAGATTTGAGCTCAGTCAACCCAGTGTGCCACCCATCCCCATTTAATGGATGAAGACACTGAGCCTTTGAGAGCAGAAGCAAATTGCCCAGAGTTACACAATTAAGAAGCATCCAGTCCAGGATATGAATTGCACCAAGTTGTCTCTCTATATGGAATTTGCCTTATTCTGATTCTCTTTGCTGATGTACCTCCCTCTTTCCAATTATCTTTCTTTTTTTCTATATATCCTATACATACTCAATTTATATTTCTCTCTCTTAGTTTCCTCATCTATAGTATGAGGGGAGTAGATTCAATGGCCTCCTCATTGGAGAACTCTTCTAACTCTAACTCTATGATCTATGACTATCACTATGGATTCAGAGAAACCTGAAGAGACTTGTATGAACTGATGCAGTGAAGGAAACAGAAGCAGGAGATCATATACAAATAACTTTGAAAGCCTTAAGAATTCTGCTAATACTTTAATGTCCTTCATTAAAGCTTAATTCAGCTTAAGGACAAAATATTATGAACAACAAAAAACCTATTTAAATATGGCGGTGCTACAATTAGAATTGCACAAGACCTAGCAGCGGAAATACTAAAAGATCACAAGTCTTGGAACGCCATATATAGAAGAACAAAAGGACTGGGATTGAGACTGAAAATATCATACCCAGCAAAGTTAAGCAGAATCCTGAATGAAAAAAAAAAGATATTTAACAAGTTGTCAGACTTTCAGGATTTTGTTAAAAACAAATAAACCTGAACTTAATAAAAGATTTGACATATAAGATCCAAGAGAAATGTAAGGTGCATATCAAAGACTAATTACAAGAGACTCTATAATGACAGACTGTTTATCTCTTGTATGAGGAAATGTAAAATGTGTGTCTAAGATTGTTATTAGTAATTGAGTTGTTTATAAAAAAGATTGGAGGTAAACTTGAGTATGATATGATTCTAAAAAGTAAAACCCTTTAGGAACAGGTAAAAAAAGTAATTATTATTATTTTTGTGTGTATCATGATGAATTTATTTGGAAGATGAGTATGATGAGCAGGAAAGGTGATAATGTATGGTGAGTTATGCATCAGCCTGTAAGAACTCATTCTAAAACCTGTCAGAGTTTATGGTGGATTTTTTTGACCATTTGCTTCCTTGGCTACATGCTCTATCCTTCTCATGTCAGAATTTGTTTCAGAAGTGAGTACACTGGTTACTAAGATACATAGACATTTGCTGAAATGCTCCATATATTAGCACATCCAAGGTGATTACACTGAATGGAGAATTCTCCACAATGGGCCGCTGCTCTAGTACAGTATCACATCATCTCACGGGGGCTGGACTGGCCCTGCAGAAGCAGAGTAGAGATCCGGAGGAACAAGCAAAAATCCTCACACTGAACACTCTGGGTGAAGATGGAAGCAACCCAAGCAGCATCCACCCGCCCTCTGCCCTCCCCAACAGGGCAGCTGTTTGCTCACCATTCAAGGGGCTCCAGTAGGTTTTTGTATCTCTTCCTTTAAAATCAGGATACTGGGCCGTTGCTCAGGAGGCAGCATAGCAATTTGGCTTGCAGTCAGTTGGAGCTCTTGCATAATCAAAGCAGCCTTTTCATGATCCTGCAAAGTAACCTGGTTCTGTCTAGGACTAAATCCCCCAGGCTGACCTCTGCCTTGCAGATCAGATCCCTGCATGCCTGGGACCTGCCTGGGACCCTGCAGGTGACCTGCTCTCATGTGGATTGGCCCAGGTCCCTGGAGTCCTCCAGGCATTGGGCCGCTGGGGCCAGGGCCTCTTGTTTCCTTTGCTTTTGCATCCATGTCCCTGGCCTCCATGACCCTTGATTCTGAATTCCAAGTCTCCATCCTCTTGGCTTCCATTGCTCTGGCATCCATTCCTTGGGCCTCCAGGGCTCTGGACTCCATAGCTCAGATCTCCATCCCTTTCAGATCTCTTCCTCCTCTTCTATTCTATCTTCTATCCTGGACTCCTCTGATCCAGCATGGGTCCTCTAGACTTTCCCATTAGAAACTGAGGCTCTCCCAGTGGCCCTCCCCTCATCTTGTGAGGAGGGCCATGACTGTTATAGTCAGGGACGTGGTACATGGCAGAACCCTGATGAGGTGGCCCCAGGTAACCTCTGAGTTCTACTTCTCCAGTGACTGAGAGCACAGTTCCTCTGCGTGGGGCATTTGGAGCATCTCCTAAAAGATCTTGGGGAGGTAGGCCATCAGCAGGCATAGATCCACATTACATAAGGTCTCTGGGGTCTAGCAGCGCCACTTGCCTCCAGTCTAGGGATACTGGCCCATTGCCTGACATTCCAATCTTAGACTACATTCCACCTCCAGGAGGCAAGGGACCAGGGCCACATCCTGCAGTGCGCATTGCTTCTGGTATGGGAATGCCACCTTGCAGAAGTGGTTGCATCAGAGGAGGAGCTCCATTCACATTCATTCCACCCAAAGTCTGTGATTGAGAGGCTATTTGGCTGGTTCATTGGTGCACTAGGCCCTTGACCAGGGTATGGGTTACCTTGAATCAAAGATGGGATATTTGCTTGATGATGCAAAATTTTCAGTACAATCTCTGGCTCCACAATGCACATTACTATTTAGGTCTGTAGCAAAGCATAGGCTAGCTAGGGGTTTTGGAGCAACATGTTCCGTGCTTCTTGGGGACTATTCTGGACCCAAAGCTTCATCTGTTTCATCAGCTTAAACATCTGTTCTAGTGGCAGACTGGCGTCTGCTCTGCTTATGGATTCTGGAGCATCTTCAGGGCTGATGGGATCTTCATGGGGAGATTCAATGATGGGGGAACCAGTGCCAAGGCTCTTTAGTTCTCCTTTGATATTCACAGAAACCATAACCCTTTGTTTTTCCTGTCTCACAATCATATACCAACCTGAAACTGACAGCTGGTCCAACTTCAGAGAAGACATCCTTTAGTTGTTCTTCTGTGGCTTCTTATGGAATGTTTCCTACCAACATGGAGAGTAATGATCCATGTACTGCCAGATCCACCTTCATCTTCCCTGCCTGCTTCTGGTGAGAGCACAAGTGCTTCTTGCACTATGTAATGCCCAAGGGAGATCCCCTTTATAGGGGTGGCCCCAGGCTTCTCCAAAAGTAATTATTTTATACAAATGAGGTATGAGAGGAAGAACCAACACAGAGGAATTGGAGGAGGAAGGCTGGTAGTTCTGGAACCCAATTTTTATCAGGAATGGGTCTAAGAGGGAATAATACATATATGTCTAGAATGGCATAAAAGTTTTCTAAATTCAGAAAGAAAAGGCTAAGAGGACAGGGAAAGGGGAGAGGATAAGGGAAGGATCTTTGGAGGGGGTGTTGGCTAAGCAATAGGAGGGCAAGGTGGTGGGTAGAAGTAAAGTAGAGGAGTCAGGAGGGAAAGGAAATAAAAGATATACACAAACATAAAATAAAGATCAAGACTAGAATTTATTAGGAAAAAAAGCAGGAGTAGGAATCATGATCTCAGACAAGGTTAAAGCTAAAATACTTTTAATCAAAAGAAAAAAGTAGGGAAACTATACTGTATGTCAGTCATATTAATCAATATTGTTTTAGACTATTTGAAATAACTTGTCAGAATATTGCTCTGGTGTAGGAAATGAGTTGGTGGACTTAAGAAAAATATAGAAATACTCGACCTGATGAAGGAAGAGGTTATCTACAGAGAAACAGAGAACAGATAAGTCTAGTACAATCTTACATAGATGCATATGAATGTATATGTCTATATATGAATGATTATAGATATCTAAGTAAAAGTATGTGTCTATGCATATATATCTTTGCATATGTGTATATATGCATGTATGTTTGTATGAGTATATATGTGTATGTATATGTAAATATACACATGAACATACATGCCTACGTTTAATTGTAACCTTCTTTGGGGGACAGGGAGAGGAAGGGGAAAAAACAAAGTAAAAAGTACACAGCAGAGAACGAAAGAAAACTTACAAGGAAGCAAAGACAGGATGCATGATATACACTGATATTTACACCAATGCATAGTATTTCTTATATCGGTTTTCTTGAGATGAAAATTTATTGCTGTATATTTTGAATCCTTTCTTACATTCTATTGTGCACATGGCAATGTGTTTTTCTTTTCTTATTGTGTATTTAAGTTTAAAATAAATTAATAATAAAAAAAAAGAATTTTTCTTAATGCTGTGACCACCCACGACAGTAAAGGACTTTTGATGGAGAACATTACCCACTTAGTTATTTCAGAAAAACCTAGGAAGACTTCTATGAACTGATACAAAGTGAAGCGAACAGAACCGAGAGAACATTGTACACAGTGATAGCAATATTCTGAGGATGGTCAGTGAAAGACTTAGCTACTCTGTTTCAATACAGTGATCTACAACAGTTCCAAAGGACTCATGATAAAAAAAATGCTATACACTCCCAGAGAGAACTGACAAAATCTGAGTAGAGATTGAAGCATTATTTTTTTCACTTTAAAAAATTTTCTTTCTTCTTTTGTTTTTCAATATGGCTAATGTGGAAATGAAGAAAGGGGAAAGATAGAAAGAAGAAAGAAGAATAATGCTACCCATCTTCTGACCGTGAAAGAATGGATGCAAGTTGCAAATTGGGACAAAGCATTTTTTTAAACATGAGCACTCTAGGAATTTGTTTTGCTTGACTAAGCATATTTGTTACAAGGATCATTTTTAAAATTCAATTAATTTATTTGTTTTTAGTTTTCAATAATCACTTCCATAAATCTTAACTATTCTCCCCCTCCCTCCCTGAGATGGCATGGAATCATATGTGGATTCTACACATACATTCTTATTAAACACATATTCATGTTAGTCTGAATCATTTTTTTAAAATTGGTGATAAGGTGGAAGAGAAAATAAATGCTTGTTATTTGAAAAAGACAAGAAGGGAAAAGAAAAAAGGAGAGCAGAAGATAGGTTATGGAGGACACCAGGTTCAGGTTTGACTTTGGGTCAGCCCTACAAAAGCTCTCATTCTGGGCAGGGTGGATATGGTCATATGTCAAGAGCCATTGGAGCATCTTTTCTTGGGCTGAGGAGAGAGGAGATGAAGTGAAGGACTGAAAGCATGTCTTGAAGGGTGTGAGCTGAAGTCCTTTGGGCAAGTGTATATCTTGGGCAGCTTTCCTCATTTACATCTGGGATATGTTGTTACCGTTCCTTCACTCTGTGCTGCTACAATCCAGGAAGATTTTGGAGATCAAGGGAGAGCCTGGTTACTCGCTCTCTCTTCCAGTGGCTCATCTGAGGCATTTGCACATTGAATCATAGAATTCAGAACTAGGAGAAGAAGAAAGCAAAGTCCAAAGAAGCCAGGTGACTTGTCTGAGGTGAGAGAGGGAACAGATTTGGGATTTAGGGCAGCTAGATGTTGCAGTGGATACTGGGTGGGGCCCGGAGTCAGGAGGACTTGAGTTCAAATTCAGCCTCAGACACTAGTAGTATGACCCTGGGTAAGTCACTTAATTGCCTTTGCCTCAGTTTCCTCATCTGTCAAATGAGCTGCAGAAGGAAATAGCAAACCACTCTAATATCATTGCCATGAAAACTCCAAGTAGGATCATGAAGAATTGGATATGACTAAAACGACTGAACAATAACATGGGATTTGAACTCAGGTCCTCTGAAAGAGTACTGGTTTGGGAGTCTGAGGACCTGGGGCTCCATTCTCAGGTTTGCTGCTTATTAGCTTGAGCAAGTCATTTAGCCTTTCTAAGCTTCTTCATCTCTGGAATGAATCTGGTGGACTTAAGATGTCCTCCAAGGGATCTTCCTTAACTCCAGGGAGCAGAATTCCAAATCCAGTGACCTTTGCACTACATCCCACTGCTCATGGAAGTTCTGAAAGAAACTCTTTATGAAGTTGTTTCCTTTCGTGGCCATGGCCACCATTTCTATCACCCAGGGGTGGAGGTGGGGGAGACAGCAAAAGATTATACAAAAATGTTGGAGCCCAGTGGAAAAGTCAGACCGAATTGAACCTTAGAGGTTGTGGAGTTCAGATCAACACTTATAGACCGATGTAATCCAGACTTATCCAAACATGCACGGTTTGCTTGACATGGAAGCCTTTGCATCCCCTAACTCATGCATAGATGGGGTCAGTCTCTTTTGATTGGTGCCTACAACTTTTAAAATGGAAAGACTGGGCCAGTGGTGTCTCTTTTCCACCCACCTTTCTGCTGTGTCCAGAAGGTAAAGAGCCCAATTCCCTGATACCATGGGTGCCAGGAACTGAACCTGTGAGAGGGGAAGAACTGTCCCTCCCTTACTGTCCTTCTCTTTTACCTCTGGCTCCCAGAAATAGGTCTGGGGATATTTGTTCCTGTTCTTTCTTGGTTTTCCTCTTTAGTTTCAGGAGTTGGAGGTAAGAAGGTGATCTTTTCTGAAGTCGGGAGTTTAAGCCATGGTGACCTTGGAGTCAGGATTCGCAGGAGAGGGGTAGCAGCTGTCCATCCCAGCAAAGGAGCCCCCAAAAGCCAGGGTGCCTGGGACTTGAGCCTGAGGATGGTTTTGGACATGGAACTGAGCCAGTGCTTTATGGGAATGAAGCCTGATCCACCTTCCCTCCTCAGAGACTGAAGTCGGTCAATGGGGGAGGAGAATTGTGTCTTTCACATGTTGGGGAAACAAGCATATACATTGTGATTATAACTTGTGAAGTAAATATTTCTGTGTTAAAGCTAATCTGACTATTAGTATTTAATGGAACTGGGGTACAGGGAGTTTCCTTTTCCATTAATAATACATCAGTGTGGGGCTGGAGTCACTGGCAGAGAGACCAGATGCCTCCAAGAGTTTTTAAGGATCCCAGAAAACCCTGATAGTGGGAGGGCATGGTGAAATCTTACCTTCTTGGCCTCCTAGGCAGTGAGGGCCATGGTAAATTGTGCCACATGCAGTGGCTCATGGTTTCTCAGGACTTCCATGTCAACTTGGCTGGCTACAGCTCCTCTCCTACAATCCCAGGTCTCCCAGGTCACCATGGCTCAAACTCTGGGGTCTCAAGAGGATCACTTTCTCACCTCCAGCTGAAACTGAAAAGGACAAAAAAAACCCAACCTCAGGCCCTTTTCTGGGGACAAAAGCGAGGGAGACCAGGGCAAGGAAAGTTATTCCTTTCTCACCAGTTTAGTTCATGGCACCCATGCTGAGAGAAAGCAGGAGAGGGAAGAAGGAGAGAAAAGTTATTGGCGAAACATGGTGGAAAAAAGACTTGTGGCTAGCCTCCTAATTACTCATCACTGCCCCCCATTTATTCTCCCTTTTCCTTTCATATATGTTATGGGATTGCAGAGTCACAAACTACCAGAGTTGGATGATCCTTCAGAGATCATCTGGTGATGACCAACCTGACCAAGAATCTTTTCTTTAGTATCCTTGAGAAGTGGCAATCCAGGCTCCACTTGGAAATTTCCAGGGAGGAGAAACTCCTTCCTTCCAAAGACAACTCATTTTACTTGGGGACAAAACCTGAGAATCAGCCAGGAAAATTTTCCTTACGCAGAGCCTTGATCTTCTTCTCTGATATTTCTATCCCCTGCTTGTAGTTTCATCTTCTGGGGTTAAGCAGAGCAAGACTAGTCTCTCTTCCATAGAACAGATTTCTAAACAATGATATAGCAATTAAATCTTATCTCCAGGTTACACATCCCCAGTTCCTTCAATAGATCCCCTTATTAGAAGGTCCTTCATCGTCTGTTAACACAACTGCACTAGCTTGTTCAGTTGCCTCCTCTGGAAATTACAGGCCATCCTGCTGGTTATGGTCCCAACCTTTCCTCTTTCAGAGGTGTTTTTGGGAATAATAACTCACATTTCTAAAGTTATAAGGCTCAGAAAGCATTTTTGTCACCACCTCTCTGTGACACAAGTAGTTATCATTACACTTGCATCATTACGCTTGCATTTCTTGAACTGGACTCCAGAGTGATCCCAGGAAACCTCATTATTGGGAATTTCACCATTCTGGAGATTTTGTTCTCATTCTTCATCAGTAATCTCAGTACTGTCTGCCCTGTGTAATGTTAATGGGATTTAAGATTTTCCCTGCCCATCAATAGACCTCACTTGTAGCCTGTTAAGAGATACTTGGTTAAGGGAGGTTTGCTTGTTCGAAGGCTTTCACACCTTTTGGTAATTAGGCACTGAAGCACTTGGGCTGTGATGCCTTCTGGCTCTCTTTATATATTCTGAGGTTAGCATTTTGCTTCGAGGTTTACTCATTGGAAGAGCGTGTGATTTGGCCAGATGAGAGACTGGGTAGTGGTTAAGGAGCCCCCCAGTTTTGAAAACCCAGATGTTGGTGTTTCGCTGGTAACTATATGTATGTAACGGTCAGACAGCTGGATCTGTGTGTTGATCTGTGATGTATGTATTGCATATTGTCAGACAGTTAGAAGCCCTGTCTGTTGATCTTTATGCCATTTTCTCTGTAACTTCTGCTCATAATTTCTGTTTGTATTTTCTCTGAAGTTCAGAGTGCTGACTTTTCCCCCTGAACTAAGTGAATAATATACGTGTTTGATTAAAGTTAAATTGTTGCTTCAGAGTTGCTTTCCTCTAAGAAAAGCAGATCTAGGAACCTGTAGTAGCAGATCATCCTGGGTATGCTAGGTCCTTGCTGTTATACCCTCTGATTGGAGGACTGGAGGGTGAAGCAAAAAACTCCCTGCTCAGCCTTCATTCAAACAGAGTTCCCAGGACTATCAACTCTTCATTTCTTACCATTTATCACTCCTTGGGCCAGATTCCCTTTTCCCACCTTCTGGTTTTCTTTTATGGGACATCTTTCCCCTTTAGATTGTAAGCAACTCAAGGCCAGGGACTGTCTTTTCTTTTCAGTTTTATCTCCCTGGCATTTAGCTCAGTATCTGGCACATAGTAAAAGCTAAATAAATATTTATTGACTGACTAGGAAGTCACTAGCTCAGGGTCACACAGTTCACAAGTATCTGATCAGGCACTTGAAATCCGACTTCTGGCCCCAGATGCGGAACCTTCCCATTGGGTCTAAAGGACAGTCTGTGGCCATGAGATAGAGCAAAATTAATAGTGCTCAAGGGAACCAAGAGCATAACTTTGGCTTTATGAGCATAATGATCTCACTCACAGATAACTCTCTGGGTGCTAAGCTCAAGACACAGCAACCTCAAATATCTGCCTTGGGTAAGAGCAATGAGAAACTCACGAATCCAGAATCTGTTGATATTTCTGTTGAGAACAACAATTATATATTAGCTTTAAGGAAAGTTCTAGGCCAGGGTAAAGGTGTTTACATTTAATAAAATTTACCTAGTCTGATTCCTACTTTGAAAGGCATATATATATACACACACATGCATAAATGTACATTTATACACTTGTCCCTACAACATGAGGCTAAAGTTAGCAGAAAAAAATTATTAATAAATTAAATGAAAGCAAAGTGTTTAACTATGTTGTTCATTATTTATGTTGTGTTCTAAGGCCCCTCTCAGCTCTGACATCCTGCGTTCTAAGTCCCCTCCCAGCTCTAACATTCTGTGTTCTAAGGGCCCTCCGTGCTCTGGCATATTGTGTTCTAAGGGCCCTCCCAGCTCTGACATCCTGCGTTCTAAGGGCCCTCCCAGCTCTGACATCCTGTGTTCTAAGTCCCCTCCCAGCCCTAACATTCTATGTTCTAAGGGCCCTCCCTGCTCTGGCATACTGTGTTCTAAGGGCCCTCCCTGCTCTGACATCCTGTGTTGTAAGGCCCTCCCAGCTCTGAGTTTCCTCCAGGCTCTAAATCCTATGTTCCAGGGTTCATTTTTCTCTCTTGCAGCTTCACTTGTCCTCTGGCTCTCCTCTTCACTGATATTTTACAGTTCTATGGATAGAACATTCAGTTTGACCTTGGGCCAGTTCCTTCCCCAGTCTGGGCCTCCATCTCCCCATCTCTGAAACAAGGACACTGGGCTGGATGAACTTTACATTTCCTTCCAGCTCTGACACTCTGCGATTTGAGATTTCTTTTTCAAAGCATTCTCTTTGATTTGTTCTTTGCTGAAAGTTTAAAAAAAATCTGCAGCTGTCTGCACTTTAGAGCCAATGCTCACAGTAGCCTTGGGGCTGCTGAAGGCCAGGCTCAGCTGGAAACCAGTGAATACATTCACTAATAAAGGAATAAATAAAAACAAATCATACTGCAAGAGCTCTCGGTGGGGTCACTTATCTGCTGTGAAGGCTCCAGGGCCTTAGGAGGAAGTGGGAAGGGAGCTCTGTACCAACAGGCAAATTGCTTCCCACATGTGGGCCTTGCTGCCAATAACATTTTCCTTGTTTAGCCTTGGTTCCCTCTTCTCTGAAAAGGAAAGGATTTAGACTTTAGTAAGTCGGTCAGCAAGTATGGACCAAGGGTCAAGGATTGGTGGATGATGAAAAGAAGTAGATTAGTGAAGGCAGGCTGAGATGAGGTTTGGATAAGCCATCAGAGAACGAGGTTTGAATTCTGACTCCATAACTTACTATCTGTACAACCTTGGGCAAGCTACCCTTCACCTTCCTCCACCTCCCAAGACAGGCCTCAGCTTCCTCATCTGTAAAGACTAGGTAACTTCTAGCTTTAAATGGATTTAGAGAGGGGGGTGGTGGGATCAGGAACTGCCTAGAGATGAAAAAAGGCCATATAGGAGCTAGGTTCCACAGGACTTGATTTGGTTTTGATGTTTTTCTCTCTTGCTTAGAAGATTTTTGTTTTTTAAACCACAACCTCATTTACGCTGAAGGCAAAGAGATTTTTGACCAGGACTTTGCCCAGTAGAGATAAAGAAAGAAGTCGATACATTCAAGGGCAGTCCATCTCTCACCTAGACTGGTCCCTTATGCCTGGAGTGCTCTCACTTGTCATCTCTGTCTCTTGGACCCCCTAGTTCCCTTAAAAACTAGATCCTGCAAGATGCCTTGGGAAAATCACTTCTATTGCCTGAGTCTCAGTTTTCCTCTCTGTCCAGTGGGGTGATAATACTTGTACTATCTCTTAGGGTGTTGTGAGGATCAAATGAGAGTTATGCATACATAAACATATATACCCACATATATGTATCTAGCATGTATGTGTGTATATATTTAGATATAATGTATACATATATACACATGCAAAATGATCTATAGGGGAAGAATATTATTACCAGAGAGTGTAGTTTTCTAAAAATTAGACCTGTGATTTCAGTGGTGCAGGCAGATCCCTGGTGAGGAAACTCCCCTCCTCAATGGAGATGGCAGGTACCTGTTAGGCAACTTAGCATTTGAGAGAGTTTTCTGGGGGTACTAAGGGTTAAGTAAATGAAACAGCTAGTCAGTGCAGTGAATAGAATGCTGAACTTGGAGGCAGGAAGACCTGAGTTCAAATCTAACCTCTGACACTAGCTGCATAACCTTGGTCAATTCACTTAACTTTTGCCTCAATTTCCTCATCTGTAAAAGGGGATAATCATAGCACCTACCTCCCAGGGTTATTGGGAGGACCAAATGAAATAAGATGGAAACCTTAAAGCTTGTTATATAAATGCTAGTTATTATGCTTTAGCTGTGGCCCAGGGTCCTACAGTCAGTATGTGTCAAATGTGGAACTTCTTGACACTGAGCTGGAATCTTTATCTGATATGTTAAATATCCTGGGAAATTTGAGAATTGTTAGGAAAAGAAAGTGCCTTCAAGGTCAGCCTCTCAGATGTAGATGTTCCTACAATATTATTTCATTCCTGAAGGGTACTGAGAGTGCCCCTGAAACTCTGAGAGAAGGAAACCCTAATGTAGAGATATTATGGTTGGTTAAGTTCAAAGACAGTTTCTATTCAACCTACTCACGTCAATGACATTTATTAAGTACCTACAATGTGCCAGGTGCTGGGCTAAGTTCTGGGGATACAAAGAAAGGCAAAAAATAGTCCCTGCCATAAGGGAATTCACAGTCTAATCTGGGGGACAACATGCAAACAAGTACGTACAAGCAAGCTACAGAGAGGTTACTTTGCTGATAATCTCAGTACAAAGGGGTCTTTCCCAGTCTTGAAGAACGGAGGACATTAACCGGGACCTGAAAAAAAGGAAGGGAACTGGGAGAGGACTCAGGGCATGGAGGGCAGCCGGTGAGAAGTCATCCATCAGGAGATAAAAGAGTCTTAGAGGAGGAAGAGCAAAAACGAAAATGCCACTGGATCATAGTGTAGAGGATTAAGTGGCAAGAAGATTGGGAAGGGAAGATGGCTCCAGGTTTGGGAGAGCTTACAAGGAAAATGGAGGATTTTCTAATCAAATCCTCCAAGTGATAAGGAGCCTATGGAGTGTATTGAATGGGGATTGGGGGGGTGGTGGTGACAGGGTCAGACATGGCGTCAGGAAGGTCATTTGGATGACTGAGTTAGGAGAGGGAAGAGACTGGAGGCAGGGAGACCAAACAGCAGGCTTTTTCAATAATCAAGATATGAGGTATGAAGCCTTGCACTACAGTGTCCAAAAAGAGAAGGCAGGTCAGCAGGAGATGTTATGAAGGTACAATCAACAGTGCTTGACAAGTGATTAGATTTGGAGGGTGAGAGAGAATGAGGAGTCCAGGATATCATGTAGGTTGTGGACCTGAGTGATGAGGAGGATGGTGGCATCCTCAGTAGTGACAGGGAAGTTAGAAAGAAAGGAAGATTTGAGGGAGAAAGATAGTGGGTTCAGTTTTGGATATGTAAAGTTTAAGATGTCTATGGGACATCTAGTTGAAGATGCTCAATAGCCGGTTGGAGATGCAAGACTGGAGGACAGGAGAAAGGTTAGGGCTGGAGAAGTAGATCGAAGAATCCTCATAGAGATGATAATTGAATTCATGGGAGTTGATGAGATCATCATTGGTATAGAGGGAGAAGAGAAGATAGCCTAGGACAGAACCTTAGAGGACTCTCAATGGTTAGTGGAAGTGACTTGGCTAAGGATCCAGTAAAGGAGACTAGGAAGGAGAGGTTGGAAAGGTGGGAGGAGATCCAGGAGAGAGAAATGTCATGAAAATCTAAAGAGAAGAGAATATTAAGGAGAAGAGGGAGGTGATCAGCAGTGTCAAAGACTGCACAGAATCAAAGATTGAGAAAAGGCCATTGGATCCAGCAATTACGAGATCAGTCGTCACTTTGGAGAGGGCAGCTTGGTTGAATGATGAAGTCAGAAACCATATTATACAGAGATAAGAAGAGGTGAGTGGAAAGGAAGAGGAGGTAGTGATTGAAGATAAGCTTCTTAAGGGATTTAGCTTATGGAAAAGAGGACAAAACTGTGGATGGATCAAGGGAAGGTTTTTTGGAACATCCACATCTCCCTTATCCTCAAAAAAATCTTCCCTTGGTCCATCCACACTTTTGTAGACTGGCTACTGATAGAGGGGGCAATCTACTGGAAAAGATGGGATTAGTTGGGCATGGAGAGGGGTTAGCCTTGGCAAGCAGATGGCCACCTCTTCATGGGAGATGGTGATGAAGTAGATGGTAGCAGAAGGCATCTGGGTTATATGAGATGGGGAGGAAGAGAGAAGAGGGAGCTCTTGGTGAATGGTCTCCATTTTTTTTCAGAGAAATGTGAAGCAAAGTCATACCTGGGTGGGTAGATGGGAGAGGGAAAGCCATAGGAAGTTTGAGGAGGGATGAAAAAGTTTGGATAAAAACACTGTGGTGAATGAATGGGATAGTGGATTGATCAGGGAGGTGTGAAAGGATTGCCTTGCAGCATCGAGGGTCCAGATGAGATTAAGTAACATAAACTGACTTTAGGGGTGGAATGACTAAGGACACAGAGACAATCCCATTGTATTAGAGAAAGCTAATATGACAGCTGGGGCCATCTATGAGTTCATGGGACGCTACGGGACACTGACTTGTTGGCCTAGACCATCAACCAACTCGGGTCTAACTTTGGAAGACAACGCATGACAAGAGAGTGAGAACCTTCTGATTTACATACTCGTATAGAAACATCTTCTACACAGAGGAGGGAACTCAAGCTGGTCATGGGAGAGAAGGTCTTTAACTTATTCTATAAGTGGGAGCATTGGGTGGAAGTTAGAAGAGAGGCACATTTTGGCTCCAGAATAGAAAAACAGCAATCTTTCTACCAAATTAGATCTGTTTAGAAGTGGAAATGCCTAGCAGGAGACTTGTTAGTGGAGGGAAAAAGGGGAGGTGAGAGGAAAACATGGTTTACCCTCATCACATTCGACTAAAGGAAGGAATAAAATGCACACTCATTTTGGTATGAAAACCTATCTTACAATACAGGAAAGTGGGGGAGAAGGAGATAAGCAAGGGGGAGGGGATGATGGAAGGGAGGGCAAAGGGAGGAGGGAGCAATTTGAAGTCAACACTCAGGGAGGGACAGGATCAAAAGACAGAATAGAAACAATGGGGGGCAGGATAGGATGGAGGGAAATACAGTTAGTCTTACACAACACGACTATTATGGAAGTCATTTGCAAAACTACACAGATAGGGCCTATATTGAATTGCCTGCCTTCCCAAAGGGAACGGGTGGGGAGGGAGGGATGGGGAGAATTTGGAACTCAAAGTTTTAGGAACAACTGTTGAGTATTGTTGTTGCTACTAGGAAATAAGAAATACAGTTAGTGGGGAATAGAAAGTCATCTGGCCCTACAGGACAAAAGAGAAGATGGGGACAAGAGAAGGGAGGGAGGATAGAAGAGAGGGCAGATTGGTGATAGGGAAAATTAGAATGCTTGGTGTATTGGGGTGAGGGGAGGGGATAAATGGGGAGAAAATTTGGAACCCAAAACTTTGTGAAAATGAGTGTTAAAAGTTAAACAAATAAATTAAAAAAAAAAAGAAGTGATCTCAGGCAGACTTAAAAAAAAAAAGTGGAAATGCCTGCTCTGGGAGTGTTAGGATGCCTAGTATCCCCCTAATCCCCTTTCCAAAAGTTCGGCTATGTCCAAGATTCAGCTAAATTGCATCCATAATAATAATTAACATTTATATAGCATTTACTATGTGCCAGGCATTGTGGTAAGTGTTTCACAATTCTTAGGGGAAGTAGATGCTATTATTATCTTCCTTTAACAGATGAGAATCCGGAGGCAAACAAAGGTTAAGTGACATGTCCAGGGTCATACATCTTGTAAATATTTGAGACTAGATTCGAACCCTGATCTTCTTGACTCCAAGCACTCTATCCTCTGTACTACTTAGCTGCTTCTTTGGCTCTTTTAGCTCTAACCTTCTAAGAATTAAGCCCTCTAAGGAGGGCTCTAAAGGCCCTCCCAGCTCTGACATTCTGGTTTCTAAGGACGCTCCCAGCTCTGGCATTGTCTTAACAACTTTCCTAACTTGAATAGTTTTCTCTAAGGGCCCTCTTAGTTTAATGTCTGACAATAGTAGGAGCTTGATAAGTGCTTTAAAATTTTTTTTAATGCTTGTTTGTTTGAATCTAGATTCTAGGGTCCTCTCTTGCACTCATATTTTTTGATTCTATGAATCCTGTGGCCAAGGTCATGGGTTTGGTCCCTGCCTTTGAGTACCAGGGGGACTGACCATTATTACTGCTGGAAAAACATTTCACCAAGCATACCCAGTAGATAATGTCATCTGAATATAAAATTAGTAGATTATAGCATAGTCATAGGAGTGTGTCTCATCTACTGGTATAAATCTGTTTTTCGGAAAGGCCTTCTTACACAGGAGATTTGCAGACTAAACATCCTGACTCTTCCCCTCCCTTCCCCCTTAGTCTTGGCTGGTAGGGTGGAGGATGGTATTTGGACTGGGATTTTATGCCCCAATCCCAGCTCGTGACTTCCCATGCATCCATACAAGTCTATCCTCAGCCACTCACCCACACAAACACTCCTTTCCCTCTCTGTCCTCTGTGCCAAGTCCTGTCACCAATTACCCTCACATGCTGGGCCTTGGCTGAGGTAATCAGCCCAGCTCTCATGCCTGCACCAAAGGCCCTTTTCTCTCACCCTCTCTGCATCTGATGCTCTGCTGATGCCCAGAGGGTAACAATACATCCAACCGAAACTGCTGGCACAGCCGGATTAGAATATTTGAGAGTTTGAGTTAGAAGAGACATTAGAGCCCTTATCTCTTTTTTTATTGAAGAGGAGACTGAGGCCCAGACAGGGATTTGCCCAAGGTCACACAGCTAAAAAATAGCAGTCTGGACTCCAATCCTGGGCTTCCGGACTCTAAATCCATCATTCTTTCCACTATATCACATGCTTCTGCTTTCACTGGAGGTTGGGGTGGGGTGAAGGGAGGAACCTAAATAGCATTATTGGTGCCAGGAATGGTTAATTTTCTTGGCAACAAAAATACCTTCTTTCCCCTCTTCCAAATTCCTCTATGAGATTTGCACTGTGACCCACACACAGAATGACTTTCAGTGAGGAAATCTTTGAAGAAAAATATTTAACCTTTGAAAGAACCTCCCTCTGGATAAGGTGAAGATGAGAAGAGAAAATAATCATAAGAAGAAAAATAATGGTGAGGATGATGATGAAGACCATGATGCCTCACATTTTAGAACTCTTCAAGCAGACCTGTCTGGGTGTCTGACATGAAATCTTTTTCTTTTTTTCTCAAAGGGCTGTTTGTAGCTTTTAAATCCAGTCACAGAAATTGGGTGAACATCTCATGGGCTAGTAAATTCTTTAGGGACATCTATTAATTTGGAGTTAAGAGATCGGGGGCTTCTCTATTCTGGATCCTTCTCTTTTTGTCTCTGTGATCTGGAGCAAATCCCTGAAATTTTCTGAGCCTCAGTTTATAAAACGAAGCTAGTTTTACCTTCCTCCTTCTCAAGGACAGTTGGGAGGAAACCTCAAAGCCCTACAAAAAATGGGAGTTATTATCTTCAGGTTTAATCAACAATCAATTTCTATCTATCCAGCAAGTGGCACACAGTAGGTACTTAATAAACACTTGACTGATTGATCACTTGCAAAATGCTTTAATAATGACTTTTTTTTTCTGAGAAGAATTGAGAAATTGTGCCTTCATTCATTCATTCTAGAGGCAAGGAATTATAGGTCTCGAATACTATATATCCTGGTGCAGTGTTCATAAAATTCCAGAGCTAGAGCTCCGAGGAAACTCTACCATTGGCCATTAGTCCAACTCCCTCTTTTATTTATAAAGATTTTTTAATCTATAATAAACTTATTTTCTCTTTCACATAAAAACCTTTTGAATATTTGCAGACAGTTATCACGCCTCCCCTGACTACTCTTTTCTGCAATTTAAATAGCCTCAGGATCTTTCTTCCTTAAAAAAAATTTTTTTTTGATGAACAAATCTTCCTCCATCCCTTGTTTTATGCATGAGGTAATTGAGATCTAGAGAGTTTAAGTGACTACCATATAGTAATGAGAGGTTACTGAAAAAGCATTTATTAGACTCTTAGAAGTGTGGAAAGTGCCCAGAAACAAATACAAGTAAGAGGAATGGTCCCTGCCCTTGAGGATCTTACATCTTAATATAGGGAAGGGGCACTGGAGGATATACTGTTGTGTTTGTCCTTTGTTGTCAAAGAGGACCATGACTTTGGGGAGATGATGACATGACTTGCATTGACTTGGATTTGAGTGAGGGAAGGCTGGGCAAGGTCAACAACCTCACTTTCTCCTTCAGAGCCATCTGGGTCCAGTGGCCTGATATTCATCAGGGTGACTGGAGATGGCCCAGGATGCAATGGGAAACCCTGACCCTTTTAAGCTAATGTCATTTCAGGATATAAGTGGGATTGGGTAAGACAAGATAGAAACTCACCAGTCTCACCAGAGGCAAGGATCCATATTCTGTTGGGAAAAAGCTGGAGGGCAGAGGGTTTTAGCCTGGAGATGGTTGAGAGGTGTCAGGAAGGACCCAAGGAAACTCACCAATCAGTGGCTTAGTCCACGTTACAGAAGTAGTATTAAAGTTAGGATTTGAACTAAGGTCTTCTGACTCCAGAGCTTTCATTTATACTGAGATACTTCCCATGTGGCGTGGTTTTGCTCTTTTAATATCTTTGTTTTACAAGAGAAGTTTCACTGGGTGGAGAAATAGGGAGGGGCATTTTAGAAATGAATGTGATTTGCAGACAAAAACCATCAATAAAAAAAGGAAAAAAAATGAATGTTTTGTTGTCCTAAGTCAACCTTTCTCTTAGAACAGAAAATTTATTTTTAGGGGCCCAGCCTTCTTCCCAGCAGGCTGCCTCTGCCCTAGACCCTGCCCCTCCTTCTGCCTACAGTCCCTACCCTAGAGATTTCTTAAAGTGTCCATGTTGGAAACTTCCATGACCTATACTTACAGAGCGGGAAGTTAAAACAGGGTTCCCTTGGGGTTCTTCTGGCCAGTCCCCAGTGTTTACCTTTAACATTGCATACCTAAAAGCAATCCGCAATCAGACATGTATGAACAAGCAACCCTCCTAGACCTTCCCCAGGGGCAGCTAAATGGCACAGTGGATAGAGTGTCAGACATAGAGTCAGGAAGACTCATCTCCCTGAGTTCAAATGTGGTCTCAAAATATGATGCGACCCTGGGCAAGTCACTTAACACTGTTTGCCTCAGTTTCCTCATCTGTCAAATGAGCTGGAGAAGGAAATGGCAAACCACTCCGGTGTCTTTGCCAAAGAAAACCCCAAATGGGGTCACAAAGAGTCAGACATGTCTGAGCAACAATATGACTTTCCCTGCCTTCTCTGAACTACCCTGGTTTGGAGATGAATGACAGTGAAGAAGAGTGAGATGACTGGTAACTCCTGGGTGTTACTTACAGGGAGGCTTCCTGATGGACTATCTTTAGCTGACCCTTCAAGGTCCCATCAATCTTTAAAATTATTCATAATATATTTAGATGGAGTCAAAAAGATCTGAGTGCAAGTCCTACTTGTGAGGCATCCAAGCAGTGGGAGCCTTTTCTGGGGCTCAGTATCCTCAACAGAAAGCGAGAGGGTAGATTCTATGACTTTTAAGGTCCCATTTAATTCTAAATTTTGCTCCTGCCTAACTCACAGGGTTATAGTAAAAGAAAAGTACATTAAAATAATATAGGGATGTGTACTCATTACTATTATGGTTAGCAAACTCTTTCATGTAGAAGAGCTCTCAAAGGTAAGTTTCAGTTCCATTGGTATAGTGACAAACTCTCTATTAGTGGGACTTGAGAGTTCCACTTTCCATGTCTGGGCTGGCTAATGTCTTCAGTAAAACATTTCAGTTGTTTTTTTTCCCTCTCTCTATCCAGACAGGAAGTAGCTATTGCCAAGCAGTCATGAAGCCAAATATGGATAAAAAAAAATGGATGGATAAGAAGAAAATTCTTTCTCCTGGGGGCTGGGCCTAGCTGCCCTGAAAGGGGCATTAGATAACTGGCGGGCAGGCATAGAAGAGTAACCAGTGTGATTTCTTCGAGGAATGATCTGTATGGGCAGGATTTTCTTTCCAAAGTCTTTACCCCAGTCACTAGTCTTCGAACAAATCATCTCTGAGAGGGTTCCTATTGGATTGGGTATATGGACTTTCTTCCCCACCCACATCCTTGATTATAAAAACTAGAACAAGATGTGAGTCATTCCTCGTGGCATTGAAAGGCCAGTATGTCTAGGAGAAAGAGTTTTGACTCTGGAAGAAGAACTGGGTTCAAATCTCATGTTTCCCACTTGCTACCTGAATGACCTTAGGTAGGTCATTTACCTCCTTGGTTCTCAGTTTCTTCATCTGTAAAATGATAGGATTAGACTAAATAACTTCTGAGATCCCTTCCAGCTCTAGGTATATGATCTTAGGAGCCTCATATAACGACTGCTTCCATTCATGCCTCTTTAGCATGAACTAATTACCCAAAAGGTTCAAGGGTTGACAACTGGCCGATGAGTCCTTAGAAAACAATAATATACTCTTCTGGCTATCAGCCTAACTGCCATGGGCTACTGGGTCCTCTTACCTACTCCAGGTCTTCGGTGATCAGCTGGATAAACTTATGAGAGAAGAGACCGCCAGAGTGAAGTAGAGGTGTAGGCTTTATTACAGATACAAGCTATATATTGACATGCAGGACAAGCTCTCCACGAGGGAGCCTCCTTCTCCTTTCCAAGGAGAAAGAAAACCCCCTTCTCAGGTTTTTCTGTCCCCAGTTAAGCTCTCCCAGCTGCATAGTTTGCTTGTGGACAGGGTGCTCTCAGCCCCTTAGCCAATTAACAAAACCTGCTCAGACCACGGACTCACCTCAAGGGTGGGATGCTCTCCCCAGCAAGTTCCCACTGAGAAGGGGTGGAAAAACAAGATAACTCGTGTCTCACTCCTCAATTCCCAGCTGTTCTCTGGGGGACCTCATGAGACCTCAGTGGCTAAGCCCTCACCTTTACCTGACCCGAGACCGTTCACGTGAGAACTGAGGTTGTTCCTTACCATCAGCCCACATGGAAGTTTGGTGTTCTTACTCTGGAAAAGCATGAAGGAGGGACCTTTCTCTTTCCTTTTCAGATAAGGTTTCCTTTGACTATTTCTCGTTGGCACACTTCATGGGAAAAGTCTTTTAAATGGCTGTTGAGCCTGAATGTAGTGAGCATACAAAAGCTTGAATGAATAGATGAAAGCTCCTTCTCTTTCTTGGTGGCTTTTGAATGAGAGGAAAACAAACCTCAGGATGAAGGAGGAGGTGGTAAACAGTGGCCTCTCCTCTCCGCCACCATGAGGCTATGAACACTTGGCAGCACCTCTCTCTCTCCATTTTGGATTTTCTTTCCAGAGCCTGGGTGAAGGAGTATGAGAGACAGAATGGGTCAGGTTGTTGTGATTGTTCTTTGTTTGTGGCTTATCTTTTGTTCTCAAAGAGGAACATGACCTCAGGAAGGTATTGCCATGACTTGCAAGTGAAGCAAAGTCACCAGCCTCACTCTCTCCTCCGGAATCAACAGAGTCCAGTGGTAAGACATAGGTCAAGAAGACTGGTAATGACCTGGATGCAGTGGGAAATCTTGGCCTTTTTAAGCTAAGGTCTTTCCTAGGTCCCAGTTTATTGGAAACAATACCCATTCAGTAGTTAAAGGGTAATTAAGAATTGAGTCATAAGATGGACTAGTTTGCCCTTACAAAAGAATCATTTTGGGAGGGGAAGACCCTTAGAGCTTCTGGACAGAACAGAAACAGTTGCTATTTACATTTACTCTGAGCCGTCAAAACCCAGACAATGGGTAAGTGAGGCTTGGGCAAGGTGTAAAAAGACTGGAAAGGTAACAAGGGGGAAGATTACGAAGGGCTTTAAGTGCCAGAGGAATTTATATTTGATTCTGGAGCTAAAGGGAACTGCTGAAGTTTATTAAATGGGAGGGGGATGGAGGTAGGGATGATGTGTTCATTCTTGAACTTTAGAAAAATATGTTTGGCATCTGGGTGACGAATGGATTGAAGTGGCAGGCTTAAGGCAGGTAGACCCCGCAGTGGGCTTTTGCAATAGTCCAAGTGTGAAGTGCTGAGTTTCAGAACCTGGGTGGTGACAGCATCCAAGGAGAGAAGGGAGCCTATTTGAGAGATGTTGTAAGGATGAAATTGATAGAACTTAGTACCATACTGGATATGGGTGCTAAGAGTGAAGAGTGAAGGATGTCACTGAGGTTGTGAGCCTGAAGAGCTGGGAAGATGGTGGTACCCTCTACAGTAATAGTTTTGCACACCCTTCATGTCCATCAGCCACACCCAGCAGATGGGTCAAACCAGGTTGAAGGTAACCAAAGGGTCTCAAACCTGTCAGTGAGTTTGGGGCATGTCTACCCCAAGTGTCTGAGGATGAGAGGATGAGAACAATTTGTTCCAATGGCCATGATGGTGGCTGAAGCAGATGGAGTATTTAGAGCTTGGTTGACACCAAGATACTAAGTGTCACCCACTGAATCCCAGGCCATCCCAGTGGTCCTGACTTTTTTCCTGCCACTAGACTTTGATGACTCTGGAAGAGAGAACGAGACTGATGACGTTGTGCCACTATGCCTCACTTAAATCCAGTCCATGCATGAATTGAGTTTTCACCCTTGCGATGTTATAGGTGCTCCTTGAAATGAAGGACACAGAACAGCAACTACGAATTTTCCCCTTGCAGCTGCTCACGGTGACTATGTAGACATGGACGTCCTTCTACACCCTTCCTTCCACCTGAACATGTCGCCTTACAGAGTCTTTTGGACTTTGGTATTCCTTTTCTCTAGTCACACAAGCACCCAAATTCAGGCCATTGTCACCTCTAGTATAAGAACCTTCTTTAACGTTCTTCTTTCTCTTCTCCACCCTCCACATAAGCTGTTTTAGTGATTTTTCCCAAAGTACAGGTATGACCACATCACTCCCGTTCTCGTTCTCAATAACCTCCAAGGGTTCTCTAGCACTCCTAGGATTGCATATAAATACCTCCTACATTTAAATCCCTTTACTGGTCCCAAACTACCTTTTTAGCCTTTATAATACATTACTTCCTTTCCCACACTCTTAAGATCTAGTCTAGGGGTGGGGATCCTGTGGCCACATGTGGCCTCAAGTATGGCCCTTTGACGGAATCCAAACTTCACTCAACAAATCCCTCTAGGTCCTCAAGTGTGGGCTGTCACACTTGAGGACATGTGGCCTAGAGGCTGCAGGATCCCCACCCCTGATCTAGTCAAACTGACCTACTGTTCTTCACATACAGAACTTCATTCCCCTGCCTTTGCATGGATGTTCCCTCATGCCTAGAATTCACTTCCTCCTCACCTCCACCTCTTTGAATTTCTCATTTCCTTCAGAACTTAGCTCAATTTCTTCCTTTTCCAAGAAGGTCATTGGGTTGTGAAGAGTCACTCAATGGAATGATGGAACAACAAAACACTACAAGCTATCCCTGATTCCTCCTCAGCTTCTTGCACCCCCAGGGGAAGGCGGATTACCCCCCAAATTCCATATATGCATGTTGTTCCCCTATAACAGAACTCCTTGAGGGCAGCTGCTGCTTTCTTTTGCCCCTAGTGTTAGCATGCAGTAGGCGCCCCATTATGCTGCTTTGCTTGATTGATTTCCAGCCTTCTTCCTGGATTCCTTCAGGGAACCTGGGCTGGGTCAGACTTTTATCAGATTTTTTTCTAAAGGGTTGGGAGGAGAGATGAAACAAACAGCTTTCTGTGTTCCAGCTGCTCCCAGAAAGACCCCACAAAGATCTGTCTCTTAATACAAAAGGGAATGTAGCAATCTAAAAACAAACATATCCAGTAAATATGTTCAATTGAGTTCTGTTCCTTTAGAAAGCATCATCCTCATTCTAATAATACAGTTATTATTCTGTATCCCAGGGCATATTCAGAATGCCACTTTTGGAGTTTATTAAGGACCGACGGTGATTAGAGGGTTATCGATTGCATTAAATACACTGAACATTTATTAACCACCTTATGTGAGAACACATACAAGGATAAATAAGCTTCTGTTCTAGCCCTCCAGGAACTCCCAGTTTAGAAGATTTTATTTTTTTGAGTTTTATTAATTTATTTGTTTTCAGTTTTCTACAATCATTTTCATAAGTCTTAGATTTTCTCCCTTTTCCCACACCCTCCCTCCCTGAGACGGCATGCGATCTTATATGTTTTCTGTACATACGTTCTTGTTAAGCACATTTTCACATTAATCATGTTGAATAGAGGAATTAAAATGAATGGAGGAAGTCATGAGAAAAAAACAAAAGAAAACAAAACGTAATACAAGGGAAAATATTCTGCTTCATTCTGCATTCCAGTTCCATAGTTCTTTCTCTGGATGTGGGTAGCATCCTGCCTCAACAGTCCTTTGGTGATGTTCCAGGCCCTTGCATTGCTGTGAAGGGGCTAAGTCTACTAACAAATCCCTCACATGCTGTGGTTGTTACTGTGTATAATGTTCTCCCGGTTCTGCTCATATCACTCAGCATCAGTTCATATAAGTCCCTCCAGGCCTCTCTGAACGCTTCCTGTTCATCATTTCTTATAGCATAATAGTATTCCATTACATTCATATGAGCATCCCCTTGATTTCCAGGTTTTGGCCATCACAGAAAGAGCTGCTATAAATATTTTTGTCCACGTGGAACCTTTTCCCATTTCTATGATCTCTTGGGGATACAGTCCTAGAGGCGATATTGCTGGGTCAAAGGGTATGCACATTTTTGTAGCTCTTTGGGCATAGTTCCAAATTGCCCTCTGGAGTGGTTGAGAAGATTGGAGTGTTCTATTACTCAGAGAATCTTAGAATTCTCTGACTTGTCCCCGCCCCTGCTACATGTTTTGCTGATTTTAATTCTTGCTTTTCTAATAGCGGCTAGTTGGAGGAAGTCCAGCTTAAATGAGTGTGAAATTTGAGTTCTAGAACATTCCCCACACCCCCCACCTCCAAATATGATCTGACCACTTTTAAGAACATACACTGAGAGTAACTTTAGGTAAAAAGAAATTCCTGTTGGATTTACTATTCTAATAAAGGGAAAAGAGCGAAATGTAATTAGCACATCAGCACTTTTTGTGTTTTGCTGGTTTTCTGGAGAGTCCCTAAGTCTCTTAGATGCTAGAGTGGTACAGTTTGCCTTTGTCTGGGGCTTGGTCAAATCTCCTTCCTAAGACTTGTCTAATGGGGAAGTGTATTTCTTCCTAGTTAGAGTTATAGACTATCCCAGACTCCTTCTCAATTGCTTTTATGGGGAATCGGGTCCCATTTGGATTACCAATGGGTGAATCAAGGGTAATTTGGGTGGAAATCAATCAATGAATGCATCACGGGTACCATGGGTGAATTGTTCTATAGGGTCCTTTCCTTGGAGGATGCACAGATCCTTCTGGGCTCTAGTTTACCTCAAAAAAGCTTGGCGGGTGAGGGGGTGGAGTAGGAACTAGTTCTGGTTATTCTAAGGGCTTGCACTATGTAATGATGAAGAATTCCCTAACTGGCTGCTGAGCCAGAAGAATTGATGATCCAGGAGCTAAATAAAAACAGATGTAGTGATTACTCTGGCCTTACTCCCCTAAAAGAAGGTTCATCCCAGGGGTAGAGTGCCCAAGTTCTCTCCTCTTACAGCATTATCTTTCTTCTACTTGAATGCTGCATTATTTTTTTGAAAGAATGTTTTTATTTTATTTTTTTCACAATCAAAATGTATTCTTAAGGAGGAAATTAGCAAACATCTACCACTTGCTACCTGTGCGACCTTGAGCAAATCACCCCTCACCCTCATCTCTCTGGGCCTCAGTTTCTTCATCTGTAAAAGGATAGGGTTGGATAAAATGGATTCTAAGTGTATTACGCTGCCTCAGGAGCCTGGCACACCAATGTTTGTCAGCTTCAGGTATGGACTGGACAAGAATTCATGGAGGTCTCTTCCAATAATGATAGTTCATGAAGAAGTAGGGCCTCAGAGAACCACCCTGGGCAGGTACATTTTCACCCACACATGTGGGAGGAGCTTTTGTCTGGAGTGCTGATTCAGCCCAATCTGCTTTCTGATAGGAATGGTGATTTCTTTGCTGGGACTGCCATCAGTCACTGGGACTGTGTGACTCCTCCGACATGGGTCATATTTCCACTGAAATAGATTGCACCCTTCCCCCAAAGGATCACGTTTTGGTTCATCAGTGGACTTTGGCAAATGTGATAGCCTGC
Source organism: Bettongia penicillata ogilbyi (assembly GCA_023548195.1). Lineage (NCBI taxonomy): Eukaryota > Metazoa > Chordata > Mammalia > Diprotodontia > Potoroidae > Bettongia > Bettongia penicillata. The sequence continues at coordinate 392,343 of JAJHZJ010000029.1, forward strand.
ATGGCTCTGATGGAGTATAAATAGCCTTCCCCTGTCACGGATGGAGGTGAGAGAGAGACTGTTTCTATCCTGTGGGCCCCAGCACTGCCCTCCTGACTGAAACTTTGAGTTGAGGGACCTGAATTTGAATCCCACCTTTTGATAATGTGTGACCTTATGAAAATTGCTTAACCACTCAAAGTTTCAGTTTCCTTATCTAAAAAGTGAGGATAATCACTACTTACTTCACAGGGAAGCAAGTTGAAAAGGAAGAAGCACTTTGTAAGCCTTAAGCCATAACAAAAATGGGAAGCATTAGTATTGCTTGCATTTTATAGGAGCCACCAAGGTACCCAAGGTCTCACAGTTAGTCAGTAGTAGAGCTAGAACTCATGTCTTCTCATGAAGACCCAGGACTCTTATAAGTAACATTTCATTCCATTCAATAAACACTTTTTTTGGAATACTTACTGTGTGCAAGTATGTATGCTGGGAGCTGGGGGAAGAAATAAAAACCAGTAGTCCCTGCCCTCAAGCAGCTACTACTCTACTAAAAAGAAACACAACAGAAAAGAGAGGGAGATGCAGGAGAGATAGATAGATAGATAAATAGATAGATAGATAGGCGGACAGACAGGTAGGTAGGTAGATAGATAGATAGGTAGATAGTTAGATAGATAGATAGATAGATGGATGATAGATATATAGATGGGTAGATAGATATGTGGATGGATGGATGGATAGATGGATAGGTAGAAAGATAGGTAGATGGATTGATGATAAATGTATAGAGACAGAGATAGACACAGAAAAAAGAGAAAGAGACAGATGCAGAACTAGAGCTAGATCTAGAGACAGAGATAGAGATCAAAATAAAACTACAGACAGAAACAGACTTAGAGGCAGAGACTGAGAAAGAGATAGAGGCAGAGATAGAGACAGACAGAGAGACAACGACAAAGATAGTGAAAATGATAGAGACAGAGACAGAGACAGAGACAGGTAGAGGCAGAAACAAAAATAGAGAGATAGGAGGGCAGAGCCAAGATGCAGAGTAACAGCACAGACTTGCTAGAGTGCGCCCCCACCACTACCCACAGCCAAGTATCTATAAAAAATGACTCTAAACAAATTCTGGAGCTACAGAACCCACAGAATGCATGCTCTCTTGGAGTGGGCAGAGGGGAGAGATGGGGAGAATATTTAGAACTAAAAATCTTATGGAAATGAATGTTGAAAACTAAAAATAATTAAATAACATTTTTTTTAAAAATTGAGAGAGAGAGTTAGAGATAGACACTAGCACTTACAGGCTGGTCTCCAGAGAGGTGAATTCTAGTACTCTCAGGGTTCTAGAGCTAACCCTGTGAGTGAGGGCTCTGTTATTAACACTGGCACATGTGCCCCCACTGATGTGCTTTCCCCTTAACAATTAGTATATTTAGTTCTTTAACAAAGATATTTACTCAAATGCCAAAAATGGCTAAGAAGCATTTCTCCCTCCAAGTTGGAGCACACTCTCCCACCAATACACATAGAGTTTATGAGGAGGAAGAGTGGGCATAAGCTTAAAATACAATAGTAGTTGGGTACCCTTATTGTCAAAGCAACTCACAGCTCCAATAACAGCAGTGCCTTAATGCCATTTCTTTCTTGGGAGGGTTCTCAAAAAATAAGTACCATGGGGTATAACTTCAGGGCTAGAGGAAGAGCTCTGTGGCTAAGCTGAACCTGCTCCTAAGACAGCATGGCATCTCAGCCAGACAAATTAATCTGATATAAGGTGGGGTCAATCAGATCACTCAGTTGTGGAGCTGGCACCTCACCAAGCTCAGCTCTTGCTGGGGTGCCTCAGGTAGGTCACTTTACTACCAGGCAGCCACTACCAGATTGTGTCAGGTGGGTAAGAGCATTCCACTCCATCAAGTTGCTATTGTGTTCTTTCAGCAAGGGCAACAGTCTTTTGTCTAGTACCAGTAGAATCCTCTTTTCTTTGGCTCCAGCAGTTCAGCTGTGAGGTTTGTCACTTCTGGGAAGGAGATGGGAGAGATTGAGTGAGCCTCTCTTGTTAGATAATTCTTCTAGGTTCAAAGGGAGCTTGCCTCGGTTTTGGACTCTACCTTCACTTATGATGACCAATTCTATCACATTTCCCAGATTCTTATTGGGTCTTTCGCAGATAAATGTCTGGGCACACAAGTATGAAGGTGCCTAGAGGTATCTTCATTGTTTCACATGCTTTTTTCACTTGTGGGAGAGCTATTCAAATCCCACACCCTTTCTAAGGTGCAGAATGCGTCCTTAACATTTGAAAGGCCATTGCCTATATATTTCAGTGTCGATGTTCTTGCCCCTTAAAACCCCAGCTTTGTTGAAGTTCAAAGGATGCAATATGTATGGACAAATATATATTTGTGCACATATGTGTTCATAAATGTATATACACACATGTAACATATGTAGATACGCAAGTACACATGTGCACACATTATGTGCAATTTTTGTAGGTTGGCATGTCTGGAACATAGAGCCCTAGAAAATGCCTGGGAGGCATTGAGAGATTAAGCCACTTGCCCAATGTCATACCACTAGCATATGTCACAAGACTAATTCTCCTTAAATCCTCTAGGCTCCAAAGTCACCACTTTATCCACTACCATAAGCTGGCTTTCATGGAAACAAAACCCATGCAAGTAAATAAATAGTAATTTGGTACCAGGAGAGCATAATGACTAGGGCTATCAGTAGATGAATAGATAGATGAATGAATAGGTAGAAAGATGGATGGATAGATAAGATAGATGGAAAGACAAATAGATTGGTAGAAAGATAATGGATACATGGATAGATAGATAAATAGAAAGACGGAGGGATTACTAGGTAGATAATAGATGAATGGATAGATAATAGAGAGATTGGTTGATAGATGAATAGACAAATAGAGCATTCATTAAGAGTGTATTATGCGTCAAGCACTGTGTTAATTTCTGGGAAAAGAAATAGAAACAAAAGGAAAGACAGTTCTTGCCTTCAGGAAGTCTATAGGGGGAGACAGCACAAAAAAAGGAATAGTTAAAAAATGGGAGCAGAGAAACAGGAAAGTAAGAGGGGTGGTCTGGGGCATCATAGGCTGGTCTAGTCTAGATGCTTGCTGAAATGGAGGTTCAGGGAAGAACTCACCAATCAGAAGAAGAGGCTATGTATGAATGGTCGTCCCACTTCGTTTTAGGTGGACTTTAAACTCTCTCTTTAAGAGCTGTTAAGTGTTGCCTCAGTCAAGCTGAGACCTGTAAAAGACTTTAGCTTAAAAAGGCCGAGGTCTCCTACTGCATCCGGGGCCATCTCCAGTCATCCTGATCTATATCTGGCCACTGGACCAGATGGCTCCAGAGAAGAAAGTGAGGCTGGTGACTTTGCATAACCCTGCCTCATTAAATTGCGATTCACTTGAATGTCATGGTATCACCCCCTTGATGTCATGGTCCTCTTCAAGAAAGAAGGACCACTGCTACCACCACCACCAAAACTCACTCTTTAAGGATCATAGCATCAGACTTAGAGTTGAGACAAAACCAGCTTTAAGATCACTTGCTTGTGATGCAATCTTGAGCAAATCCCTTTATTTCTCTGAGCCTCAGTTTCCTCTTCTATAAAATAAAGGCTTATGAATCTGAAGCTGGAAAGAATTTCAGAGACCATCTCCTTCATTTTACAGATGAAAAACCTAGGAGCTAGGGAGGCTGTAAGTTATTCAAGGTCAGGCAAATAGCACGCATCAGACAGAGGATTTGAACCTAGGTCCTCTGTCTCTGGAGACAGCTAGATGGTTCAGTGGATAGAGCACTTGTTCTGGATTCAGCAAGACCTGAATTTAAATCTTCCCTCAGAAGTTTACTAGCTGTTCCACCCTGGGCAAGTTACTTAACCTCTGTTTACCGTAATCCATTGGAGAAGGAAATGGCAAACCACTCTACAGTATCTTTGTCCAGAAAACCTCAAGGACAATAGTGGTGTGCTGTGGTCCATGGAGTCATGAGGAGCTGGACATGACTGAACAATCTCTGTCTCTAGAACAAGTGACATATAAATTGGATGTCTTAGAGACATCTCCAATTCAGCACATCTAAAACAGAATTCAGTATTTTTCACTCCAATTCCACCCTGCTTTCTCAACCTGGGTACCAGCTAACTTCTGCTCCTCACTCTCACTTACTTCCTGTATGGAATCAGTTGCCAAAACTTGTCATTTCTTTTCCCGCAACATCTCTCACAACTCAGTTACTGCTCCCTTAGTTCTGCCCTTTATTACCTCTCATCTGAACTAGTTTAGTAGCTTCTGAATTGGTCTTGACCCAGATGTCTCATCTGTCCTCCTCATATCTGCCAGTGTGATTTCCCTAAAGCTCAGAATTGATTATGTCACCTTTCTTGCTCAAGAAGCTCCCATGTTTCCCTATTGCCAGTGGTATCAAATAAAAACTCTTCCATTTGGTATTTAAAGCCTTTCACCACCTGGACTCTTGCTTTCTTTCCAGTCTTGCTAGGATTCACTGCCTTTCACCCACACTACTCTCCAGCCTTCCTTGCCTTCTTACTGTTCCTTGTAGATGATGCTCTATGTACTCTCTCCAGATCTTTTTATAGGCTGTCTGTCCCCTATTCTTAGACTTAGTCAATCAATAAACATTTATTAATATGTGCTGTGTGCCAGGAATTGGGGATACAAAGAGTCAAAAATCAGTGTCTGTCCTCAAAGAGTTTACAATCTAATGGGGGAGACAACCTGGAATATATAAAAAGTAAGCTACATGCAGGATAAACAGGAAATAATGAACAGAATTGGAACAGGTTTCCTGTGGAGGGGGGGATTTTAGTTTAGACTTAAAGGAAGCCAGAGAGGTCAGTAGTCAGAGTAGAGGAGGGGGAGAGTTGATAAAATGAGGGTCAGACATAGAAAAATCCCAGAGCTGAGAGATGGAACTTCTTGTTCTTGGAGCAGCCAGGAGGTGAATGTCACTGGATCGAAGAGTACACATCTCCGAGTAAGGTGTAAGGAGACTAGAAAAGCAGGAGGGAATCAGGTTATGAAGGGCTTTGAAGGCCAGAGTATTTTGTATTTGATTCTGGAGGCAATCAGGAGCCATGGAATTTATTGAGTAGGAAGGTGACATGATTAGGCCTGCACTTTAGGAAAATCACATTGATGACTGTATAGAGGGGAGATTAGAGTGGGGAGAGACTGGAGGCAGGCAGACCCACCAGCAACTTTTGCAGTAATCTAGGTGTGAGGTGATGAGTTCCTGTACTAGAATGGAGGCGATGTCTGAGGAGACAAAGGGTTGTATGTGAGAGATGTTGCAAAGGTGATAGGCATTGGCAAGACATTGGATGTGGAGGAGGGGTGAGAGATGGAGAAGAATCAAAGATGGACTCCTAGGGTGTGAACCTGGGGGACTAGGAAGATGATGTTGCCCTTGACAGTAATAGGGAAGGTAAGAGGAGGGGAGGGATTAGTTAGAAAGATAATGATTCTGTTTCAGACAAATGAGATTTAAGATGTCTACCGGATCCAGTTGGAGATGTCTGAAAGGCCATTGGAGATGTGATATTGGAGGTCAGCAGAGAGTTTGAAATAGGAAAGGTATATTTGAGAATCATCAATGTAGAGATGACAAATAGATCAATGGGAGATGACGAGATCATAAAGTGAAGTAATATAGAGGGAGAAGAAAAGAGGGTCCAGGATAAAGCCTTGACAAACACCTGTGGTTAGAAGGCACCAGCTGTATGAGGATCCATTGGGGCAGCTAGATGGTGCAGTGGATAGACTATCAGTGCATGAGTCAGGAGGACCTGAGTTTAAATCTCACCTCAGACACTTGACACTCACTAGCTGTGTGACCATGGGCAAGTTACTTAACCCCAAACTGCCTCATTCTGGGTCATCTCCAGTCACCCTGATGAATATCTGGTCCCTGGATTCAGATGACTCTGGAGGAGAAGTGAGGCTGGTGACCTGCACAGCCCTCCCTCACTTAAAACAAAGTCAAGTGCAAGTCATGCCATTTTTTCTCTGATGGCATCGTCTTCTTTGACAACAAAGGACACACATGTGCGCGCACACACACACACGAGGGTCCAGCAAAGGAGACAGAGAAGGAGAGGTCAGATAGGCAGGAGGAGAATGAGGAGAAGGGGTTAACCTGAAAGCTTAGTGAGAAGAGGGCATCAAGGAAAAGAGGGTGACCAACAGCATTAAAGGCTGCAGAGAGGGGAAGGAGAAAGAGACTACTGAGGGATCATTATTAACACTGGAGAGAATAGCGTTGGTGGAATGATAAGGTAGGAAGCCAGATTGTAAGGGGTTAAGAAGAGAGTGACAGGAGACAAAGTAGAAGCACCTGTTGTAGATGGGCCTTTTGGAGAGTTTACCTACAAAAGGGAGAAGAGACATGGAATAATAGTTAGCAGGGATGGAAGGATTGAGTGAGGTTTGTTTTTTTTTCCAGGATAGGGGAGATATGGGCATGCTTGTAGGTCACAGGGAAGGAGCCAGTAGATATAGAGAGACTGAAAACAAATTATAGAATGAGAATCACAGAGAAGTCACTTTGTTGGAAGGAGAGAGGATGGAATGGGATCACTTGTGCAAGTAAGAGTGTGGGCCTTGGTAAGCAACAGGGTCACCTCAACAAGTGAGCAGGAGTAAAGGAGGAAATAGTGGCAGAAGGTGTTGAGTGATGGGAGATGAGGAAGAGGGGAGAAGAGGGAGCTCATGGTGGGTGACAATATTTTCCTATAAAATATGAGGCAAAGTTTTCAGCTGAGAGAATGGGGGGAGGGAGAGTTGTCATGGGATGTTTGAGAGGGGAGACGAAAAGGTTTGGAAGAGCTGGTGTGGAGAGGGGATAAGGGAGGCATGGTAGGATTGTCTAATAGCAGTGAAAGCCCAGTTGAAGTTGTAACATAAATTTATAGTAGACCCAGACAGAACGCTTGTGTGATTTTCTCCACTTTCATTCAGCAGCATGTGTTTAGGAGCAAAGGTAGTGAATACACATCTTCCTCACCTTCACCAGCCAGAATTCCTACAAATCTCAACTAAAGCCCTACCTTCTATAGAAAACCTTCCTATATGTCCCCTTCCTTCCCCTCTATAGATAGCATGCCAGGCTTGGAATCAGGATGACGAGTTCAAATCTTATCTGAGAAGTTTACTGTGTGCCCCAAGGCAAGTAATTTAACCTCTCAGCTTCCCTTATTCCATCTGTCAAATGAAGATAATAATAGCATTTACCTTACAGGATTGGCTGTTGTGAGAATACAATGTAAAACACTTAGCAGATTTGAAGGTGTTATATAAATGCTAGCTATTATTATTTTTAAAATGATCTTCTATCCTATGTTTTATCTGTCTATGCCATATCCTCCAGCTGGATTGTAAACTTCTTGAGGACAGGGACCGTTTCATTTTTGTTTTATCCTCAACATCTAGCAATTTGCTAAGTATACAGCAGGGACTGAATCAATGCTTGTTGATCCAGATGGCATAGTGGATAGAGCCCTTGGCCTAGAGTTAGGAAGACCTAAGTTCAAATTCAACCTCAGAAACTTGCTAGCATCGTGACCCTGGGCAAGTCACTTTGCCTCAGTACTCTCATCTGTAAAATGAGCTGGAGAAGGAAATGGCAAACCACCCCAGTATCTCTGCCAGGAAAACCCCAAAAGGTGTCATGGTGAGTCAGACATGACTGAAAAATGACTAAACAATCCCTGCCTCCTGTCAAAATTCAGGAAACACCTCTTAGGCCTCTGTATGAAAAGCCTTGCATCTTCCTAGCAATGCAAGGACCGAAAACATTCCCAAAGCTCTCTTGAAGCAAAATGTCATCCGCATCCAGAGAAAGAACTATGAAATTGGAATGCAGAATGAGGCAGAATATTTTCTCTTATGTTTCATTTTGTTTTGATTTTTCTCATGGTTTCTCCCATTCATTTAATTCTTCTATGCAGCATGGCTAATGTGAAAGTGTGTTTAATAAGAATCCATGTGTAGAACCCATATAAGATTGCATGCCGTCCAGGACAGGGAGTGGGGAGGAAGGGAGAGGAAATCTAAGACTTATGGAAGTGATTGTAGAAAACTGAAAAAATAAATTAATAAAAAAAATGAAAAGCCCTGTGTTCATCAAAGTCTCATGAGAAATAGATCGTACCTCCAACGACCCAGGTCTCTCGCTGTGCACTTGTCCCCAGACTCCCAGAAGTTCAACACAGAGGGGCCACCTAATGTTTTGGGAGTCTGCCTTGTTTTCTGCTTGGCATCAGGTCCTAGGATACGGACAGAGTGCTCAGGCATCCATCTGTCATCCCTCGCCCTTGTCACTGGAGTCGCAGGGGAATCAAGGCTCGGGCTTGCCTTCCGAAGCTTATTATGACAATATGAACATAAGAAGTAGAATGCAAAGGGAGAAAATGATGGGAAGGAAGAAGTCTGAGGAAGTTGAGCAGGGAGAAAATCCTTTTAACAGAAGGATTCAGGGAAGGATTCGTGCATCCCCGCAGCCTCTGAGCCAGATCCTAATGAAATACAACTTCAAAAGGTAGAGATAGGAAAAGAGTGCATCAAAAGCATGGGAGCTGACTGGAATGAATTTCACAGACAGGAGAGAGAGCAAGCTCAAGGCTCAGAGAGTCTTCCAGTTAAGCTGGTCCCTTCTAGAAGGACCAGAATCTGATTTACCATAAAGGCTTGTACTTAAGGGGAAACGAAGCCAGCTTTTAATTTGTCAGATTGGAGGAACTCCCATGTCATCCCACTTCCTTATTACTCTCTCTTCAAGCCTTGGGTGTGTTTATGTTATGTGTGTGGGGGGAACAGTTAGCAAAGTAAGCCTCTGCTTGAAATTTAAACATTGTGGTTGAGGTTTATAGTCTGTGTGACCTTGCGCAGGTCACAATCTCCTTGGGCCCAGTTTTGGGATCTGTACAATGAGGAGGTGGCTCTAGAAGGCCTCTGACATCCTTTCTGGTTCTTGAACTAGGATCAATACAGCTTGGTCAAGCCCAGGCCTTGACTGGGAAATTGGGGTGTCTGTACAGAAAGAGCCTCTTGGGGGAAATTCAAACACATTTTCCTTTATTCTGGGCACTACTTGGCTTTAATGTAGGAAGGTTTACCAGACTTAGAACAAAGGAGTGATTAGCCTTGACAATGGAATAGAAACAGAATCTGATTCATGCCTTTGCTAATTGCACTCTTGGGATTTCTGGGATCTGCTTTTAAAAAGTCAGGGTGGAAAAGAGGTTTCTCAGTCAATTCTACAGATCCAGGGCTTAACAGACTCCAAACTAACAGGTTAATTCCTGACCCAGCTTTAAAGAGGTGGAAAATCCATGCTCTGATGACCAACCCGGTGATGGATCTCCTGGGTCTTTCCTATATAAGAAAAATGTCTTGTAAACATACCCTACCATTTTTTTCTTCTCAGTAACTCATGTCACTATAAGCCGTTATGACTCATAAAGTGCATTCCTTCTAACAGTCCCTCTGAGAGAAAAAGTACAGAGAAAGAGTATAAGCCAACAGAAAGCGTGTTGGGTTTGGAATCTAGTCACACCTGTTCTAATTCTATATGTTGCTGTGGGACCCTGAGCAAGGCAAGTGACATCCTGGGACCTTGTTTCTCATAGCCATTCTGTAAAAGAAATGATGTCTTTTTAGTTAATTATTCACGTCTGACTCTTTGTGACCTTATATGGGGTTTTCTTGGTGAAGACACAGAAACAGTTTGCTATTTCCTTCTCAAGCTCATTTTACAGATGTGGAAACTGAGGCAAACAAGGTTAAGTGACTTCTTGCCTAGGATCCCACATCTAGGAAATGCAACATCAGTTGCATTTAAACTTAGGTCCTCCTCATTCCAGAGTTGGCACTCTATCCACTGTGCCTCCTTGCTGCCCTAAACTGTTAAAGATTCAGTGTAAACAGTGCAGAGTATTTAGTCAGAGGACCCAGGTTTGACTCTTTTGTGTATTTGACAAATTACTCAGTCTTACTCAGTCTCCTTTCTTCACCTGAAAAACATAAGGATTTGGTGCCATTTTCTTTGAGACTCAGTTTCCCCATCTCACCCAGGTTAGTACTACAGTGGCCACTCATACAGTGGCCCTATACTGATCTGTAGAGAAACTTTGACCTGCTCTGTTTCTAACCAGAATCCTTTTAGCCCTCCTTAGGTTTCCTGGTGGGGCATGTTTAGTGTCTCCCCTGCCCCAATAATACTGGTGCAGACTCAGTGCAGATACCCAAACAGCTTTAGCTAGACTGCAACTCAGAAGTCCAGACCTCAAGAAGCAATCCAATAGTTTCAAATCCTTCCCTTCCCCCAAATGGAGAGGAAAAGCAGGGATGTGCTGGTAAATATTTAACACCAGACTTTCCAGAAGGAAAAAAAAACCCAACTTTTTATAAACAGGATACCCTTTTTGTAAAGATTTCTATTTATTTTTTCCAATTACATGTAAAAACAATTTTAACATTTTTTTAAAAAACTTTTGAGTTCCAAATTCTCTCCCTCCCTCTTTCCTATTCCCTCTCATTGATAAAGCAAGAAATTTGATATAGATTGTACATGTACAGTCAAGCAGAGCACATGCAGAAGTAATGTTGTGAAAGAAAACACAGACCAAAAAGCAAAAAAAAAAGAACAAAGGAAAATAAAGCAAGCAAAAAATATGCTTCAATATGCTTTCAGACTCCATCATTCTTTCTCTGGAGGTGGAGAGCATTTTTTTTTAATCATAAATTATTCGAAATAGTCTTGGATTGTGTTGCTGAGAATAGCTAAAGCATTCATAGTTGATCAAATTATTTTAAGTATAATCTTGCTGTTGGTGTACACTGTTCTCCTGGTTCTGCACTTCACTTTGCATTAGTACATGTAAGTGGTAGTTTGATCGATATGGTATTAAATAAGTACATTAAGTTAGGTAGAATTGTCATTTTTATTTTATTGGCTTTAGCCTAATCGAGCAATTAATATTTTTTCCATTGTTTAAATCTAACTTGGTGTGAAAAGTATTTTGTAATTGTGTTTATATAATTCCTGGTTTGTCTTGGTGGGTAGATCCCTAAGTATTTTATATTATCTATGGTTATTTTAAATGGAATTTCTCTTTCCATCTCTCGCAGTTAGACTTTGTTGGTAATATATAAAAATGCTGATGATTTAAGTGGGTTTATTTTGTAATTTGCAACTTTGCTAAAATTGTTAATTATTTCAGCTAGTTTTTTAGCTGCTTCCCTAGGGTTCTCCAAGCATATCATCAGGTCATCTGCAAAGAGTGATAGTTTTGGTTTCTTATTGCCTATTTTAATTCCTTCCATTTCTTGTTCTTACTTTGTTACTATAGCTAGAATTTCTAGTATAATATTGAATGAGCTGGTTGTAATGGGCATTCTTGCTTCATCCCTTATCTTATTGGGAAGGCTTCTAGCTTATCCCCGTTACAGATAACACTTGCTGATGGTTTTAGATAGATGCTATTTTTCATTTTAAGGAAAGACCCATTTATTCCTATGCTTTCTTATGTTTGTGATAGGAATGAGTATTGTATTTTGTCATAAGCTTTTTCTACATTTTGTGAGATAATCGTATGATTTATGTTGGTTTTGTTTTTGATGTGGTCAATTATGTTGATAATTTACCTAGTATTCTATCAGCTCTGCATTCCTGGTATAAACCCTCCCTGGTCATAGTATATGTACAATCTTTGCGATATATTGTTGTAATCTCCTTGCTAGTATTTCATTTAAATTTTTTGCATCAGTATTCATGGGAAATTGGTCTATAGTTTTTTTCCTCTGTTTTTTGTTCTTCCTGATTTAGGTATCTAAGCAATATTTGAGTTATAAAAGGAATTTGGTAGGACTCCTTCTTTGACTATTTTTTCAAATAGTTTGTATAGTATTGGAATTAATTGTTCCTTAAATGTTTGGTAAATTTACTTGTGAATCCATCTGATCCTAGTGATTTTTTTATTAGTGATCTTACTGGTAAATGTTTGGTAAATTTACTTGAATCCATCTGATCCTAGTGATTTTTTTATTAGTGATCTTACTGGTAGTTTGTTCAATTTCTTTTTTTTAAAACAGGGCTATTTAAAATATTCTATTTCTTCTGTTAATCGCACAACTTACATATTTCTAAATATTCATCCATTTCATTTAGATTGTTAGATTTATTGGCATATGATTGGGCAAAATAACTTCTAATAATTGCTTTAATTTCAATTTTATTGATAATGGATTTATCCTTTTCATTTTTTGATACTGGCGATTTTGTTTTCTTTTTTTAAAAATCAAATTAGCCAAATTTTATTTATTAGTTCAATGGTTTTACTTTCAATTTTATTAATCTCTCCTTTGATTTTCAAGATTCCCAATTTTCAAGATTCCCTTTAATCTAGGATTTAACATTTGCTATTTTTCTAGTTTTATTTTTCAGTTGCATGCCCAATTCATTAATCTGCTCTTTTTTTAATTGATATAAACATTTACAGATAATAAAATTTCCCTTAAGTATAGTTTTGACTGTGTCCCATAAATTCTATCATATTGTCTTATCATCCTCTTTTATGAAACTATTGATTAGTTCTATGATTTGTTCTTTAACCCATTTATTCTTTAGGATTGGATTATTTAGTTTCCAATGGTTTTTTAAACTTTGTTTCCAGTCATTCATTGAATATAATTTTTATTGCATTATGATCTGAAAGGAATGCATTTAATATTTCTGCTTTTCTGCACTTCACTATGAGGCTTTTATACCCTAATACATGGTCAGTTTTTGTGGAGGTGCTATGTGCTGCTGAGAAAAAGGCATATTCCTTTCTATCCCCATTCAATTTTCTCCAGAGAGTGTATTGTAATTGTCTTTCTCAAATTCCATTTATCTCCTTTACTTTTTTTTGTGTATCTTTTTCATTAGATTTCTCTAGTTCCGAGAGGGGAAAATTGAGGTTCCCTACTAGTATAGTTTTACTGTCTATTTTCTCTTGTAATTCATTTCACTTTTCCTTTAAGAATTTAGATACTCTGCCATTTGGTACATTTAGTTTAGTATTGATATTACTTCATTATCTGTGATACCTTTTAGCAAAATGTAGTTTCCCTGCTTGACTCTTTTAGTTGGTTCCATTTTTGCTTTTGCTTTGTCTGAGGTCATGATTGCAATCCCTGTTTTCCTTTTTTTAAACTTCAAAGAAAGCATAATAGATTCTGCTCCAGATCCTTACCTTTGCTGAGTGTGTATTTTTCTGCTTCAACTACATTTCTTATAAAGAACTTACTGGTTTTTAATCCATTCTGCTATTTTCTTCCATTTTATGACTGAGTTTGTCCTATTCATATCCCTAGTTATGATTACTGTGCATTTCTCTCCATCCTCTTCCCCCCCTTTACCCTTTCCCTCCTCAAAAGTGTTTGCCTTCTGACCACCATCTCCCTCAATCTACCCTCTCTTCCATCACCCTTGTTCTCTTCTCTTATTCCCCTTGCCTCCTACTTCCTGTAGGGTGAGATAGATTTCTATATTCATTATGTATTATGTTATTCCCTCTTTGATCCAATTCTCATGAGAGTCAGGTAATGCATTGCTCCCCCAGTGTTCCCTTCCACTGCAAAAGTTCTTTCATCCCTCTTTATGTGAGATAATTTACTCCATTCTACCTGTCCCCCCACCCCATTTCCAAGTGCACCTTTTTTTCTCACCTTTCAATTTCATTTTTTGAAACATCATCCCATCATAATCTACTAACCTTCATACCCTCTGTCTATGCATACTCCTTCTAACTGCCCTAATCATGACAACATTCTTAGGAGTTACCTTCCCACTTAGGAATGTAAACAGTTTAACCTTAATGAATCCCTTATGATTTATGTTTCCTGTTTACCTTTTTATGCTTCTATTGAGTCTTGTACTTGAAAGCCAAAGCTGTTCTGGAATTAATTTTGAGGCATTATTTTAAAGGAGGGGAATTTGAGAGAGCTTGGGCAAGGCTCTGCCTTTACTCTTTTAAGTTTAAATTTCATTATTAACATTTTCTCCATCATTTTCTTAAGTCTAGACAATCAACAAAACAATAAATCAGGGCTTGATTTGTACAGTGTTTTCCATTTCTGAGCTGTAAATGACCTCACCGAAAATTTAACAATCAGCTCTCAATAGGGAAAGAGTTGGTTCTAGCACAATCCTGAAGGTATGCACCACCATGTCTGGCTGTTTTTGTTCATTTATTAATTATCTTTTAATGGACCAAAGAGATTTTGTAATGAAAACATTTTGTTAATTTTTTAATATATAATTTATTTATTTTCAGTTCTTAACATTCACTTCCACAAGAATTTGAATTCAAAATTTTCTCCCCATGTCTCCTCACTCCACAGCCCAGGGCAGCATGCACCCCATCTACCCCTTCCTCCAGTCTGTCCTCCCTTCTATTACCTACCCTTCTTCCATCCCCCTTCCCCTCTATTTTCCTGTAGGGCAAAATAGATTTCTATACTCCATTGTCTGTATAGTTTAATTTCCAGTTGCATGGTAAAACAAATTTTAACATTCATTCTGAAAGCTTTGAGTTTTCATATTCTCTCCTTCCCTCCCCACCCACCCTCATTGAGAAATCAAGCAATTCCAAACAGGTCACACACATGTAACAATGCAAAGCACTTCCATAATAGTTATGTTGTAAAAGACTAACCACATTTCCCTCTGTCCTATTCCTGCCCTTCATTTATTTCATTCTTTCCCTTGACCTGTCCTCCCACAATAGTATTTGCTTCTGATTATCCCTTTCCCCAATTTGCTGTCACTTCTATTATCTTCTCTCTTCTATCCTCTTCCCCCTTGCCTTCCTGCAGGGTAAAATAGATTTTTGTATTCAATTGAATATGTGTTATTCCCTCCTTAAACCAAATCCCATGACAGTAAGGCTCAGTTATTTCCTTTCATCTCTCCTCGTCTTCCTCTCCATTGTAAAACCTCTTTCTTCCCTCTTTTTTTGTGAGGTGATTTACTACATTCTACCTCTCCCTTTCTCCTACTCCTAGTATATTCCATTCAACAGTAAATTTTATTTTTTTAGGTATTCTCCCTTCATATTCAGCTTACCCTGTGTCCTGTGTGTGTGTGTATGTGTGTGTATACATACATACACACACATACAGCCATGTACATATACATACCTATACATATATAATATGCATATACTCTCCCTTAGCCCACCCCAAAACACCATGTAAATTCTGATTCTCTTCCCCCAAACTGCCCTCCCTTCTATCACACCCCTTCCTTCCTTTATCCTCATCTTCTCTCTTATCTTGTAGGGCAAGATAAATTCCTGTATCCCATTACCTGTATTTATTATTTCCCCCAGTTGTATGCAAAAACAATTCTCAACATTCATTCCTAAAACTTTGAGTTCTTCCTCCCTCCTCACTCATCCCCACTGAGAAGGCAAGCAATTCAATATAAACTTAATATGTGTAGTTTTGCAAATGACTTCCATAATAGTACTATTGTGTAAGACTAACTATATTTCCCTCCATCCTATCCTACCCCTCATTTATTTTATTCTCTCTTTTGATCTTGTCCCTTCCCAAAAGTGTTTACTTCTAATTGCTCCCTCCTCCCATTTGCCCCCCCTTCTATTATCACCCCAACCTGCTTATTCCCTTCTCTCCTTCTTTCCTTCAGTGTAAGATAGATTTTCATACCAAATTGAGTGTGTATGTTATTCCCTCCTTTAGCCAAATGTGATGAGAGTAAGTTTCACTTTTTCCCTCTCACCTCCCCCCTTTTCCTCTCCATTGAGAAGGCTTTTTCTTAATAATTTGCCGCATTCTATTTCTCTCTTTCTCCTCCTAATATATTCTTCTCTCACCCCTTAATTTTATTTTTTTAGATATCATCCCTTCCTATTCAACTCACCCTATGCTCTTTGTCTATATATAATCCCTCCAGCTACCCAAATACTGAGAAAAGTTTCAAGAGTTACAAATATTATCTTTTCATGTAGGAATGTAAACAGTTAAATTTTAGCAAGTCCCTTATGACTACTCTTTCCTGTTTACCTTTTCATGATTCTCTTGATTCTTGTGTTTGAAAGTCAAATTTTCTATTCAGCTCTGGTCTTTTCATCAAGAATGTTTGAAAGTCTTCTATTTCATTGAACGGCCTTTGTTTTCCCTGAAGTATTATATTCTGTTTTGCTGGGTAGGTGATTCTTGATTTTAATCCTAGTTCCTTTGACTTCTGGAGTATCCTGTTCCAAGCCTTTTGATCCCTTAATGTAGAAGCTGCTAGATCTTGTGTTATCCTTATTGTATTTCCACAATACTCAAATTGTTTCTTTCTAGTTACTTGCAATATTTTCTCCTTGACCTGGAAACTCTGGAATTTGGCCACAATGTTCCTAGGAGTTTCTCTTTTTGGATCTCTTTCAGGAGGTGATTGGTGGATTCTTTCAATATTTATTTTTCCCTCTGGTTCTAGAATATCAGGGCAGTTTTCCTTGATAATTTCATGAAAGATGATGTCTAGGCTCTTTTTTTGATCATGGCTTTCAGGTAGTCCCATAATTTTTAAACGATCTCTACTGGATCTATTTTCCAGGTCAGTTGTTTTTCCAATGAGATATTTCACATTATCTTCTATTTTTCATCCTTTTGGTTTTGTTTTGTAATTTCTTGGTTTCTCATAGCTTCCATTCTAATTTTTAAAGAATCATTTTCTTCAGTGAGCCTTTGAACCTCCTTTTTCCATTTAGCTAATTTTGCTTTTTAAAATATTCTTCTCCTCATTGGCTTTTTGGACCTCTTTTGCCATTTGGGTTAGTATATTTTTGAAGGCATTATTTTCTTCATCATTTTTTTGATTCTCCTTTAGCAAGCTGTTGATAGCCTTTTCATGATTTTCTTGCATTGCTCTCATTTCTCTTCCCAGTTTTTCCTCCACCACTCTTACTTGATTTTCAAAATCTTTTTTGAGCTCTTCCATGGCCTGAGACCATTCCATATTTATTTTGGAGGTTTTGGATGTAGAAGTCTTAACTTTGATGCCTTTCTCTGATGGTATGCTTTATTCTTCCTTATCTGAAAGGATGCAAGAAAATACCTGTTGGCCCAGAAATGAACCTTCTATAGTTTATTTTTTTTCCTTTTTTTGGGCATCTTCCCTGCCAGTTACTTGACTTTTGAGTCCTTTCTCAAGAGGAGGGTATACTCTAGGCACCTGTAAGTTCTCAGATTCTCCAAGGTGGCACAATCAAGGGAGAGGAGTTTACTCCTCTCCTGGCCTGTGCTCTGGTCTGGGAGTATCTACAAGATTTTTCTGCCCAGGATCAGCATGTAGAATTCCCTCTCCAGAGCCTCCACCAGCTCTACTATATCAGTGCTCCTCCTCATCCCAGGATGGCCCAGCCTCTCAAGGCTGAGACCCAGATAGGCTGCTCAAATTCCCCAGGGTCTTTAGGCCAAAGACTCCAAAAGTGGACACTGCTGCAGTGACTGCTGCCACCCTAGGGCTGGAGCTGTGGCTGGACTCCTCTCTCTTCTCACCCAGTTGAAAGAGCTTTCTCACTGAGCTTTGAAGCTGTCTTTGGTGGGTTGAGAAATCTGGGACTTGCAACTGCTGCCCGTGATTACATGCCCTGAAACCTATTACATGCCCTGAAGTCCTATCCTTGCCATGCAGCCAAAGCTGGGATCTGCATTTTGTTAATTTTTTTAACACAAAGGTTGAAATTAATCCAGGCCTCTAATGCTCCTTATAGCTGTACATTTGTGTTAGTGGTTCCTTCTTCTATCTACCTTGTGGGGTGGTTGTGAGCAAGGTGATTTGCCAGCCTTAAAGTACTAAAGAAATGTGAATTATAATGCCAACTGTTATCATCTCAATTTTCCAAAAGAGTTGACTGAGTCTTACAGGGAGAGGTGAGGTCACCTAAGTAGCAAGACCCTTTATTTCCTGACTCTGGGCACTCTCTCTGGCTGTTTCCCATTCCTGATGCATTCTATCTCCTTTCTCTGACTGCTAACCTGCCTCTCTTCCTTTAAGTCCCAACTAAAATCTCACCTTCCACAGAAAGCTTTTCCCAATCCCTTTTGATTTCAGTGCCTTCCCTCTGTTAATTATTTCTTATTTCTCCTGCTACATAATATATATTTACATATATATTTATTTGTGTGTTGTCTCTCCCATTAGATCATAAAGTGTTTGAGAGTACAGACTTTCTTTTGCCTTTTTTTTTTGTATCTCTAGCACTTAGCACTGTGACTGACACATAGTAGGTACTTGGTAAATGTTTATTGAACTGAAGTGAAATTGAACAGAAGGAGCAGAGCCCTGATAGGAAACCAGGTCTTCTGATTCCAAGTTCCCACACAAGGTGTGATGATTATTATCTCAGTTTAAAGAAGAGATTGAGGTTTTGAGAGAAGTGACATCAAATCAGAAAGCAATAGTCATGCCTTGAACTTGGGTCTTCTGTTTTCATTCTAAATGGGGCCGACTATCTTACATAGATCATAGATTTAGAACTGGTAGTTCATCCCTGTCATTTTACAGAGGAGAAAACCAAGGTCTAGAAGAGGAAAATGACTTGCAAGCGTCAGTGGACCATAGATCTTGAGCTGGAATGGGACCTTGGTTCAGTCTACTCATCTTTACAGATAAAGAAATGGAAAACTAGGGAATTTAAGTAACTTGTTCAATGTTACACAGATAGTAGACATTGTGGGGTAGTGGGTGGGATTTGAACCCAGGTCCTCTGATTCCAAGGACTCTGATTTTTTCCCATACTGTAACAGATCTGGGAATTTGAACCTTGCATCCTCCTCTTCAGCCTCTCTGACCCCAGAGGCAGTTGGTTCCATTTGCCCTAGGTACTCAGGCAGCTTGGCTTTCTTCCTTTGTCCTTTGTGGTATAACCCATTAGGGGCACTTCCTTTATTGTCGATCTCTCTCTGGGTTTACCTCTCTCCTACAGCTTGAGGGACAGCCCAGCCTAGCCCGGCCCAACCCAGCCCAGCCCTGCCTGGCCCGACCCGGCCTGGCATAGGCTGACTCATCCCCAGCTCCTCCTGGGAGCCAGGCTGGTCTGGCAGGTAAATGAATCACTCTCTGGTCCTCCACTGTCCGGCACACAAAGTAGAGAGGGATCCAGTCTAGGACTAGGACTCAGGAGGCTGCCACAGACTTTGGGAGGGAGCCTCTAAGGGTGAATTCATTCCCCAGCCTTCTGAGAGATAGACAGGCAGGCAACTCCCCCCATCCCTGCTTGGAAGCTCGCCTGCCTCCTTCCCCTGGGCAAAGGAGAGTTGGGGAGAAGCCAGGTAAGCCTGTTTTCTGTTTTTTAACAATCCATTGCTGTGTACTGACACAGAGCTCAATTTGTTCGTGTGTGTGAATTGTGACTTGCGGCATTTTCTGACAGCTGAAACCTGGACAGAGAGTCTCTTGATAGTAATTATGAGCACTATTTCACCAGAACTCTAAAGTTTACAAAGTACCTTCCTCAAATCTCCTTGTATCTATTTGGTTTACGCCTATATATGTTCATGTTACTTTCCCTGCCTAGTCCGTAAACTTCCTGAGCCCAAGGAATGCTTCATTTTCCTTTGTTTCTCTAGCCCCTAGCACAGTGCTTGGTACACAGAAGGTGCTTAATAAATGCTTGTTGATTGATGGATTTGTGGATTGACTTTGGACAAGTATTTCATTTCCCTGGGGCTCTGGAGATTTGTGGACAGTCCTTATTTTATAGATGTGAAAAATGAAACTCAGAGAAACAATTATAGGCTTCAGAGTCACAGGACCCTTTAGTGCAGGGGCATCTTGAACCAGATTAAAATGCAATTGGAAAGTATATGACAGTGAAATAAAATTATCATAAGACATAGATAATGTTAATATGTAGCTTTCTAAGGCATTATTCTGCCTCATGTTGGGATGCTTTTGTGGCTGTTCAATCGTTTTTCAGTGATGATCCCATCTGAGATTCTCTTGGCAGAGGTACTGGAGTGGTTTGTCATTTCATTCCCGAGCTCATTTTACAGATGAAGAAACTGAGGTAAATGAGGTTAAGTGACTTGCCCAGGATCACATGGCTAGTGAGTGTCTGAGACAGGATCTGAACTCAGGAAGATGAGTCTTACTGACTCCAGGACTGGTACCCTACCCACTGCACCACCTGGCTGCCCAATTGGAGTCTTCCACTTAGTTGACCCGTTCCTATTTGAGTTTGACATGATTGTTTTAGGGGTAATCTAGCAGAGCCCCAGAGAGGAATGGCTCATTAATTAATTACCCAAGAATTTATTAAAAACCTGTTACTTGCCAGGAATTGTACAAGAGACTGCAGAAACAAAGAAAAAAATGAAGCCATCCCTGCCTTCAGGAGGTTTATAATCTAGCCAGGGTAGACAGCATCTGCATATAGAAGGATAAATAAAATAGATACAAGGAGATTTTGGGAAGGTACAAGCAGTAGGTGTGGAGGAAGGGTGTGTGTGTGTGTGTGTGTGTGTGTGTGTGTGTGTGTGTGTGTGTGTGTGTGTAAGACCTCAGGTAGAGGGTGATTTCTGAGTAAGGAAGTATCGGGACCAGTAACTGAACCCAGGGATCTGTTTTTAGACTTCTTTCTACTATGGTGCACTCCCCTGATGCCGGGCGTTCGTGGTGTTTAGAGGTAGAAGAGCCCTGTGTTATCATCAGGAGTGGGAAACCTGAGGCCTTGAGAGCTCACTATAACTAAAGGTCTGAAAAGACTGCACTTGAGGAGCTAGAGGGCCACATGTGGCCCCAAGGTAGCAGGTTCCCTACTGATCTAGATTGATCCCCTTACGTTATACAGGAAGAAACTGAGCACAATAAGAGAAATGACTTGCTCAAGATCATACAGCTGGTCTGAGCAGGATTTGAATTCAGGTTTTCCATTTACAAATCCAGCATTCTTTCCACCACATGGGTCACTCATCATTCTATTGCTTCTTCCAAAAAAGGAGTCCAGACGGGGGAAGAGAGGGTGGGAGTGGGCACGGAGGTCATGCTGGCTAAAACTATAACTAGGATGATGAGGTCAGGAGTTTTTCCACAGGGTTCTGACCACACTTTTGTGCCTTCAGCTGTATAGAAACATGATCCTGGCCCAAGTTAGAAAGAATAACAAATTAAAATAGAAAGCTACCGGATGGTGGCTACCTCCCCCAGTGACTCTACCCTGTTCTCCCCTTAAGCCCCACTGAAGTCTCCCAGAAACAGCCTAGCACTCTCCTGTGGGTCTCTGACATCCGATGCCTCCAAGTGAAATGAAGGTTCATTTCATGCTGGGCACACAAGTTCATTAGCTGTATCTCCGAAACTGGTTGTGGGGGTGGGAAGAGAGGAAGGGTTTGAAGGAATGGCCTGTCCTTAGCACTTCTTCTCAGTCCTTCCTCTTTTTCCAGTAGTACAGTGGGCCTTTTTCAGAATGCTGAAATTTGGAGGAGAAATTGAATTATTTAAAAGCTGAAAGACACTTTAGAGGTCATAGGGAGACTTGGAGAGACAGGATTGAATTCTTTCCTCTCGTTTCCTCCTATACCCAAGATTATCCACTATTTCTTCTTCTCATCTTGCCTCTGTGGCAGATAAAAGATGAAATAACAGGAAACAAAGGTTCGAGCATCCAAGCATTTTGATTTATTAAGCAATGCATGCCAACTGCCCAATAAATTGGGACCAGCCCCTTCCTCAGCTTAGGGCTAGACCTGAAGTACTGGGGGAGACTGACTTTTATACCTTTAAAACAATGAACCAAATAAGAGCAATTAATTAAAAGACAACACTACAACCTTGGGTGATTTGATTTCTAGCTGGAGGAAAGATTAAGAATTCTCCATATGGGGAGGGAAAAAACAAAGAGGGTCAGTTCTCTGAACTCAGAGAGTGGTGTCTCACTCCCCCAAATGTCAGTGAACAATCAGAGCCAAATGGAGACAATACTTGATTCCTCAGCACAAAGCCCATTTTCAGATAAGACATATGGGTGCCATCTCTTACCTGGTGCACCTCTCTCTTTTACCACTGGGCATTCATGCAGGCTCTCCCCCAGACCTGTATCCATACCTGCAATATCACCTCCTTTTTGTCTGTTGAAATTCTTCTTTGCTGTTAAGGTCCAACTCAGGTACCCCTTCCTCCAGGAAGCCTTCCTTGATTCCCTCCAGATTCTGAAGGGATCCCTTTCCCCCTCTCTAATTTTGTCAGAGCCATTTGTCGGGCATCTCTGAATCACAGAAATGGGAGATAGAATGTTGAGGACAGAGGAAAAACTGCTAGTCTAATTTGACAGAAACATGGAATGAAAATATGAATGGGGATTAATTTTGAATGTGGCTAGAAATGTAGGTAGAACCCAGACAGTAGAGGAGTTTAAATACCAAGCTAGGGATTTTATATTTGATGCAAGAATCAATAGGGAGACACTGAAGGTTGTTGAAGTAAGGAATGACATCATCATTCCTACTCTTTAGGTAGGTTATTTGGACATTTGTAAGGAGGATGGATTTGAAAGGGAGAAAGGCAAGAGGTGGGAAGATCAGTTAGAAAGACTTTACAGTAGTCCTGGCAAAAGCTTCTGAGAGTCTGAACAAACAGTGGTGGTCATGTGAGAGATGGTGTGAATCCAGTTCCTTAACTTGGTTGATGAAGGTGAGGAGTCATAGATAATTCAAAGGTTTCATGTCTTTGACTGAGGTGATGAACAAATAGTGATACAATTGATAGAAATAGAGAAGTGTGGAGGGGAAATAGGTTTAGGGGAAGGATGATGAATTTTGGATGCACCGAGCTTCAAGTGCCAGCAGGGCACTTTATGAAACTCTGCAAAAAGAGATAGATCTGAGAATCAGCTACATTGATAAGCTACTGCAGCCCATGATTTTGGATGAGGCTTTTTTGTCCTTTGTTTTCAAAGAGGGACCATGGCACCAGGAAGATGATGCATGACTTACAGGTGATTTGGATTACAGTGAGGGAGGGCTGCACAAAATCACCAGCCTCACTTTCTCCTTTAGAGTTATCTGGGTCCAGTGGCCAGATACAGAACAGGACAACTAGAGATGGCCCAGTGAATGGGAACACTGAGGGAGAATAAAGAAAGAAAAAAGGAAAAAAACCAGAACAGAGCCCTGGAGAAGGCATTATGATTGTCAGATACTGACTCTGTAACCAGATAATTGTGTGAGACGACTCTCAATTTTCTCCTCTGGAAAATGAAAGGATCAGCTAAGGTCCCTACAAGTTCTGATGTTTTATGTCCCATATTCTTAAACAATACTCCCCTCTGGCCTCCTTGCTGCTCCCTGAACATGACAGTCTATCTCCAAACTCCTCACATATTTCCTGACCGGCTGTCCCCCATGCTTGGAGTTTTCCCCTTCTCTCTTCTCCATCTCTGCCTCCCAAGCTTCCTTCAAATCTCAGCTAAAATCTCACCTTCTACATTCTTGCAGAATGTAGGAAAGCAAGCTTTTCTTGATCCCCATTAATGCTAGTACCCTTCCTCTGGGGATTATCTCCAATGCTCTCTCTCTCTCTCTCTCTCTCTCTCTCTCTCTCTCTCTCCACACACACACACACACACACACACACACACACACACACACACACACACCTTTTTTTCTTTGCCTATTGTATCTCCTATTAGATTGTGACCTTGAAGGAGGCGACTGTTTTTGCCTTTCTCTGCGTAATATTTAGCACAGTACCTGTCACATAGTAGGTATTTAAGAAATGCTTGTTGCTTGTTTGCATTCTGAAGTCCCTTCCAGTTCTGACTTCATGTCCTCTAAAGTCCTTCTTAGTCTGACAGGACCCTTTTAGTTCTGTGTTCTAAGGGGCCTCCTAGTCCTAGCATTCTGTGTTCTGAGAACCCTTCCAGCTCTGATATCCTGTGTTGTAAGGACCCTCCCAGCTCTGACATTCTATTTTCTGCATGCTTTGTGGCACACCTGGAGTCCTTGCTGCAGATGTCACTGTCATATACCTCATTTTGGCCTTTTATTTTGTGGAACCTCTACAACTAAAGTCTAGGAGACAGTGGTTAATGATACGCAGAGGATGCCACCAGGTGTCTTGTGGGCAACGGAGAGAGTGAAGTAGGTCAGGGAGTCAGGAGTTAGCAGTTTTCACAGGATATTGAATGACCTGAACTTTTTCATAGGGGATCCCAATTGGGGCAGTGTTCTGAAGGACAGAAAAGGAAAAGAGCTAGAAAGAGCCAGAAGCAGCAAGCATGTTGATCTCCATACTGAATGTATGACTGACTTACTGTGTAATCTTTTTCTGATTGGTATACTTAAGTTCACACATAATAGATTCTGTAAGTCTTTGCTCTACCCCATTCTATTTCTTCATCTGTAAAATGAAAATAATAATAGCACTTGCCTCCCACAGTTGTGTGAGAACAAAATAAATTAATATTTGTAAACAGCTTTGTAAGCCTTAGAATATTATACAAATGTTAGCTATTATTATTATCATCAGAAAATCCTTGCAAAGTTTTGTCTCAATAAAAAAAGGCTGTTAATAATCTTTTCATGATTTTCTTGCATCACTCATTTCTTTTCCCAATTTTTCCCCTGTCGTTTCTGTGTCTTTCTTTAACTCTTCCAGAAATTCTCATTGGCCTTGAGTCCAATGGACATTTTTCTTTGAGGCTTTGCTTATAACTGTTCTAAAAAATTTTTATCTTCTTCTATTTTATGTCTTGGTCTTCCCTGTCACTATAGTAGCTTTTTTAAGTTCAACTTTTTTTTGTAGTTGTTTGCCTATTTTCCTAATCTATTTCCTCACTTTCAACTTTATGTTAAATTTGGACTCTGCTCATCTGGAGGTAGAGAGGCACTGTGCCAAGCTTCAGGTTTTTTTGTGTTGTTTTCTGAGTTACTTTGGGTGGAGTCTGTAAATTTTCGGTGCTTTTGAGGTGATATGATCTAAAGAGAGGTGTGGTCACTGGTCTCTTGGTCTATGCTTTGGTGTTTACCAGGAAGGGACCCTGCTCCACTGCAGCCACAAGTACTAGGGCTCCTCTTGGCCCTTGAACTGTGACTAGGACCTCTACTCTCCTGAGCCACAAGAGCTTCTCTCTGCCCTGGAATTGCGGCCTAGAACTACGTACAGGCAATAGATTTTCTAATCAGTGCCGGCTGTACCCAGTTCCAGTAAAGGGTCCCCTGTATTCTCTTTCTGACCAATTATCTAACCCCTTTCCCAACCCTGGGCTAAGAGTTCCCAAAGCTACTGCTGTTGCTGGTGTCTTGACTGACCCCAAGGTCCACTATTGGTGCTCCTGCTGTGCTCTGGACCTATACCCACTCTGGTGTTACCGAACTCTCCTACAGGCCTCCTAAATTGTCTTTGGCTAGAAAAATCTATCTCTGATTTTTTGTCAGCTCTGTTGCTCTAAAATTTTGATTTGAGTCATTATTTTAAAGTTGTTTGGAGAAGAATGTTGGGAGAGTTCATCTGGGGACCAGCCCATATTCTGCCATCTTGGCTCCCAAAGAACCCACCCTTGTAACAAAGCAAAACCGTTCAGCGGAGTTATGTCATTGACCACATCTGACAACATATGCCACATTCTGTACCTGTAGTCTCTGCCTTGCTACTGCAGACAAAAGTCTATTTTCCATCACCCATCCACTGGAACGAAGATTGGCCACGACTTTTATCTGAAATCTGTCATCTTTTAGTATTGTTTTTCTTTATACAACTGAGGCAATAGTGTATTTTATCCTTATAGTTCTGTTTGGTTTTTTCTGCATCAGTTCATTCAAGTCTTTTCAAGTTTCTCTGAGTTGGTTACATCCTTTTCTTATGGCATGATGGTATTCTCTTTTATTCCGAAACCACAAACTACCAAGTTTATGCTTCAATCACAGGATTATAGATTAGAACCAAAGGGGAACAGAGATCATTGAATCTAATCTTCTCATTTTACAGATAAGGAAAGTGAGACTGATAGAGATTAAATGACTTATCTGCACTGCACAGTTACTAAGTGTCTGAGGCAGGATTTGAATCCAGGTCTATTCTGACTTCAAGCCTAGCACTTTCTCCATTATCCTATGCTGGCTTTCAAATTGAGGGGTTTTTGGTTTGTTTGTTTTCTCACTGTTATTACTACAGAGTGTATCGTTACAAACAATTGGGCATATATTGGACATTTTCCCTCTGTGCACAAGGAGAATATTCGTTTCTCTTTTTGGCCTGAAGCCAAGTTATAAGCATATTTGAACAAGGAAGAAAATCAGGTATTTCTTTGCTCAGGAGACCCTGGAACTGCCACTTGGCACCAGGCCCTAAACACAAGCAGGGACTCCTGGGAATAGATTTCTGAGTCAATACAGAAGATGATTGGTTAAGCAATTGGGTCAGAGGTGGACAGAGGGGCAAGGAGGCAGTTACCTATTTAGCTAAGAGGAAATATCCTGGCATGTTGGGAAAAACACAGGACTTACAGTCAGAAATGCTTCAGCTTGAGTACCAATTCTGCTACTGAAATGAGCGTTACTTAACTCTGACCATCAGTGTTCTCACTTGTAAAATGGGGATAACAATGCCTCTACTATATGCCTCACAAGGCTGTTGGCAAAAGGAATTTGTTCTGTTATGTATACTTTTTCTGGATTCTGTTTTGCTATGACTTGGTTACATGAGTTTCTTTGAAAAAGAGTGAATTGTGAACTTTAACATGTGTTATGGAAATGTGAACTGTCACAGGCCATTGTTATTTTTATCATTACCGTATCCAGCAGCAGCCAGTCTTCTTTCCTTATTTACTGGAACCTGGAAAGATATATCCTCCCTATGGCTGTGACTTGCCTTGAGACCTGCTCTACAGGTCTTTCTCCCTAGCACTGTGACTTCTCTCAGTCCTCAGTCAAGGGCCCAGCCCTAGACTGCAGCTGTCAACAAGCTTTAGCATCTGTGAGCACAGAGAGAGGGATGGATGGGTCAAGCAAGGAAGATCAGCTGCCCCTATCTCATTCTTCCCCATCCTTCTCCTCTTTCTTACAAAGTGGTTCTTAGAACAGAGAATGCTAGAATTGGGAGGGTTCTTAGAACACAGAATGTCAGAACTGGGAGGACACTTAGAACACAGGATGGCAGAACTGGGAGGACTCTTAGAACACAGGATGTCAGAACTGGGAGGACCCTTAGAACACAGCATGTCAGAACTGGGAGGACCCTTAGAACACAGCATGTCAGAACTGGGAGGACCCTTAGAACACAGCATGTCAGAACTGGGAGGACCCTTAGAACACAGGATGTCAGAACTGGGAGGACCCTTAGAACACAGGATGTCAGAGGAGGACCCTTAGAACACAGCATGTCAGAACTGGGAGGACCCTTAGAACACAGGATGTCAGAACTGGGAGGACCCTTAGAACACAGGATGTCAGAGGAGGACCCTTAGAACACAGCATGTCAGAACTGGGAGGACCCTTAGAACACAGCATGTCAGAACTGGGAGGACCCTTAGAACACAGCATGTCAGAACTGGGAGGACCTTAGAACACAGGATGTCAGAACTGGGAGGACCCTTAGAACAGAGAATGCTAGAACTGGGAGGGTTCTTAGAACGCGGAATGTCAGAACTGGGAGGACCCTTAGAACACAGGATGTCAGAACTGGGAGGACCCTTAGAACACAGAATGTCAGAACTGGGAGGACACTTAGAACACAGGATGGCAGAACTGGGAGGACCCTTAGAACAGAGAATGCTAGAACTGGGAGGGTTCTTAGAACGCGGAATGTCAGAACTGGGAGGACCCTTAGAACACAGGATGTCAGAACTGGGAGGACCCTTAGAACACAGGATGTCAGAACTGGGAGGACCCTTAGAACACAGCATGTCAGAACTGGGAGGACCCTTAGAACACAGCATGTCAGAACTGGGAGGACCCTTAGAACACAGGATGTCAGAACTGGGAGGACCCTTAGAACACAGGATGTCAGAGGAGGACCCTTAGAACACAGCATGTCAGAACTGGGAGGACCCTTAGAACACAGGATGTCAGAACTGGGAGGACCCTTAGAACACAGGATGTCAGAGGAGGACCCTTAGAACACAGCATGTCAGAACTGGGAGGACCCTTAGAACACAGCATGTCAGAACTGGGAGGACCCTTAGAACACAGCATGTCAGAACTGGGAGGACCTTAGAACACATGTCAGAACTGGGAGGACCCTTAGAACACAGGATGTCAGAACTGGGAGGACCCTTAGAACACAGGATATCAGAACTGGGAGGACCCTTAGAACACAGCATGTCAGAACTGGGAGGACCCTTAGAACACAGGATGTCAGAACTGGGAGGACCCTTAGAACACAGCATGTCAGAACTGGGAGGACCCTTAGAACACAGCATGCCAGAACTGGGAGGACCCTTAGAACACAGCATGTCAGAACTGGGAGGGTCTTTAGAACATAGAATGGCAGAGCTGAGAGGAGCCTTTGAGTTTATCTAGTTCAATCTTTTCCATTTCATTAACTCTTATAAAACTTTATTCTACCTGATAATGGGGAATCAAAGTCATAGTTATTTTTAGATAGTGTGATATGAGGCAAAGACCCTGAGCTGAAACCAGATGACTGGATAATAGGGTTGTCTCTGCTATGAATTTCCTTCGTGACAGTAAGCTGTCTCTTTTCTTTGGGCCGTAGCTTCCTCCTTTGTAAAATGATTGGGTTGGGCTTAGTGATTTCTAAAGTTCTTTTTAACCCTAACACTGTAAAGTCCCATCTAGATTAGAGCATCTTAAAACTGAATGGACCCACTGCCAGGTGGTGTTCAGATAGACAAGATACCTTCTCCACCACTTACCTTTCATTTCTTATGATGCTGACCACCATTAGGAATGCATATGCCTTCCCGTGTGTACACACACACACACGATAGCCATATATATATATATATATATATATATAATGCACATGGTACACACAGACACACATGCACAGATACACACATATACCATATGCACATACACACATACACAGGCACATACACACTCTTTGCTCAAGAACATAGTGGTTCAAGTCCAACCTCTGACACACACTCTAGGAACTTGTGTGTTCCTAGAGAATTCCCTCACCCTCCTTGTACCCTAGACAAATCTCTAAGATGAAAAGTTGCAGAACAGGGACTGATTCACATGGGTAGAGACTTTCCTACTACACCTACCTGATGAACTCATGGGTCCAAACCAAAACCAGAGCAAAACAGTTCAGAACAAAAACAAAAACATGGTTGAATTCTAGAAACTGAGGCTGGTAATCCATTCTGACTAGTGTACGCACCATGACATTTGATGACATTTGATGTACTAACCATCTCTACAAAAGAAACTTTGTGCTCCAGTTGCCCTGGGCTCTTTTAACATTTCCTACTCTGCTCATCACCAAGCCTTAGAGCTGAGCCAGCCTGTTCATTCCCCACCTTCTCCAGCATTTGTGGCAAGTGTCTGTCCATCTTCCATTTTAAGACCTCCAATGAGGAGTGAGCCTCGACTTCCCAAGGCAGTCCATTCCACTTTGGGACAGCTCTCATTTTTAGGAAGTTTTTGCCTCTAGGGAGCCTGTTTGCAGCTTCAATCCATTACTCCCAGCTCTGTTTTCTTTGGCCAAGCAGAGCAAAGCTCAATTCCTCTTAATAAGGTTAGTCCTTTGGCTACTGGAGGACAGTGATCATATTCCCTTTATGACCATTTTGTTCTTGTCTTGGAGTCAGGGTGACCTGGGTTTGAGCCTTTACTAAAGGACACATTAACTAGTGAAGGTAGGCAAGTTACTTAACTCATTTGTGCCTCAATATAATCATCTGCAAGATGGGGCTTACTCATATACTCCTTATCCCCCTAGATTGTTGTGAAGAATGATCAAGTGAATAAACACGGAGAAAAGTTATTCAATTCTTGTTCTATACCAGATAATATGAAAAGCAAAAAAGTTCCTGTCCTCAAGGGGCATATATTCTATTAGGGGAAGACCTTAGTGGGTGAGCTGGTAAATGTTTAACAACATCCTTCTCCACCAAAAGAAGTATTCATGACATATTTTTAGGGTTGATCTACATTCTTACCATTTTCTCTATCACTTTTTAAAGTTCAAAAATCAATGAAACAAAAAATCAAACCCTGACTTGAAGTTTGTTGATATCTAAGGCATAAAAACTCATGCTGAAAATTTCTCAATTGGCTCAGCCCAGCGCAAGCTGATTTCGGCACATCCATGGGAAGATGACACATTTGGGTGGTGGCCAGGGTTGAGGGTTTTGTTCAGGGAAATCCCAGAGATAATTATTGGAATCACAAAGCAATTGATTGACATGTCCTCTGTAGGTGTGGTAATGTTGGAAGGCAGTCAGTGGTACTGTGGAAAGAACACAATGGGGTTGGTCGACCTGGGTTCATATCACGCCTTTGACATTCCCTGTGGGACCTTGGTCAAGTCAAACTTCCTGGACCTCAGTTTTCTCATTTGTAAAATAAGGAAGACTGGACTAGGTTGCCTCTGTGGTCCCTCCTACCTCTAAACCTGTGGTCTTCTGACTTAGCTACCATTGCAAAGTTCTGGTCACACCTCATCCATAAAATCATGCCATTACCCTTACCCCAATTTATACTCCAGAAACTGGGCCAGAAAAGCATGCTTGTGGGAGCTCACCATATCAGGTCCCAGATGGGGTGGGGTGGAAACTGGAGAGACAGGGTACAGGAAGCAACCTGTTCAAGGCTAATCTTCCCCTGGGATCTGCTTGGACTCCAATTACTAATCAGAATCAGCAGACCCAGAAAAGCTTCGGGGGTCAGGTCACTCCCAAGGGTAGAGAACAATCAACAAGTCATGCAGTGAGTATTCATTAAGCATCTACTATGTGCTGTGCCCTGGACCAAGCCCTGGCAAACATTTGCATCTCCACTCTGCTTCCTGCTCCCCTTCCCACCCTCCAGAGATGCTGGAGGAGAAGCAGAGGTTGTCAGAAGTGACTGTGACCAAGTCTCTACCCTTTATCCAGAATAGTCAGAGGCTAGTGGCTCAGTCTGACACGGGCAAAGGGCTTTATCTGCTTTAATGTGCAACAGTGTTGGCAGTTGGGCTGAAGAGCTACCCCCATCAGTATCATCACCATTGTAGAGAGGAGGAAAGGGAGGGTCAATGACTCTCTTAGAACTCTACAGCTAGCGGCACACCAGCATCTGAGGCAGAACTGGAACCCAGGCAGCCTGTCTCCAAGGTTGTGACTCTAACCACAACATGGGGATACGGAGATAGGTCAGGAAACTGGAATTCTAATCCTCTGTCGCTTCCTAAGGATGTCAGTCTCTCAGAACCTGTTTCTCCATTTTTAAAAGGAGAATAACAGTAAATGCATTGTTTGACTTCACAGGGCATGTGTCTATGTAACATAAATGGAAATGAACAAGCATTTATTGAGCACCTACTATGTGCCAGGGCAGCAAGGTGGTACAGTAGGTGGAGTGTTAAGCCTGGAGTCAGGAAGATGAGTCTTCCTGAGTTCAGTGGCTCAGTGAGCCTGGGCAAGTCACTTTACCCAGTTAGCCTCAGTTTCCTCATCTGTAAAATGGCAAACCATTCCAATATCTTTGCCAAGAAAATCCCAAATTGTGTCATGAAGATTTGGATACGACTGAAACTACTGGACAAACTCTATGCCAGGCACTGTACTAAGTGCTGGGGATCTAAAGAAACATAAAAGAGAGCCCCTGCCTGCAATGAGCTCACAATCTAATGGGGGAGATAACGAGCAGACAAACATGTACAAACAAGGGATGTGCAGAATAAATAGGAAATAATCAACAGGAGGAAGGCACTGGAATTAAGAACCAGGAGAGAAGCCCTCCTGTAGAAGATGGGGTTTTAGTTTGGACTGAAAGGAAGGTAGGAGTCAGAGATGAGAAGGGAGGGCATTCCAGGCATAGGAGACTGTCAGGGAAAATAACCAGCGCTGAGAGAGGAAAGGTCCTGGGAGTGGAATAGCCCGGAAGCCAGAGTCACCAGTTGGTGGAGGAGGTGATGAGGCACGTGCTAAAAAGTCTGATCTTATTACATATTCTCATTCTCATTTTAAGGGTGAGGAAACAGAAGCCTGTGCTAAAAAGTTCCTTTCTCATATAGCCAATACATGTTAGAGCTGAGATTGACCCTGAGTCTTCTGATCAGATCTTTAATTATACATCCTGCTGGTTAGAGTACATTCAGCTGAGGTGGGATAGGAAAAGGGCAGCACAGAGGAAGAGAATCTGGCCTGGTAGGGCCTGGCCATGTTGGCAGAGGGGCAACCTGCTGTGCCGGGAGAGGGGACCCCAGAGGATCCATTCAGTCTCTGGGGGCCAGCTGACAGCTCCCAGCCCACTGCCCCATGAGAAGTATTGAGGCTGGGAGATGAGGAAGTCAGAGGATATATAGGGATATATATAGCAAAATATAGGGAACATGGGTCCTGGGAGAGGAGAGGGATTCCCTGGGATGGCCTTGCAATGTGAGAGGGAATGTAGGCGCTGATCAACCCACCTTCGTAACAGCTCTTCTTCTGTGCCAAGTCAGGAGCAGACTCCTTTTTCATTTATTCATTCAATTCCACAAGCATTCTAAAGTACATACTGTGTGTCTGGTACTACTAGGTGAAAAGGCAAAGAATGAAACATTTCTGGTGCTCAAGAATCTTATATTCTATAAGGAAAAAATAATATGGAGCCCAACAAGTAAACGAAAAATAAAAACAAATGTAGAGTAACTTCCTAGGGAAAGGCCTTTGTAACTTGGGAAGTGGTAGTCAAGTTGGACTTCCTGTAAGAGGAGGCCCTTGAATTGACCTTGGCAGGAAATTAGGGATTCCACGAGGAGGCAACACATTTGAGGCATAGTGGACAATCTAGGTTCAGAGCTCCTAACCTGTTTCAGTCATGTATTCCTTGGCCTTCAGTAAATCTTCCTTGGATCTCAATTCAATATGAAAGAAAATATGTTTTAGAAGCAGGGGTCGGGAACCTGTGACCTCGAGGCCACGTATGGCCTCTAGGTTCTCAAGTGTGGCCCTTGAATCTAGAGGTTTGGAATAAGTCAAAGGGCCACCCTTGAGGACCTAGAGGGCCACATGTGCCCTTGAGGCGTCAGGTTCCCCTCCCCTGTTAGAGTTTACCATAAATAAGCACTTAATAAATGAAATAAAGATGTTTTCAATAGTATTATTTACTAGATATTCCCTGAATGCCTTGCTATGTTTCTTATACCCCAGGTTGGGAACCACCGACCTAGGCAAGACATACAGGTGACAGAATGCCATGAGTGAGAAACAATTTATACGCCAATTTGGCCGAGATGTAGGGGTCCTGAAGGAAGGTGATGGGTGATAAACTGGAGCGAGATTGGGAAGGGCTTTAAATGTGAAATAGCAGAGTTTTCATTTTGTTTTGGAAACCAGAAGGAGCCACAGAAGGAGCTTCTTAGGAAGGGGAGTAACATAGTCACACCCACACTTTAGAAATTTGGCAGTTCTTTCTACTACCTGTGAGAGGGTCAGCTAAAGAGGTAATCTCAGAAAAGCTAGTTTGGGATTGGATAAGGATGCCTTGGGGAAAGAGTAGCAGCTGATGAGTCAGGAGAGTTAAATCCCATTCCTAATTCCATCACAATGTGACCTTGGACAAGCAACTTTTCCTCAGGGTCTGCTTCCCTAGCTGTACAGTGAGGGCGTTGGGTTAAATGGTATCTGAGATCCCTACAATCCCTGGTATTCTCTGTTCTAAGGCCCCTCCCAGATATGACATACTGTGTTCTAAGTGCCCTCCTAGCTCTGACATTCTGTGTTCTAAGGTCCCTCCTAGCTCTGACATTCTGTGTTCTAAAGGCCCTCCCAGTTATGACATTTTGTGTTTTAAGGGTCCTCCCAGCTCCGACGTTTTATGATTCTACAATAAGTTTGCTTGGCAAAATGATATGTTAGCAAACTGTTCCAAGCAGTCAATCAATATTCATTAAACAGCAAAGTTTATAAACCTTAACTATTAAAAAAAATTGCTATGTTCATCACTATTGGGACAGATTTCCTTCTGAAAACAAATCCCCCCTTTTGTTGATATCCTTGCCTGGACTTTTCCAGGAGTTTTCTCCTAGTTTCCATTTAGCAGCAAACATTTCACTGTTTTCCCAGAGAAATATGAGCCTGCATCTCCATGGGAGAACCAGCAGGTAACAGGGACATAAGCACAACGTGAAGGACCAGTGCCAATTTCTGAGGGTGGAGCAGCTTGAAAACAAGCCATGAAACAATCTCAGGGCAATAGAGGAGCCACTGGTGCTGGAGTCGGGCTTCAGGGTGTGTTTAAGAGTGCATGAGCCTCTGAGGTACCATTGTGATGACCTGAGCCACCTCCGCTTCTGCCCTCATTAACCTGGCTGGGAGCTTGTTCATGAATTGTCTTAAAAGGAGCTGAGTAGAAGAAACATAGTAGGACATGACTTGAAGATACATAGTAGATGACCTGGTTCGTTGCTGTCCTTAGTTCTCAAAGAGGACCAAAATGACATCACTAAGATAAAGTCAATTTCAATGTGTCTGACTGTGGCTGATCAGACCAATATGAGCTCAGAGTGCTGTACCACAGGTTGGGCACAGACTCTCCGTGTGAACAATTGGGGTGGATACTCTAAATATGCACATCCTACATTTCCTTTGAGCTGTTTCAATTCTACTTTGCTCATAGAGCACAGGACCTTCTCTGATACTAGGGGACAAGTAGGAGAAACATACCAGGAAATGACTTGGAGATACTTAGTGGATGACTCAGAGAAACATACTAGAACACAAGTAGGAGAAACATACATAGAAGATGGAGAAACATACTAGGGGATGAGTAAGAGATACATACTAGGAGATGAGTAGGAGATAGATGGTAGATGACTTGGAGAAACATAGTATGGGATGAGTAGGAGAAATATGATAGGAGATGACTAGGAAATATTGAGAGATGAGTTGTGAACTTTCCATCTAGTGTTTGCTTCTGGGAAGTCCAGAGAGCTCACAGACTGAAGGAGATGGCCTTGGAGACACCTGCTGCTGTTGCAGAGGATGTTTAATGTTTGTAAGGACTGATAGTTTCCAAGAAATGTTGGGCAATTGTGGCTCCCTTTGGAGCATGGGAGGGATCTATCTCCAAATGACAACTTAGGTGTTTTTGCTTTAAAAGACTGTAATCTTTGTCCCTAGTAGCAAAACAAGAGAAATATAGAATCATATAATGTCAGAGCTGGAAGGGAGGAAGTATATAGTGTCAGACCTGGACAGAGCCATCAAAGTCATCTAATCCAGCTCCCTCTTTTCAACTGAGGAGGAAACTGAGACCCAAGGAAGTAAAGTGACTTCTTCAAAGACACCGAGACAGTCCTCTAACTTCAGATATGGTGTGATTCGGATGATACATTTCCTCCCTACATAGTGTCAGAGTTGGAAAGGTCCTTAGAACCCAGAATGTCAGACAGAGCTGGGAGGACCCTTATAACTCAGAATGTCAGAGCTGGGAGGGAGGGCCCTTAGAACTCAGACTGTGGGAGCTGGGAGGGTACTTAGAGCACAAAATAACAGAGCGAAGGGTTGGTATCCAAGTCAGGATTTGAAATCAGATCTCCCTAACTCCAAGTCCTAGACTCTATTCACTAAGCTGTACAGGCAATAAGAGCCCCAGAAAATGTATGAGCAGAAGAAGACTGCCCATCAGAGCAGGCAGGGGGGTGGTATCCAGGGCATTTAGTTGCTGTGGTATTCAGTGAGGAAAGGCTGTGATGTTACTAAAATGCTCCTGCCTGCAGCTTTTAGCTCACTGTTAATGATAGTTTTCTCGTAGGACGCTACATAAAAGTGCATTGTTCTGTGTTGAGGGTGGATTCTGTAACGCTTGGAAAACACCTTTCATCTCTGGATCTTGCCTGTTCTCCCAGACCTACCCAGAGTGAAACCTTGAAACTACTGCCAGGCTCCTGTTACAGAGGGGATGTCTGGGGTAAGGCCAGAGGAGCTCCTGCTGTAAAATTCCTGGCTTTTATGCCTTCGGCAAAACCCAATAAATTCCAGGTGTTTTTTTTTCCTCCTCCCATTCAGAAAACGTACAGCTAGGTGATGCAGTGGATAGAGCACTAGTGTAGGAATCAAGAGGACTTGAGTTCAAAGCTCACCTCAGACACTTGACACTCACTAGCTGTGTGACCATGGGCAAGTCACTTAACCCCAATTGCCTCATCCTGGGTCATCTTCAGTCAACCTGATGAATGTCTGGTCACTGGATTCAGATGGCTCTGGAGGAGAAGTGAGGCTGGTGATCTGCACAGCCCTCGCTCACTCAAAACAAAGTCAAGTGCAAGTCATGTCATTATTTCTCTGATGGCATGGTTTTTTCGGCAACAAAGGACGAACACACATATAAGCAATAGTTTTGCAAAACCTAGTGGTCTCTCTCCCTTCTATAGGATCATGAATCTAGAACCAGAAGGACCCTTGGAAGGTATCTATTCAAATCCATTCCTTTTGCAATTGAGGCAATTGAGTGAAGTGATTTGTCCACTATTTTCCAGGTAGAAAGTAACAGAAGATTTGAAGACCAGACTTCTCCAAATCCAGTATTCTTTCCACTGTACCCAAGCTTATTTTCTTCCTATTATCTCCTTCAACCCCTCCTCAACTTTGTTGTCATGTGAGGGCAGCCTGCTCCAATCTGGAGCCTGCCTTGGAAACTGGAAACATGGTCAGGCATACTGTAGAGACTTTTCTAGCTCAGATGTCCTCCCTTTGTGCCAGGAGGTATTTTCTCCCCTCACCCCCACAGCATCTTCTCAGTATTCCCATAGCATCCCCTTAGCCCCATCAGGGCATCCCTGAAGCCCTCAAGGAGTGATATCTGGAAGGTAAGCCACCCCCAGTTTCTGCCTCTCTATCATTTAACTGACCTGGGCCCTCAATCTCAGCCCTACTTCATTCTGGGAGGTGCTTAGCTGGACTGGATAAGGAAGAAACTTGATGCTCTGAAGTGGAGCCACCCTGGTCCTTTGGAGCTACTTGGTCTGGGCTCCAGCTCAGTAAATCTAATCTCTGTTCAGCTCTCCTGAGGGATGGGTGGCTCCATGGAACCACCCACTGTCTGTAGACCAGGCCCCATTGGGCTCTTATAGGTTCTAGGGGATCTCAAAAGGCTCAGAGTTGGTTTCCTCCTACAGAAGGGCTTCTGGGTAGGAGCTAAAGGCAAACTGAACTTGGAGGGACTACTCTCTGCTGGCTTGGCTAGTGTAGTACTGGATTTACCCAGAAATCTATTTGTCCTGCTCCTTACTCCTACGCATATTTGTTTGTGGAGGCTAGGAGCATGTTGTGGGTGGATTGTTCCTAACTGCCCACTGTGGGGGCTCAGGAGGCTAGATGCATGGCCTCTGAAGACTGGGTCAGAGGGCCAGAGGCCTCAACAGTGGCTTAAGTTCTTTCTTCTCCTTTCTCAAATATGGAGGCATTCCAATCCTCCCAACTGCTCTGAGCAAGCCTTCCAGAACAAAACTCCTGCTGTGACATAATACTGAGAGAGTCACAAAGTTGAGATAAGACATTGGCTCTGGGCTCTGCCACCCCATCTAGTGGCTTACCATTCAGTGAAAATGGCCTTTTGTTGATTGACATCCTGGCCACCTTTATGGGAAAGGATTAGGGGGTGGGTGAAAACTACCATTTATGGTCTTTGCAAAATAGAAGGGGCAAATGTGTGTGTGTGTGTGTGTGTGTGTGTGTGTGTGTGTGTGTGTGAGAGAGAGAGAGAGAGAGAGAGAGAGAGAGCGCACATCTGATAACCTGATAATGTTCCTTATTGATTTTGGCAACAGGATAGAGTATTACATCTTCAAAAAAATACAATTGATATCACCATCTTGGCTCTTGTCATATGTATGACAAATCCTTTGACTTTTCTGGGCCTTGTTTACCTGATCTGTAAAATGTGGATAATCTCCCTTGCAGTATCATCTCCAGGATGGATAGAACATTGGCCCTGGAATTAGGAAGACCTGAGTTCAAATCCTGCCTCAGACGACAAGTCACTTCAATCTGTTTGCCTCTGTGTACTCATCTGTAAAATGAGCTGGAGAAGCAAATGGCGAATCACTCTAGCATCTTTGCTAAGAAAACCCCAAATGGGGTCACAGAGAGTCAGACTGAAATGACTAAACAACAGTATCAGCTCCACCAGGTGGTTATAAGGAAAGTGCTCAGGATTATAGAAAGAAGGGTATTCATTGTTACTGAGGCAACTGGATGGTGAGGCAGATTGAGTGCTGGGCTTAGAGCAGGCCTGCACACCTTGAGACCTTGGGGCTGCTTGCCCAAACTGAAAGGATTTCCTCTACATACAAAAGATGTTTTCCTCTACATTTTTCACAAGGCTGCCTGAAATCCTTTGTCATGCTAATAGCTGAGGGCTGTTACATTGCTGCAAGTTGTGCAGGCCTGGCTTAGAGTCAGCAAGACCTGAGTTCAAATTTAGCCTCACATACTAGCTATTTGACCCTGGGAAACTCACTTAACCTCTGTTTGCCTCAGTTTTCACATCTGTAAAATGGAAATAATAACAGCACCTACCTCTCAGAGTTGGGAAAGTCCAATGAAATAATATTTGTAAAATGCTTAGTGCAGTACCTGTCGCATAGTAGGCACTTAATAAATGTTTCCTTCCTTCCTATTTGTAAACAATATTGTTTTTGAGAACATACCAGGTGTGGGTCTTAGTGGAAAGAATGTTGGCTTTAAGGCTAAAGGTTCTGGATTCTAATCCAGTCTGGATGCACATCCCTTCACAACATCTCTTGTCACGTTCCCTTCTTACCTCATATGACTGGTACCCTGGTGCCTTTGGTACTTGGATTACCATAACAGCTTCAGTTCTCTCCTTATTCCAATCCATCTTCTGCCCAACTTTCAAAGTGATTTTCTGAAAGTGTGTCTATCAATATTTGTGTGATGTCTCCACCGCTAGATTATAAGCTCAGGGCAGCTGGGTGGTGCAGTGAATAGAACACTGGCTCTGGGGTCAAAAGGACCTGCCTCAGTTCAAATCTGGCCTCAGATACTTACTACTGTGTGACCTTGGACAAGTCACTTAACCCTATTGCAGAGCTCCTCTACAGCAGTTTACCTTTTGCCGCTTTTTGTATCCCCAGTGTTTAGCATAGTGCCTGGCACGAAGTAAACATTTAATATAGATTTATTAAGTGGTTGATATCCCCCTTCCCTTCACTCAATGAACTCCAGTGGCTCCTTATTGCCTCCAGGATCAAATACAGAGTTTTCTAAAATTTTTAATGTTAAGTGTTAAGGTAAAAAAAATCTTTTGCACTTTGAGGATACTTTCTGTAATTAATACAGCTAGAGAGTGCAGTGGATAAAGTGCCAGACCTGGAGTCAGAAAGACCTGAGTTCAAACTCATCCTCAGACACTTACTAGCACCTATATCCCTGTTTTGTTTTTTTTTTTTGTGAGAATGCAGTCAGTCAAGATTGATGTAGAGCCTTCCACGTTCCAGGCACTCTGCTAAGCATTGGGGATACAAAAAGAGGCAGGAGGCCACCAGCCCTGCCTCAAGGAGCTCACCTGCTAATGGGGGAGACAACATATAAACAAATATATGCGAAGTCAGTTACATACAGAATCAATAGGAAATACTTAAAAGAAGAAAAGTGTGAAAACTAAAGGGGGTTGAGGAAGGCTTCCTGTAGGAAGTGGAATTTTAGCTGGGCCTTGACAGAAACCAAGGAAGCTGGTAGTCAGGAGATAATGAAGGAGAACATTCCAGCATATATTTTGCATGATTTCACTCCCTTCCATATGCTCTATGGTCCAGTCTCAATGGCCTCTTTGCAGTCTCTTAAGTACTACCCCCCACCCCCTGATTCTGGCCCTCCCACTGGCTACCCTGAGTCTGGAATGCTCTCCCTCTTCACCCGCTGCTTTTTGGTTTTGCTGAGGTTCTTCAGTGAGCTTAAATCTCACTTTCTGCAGACCTAAAGCAACCTCCTCCACCCTCCCCTGCAATTACTAGTTTCTTCCCCTCTGATATGGCCTTCCATCAACTCTGTAACTAATTTGTATGTATGTAGTCCTGGACGAGCTGTCTCCCTCACTAGAAGGTTTGCTTCTTGTGTCTTTGCCTTTCTTTTTATCCCTGGTGCTTAGCAGAGTGCCTGACATACAAGAAGCACTTACTTGGCTGAAGTCAGACCTGTAGGCTCACATCTTGGCTCTGCTGCTAGCTACTTGGGTTACCTTGAGCAAGGCACTGACCTCTGTTTTGTCATCTGAAAAATGGAAGTATTAGATTAGATGGTTTGTAGGGCACCTTGTAACTCGAAATCTTTGATATGATATGACATGATGTGATAATATATGAAATCACATACCAAACTCAGCTTTTCCTTGAAGACCTCCAGTGAACAGGAATCCCCAACCCCTGCAGGCAGACCATTTCATTTTGGAAAGGGAGAATCACAAAGTACCTTCTATGTACTCTGCCTGGTATCATGCACATCACTTTGCAAATATTATCTTATTTGATTCTCCCAAATAGGAGGTAGGTCTTATTACTGCCCCCATTTTACAGCTGAGAAAACTGAGGCAAACAGAGTTCAGGTGACTTTTCCAGAGTTGCAAAACTAGTAAAGTTTCTGAGTTTGGATTTGACACAGAATCCAGATCCAGCTCTCTATCCACTATGCCATCTAGCTACCCCTAACATTTGGGGCCCCTCTTGTCATTAGGAAGTTTTTCCTTTATTAAACAAGAAGGCCCTCCAAGATGTTCCAGTGTGTAGACCATATCTTGCTAGTCAAGTCTGAGACTCATGAGTGAGCCTCAAGGTCGCTCAAAAAAGTGTAGGCTAATAACTCATCTGAGAATGTGACAGTGACTACTGGGTCCTTTTGCTGAAGTCCAAGTCTAGTACATTTTATCCCAGGATTCTCTGGGACCTTTGTGGGAATTCAGGAGTGTCCAATGTTTATCATTGTTTTAAGCCCCATCTGATAGTATGTCTGTCTCCCAATTTGAGGAATCTCTTGTACCCTAACTTCTTTTATCTACTTAATAATTAGATTTACTTCAACACACATATAAACATTCTTCCTTCTGTCACCTGGAAAGCTAAATCCATCCTTCCAACCTCCACCATCTCTGGGGAAGGGAGGGGAATTAGGGTTACTTACACTTTAACTCAGTTACACCAAGTTCCAAGTCTAAAGCTTTCTTGTGCTTGAATCCAGGTACTCTGGCTTCTTAGGACTTCCCTGGTATACTAGCAGCAACATCTGACTTGGAAATCTGACCCTAGCATAATCAGGTCTGGAGCTCCCAGGTTTAGGAAGAAAAGAAGGAAGGAAATAAACATTTATTTACTTCCTACTGTGTTCTAGGCTCTGTGCTAAGCACTTTACAAATATCTCATTCAATACTTA
Source organism: Bettongia penicillata ogilbyi (assembly GCA_023548195.1). Classification (NCBI taxonomy): domain Eukaryota; kingdom Metazoa; phylum Chordata; class Mammalia; order Diprotodontia; family Potoroidae; genus Bettongia; species Bettongia penicillata. The sequence goes on from JAJHZJ010000029.1 coordinate 433,926, forward strand.
GCACAACTCTGTTATTACTATACACCCCCTCCCACATTTTGTTTTGAAGTTGAGAAAACTGAGGCAGACAGACATTAAGTGATTTGCCTTGCATTATATACTACTATCTGAGTCTGGATTTGAACTCAGGTCTTTCTGATTCTCTCTATCCACTGTACCACTTAGCTTTTTCTATCATCTATACTTAGAACTAAAACAAGATCAAAATCCTAAGCCTATTCCTCTGCGCCACAAGTCCTAAAGGGAGGGAGAGGAAAGGTAGTTCTTCCTCCATATTCAGCTGGGTTCATTGTCCTCAGACTCTGGGTGAGCAAGACCCTCACCCTTGGAGGCAGCTAGAAGGACAATGTTCCAGCCCATGGAAATAGGCTGCTTCCATCCACCTGAGGAAAAGAAGAATATGTTCTCCCAGAAGCAGGTCCTTGCTTTCTCCCACATGGATGCCTCCATCTCAGGTGATCTGAGTAGGCATAAGCATAAAAACCCCACTGCAGGAAAACACAAAGGGATGAGGAATGTCCTCATTGGAGGAGTACACTTCATTTCTTTGTATTTGTACCCTCATCACCTAAAACAGTGTGTGGCTCAGTGTGGGAATATAAGGCTTGTTGAGATTATCCCAACAGAATCAATCTACACCCATGCCCTCTGTTTATGTATACTCCTTCTAATTGCCCTAATGATGATGAAGTTCTTAGGAATTACATGTATCATCTTACCCTATAGGAATGTAAACAGTTTAACCTTATGAAGTCTTATGATTTCTCTTTTATGTGCAGCTTTTTAACTTCTCTTCAGTCTTGTGTCTGAATATCAAATTTTCTTTTCAGTTCTGGTCTTTTCATCAGAAATGCTTGAAAGTCCTCTATTTCATCAAATATCTATTTTTTCTCCTGAAGGATTATACTCAATTTTGCTGGGTAGGTAGTTCTTGATTATAATCCTAGATCTTTTGCCTTCTGGAATATTGTTCCAAGCCCTTTAACATAGTAGCTGCTAAATCTTGTGTGATGCTGACTATGGCTCTATGGTATTTGAATGATTTCATTCTGATTGCTTTCAGCATTTTCTCCTTACCTGAGAGCTCTGGAATTTGGTTATAATATTCCTGGCAGTTTCCATTCGGGAATCACTTTGGGGAGTGATTTGGGAGAAGATTGACTCTTTCAATTTCTATTTTACCTTCTAGTTATAAGATATTAGGGCAGCTTTCCCTCTTAAGTTCTTGGAATATAATGTCTAGACTTTTTCTTTGATCATGGCATTTGGGCAGTCCAATAATTCTTAAATTATCTTTCCTGGATCCATTTTCCAGGTCAGTTGATTTTCTAGTGAGGTATTTCATATCTTCTCCTACTTTTCATTCTTTTGGCTTTGTTTTATGGTTTTGTTTTTTTTTTTATATCATGGAGTAATTAGTTTTCACTTGTCCTATTTTAATTTCCATTTGGGCAGTTCTGGTTTATAAGATTTTATTTTCTCCAGCATTTTTTTGGCCTCTTTTTCCATTTAGCCAGTTCTGATTTTTAAAAGTGTTATTTTCTTCAGTACTTTTTTGTGCCTCTTTTTACCAAGCTTTTAATTCTCTTTTCACAATTTTCTAGCATTGCCCTCATTTCTTTTCCAATTTTTCCTCTACCATTCTTATTTGATTTACAAATCCCCCCTTTCCGTCTTTATCTTGTTCAGAAATTCTTGATAGGCTTGTGTCTAATTTACATTTTTCTTTCAGCCTTTGCTTGTAGTTGTTTTCTTGTAATTGTCCTGTTCTGAGTTTTTGTCTTGGTCTTCCCTGTTATCATAGTAACTTTTCACGGTCAGCTTCTCTTTTTTGTTGTTTGCTCATTTTTCCAGTCTATATCTTGACTTTGTTATGTTAAAGTTGTTTTCTGCTTACTTTTTTTTTGGGAGGGGGAAGAAGGAGTAGTGACACTATCCTAAGCTTAAGGTTTTCAGAGTTAGTTCTGGGGATTTGTATGTTTTCAGTGCTTCCAAGGTGATGTGATCTGACAAGAGGCATGGTCACCACTCTCCTGATCTGTGCTTTGGTCTTTACCCAGGAAGGGACCCTGCTCTCCTGCAGATGCACACTTTAGCATTTCCATCCACCTTGGAGGTGCCAGACAGCATCCCATCCTGCACCCAGTGTCAGTCTTTCCAACCAGTTTTCTAATCCCCTTATAGTCTCTGGGCTTAGAACTTCTGACACTGCTGCTGCTGTTGTCACAACTGTCTCTGAGGCCCAGTGTTAGTGTGGCTGGGTGTGGGACAGCCCCTGCCCCATTGTCACAGACCTGTCCTTCTGACATCCAAAGTTGTCTTGGGCTGGAAAAATGTCTCACCCCAACCTTTTTATGGCTATGCTGTTTTGGTTAATGCATTATTTTAAAGTTGTTTGTTGTGAGAGGTTGGCCAAATTGCTGCCTCTTCCCTACCATCTTGACCCTGCCCTAATCAATGTTAATTGATGAATTGATAGCCTTCTCTAAACCCACCTCTTCTCCTACAGAGAATACTATTATCTTCCCCATCACCAAGGTCTGAAACCCAATAACCCATCCTTGACTCTTCCCTCCACCTTGGCAACATCTCTCACCTCTGTCTTTTCCTTTCTACCCAGATGACTGCTACCTAAGTTTATATTCTTATTACCCCTTACCTGCACTATTGTAATAATCTTTTAATTGGCATCTCTGATTCCAGCATCCCCCCTCTCCAGTCCATTCTCCACATAGCTGCCAAAAGCATCTTCCTGAAGCACAGACCTGGCCATGTCATCCCTCTATTTAAAAACTTGAATTGGCTTCCTAATGCTTCTAGAACAGGGATTCTTAACAGGGTTCCTCAGACCCTCAAGAAACTTGGACAGGGGAAAAATCACATGTCTAGTTCAGTATAATTGGTTTTCCTTATAATCCTCTGTATTTTATTTTTTGCATCTAAAAACATTATTCTGAGATGGGAGTCATAGGCTTTACCAGATTGCTGATGGGATCCATGGCACAATAATAAATAAGTAAAAAAAACCAAACCAAACAAGAGAAATTTAAGAACTCATGATCTAAGGTAAAATATAGACTCTCTAGCTTAGCATATGGTACTCTCCATAATCTGGCTGTGACCTACCTTTCCAGTCTTGGTCCACAATTCTATGCTTTTATTCCCTCTCCATGTTTCAGCCAAACTAGATTACTAGCTGTGTGATCCCAGGCAAATTACTGTAAAATGGGGGTAAAAATAGCATCTTCCAGGGTTGTTGTGAGGCTGAGACATCCCCCATACCTGAGAAGCCTTCCCACCTTACTATTGTATGTCAAAATGCTTATTTTTCTCCACACCTCTGCTCAAGGGTCACCTTCAGTAAACCCTTTTCAAAATACTATGTATTTCCTTATCTATGTGGCATTTTCTGTCCTCACCTTATCTCCTCCCTACTGCCAAGTAGAATGTAATCTTGTTGAGGGCAGGAATAGTTTGTGCTTTAATGGCTAGCTCAGTGCCTTGAACACAGTGAATACTTCATAAATGCTTGTTGAATTTTATTGAAAAAGTGCTTCTTTTTCAGAGATGCCCAAACTTTCTCAGTAATTTTTTCATGCTGCCCCATAGCCCAAAAGAAATACGTACCAGTTATATTTATTAAGTAATTAGGTCAAAAATTTAAAATATCCCACTGGGTCCCTGTGAGTTCCTTTCTATGGCTGAGCATTGTGGCCAGTGTGGCATAGGTCTACATTATACCTTGCAGTAAGATGGGCAGCCCACAGAGTCAGTCCATCAGTTCATCTAAGACAGACACTGCAGAGAGAGTCACTGGGGCTGAAAACTGAATAGGAAGCAAGAAGCCTGGATGATTCTTGGGAAACTGGCCTAAGTTACTCCTTGATGCAAAAACCCATTTCTTTAATCAGTCAGTTAACAAATGCTTATTAAGCACCTACTATGTTCCAGGCAGCGCCCACTATGTATAAGGCACGGTGCTAAGTTCTGGGAATACGAAGAAAGGTAACAAACTGTAAACCTGTATTTTCCTGATGATGTTCCAAGGCTGCAAACCATAATTTTGAGAAGGCTGTGCACACACACACAGACACACACACACACATTTACACACACACATATACACACACACATATACACACACATATATATGCATATACATACATACACATTTACACACATACATACATACATATATATTTATTTATTGGGGTTTTGGAGAGCACAAATATAAGTTTTAATTGTACTGTAAATGATATTTTTATTATAGGATTTTGAGACTACATTCTAAAATAATGCATTATGCCATCTAAAGCCTGTTAATGAGAGGTGTCAAATCCTTTGCAGACAACCTACTACAGTTTAAGCATCCCTGACAGGCAGGGAGGAAGAAAGAATTATTTTTCCATTTCACAGACAAGAAAACCAAGGTCTGAGTCAAGAAAGGTCCCAAAGGGTGAAGTGACTTGCTGAATTCATGGGCATCCTCTCCTGCCCCAAGTTATCATGCATTTATTTTGCATCTACATTATATCTATGGCTTCATATATTGCAGGAAGATCTGAGTGCAACTCCTTCCTTTAACACAAAGGCAAAGGTAAAACAATAATTTTATTGTTGAACCATGTCCCCAACTGGGGTTTTCTTAGCAAAAATACTGGAGTGATTTGCCATTTCCTTCTCTAGTTCATTTTACAGGCAACTGAGGCAGATAGGGGTTATGTGGCTTGCCCAGGGTCACACAGCTAGTAAGTGTCTGAAGCTGGATTTGAATTCAGGGAGATGAATCTCCGTGAGTCCAGGCCTGCCACTCTATCCCCTGTGCCACTTCATTACCACTTAGATACAAGCATATGCTATAGCTTCATTTATTAGTCAGGGCATGATCTTGCAAAGGAGAGAGAGATAGTGCATGTCCCAGCTCAACTCTGTTTATCCTTACTGGGAGCATATTGCATGTAAGCTTTAAGCACATGTAGGTGCTCCCACATCCTTTCTAGCTCTGCCTTAAAAAATAGTTTTACCAAAAAACAATTGTTTTACAAAGCACTGTGATGTCGATGTTGGAGGTACAAGGATCAGAATTCCCATTTTGCAGATGAGGATACAGAGACTGCCAGTGAGGAAGTGACTTGAAAGATATTACTATTATCATTACATCAATGAAGGAGGAATTGTTGATAAGAATGAACCCTTTTGTTGAGTGATAATGATCACCCTAATGGGTGACATAATAGTTGCCCAGAGGCAAAGACATTTCTCTTTCTAGAACAGAGAAGAGGGAGGCTGGAAGCTTCTCCCCTTGGGATTGAAAGCTGGGATGTTAACAGGAAAAAATCAGACTGTTGGAAAGCCAAGTCTCCCAAACTGGCTCATCTTCTGAGCTTCTCTATTGCTGTCCAGAGTGCTACCTAAGGTTTAGCCACCTAAGGTTTAAACATCAGTGTCCCTTACTCTTCTCACTCACCCTGTATACTGAATTAATTCCCAAACCTTGAATTTTCTTTCGCTATAACATTTCTCCCATACTTCCTTCCATTCTCTCCACTCACAATAGCCACCCTCCTCAAGGCCGGACAGATTGGTGCTATAGTGGATGGAGCACTGGCCCTAGAGTCAGGAAGGCCTGAGTTCAAATCCACTTTGGACATTTACTAACTATGTGGCCTCCAAAAAAACCCAACAAAATTAAAGAAAAAACTCTTATCACCCCTATCCTGGACTACTGAGGTTGTCTTCTAATTGGTCTCCCTATTTCAAGACTTTCTCCAATCCATCCTCCACAGCAGCCAAAGTGATTTTTCTAAAGAGTCGATCCATGTCACCCCACTATTCAATAAATTCCAATGGCTCCTTATTATCTCTAGGATCAACTCCTCTGTTTGTAATTAAAATCTCTTTGCCACCTGCCCCCTTCTTCCCTTTATGGTGCCTGAATATACATTATTTCCCTCAACACACTCTACATTACAATCCTACTGGCCCACTTTTCCTTACCTCCTATGGTTCATCTTACATGTCCATGATTTTGTAGTTGCTCTCCCCTGCACCTACGGCATCCTCTTCTCTACCCTCCAGATGTTAATATTTTTGCTTTCCTTTAAGAATTCATCTAAGTGTCATCTCCTCCAGTAGGCCTTTCCTTTCCTTTCCTTATTAGGCTACCTCCAATTTATTCTGTAATTTTCTTTTATGTTCTGATTTTTGCAATGTGTGGTCTCCCCCAAGCTCTTTGAGGATAGGTCTGGTTCCTGCCATTTACCACCTAATGCCTGGTACATAGGAAACATTCCACAAATACTATTAATTGAGTGATTGGTAAGTGAATTAAAACCCTCTTAACCATAAGGATTTAATTCAGTCCAAGCTGGATTCATTAAACATTTACCATGCCTAAGGTGCATAGAAGAATTATGGGTGAGTTGCCCACAGAGAGAGAAAGTCTTTGATTAAATCCTGCCTGTAACATATACTAAGTGTGTAACCAAAGACAAGTCAGTGAACCTCTCAGAGCTCCCCTCCCCCCACACAATAAGCATTTCTTAAACATTTACCATATACCAGTTACTGTGCTAACCTGAAAATACAAAGACAAAGTGGAAAGAATTCTTGCTCTTACTCACCTCACCTAATACTAACCAGTCAAGAAGATTAAATACTTATACTCAGGTCTCTCAAGAACTTTGGAATTGATTGTGTGATGTGGTAGACGCTGGCCAAGGATGGCTCAGCCTGGCATGCCCACAATCAGAGATAGTGTTGTGCTCTATGAGCAAAGCAGAACTGAAGCATCTCAAAGGAAACGAGAAGGATGAACAAATTTGGAGAATCCACTCCAAATGTTCTATTTGTGCCTGACCTGTGGCAAAGCATTCTGAGCTCATATTAGTCTAATTGGCCATAGTCGGAGACATTGAAACTTGTCTCTAACAGAGGGATGTCATTTTGGTCCTCTTCGAGAATGGAGGACAACAACCAACCAACCATGTACCAGTTACTGTGCCAACCTGGTAATACAAAGACACAAAGGAAATGGTCCCTGCCCTCAAGGAGATAACACTCTAACAGAGGAGATATATGTATCCACATGAGTATGTAGAGTATATCTATGAAATGAAAACAAAGTTGTCTCTGGAGGATGTTCACTAGCAGCTGAGGTACCCATCTGGATTATGTGAATTATTTCCAATCTGGGAATTCCCTTCTCTAGCAAAATCACAGGTGCCACCAAGAACAGCAGTAATAACAAAACAAGCAAATCATTCAAAGTGCCTGGATACAGTTGGTCCTGGTGTTCTATGGAGAGTGTTGGTGGTGTGTGTGGAAAGAATACAGTGTGGAAACAGAAAATCTGTACATGGTATTTTGAGAAGGGAATGAGTTAAAATGTAAATTAAGGGACTCAGGAAAGGCTTCCCATAGAAGAGGGGCATACTGATGTCTGAGAGAGATGAGGAGGGAACACTGTCTGGACAGGGGGATAGAAAACCTGTGCAGGGATGGAGGTTGGAGATGGAGTGAGCTTATATAGTTGGTAAGTTTCATCTTTTTAAAGTAGTCACTCTCTTTGTTTGCAAGAATTGCTCAGAGTAAAAGAAAACAGGGAAGTGATGTGGTTCCATCTTTGCAATTGGGGGAAAAAATATAAGATGGTTTATACTGAAGAGACAGATCTAATAACTTGGACAGAAGTGTGACTCGGCAGAAAGAGAGATGAATTGAGAATCAAAAGACAGGCTGGAGTCCTAGTCTGCTACTTAACTAGGAGATCTCGGTCAATTAATTTGCCACTCTGGGCTTCACTTTGTGAAGAATCCTGGGAGTCTCAAGTGGAAATTGCTGTTGGAGATACTATGATCATAGATCTGGAGGTGGCAGGAGTCTTAGAGGTCATCTCCTCCAAACTTCTCATTTTTTAGATGAGGCAACTGAGGCCTAAAGAGACTAGGTGACCTGTCCAAGATGAAGTGAATAAAAGGGTTTATGAAGTACCAGAGGTGACAGGCATTGATGGTGCTAAGTGGGAAGTAAATGGCAGATTCAGAATTCAAACCAAGGTCCCTGGAATCTATTTTTTACAGTTTCATGCCATCATATTAAGGATGAGAAGTCATTAATATAGCAGAGTATAAGCTCCTTGAGAGCAGAAACAGTTTTGTCTTTGTATTTTTATTGTCAGCATCCAATGGCGTCTGGCACATAGTTGGCATTTGGTAAATGCTTGTCCATCAATTGATTAGAAAAAGTAGCTGTCCTGGAACTCAAGAGCTCTAAGAGGTTCTAGTCTTGGCTTAGGCACTGATTAAATTCCAGTCAAATCACTTCTCTGGTCTAAGTTTCTTCCTCTGTAAAATAGGGATAATCCCTGTATTTTTTTCTTCCCAGAATCCCATTGGATTTAAAACTGGAACAGACCTCAAACTCCATTAAAGGTAGCATTGTGCAGAAGAAATAGGACTGCATTTGGGTTCAGAGGACCTGGATTCAAATTCTAGCCTTGCTTCTTGCTTCCTGAGTGACCTTGGACAATCTACTTAAATCCTCTGATCCAAAGTTTCTTCCCCTGTAAAAGAAGAGGCTGGGACTGGTTGGCTTCGAAGGTCTCTTTCAGTCTTAAATCTTTGATCCTATCTTTTATCTCAATTCCACTCCCCTATCCCCATTTCACGGAGCAAGAAACTGAGACCCATGGAGGAAAAGTGACCTCAGAGATAATAAGTAGCAGAAGTGGAATTTTAACTCTGGTCTTCTGAAACCACATCAGAGTTCTTTCCACCCAACAACAGAGCAGAGAGTCACAGGGTCTTAGATTTAGAGCTGAAAGGGAGATATGGATGTCAATGAAGTTCAGACACTCCCAAATCCTCCCCTTCTCTGAGCTCTTCTCAGTATCTCCGAACAGGGGGGCTTAGGGAGAGCATCTAATCTTTTGTCCCAGATTTGGCTACAAGGGGTTAAAGGATGGAGCACAGGGTGATGAGAAAGGCCCTGGAAGGAATCTAATTTGCCCAGTACTTTTTGGGTGACCTTGGGGAGACACTTCAGCTGGACGGGGGCTCGGAGAGTGGGGTTTTGGACTAAGTCATTTCTAAGGTCTGAGGCCTTCCATTTGGAAAGAGCTGGGCTCAGCCCTGGCCTCGGTGGCCCTGGCCTCGGTAGCCCTGGCCTCGGTGGCTCTGGCTGGGCCTGGGGCAGAGCCCGGTACATCAGGCGGGCTTCACTAGGCTCTCCCGGCATCCTGGCATCCCTCCCCGGGCATCTCCCAACTGGACGCCCAGTTTGGGAGCTGCTCAGGGGCCGAATCCCGGGGCTGGGATCTGCGAGGGCCGGCGAGGGGCCCAAGAGGGTTCCGATCCGGGGCCTTGGACAGCGCGGCCGCTCAGCACTCTGTCCGCGACCTACAGCGCCCGGCAGCCCTCTGGCCCCGCGCAGGGAGTGAATGCGGGGGGCGGGGAGAGCCGGGGGCTCTCCCATTGGCTGTGGGGTGGGGCGGGGCGGGGCGGGGAGCCTGGGAGGGCGGGAGGGCTGTGCGTCCAGCCGGCCCGGAGCAGGGCCGGGCTGCCCCCGATCATTTAGTGGAAGGGGCGGGAGAGCGGAGCGGCGGCAGAGCCGGGGCCGGTACTGGAACGGGGGAAAGCAGAGCGGGGCCGATCCCAGCCGGCAGGGACAGCGCACAGCAGGGCGGGGCTGGTCAGGGCTGGTCAAGGCTGACCCAGGGCTGGGGGAGGCTCTGGTGCCATGGGCGCAGGAGAGGAGACCTAGAGCCGGAGACCCCGCGCACGGCCCGGGCCGGCCGGGTATGGGCACCGAGCGCTGCCCTTGGCCTGGCCCTAGCCTCAGCCCCAGCCCCAGCCCCGGCCCTGGCCCCGGCCCCGGCTCGGCTCCTGCTCCGGCCCTAGCCCCAGCCCCGGCCCCAGCCCAGCCCCGGCCCCAGCCCCAGCCCCGGCTCGGCTCCTGCCCCTGGCGCCTTTGTAACTCCTCTGCCGCCGCACCACAAAGAGCCCGCCAACCTGACTGCTGGGACCTACACCCGAGACCCGGGTAAGTGAGTGGGGCCCGTCTCTTCTCTCCGCGCCCCCTCCCCGCTCCCCGCCACTGCCTGTACTGATAGGGCTCTGCCCGGGCGTGGGTGAGTGACCATTTCTGAGAGTGTGTCTGTGTGTGCGTGGATAGTGTGTGTATTGTGTATACCTGGGAGCACGGAGTTTGGGAGCCCCTGGGGGTGGGGATGTGTAGATAGTGCTTATGTGACCCTGGGCGTGTATTTAATGTTTGTGTGTGTGTCTGCGTGTCAGCATGTAGCTGTGTATTTATGTCAGCGTCTGAGTAGTAGGTGTCTGTGCATGTCCCAGGGTGACCTGTCAGGATGCGTGTTGTGTGTATTTGTGTTTGTGTATATCCCCGTGTTTATGTGCTTCTGTGTGCAGTGTGTGTGTGTGTATGATGGGTGACTAGTCTAGGAAACAAACAGATCAGGAGCAAAGCCTTTCCCTTCCCCTTCAGTCTGTCGGGGGCAGACAGACCCTCCCCATCCCTATCCATTCTCCTGCATTCAGGGAACCATCTTCTCCTATTGTCCTTCTTGGCTATTCTCACAGCCCTAGCCCCTTCACATCTGAGGCAGAGAAGGAGGGTCTCTGGTCTCCAATCTGAACCTCTCCAACTCGGGAACGAGAAAAAGGAAGGGTGACTCTGGGGGGACCTGGGGGAGTATTTTCTGTTTTCAGGGGCAGGATCCGGGGTACTAGCTTTTACTGTGCTAATGCCAGACTGAGGGGTTGGAACCATGAGGTTGACAACCTGCCTCTTGTTCTCTCCTCCCAGGCACAAAAGTCTGTAACCATGGGAGACCTCTGACGTTTTCTCATGGGGGGAGGGGGAACAGGGACAAACCAAGACCTACCTTCAGCCTTAGTGTTCTGTGATACTTCTTTCTGATCTTTTGTGGGCGACTGAGGAAATAGGACATTACCGGTCCCTGGGAGAGGAGACAAGTACTATGGATTTTTTTTTTTTTTTGCTTTGGGTCTGTACTTGAAGGAAAAGAAAAAAGAAACTTAGAGTGGGTTGTCGAAGAACCCTTTCACTTGTGGAAATAGGGGCTCAAAATACGTACCAGGTGCCACCTCATGGACCTTCAGAACCTTTGCTTGGGGGAGCGGGAGCTGCTGTTGCTCTTATTTTAGAGGGGGGCGCAAACAGGCTGAATGACTTCTCCAAGGTCACCTAGCTGGCACTAGACAGACATCACCTTAGAGGTTTCCCCAGGAGGGGAAGAGGGGAGAGGAACAGGGATAAACTGAGACTTGATGAAGCTGGGATTTATATAGTAGCAAGAACCCTGGATGTGGAGTTAGAGGACCTGGATTTTACTTGAGTGACCTTGGGGAAAAATCATTTCATTTCTTTGGACTTCCATTTCCTTCCTAGTAAAATCAGGAGGTTGGCTTAGAACAGGGTGTCTCAACTTAGTTTGTGTCCTGGACCTGTTGGGCAGTCTGGTGAAGCCTATGGATCTCTTCTCAAGATCGTTAAAAAAATGCATAACATAAATCACATAGGATTACAATGGAAATGAATTATATGGAAATAAAATGTAAATTTTCCCACTTGAATTAATGGATGCCAGATTAAGAACTCTTGTCCTAAGAACATCTTTCACCTTTAGCTCCAAGACCCTGTATTCCTCCTGACTCTTATTTGATAGGAATATTGACAAATAAAGTTGTAGTTTCCATGTGGTTTCCTTTACTCATGTCTGTGAGAGATGGGGGTGTTTGGGCTAGGATGTGGGAGCTCAGCTTTTGTGGTAGAGTGGAAAGGGCTCTGCATCTATAGGCAGAAGCCCAGGGTGCAAATTCTGGCTCTGCTGAGGCTGGCTTTCTCTGGGACCTCAGTTTCCTTTCTTGTAAAATGATATGATTTCCACCACCCCTTAAAGCTTTAAATCCTATGATTGTAGGTCTTTATGTAACTTTGGAGAGTTGAAGTGTGTTGAGGGGCACGGGGGAGGGGTGGGGGGTTGCGGGGGCGGGGGATGAGGGGGAAGTTCTGAAGGCTGATGACCCCTCTCCAGAGGTACAGCTCAACTAACATAGCTCAGGTGAAGGTGCCCCTATCCTGGGACCTCACCTACATCTGGAATGAGTAAACCCAAGCTGTTGGTGGAAACACAGGAATTCTTCATACTCCTGGGAAACATCCTGAGGGAAGGGGGAAGAAGTTTAGTCATAGCATTTAGGGCTGACTGGGACCTCTTCATTTTATAAATAGGGAAACTGAAGGGAGTTGTGACTGGTCTAGAGTCTCACAGCTGGCAAGTGGGCTTGGTAAGAGGCAGGGCTTGTCTTCGGGCTTTGGTGACTCCAAGTCTTGAACTCTCTCCACTGTCCCATGGTGACTGTTCACAGTTGGCTAAAAAGTTCTTGCAGCTTTGGGATCCATGGTTATTATCATGATACTTGAAATTTGTAGAGCACTTCATATGTCTTGTTCAGCAAACAATTCAGCAGAATAAACATTTATCAAGTACTTGTTTTTTCTCATGGACAGCATGTTATAGCTTAAAGAGTCAGGAAGACCATGCCTTTGATACTTTTAACTGTGTGATCGTGGACAGATTCCTTACCCTCTCTGTTCCTAACTCCTAGGGCTCAGGACTTTACTGGCAAGTCATAGATTGCAGTGTGCATTGGTGGTTCCCAGATGTGGCCCTAGAGGGGTCCTTGGAGGCCATTAACTTAACCTCCTCATTTGAGAATGGAAGAGGACCCTGTACCCAGGGAGATTATATAACTTGCCTAAGATCACACACAGGCAGTAAGTCTTTTAGGTGAGATTGAACCCAGGTCCTTTCCATTCCAGAGCTCCTGCTTTTTTTTTTCCAGTGTACCACACCAAGGTCGTGGAGACTTTGACTATTTTTCTTTTTAGACAATTGAGTTTAAGAGACTTGCCTGGGGTCGCACAACTAGTAGGCATCTGAGGCTCCATTCGAACTCAGGTCCCTCTGACTCTAGGGCTGGTGCTCTATCCACTGAGCCACCTAGCTGTCCTTCCTTTGCCTAGTTTTGTTTGTATCCTGTACTGTGCTAGTGCCAGGAATATAGAGACAGAGACAACCTAAATCCTACCCTCATGGAACTTACTGTCTAGAGATACCAGAAAGAGTATTGAACTTGGACTCATAGGATCTGAGTTCAGATCCTGATTCTCTACCTCTTAATGTCCCTGAGCCTCGGTTTCCTGTCTGCAAAATTGTGGGGTGAGATCTCTAGACTCATGGATCATATAATGGGAAAGTAGGAGCGGGGAGAACAAATATACAGATATAAAAGAGTGATATAAGTGAAAAGGGGGAGGAATGATTTGCTAGCAGCTTGTAGTCCTCCTATGTACCTTGGCAGCAATATGAGAAAAGAAACAATGACCATTATTATTAGGGGGAGGGAAGGGGACTGCCAGGGAAGCCTTCCTGGAAGAAGGGACATATGCGTTGGCCCTGGAAGAAATGAAAGGACCTGGCTAGAGGGCTGGCCTTAGATTCTAGAATATCTGGGGTCAAGTCCCATTCCTGACAGGAAGTCCCATTTTCTTTGTATCCCCAGTAGCCTCAGGCATACAGTAAGTACTTAATAAATATCTATTGATTGAGTTGTTTCGGTTCTCTTGGGTAATGCTCTAGGTCAGAGAATAGTTATTGGTCTGTTGGGGCAGAGATAGTTTCCACATTAGAGGTTTTCTAAATCAAAGAAAAAAAAAATAAATGAAAGAAAAGGAAAGGATTTCAACAGATGGGGGGAGTGGAGGAGGGAGGGGATTTCCAGGCATAGGGGATGTGTGGCTCTGAGCAGAGATGAAAGGGGAGATGACAGGGTGAGACTGGAAGATGAAGAATTGCCAGGGTTATTTTTTATTTTGTTTTTGATCATGGAGGATAGGTAAGGAGTAAGCAGATGAAGCTGGAGATGAATTGACGTTGTATTGTGAAGGACCTCGAATGCCACGGTTAGGAGTAGATACTTTTATTCAGTAAAAAGTGGGGATCCATAAGAGATTTTTGAGTTGAAGTAGCACATAATCACAGCAGCAGTTTAGGGACTTTACTTAGGCAGAACATAGAGGAGGATGGATGGAGAAGAGTTAGGTGAGGCTGGAAGACCAGTTAGGAGGCTATAGTCATAGTCTAGACCAATGATCTTCAAAATGGGTGCTGTTATGACCCTAAGAAGGCTGGGATTTGATCCCTCCCACCCTAAGGGATATGGGATTAACCACTCTCAAGGTGTGAAGATGGGCCATGTCTCATCCTCCTCACCACACCCAATGGGGGGACTTGTCTCCATCACACCCATGGCTACCTTTATCTGTTAGAGCCCAGCACTCCTCCATTCACCTTCTCCCATAGCTATGCAAGCTTCCAAACTCCTCACATGTGAACCTGGGCATCAGTCCCCCAGGACAGTTATAACCTAATCCCAGTCCAGGCACTCATAGTGGCAGCTGGGCAGGAACTATTGGGAAAAGCTCTCCTCTCCCTACTCATACAAACCAAGAAAAAAATTATTGGTAGTGGCGTTTGATTAAAACGTTTGGAGATCAAAGTGGCAAGAAATAAATATTGAAACACACTCACTTGTGACTTCTGACTACCTTTATGGCAGGCAGGCAAAGTTAGTGGTATTATACTCATTTTACAAATGGGGAAACAGGGTCAGAGAAATGGAAATGACATGCCCTAGGTCACACAGTACAGCCATTGTAGAACAGAAATTAGAATTTGGGTCTTCGGTCTCCTAGAAATGGCTTTGTCTCCCACAGGTGGTTGATGTGGTGCCCAAGTACAAAATGATCCAGTTTCCAAACTTTTCTATTTAGATCTAATTTTTTTTTTACTTTAAATGACTATTTATTGTGCATAGAAGGCTGCTCGAGGGACAGAAAGGTTTGTCATAACTCAACCTCAGGGAACTTACTGGAAGGTGGGAGAGAAGATGGGTACCCGCTCAGATCGACCTTTTAAGCTGTGTCTCAGACTCGCCACTCTATCTCCTGCCTGTCCCTATTTCCTTCTTCTTACTGACTCCTAGAATCTTGTCTTAAGGTTCAGGTTTGGGGTCTCTGGTCCTTCCCTCTTTCTTAGCTCTAATATTGTATGTTTGAAACTTCCTTCCCAGCTCTGACATTTTGTTATTCTCAGGTGTCTTCTATCTCTGGCATTCTATGTTCTAAGGTCTCTCCCATCTTTGATATTCCATGTTCTAGGCTTTCTTCATAGCTTTGACATGTTCTAAATTCTCTTCCTTTGCCGACATGTTCTTCCAGCTTATGTACTCTGTATTTTAAGGGAGGTAGGAGAGACTTAGCCCCCTAAGACAATCTCCCTATATTTTCAGTTACTCGTCTGATTGGGTGTGATTTGTACGTTATACATTTTTGAATGTCCTGATTTGGGGGGAGGTGGGAGGCCCCGGGGCTTGGGAAGAAGCCAACTTTTCCCCTCAATTTGTCTCATCAAGGTGGACTTCTAAGGGGAGGTGAGATTTGAGGAAAGTCTGGGGTGAATGAACATGGGTGGGTGGAGAGTGGATGTTAGATGTGCAGAGAGCTTTTTTTTGCACCTCTGTACATGTTCAGAAGACTTCTATATACCCTTCCACCTAGCCCCAACCTTTCTTCCAAACTGCCTCAGTAATGATGATAGTTTTAAGAATAGTGATGACATTTTCAGAACTATAGTAAAAATAGTTTGACCTTACAATTAGTCTTTAACGTTTTCCTTATATTTCTTCTGGATCTTTTATATCATATTTTCCATTGAGTTTTGGTCTTCTTGTTACAAATACCTGAGTCAGTTTATCAAATGTCCATTTTTTTTTCATTCAGCCTGATTATAATAATAAGCTGCTAAAAATTAAATAAAAGAAAATAAAAATGAGTAAGCAAAGGAAAAAGAACCCAACCATATATAGTTACTTTGGTGTAAAAGAAGATCTGGGTTCCTATTCAGAGGACTATAGTGAGGTAAAAGAAGCCACTCTTCCTGCTAAGAGTAACATCCAATGGTCACAAGCCCAAAAAGAGTTCTTGGAAGAACATAAAAAGGCATTAAAAAATCAAATAAGAGAGATTGAGGAAAAATTAGGGAAAAAATAAAAGCAATCCAAGAAGATTATGAAAAGAAAGTTAACCATTGGAGAAAGACATGCATGGAGTTATGCAGATGATGGTCCAAGCAATTGGATCCAATACTACTGCCAGTGCTAGGAAGAGACATCATGGATGGGGCTTAGAGGGTGGGCTATTAGAGTTGAGTATGGACTTATGTGGGTCTAATCCTTCTACAGAGATTCATTGTTAGAGAAGGGAATTAGATAGATAGGTGACAGAGAGACTGAGAGACTTACTATGTACCATCACCGGTGAAGTGCTGGGAAAACAAACACAAGCCAAGATAAAGACACTGTCTCCTCTCAAGGAGTTTACATTTTGATGGAGGAAGATAACCCTCACCAGAGAGGAGGAGGAAAAAGGCAGAAAGAGGGAGAGGAAGAAGGCACCCTCGGAAAATACGGACATGGTTCCCACCCACTGACAGATGGTCAAGGGCAAGACCTTGTTCATTTGCATAATGGAACTCTTGCTAGTTACTTATTTTATTCAGAAATTGGGACAAAGGTCAGCCTGGCATACAAGAGTCTCCTAACAGTCTGTCTCTGGCCTACTTTTCCAGTCTTACTTCTTATTAATTAATTCAGCTCACTTAAAATCCACAAACCCATATTAAGGACTTGGTATATTTAATGCTATTGAGTGCAAGCGTTATAAAGCTGAAAAGTGAGGTGGTCATGCCTCTAAAGGGAGGCAGAATTTCATACACAGGATCAGCCATGTACAAAATTAACTCAGCCAACTGATCCACAAGCGTTTATTAAGAGCCTACTGTGTGCTGAGCATGGTGTTAAGTGCTGGGAATACAAAGAAAAGGCAAAGCCAGTCCCTTTTGCAAAGGAAGGAGACAACTTACAACCAATTACTTACAAACAAGCTGTACAGAGTGTAAATGCAATGCAATCAGCTGGAGAGGAGGGGAGATTCTGAAGAAATCTGAGGTGGGTGAGCAGCTAGATCACACAGTGGATAGAGCACGGGCCATGGAATCAGGAGGACCTGAGTTCAAATCCAGCTTCAGATACTTACTTGCTGTGTGACCCTGGGCAAGTCACTTAACTCTGATTGCCTCAAAAAAAAAGAAAGAAATCTGTGAAGGGAGAGATGACTTTAGATGGGAGAGGGCATCAGGGAAGACTTCTTGGAGGTGTTATCTGAGCTGGGCTTTGAATGAAAAGAGGATTTGCCTTAGGAAACAATGGGATAAAGCTGAAAAAAATTGCCAGATTTGGAATCAAAGGGACTTGGGTCCAAATTTCATCTCCATTTCTTTTTTTTTTACCTTGAGTGACCATGGGCAAAGTAATTCTCTCATCTCATTCCTCATTGGGGGTGGCACCTGGTGGCCACTGAGGTCCCTTCAGGTCTAAATCTATGATCCTAGGATTCTGTGGTCTCAACATGAGGAGTGTGTGGGTCAGGGCATGAGCGGGGGTTGTGGAAGGAGGGCAGAAGGAGACGGGAACAAGACTGGCAGCTCTGATTGGCTGGAATGTCGGGTACAGGAAGGACGGTAATGTGAGATGAGTCCAGGAAGGACATTTTGAGTCATACCATCCTTGAGTGCCAGACAGAAGTCTGTGTT
Source organism: Bettongia penicillata ogilbyi (assembly GCA_023548195.1). Taxonomy (NCBI): domain Eukaryota; kingdom Metazoa; phylum Chordata; class Mammalia; order Diprotodontia; family Potoroidae; genus Bettongia; species Bettongia penicillata. The sequence continues at coordinate 451,681 of JAJHZJ010000029.1, forward strand.
TTATGCTTGAGAAAATAGGAAGCTGCTGAAGCTTTCCCCCTTGACTTGAGCAGGTTGGATTGAAATGGAGAAACACCAGAGATAGGGACACTAGGTAGCAGGTAATTATTATCAGAGGTTTTCAATAGACAGAGATGGAGTAGATAGAATTCCGGGCATAGGGAATAATGTGAACCATGGTGGGAGGAGAGGGACCTTCCTGTTAGCTTGCTTGGGGCACAGAATACATGTACTGGGGTGGTCTCTGACTCTCCACGCTCCCTCACCCCTGTAGGCATTGAGTAACTAAGTTCTGTCCCTTCCCTGCGGGACACCCCCTCATCTCTCTGACATCTACTTTCCTTTCCCGTGCTGCCTCCCTGAGATAGCCCATCCTCTCCTCTTGCCTGGGTGGCTGGAGTAGCCTCCTACAGGATTCCTCTGGGCTCAGCCTCTTTTCCAGTCTGATCTGCTCACAGGTCATCTTCCTGAGGGGACCATGTCATAATCCTGCTCAGAAACCTTTAATGACTTCCAGGTGTGACCCACCTCAGATGCCACCTACCTTCTCCCTGGTCTCCTTTCTCCCTCACCTCAGCTCCAAATGGCCTCTCCCTTCTCTTGAGAGATCGTGGGGTACAATGGAAGGAGCCCTAACTTTAAGAGCTGGAAGATGAAGGTGAGAGTCCTCTTCCTAGCTCTGGGATTTAGCACCTCGGTGGCTTTCTGAGCTGCATTTTGGGGGGCTACAAAAAGAGGGATCTGAACTGGGGTGTATCAGACACCCCTTCTCTCTGCCTCCTAGGATCTCATTGCACCTCATCTATTTCTTATGCATTAATATAGTCTTAATTTGTGTTACAATGATAAATATTCCTTCTGCTCATTCAAAACAATCCATATTACCAGCCTGTCCCTTGGGAACAACCCTACAGTAACACCCCAGGCTCTGATATTGAGGAAGAGGAAAAAACCCTCCAAACATTCTGGAAGTTCCAAATTCCCTCCATCCCTTTAGCCTCTCCCAAACACTTATATTTTCATGAATGAAAAAAGATGTTGAATTCACTTCCAAAGATCATCAGAGAAAGGTCTAGTAGTAAGCATGCGGTAGGTATGTATTCCCATTTCCCTTTTACTGGTGAGGAAACTGAAACTCGAATAGGTGAAGTGATTTCAGTCAACTAGCATTTATAAAGCTTGTCCTGAGGTGCAGAAGTGAAACAATCCCTACCCTCAAGGATTTTATATTCAGTTGGGGGAATCAAGATCAGCACAGACACATAGTTTACAGATGGTGATTTTATTGGTCCAACAATACAGGTTAGCCCTTCTACTGCTGCTTATAGTTGTAGACAGTTGCTCTCAGAGCGGCAAACGTTTTGGTCGCAGTACCCTTTCCACTCTTCAAAAATTATTGAGCACCCCAAAGATTATGTCTGTAGACATATTTACTGCATTAGAAATTAAAACTAATACATTTTAAAATATTAATTCGTTAATAAAAATAATAAGAACCCCTTAATGTTAACATAAATATCATTTGGGACAGGGCCTGGAGTTAGGAAGACCTGAGTTCAAATACAACCTCAGATGAGTCGTAGCTGGGAGACCTTGGGCAAATCATTTAACTTCTTTTTGCCTCAGTTTCCTCATTGGTAAAATGGAGATAAGAATAGCCCCTACCTCCCAGGACTGTTGTGAGGATCAAATTAGATAATTTTAATGTGCTTGGCACATAATAAGTGCTATAAAAATGTTAGCATATTATTATTTTCTAAAACAATTAGTGAGAATGGCTTTGTTTATATGTTTTTGCAAATCTCTTTGTAATGTTTGCCTTAATAGAAGACATCTGGATTTTCCTATCTGCTTCTGAATTCAATCTGTTGGAATATGTTATTTTGGCTTATGAAACATATGAAGAAATCTGGCTTCACGCAGCAACCAGTTAGAAAAGGGAGGAGTATTTTAGTAGGAAAGTCACATTTTAGTATAATGATAAAAATAATTTTGACCCTTTTGAAAAGCTCTTGAGAAACATTGTCCTAGAACCTAACAAAGTTAAGTGAGTTGGCCAGGATCTGAAAGGTAACATGTATGGAGAGTGAGGACTTGGACCCTGGTCTTCCTGGCTTTGAAGTGATCTCACTGCCCACTACATTACGTATGCTACCACACAACAGTATATGTAAAATGTCTACCAAGTAAGCACAGGGTTATTTGGGGGAGGGAGGAGAGAAGATACAAGCAGCAAGGAAAATCAGGAAAGACCCCAGGTAGAAGGGGGCACCTGAGTTGAGACTGAAGGAAGCTAAGGACCCTAAGGTTTGTTGGGGTGCCTCAGGGGCAGAGCTAAGATGAACCCTCTTGGATCTGGTGTCTCCAAGATGGTGGTATTTGGAGATCAGAAACTCCTTTGAAGCTAGAAACTCAATCCCTGGTAAATATATCAGAGATCAAGGGATGGAACAGGGATTGGAGGTAAACCTTTGTGGATTCCAATTCATTAATACCCCCATTGTAAAGGGAGCTACTGAGGAATTGGGTACAATGCCTTTGTTGGCGAAGAACAGAAGGAAACCCAGCCCAGACTAGCCATGGATTTTCCTCTTTGTACTGGACACCTGGCCAGTTTTTGAATCCTCAGTCATTCTCTTGACCTCTTCCCTTGCTTCTGGTCCTGTTCTCGGCCCCCCCCCCCCCCCCCCCGGGGTTACAGCTGTTGGATACTCTAGAGTTATGCGGCCATTTGAATATTGTGAGATCGTTGAGTTACTGATTAGATGCTAGAGGGATCGGCTAAGAGGCCATTTAGTCTCCCTGATTAGATGCTAGAGGGATCGGCTAAGAGGCCATTTAGTCTCGGAGTCCCTGAAGTCCTTCGAGATGCTTCACCTTTAACAGAGAGGCTCTTGTGACCATGACAGCTGCTGTGGGTGACCATGTGTCCATATTTTATATATATATACTTAGAAGGATATGTACATACCCATGTGTGTATAAACACCCTCACTTATATTGACATATATGTATATATATATTTATATATATATACACACATATATGTGTGTGTTTGTGTGTACATACACATATGTTGCTGTTGTGTTCGTCCTTCATTTTCCAAAAGGACCATGCCATCAGAGAAATGATGACATGATTTACACTTGACTTTGTTTTGAGTGAGGGAGGGCTGTGCAAGGTCACCAGTCTCACTCTCTCCTCCTGAGCCATCTGGATCCAGTGACCAGATACTCATCAGGATGACTGGAGACAACCCAGAATGCAATGGGAGATGTTGGCCTTTTAGGCTAAGGCCTTTTCAGGAAATCATTCCAAGTGAGGCAATGCCTATTCAGTGAATAGCCCTCTTTAAAAGGTAGTTGGGCGATGGACCCTTTAATAGAAAAGAAAAAATAAATAGATAAATCACTCCGGGAGGGGCAGGAGCCTCAGGGTTGTTGTTTCCAAGAGAAACTGTTACCACTGACATTTACTTTAAGCCAGGAGGGTGGAGGTTGGGCAGGAACCTTTCCCTGTTCAATTCATAGACTTCAGAGTGCATAGGGTGCAAGGCTTTAGGGGAGACAAGGAAGAAAGAAGGGAAGGGAAGGGAAGAAAAGAAATCTAGCCAATGTAGCCCAAGTTAACTGGGCAGCTTCTGGCCATCAAAATTTACCTGCTTTTGGAGAGAAGGAAAGGGAGAAGGCTTTGAGTTACCCAGCTTGGTCTACTCACAGGCTGTGTTCGTCCTTCATTTTCAAAGAGGACCATGACATCAGAGAAATGATGACATGACTTGCACTTGACTTTGTTTTGAGTGAGGGAGGGCTGTGCAAGGTCACCAGCCTCACTCTCTCCTCCTGTATACATATATGACAAGTAAATATATAGAGTGTCAGAGCTGGAAGGGCCCTTAGAACACAGGATGGCAGAGTTGGGAGGATCCTTAGAACACAGGATGGCAGAGCTGCGAGGGTCCTTAGAACACAGGATGGCAGAGCTGGAGGGTCCTTAGAACACAGGATAGCAGGGCTGGGAGGGCCCTTAGAGGATAGAATGTCACAGCTGGGAGGGACTTTGGAGATGAACCATCTCTGTCCTATCATTTTAGAAATAAGGAAATTCAAGCACAGAGAGGGGCCTCATTTTCCCAGTGAGTGACTTGTTGAAGGTCTTTAAAGGTCTTCCTATACCACCTGTGAGTTAGATGTTGAATGGAATTGAACCCAGAAAAGAGGCTCAGATCCCAGCCTTCTCCCATTCTGGCCTTTTCACTGTTCAAACCCCTTGCTCAGATCATCCCTCAGCAACACACATATATAGGAAGGGCATCAACTCAAGCTAGGTAGTGGTGAGCAATGAATCTCTGAGCCAGGGCTTTCAACCAAGCAGGTATTAAGGTCTTCCCTCTCCTCCTCCTAAGAATAACCAGCTGTGTAACACCATACAAGTCCTGTAACCCCTCTGAGGGTCAGTTTCCTCATCTGTAAAATGGGGATTATACTTGCACTGCCTATCTCTTTGGGATATTGAGAAGAAACCTTAAGACACTGTGTAGATATATGAACTATTAGAAGAAACCTTGAAACACTATTATTTATGGGCTATTATCAAGTGTCTACCATGTGCCTAACCTTGTGTTTATGAGGTTATTTTGCTTGAGTGAGAGGCAGTGTAACTTACTGGATAGAGATCTCTCCTTAACAGCAGGAAAAAACCAAGTTCAAATCCTGCCTCTGACATACAGGCAGTATGACCCCTGGACAAAGTCATTTAACCTCTGTGGCAGCTCTCAAGACTTAATGACTGCAGAGAAGGTGCTAACCTGTTTCAGTATAGGAAATTTCCTTGCCTGACAGCCCCTTACACGGATGATTTCAGGTTGGAGTTCCTATCTCTGGCTTAAGTAGATTTGGTATCCTGGGGAGAAAACCTGTTTATTAGTAGTGTATGAGTGTATGAGGATGGGATGGACCTGTTGCCAATGTAGTTTAAGCTTTTAAAAAAATTAGCAATAATTACAGATAAAAACACAGATAAATTTTGTTTTCTGATACAGCTGGTAAACATAAACCATGACCCTGGTGTTGTGTGGAAGTCAGAGAAGCCACGTTAGGCTTCGATGCCAAGAACTTCAGCCGGTCAGGGCTATGCAAAGTAGAATGCCATGCCTGCAGAGATGGGGAAGGTGAGGTCCCTGTCCTTAAAGGTCTTCTAATGGAGCAGGGATTCTTTTTTGGGTGTGTATAGGCCCAGATGACCAGTGAAGACCTTTCCCATTCTTAGATTCCGAATTTCTATGATACAATAATTTTAGTTTTAAGCAAAGCAAACAAGTGTTTATGATCATCCCCTCTGTTAATTTAATCATTTTTTAATAATAGTAATAATAATAACTGAAATTTACATAGTGCTTTAAAATTTGCAAAACCTTTTAACTGTGTAATTCCTGAAACCCAATGATCTGTGGCAAAGGTAGGGCAAGCATGATCATCCCCATTTTATAGATGTGAAAACCAAGGTGAGAAAGGTGTCCATTCTTGGTTTTTCCACTTAGTATCTGTGTGATCTTGGGCAAATGACTTTACTTCCTTGAGTCTCAGTTTCCTTATATTTAAAAACAGACTAGATGGCCTCTAAGGTACTTTCCATAGCTAAATCTCTGATCCTAGGGTCTTCTCTGGGTTTCAGTTTCCTAAAATCCCACCTTCGACAGGAAGCCTGTCTTGATTTCTCTTAATTCTAGTGATTTCCCTCTACTGATTACCCACCTCAAATCCCCTCCCCATCTGTCCCCTCTACAGCTTGTCTGTACATAGCTGTTTGCATGTGGTCTCTCCCAGTAGATTGTAAGGTCCTTGAGGGCAGGGGCTGTCTCTTACCTTTCTTTGTCTGCCCAGTGCTTGGCACATAGTTTGACAGGCTGGCTGACCAGGTGACCTTTAGCTGTACATCTATGGTGCTGGCACCCATGATCACCCAGCTGGTAGTCCAGAGGCAGAACATGAAACAGGTTCTTTGGGATTCCAAGTTTAGTACTCCAAACCCTGCCCTGCCCTTACTCACTCTTAGAATTAAAAGACAAGAAGGGGATGCTCTTTCACTTTAACAAGGTAGTACAAGGTAGGCCACATTAGGTTTAACTTACTGTGTTCCCTTTTAATATCTTCATTTGCATGTTTGTAATTAGCCTGCATCTTGTTCAGTCCTTTGTAGTGGTCATTCTTTAAACACAGAATTTTTCCATCCATCTCAAAGTCTGTTCAACCATTTCCCATCTGCTGGGTACATTGTTTCTGGTATGTGCCGGTAAATGTTTAACAACTGGCTCTCCAGGAAGAAATGATATACCCATGGGACAATTAAATTTAATCTGCGTTGTTAAGAAATGCTCCACCACTTTCTGCAGTTGAGACAATCAACAAAATTGTAAACCAGACCTTGATTTGTTGTGTGTGCTGCCTTCTGAGGTGTTAAAGCTTATGCTGCAAATTTAACAATCAGCTTTCTCCAGCTGCTGAGAGCTGAGCTCTAGGACACTGCTGGCTGTTTCCATCATTTTGCTATTACAAATAGTGCCTCTGGGAATATTTTTGCACAGCTAATTTTCTGTCCTGAATAAGGAAGAAAGAAAATAAGCTTTAATTAAGAGCTTACCATATCACTAAGCTCTGGGTGTACAAATACTGGTAGAACGAAGGACAGCTCCTGTCTCCTAGGAGCTTTTGTTCTTATAGGGAGCTGAAAAACAGAGGTGATAGAGCAGGCAGAGGGTAGATACACATCCAGAAAGTCAGGGGCAGGTCTGGGAGAAGAAAGAAAAAAACCTCATGGGAGTAAGAACCTAGTAAGATGATAATAATAGCTAGCATTTATTTATTTATTTATATGGCACTTTAATGTTAGCAAAACACTTTTTTTATTGCATTTGATTCTCACAACAGCCCTGGGAGGTAGATGCTATTATTACCTCATTTTACAGATAAAGAAACTGAGGTCAAGAGAGATTTAATGGGTTGCCTGAGATCACATGGCAAGTATGTTGAGGCAAGAATCAAATTCTGGTCTTTTTGATTCTAAGTACAGCATTCATCCCACCCTGCCACCTCCCATGCTCTTTCTAGGCTGGGGATTTTGTGTTCTAAAGTTCCTCCTACCTCTGACATTCTGTGTTCTAAGGTCCCTCCTAGCTCTGACATCCTGTGTTCTAAGGGTAGTACCTAACAGTATTCTAAGGACCCTCCCATCTTGGACTTTGTTGTCCTCATATCAATAGACATTTTAATATCTGAGGCTCAGAACATGAATGTCTCTGTGGATCCCTGTGTGTAGAGACTGAAAGAGAGCTCATGGAGACCAAAATCTTTATACATGGGAAATTGGACGCTTTAGGAGGGGATAGCAGACGGTCAGAAATGGAAGTCGCTTAGGAGTGGATGGAGTTGGTGCCTCTCACTTGGCCCATGATGCAACCTGGGATGAGAGAGAATGGCTTTGTGCTTCCTGGATGCCCAGGCCTGATAGCAGACTTGGACCCTTTGCTGCCCCACCCATTCCCTTGGCCCAAGGACAGAACCTAGAGTGTCAGTGTGGTGGACTAGGAGCTGAGGACCAGAGACCCAAGGATGCTGGAGAAGGGTCTCAGAGGCCTGAGAACCCAACCTCATCATTTTACAGACAATAAAAGTGAATCCCTGGAAGCTAAAATGTTTTGCCTGAGGTTGAGCAGGCAGAGGTCATTTAAGGAGGGATTTGAATCCAGATCCACTGATTACAGAGTCTGCCAATTTCCCATTCTTCCACAGACTTCCTCCAAGCTATTTTCTTTCTGGCACCTGCTACATGTACAAGGGATGCTGTTCTCTGTATCATTTCCATTCCCAGAAGGGGAACCTGAAACTATAGATAAAGCTCCTTGCTGAAGGTCACAGGCCTTGCTGGGGCAGCAGACTCCTCCATTCCTGCTGACTGTTAACTAGGCATTAGCAGCCATGCTGCCTCTGGGGTGAGTGAGGGGGAGACAGATGGTAAGCAAGGAGGGATGGGGTTTACTGGCAGCTTTCATCCATTCATCACCTTTGGGCATCCCTCCCACGTGGCTGCATTTCAGCATTGCTGGCTTCCTGAGTTTGATAGTCACCTCCTAGGGAGCAGGGCCTGGAGGACAGGTAGGGTCTTGTTTGCCAAATTACTTATGTGCAGAATAGCTTAGAGCTGAAAGGGATCATAGGACCATGGATTCTGAGCTGAGAAGTTGAGATAAAAATAATTTAAAAATTTTTAAAAAAGCAGTTACTTTTTCTTCCTTCTACCTCCCCATCCCCCACTTTGAAAAAGAAAAAGAAAATCCTTGTAACATGTATACATAATCGGGCAAAAAACCCCCCTACTTGGCTATACTCAAAGTATGGGTCTCATTTTGGAACTTGAGTCCTTAACTCTCTTATTGGGTATACATAAAGTGGTTTGTAACTGAAATGTAAATATCAACTTGTTATAAATCTCAGATATTTTTATTAATTAGGATAATAGGAGAGGGAATGGGGGGGATAGAGTAGGTGAGAGCCTGAGGCCTTCTACAGTCTTGGTGATTAGGGATGGAACCCTTCTGCCTAGGAAAGGTCATACCATGTTGGTGTAGAGAGAATAAGGTTTGGGGCTAGGTACTGAGATATCCACAAAGTATTCTTAGGGACTTTGCTAGCTTACTTGGGTCCTGACCTCCATGAGCTGGAGAAGCCAATACTTTCTTTTCTTTCTTTCAAAAAAACTATATATATATGTATATATATATGTATATGTATGTATATATATACATATGCACACACATATATCTCCATGCCCTTCCTCTTTCAGAAAGCCATCTCTCATTACAAATAATGGAAAAGAGGAAAACCAATTAAAAAAAGATTTAAAAGTCTAACATAAGCAGCATTTCCCTACTTCAGGGGCAGGGGAGAATTGTCTATATTTTCCTTTTCCTTCCCATTCTTCTTCTCACCAGCAACTCATTATCTGTCCCTTATTCCTCCATCAGAATGGAGTGAATATCTTTTTCCATCCAGTGCTAAGAGAGATATCGATATTGAAACTGTGAGGGATGAGTATTTTCCCCAAGGTCACATGACTAATAAATGTCAACGTTTAAACCCAAATCCAGGTGATCTTTGGACTCCAAATCCCATTCTTGCTTATGGCACTGGGCTGCTGCCTGTCATCTCCCTTAGGGGCTTGCCAGTGCATGGATTTGATGGATATAGTTAAAAAGTTCTTTAAAATAATTTCTTTCCTGCTGAAATCTGCCTCCCTGTCTCTTCTGTTCACTGGTTTTAGGTATACTTTCTATGACCAAGTTGTGGTTGTACAGGCAATCCCAAATAGATTTTCTTGGCAAAGATGCTGGAATGATTTGCCTTTTCCTTCTCCAGCTCATTTTACAGATGAGAAAATGGAGGTAAACAGGGGTAAGTGACTTGCCCAGGGTCACACAGCTATTGAGCATCTGAGCTCAGATTTGAACTCAGGTCTTCTTGACTCTGTGCCCAGTGTGCTATTCACTGAGCCGTCAACCTTCCTCCAAGGCAAGCAAAGGTTAAGTGACTTGCTCAAGGTCACATAGCTAGTGAGTGCCTGAGGCTGGATTTGGACTCAGGTCTTCCTGACTCCAGGTGCAGAGCTGTACCCATTGAGTCATCTAGCTGCCTTTGCCTGGGTCTGACTAGAACAAATTGAACCCCATTTTTTTTCAGAAAGGTGAAGACAACTATGATATCCCCATCTTACTCTTCTCTGAGCCTTCTCTAGGCTAAATACTTCTGCTCCCTTCAGTAGATCCTTGCAGGGTTTGAGCGGAAGGCCCTTCACTGTGTTGCTTGTGCTCATCTGAGAGTTTCCTGGCTTAGCAATGTCTTTTCTAAACTGTGACTCTCTTTCCCCATCCCCCCTGACCCCCCAGCACAACACAGTATGTGCTCTGGAGTGATCTGAATTCAGAGTTCAATTTACATACCCTGACTTAGAAATAAAATCAAGGCTTTGGATAGCTGACTACATTTTCCCACCAGGGAGATCACAGCCACAATAATTCATGAAAAAGTCCAGTCCTTACCCTGTTTGGCTCTAAATATCACACGCTTCCACCAATTTAAGCATCATATGAAATATGAGTCCCAGACTTAGCTCTTGAGGTTTGCTGGGTGGAGAACCATGGGCAAGGACTTTGTTCTGGGGTCTGGCCAAATAGAGCAAAGATTGCCCCTGAGACTTCCCAGCATTGTGAAGGATGCCATGTGATGTCCACGTCAGAGGTGTGGTGGGGGAGAAGTTGAACAGTATAAGTGCCCAGGAAAACTTGGGGCACTCATGGAGACGAGGACCAAGAATTTTTCCTGGCTCCGTGCCAGAATGGACCACAGTCCAGCCACAGGGGCCTGGGACATTTCAAACTTTCTAAGTAAGTTGTCGAACTAGATACAGCTGTGTGGCAGATAGAGATGCCCCGACTTGGCAATCAGAAGACCCAGATTCTAGTCCTGGTGCTGATACTGACTAGGTCTGTGACCTTGGACTGGTCAGTTTTAAATTTTCCTTTCTTCACCATGGGGAGGATTCTTCTTGCTCTCTCCTCAAATGAGGCGAGAGGGGAGATCTCTGAAAGGTCACAGGAGGCATTTGAGGGAGGGACACACCAAACCCTGCCCACTCTGGGTGGGGCTGGAATGAGAGGTGGCTAAAAAACCATGTCAGTGGTTTAATGTGAGGCCCAGCTTGACCTTTGCAGGTGCTGCACCCATGTTCTTTTTCTTCCTAGAGGATCCGAGAACTCTGGGAGCAGCAGGTACAGTGGAAGGGGCACTGACTTTGGAGTCAGAGGATCTGGGTTCATTTTGTGGCAGTGCTTTTAAACACCCGGGGCAAGTCATTTCTCCTGGCTCCACCAGAGTTCCCTCATTTGTAAATGAGGATGTTGGTTTTGGTGATCTCTAAAGTCCTTTAACATTCTTTGTTTTCAGGGCCTTTCTCCTTCTGACATATCAAATGCTATGTGTAATGTGCTTGGCTTGTAATGTGAAAGGACTTTGGTGAGCTAGCATTGACATGGGGCTTTAAGGCTTGTGGAAAGTTATGCAGATACAGTGTCGTTGATCCTCACAGTGACCTTGGAATGTTATAATCCTCATTTTACAGTTAAGGAAACTGAGGCACGCAGTGGATAATGATTTGCTCACGGTCACACTGGTAGAAAGTGTCTGAGGCCACATTTGAACTTAGGTCTACGTGACTTCCAGGGCCAGGCTTCTATACACTGTACTACCGAGCTACCTTGTCAAGCTAGATACTATTGCGGTTGTTAACATTATCATCATCATCTTTATTCTGTATTCTTAGGTACCTTGAAGAACATTCTGTGTTCTAAGTTCTGTAATGTGGTTCTGATATTCTGTGTTCTAAGGGCCCTACCAGCTCTGGCATTCTATGTTCTGTGTTATAAGGCCCTCCCAGCTTTGACATCCTGTGTCCTAAGGGCCCTCCCACCTCTGACACCCTGTGTTCTAAGGACCCTCCCAACTTTTGACATTCTGTGTTCTAAGGGCCTTCCCCACCCTGACATTCTGTGTTCTAAGGTTCTGTCTTGCTGTGACATTCTGTGTTCTGAGGACCCTCCAGTCCCTCACATTCTGGGTTCTAACGGTCCTTGCAGCTCTGATATGTATTATAGGGTAACTTTCAACTCTGAATTTCTGTGTTCTAGGTGCCATCTAACTCTGGTGTTCTACATGATTAGGTCCTTTTTAACTCTTAACATCATATGCTCTTAGTCTCTTTCCAGTTTTGACATTCCATGTTCCAGTCTCTAGACCAACTCTGACCATGTATGGTCTAAGGGCCCTTCTGGAGATAACATTCTCTCTTCCATATCTCCTTCCATTTTAAAGGAATGTGGTTTGTGTTTGTCCTTTGTTGCTGAAGAAAACCATGCCATCAGAGAAATAATGACATTACTTGCACTTGATTTTGTTTTGAGTGAGGGAGGGCTGTGCAGGTCACCAGCCTCACTTCTCCTCTGGAGCCATCTGAATCCAGTGACCAGAGATTCATCAGGATGACTGGAGATGACCCAGAATGAGGCAATTGGAGTTAAGTGACTTGCCCAAGGTCACACAGCTAGTGAGTGTCAAGTGTCTGAGGTGAGATTTGAACTCAAGTCCTGACTCCTGCACTGGTGCTCTATCCACTGCACCAATGGGAAGTGGTACAGGACAGGGAGAAGAGCATTGCCTCTAGACTCATCAACTCTGGGTATGAGTCTTGCCTCTGATGAGTTTTATTTCTCTGTGTAATCTTAGGCAGACCAGTCTCCAAGAGCCTGTGTACTCTTCTTGGAGAAGGTAATGGTTTCTGATTTTAAATTTAATTTCTGAGGGATAATAAGGCTGCGCACTGCCTTTCTTATCAGCAAACTCTCTATCATGCAGCTGGGATAGAGGCACAAGCAGAGTAGAGAGCCAAGTATCAGTCAGACCTAGTTCAAGGTTAAGTCCTTGGCCATGTGGGCAGGGCCAGTTTCCCTCCCTCTTCCCACTCTTGTTTTATTTATTTTTCTTTTTTTTCTCAGTTAATAAGCATTTATTTTTCTCTCCCTACCTCTCCAGGCTTCACTGGGACAAAAAAAGAAACTCTTGTAACAAATATGCTTAATAAAGCAAAACAGACCCCTATCTTGTGCATGCCCAGAAATGTGTGCCTCATTCTGCATATTTAGTCCAACACCCATCTATCAGGAGATGGTGGCATTCTTCGTTGTCGGATGATCAGAGTTCTTAAGTCTTTCAGAATTGTTCATTTTTATAGCATGACGGTTTCTGTAGAAATGATTCTTCTGGTTCTGCTCCCTTCACCCTGCATCAGTTCATTCGAGTCTTCTCTGAACACCATCCCTTTAGTTATTTCTTACAGCACAATAGTATTCTATGACGTTCATAGACCATAATTCATTCAGTTATTCCCCAGTTTTGGTTTTCAGTTTCCTTGCATGGCTTCTGGTATCGAAGGAGGGCTGGAATCTTTGGTTATCTCTAATTCTGAACCCTAGCATGTAGTGGGAAGAATGGTGCTTCAAGGGTCAAAGCATCTGGGTAGAAATCCTTTGTGAACTTAGTCACACTTTCCCTCTAGGGGCTTCGGTTTCCTCATGAATAAAATTCACTAAGCGACCTCTAAGGTCCTTTTTGTTCTAAATGTAGGGTCTCTGAAGTGAAGGCTCTCAGCTCCTCATTCTTTCTGACATACCCTGTGCTCGCTCATTGGACATGGATGAGAGAAAACACCTGCAGATAGTTTCCAGGTTTGAATGTCAAATGATAATTACATGTTTTTTTCAGTTTCAATTGGATAACCAGGATGAACTCTGCTAAGAGCTGAGTGTTTCTTCTCTTGGGAAAGTATGGTGTAACCAAAAATCCCAAACCAAACAAAAAAATTAGGAGTCAGAATATCCATGTTTAAATTCCAGCTCAATCATATGTGACTTTAATCTGGGAAGTGAATTTCTGCAGGTCTTATAGTGAAGGGGGTAGACTCCAAGGTTGCTCCCAGCCCTGAATGTTTATGACTCTGTGACCATATTTGAGCATGATTTTAATTGTCGGCCCTAGGACTGACTGACTCAAGGAGGGTCTGGGAAGGGGAGGCTGAAGGACACCCTCCTTTGATCCAGCTGTTGAAGCCTTGGCAAGGATATTGATAATCAGCAGACCAGCACTCTAGGCCTTTTCTGTGACTCGCTCTATGTCCCTTAACACCTCAGTGTCCCCATGAAGGTCTGTCATCTGTGGAGAAAGTATGTACTGGAGCTACCTCCAGAAATGAAATCATAGGTCTGGTTGAAAAAAAAAAGCTGGTATTTAGTGTGTTAAATTTAGTGCCAAGTTTTTTTTTTTTAACATACAGTTGACTGTCACCACAACTCACCTTGTGGTGGTAGTATTATTTCCATTTTAAAGAAAAATAAGCTGAGGCTTAAGGAGGTAAAATAATTTGCCCATGGTCACACAGCTATTAAATATCAGAGCCAGTTTTTGAATCCAACCAAGTCTGCATGGTGAACAGAGTGCTCGACTTGGAGTCAGGAAGACCTGAGTTCAAATCTAGCCTCAGACATTCACTGGTTGGGCAAATTGCTTTAAAAACAAAAAGAAACCTCTGTTTGCCTTGATTTCCCTTTCTGTAAAAATGGTAATAATATTACCTTACTTCCCAGGGTTATTGTGAGAATAGAATGTTATTTGTAAAGTGCTTTGGAAATGTTAAAGCTCTATATAGATGTTTCCTTTTATTATTAACCTACTTCTTACATTTGCCCCAGGAATGGCATTACCCTGTTTGAGATATTGGATGAAAGCAGGGAGCATGGGTTGTTTTGTTCATGACAGTGGTCAGTGAGAAAGTGGTGTAAGACAAAGAACCCTGAATTTGTAATTACGGGACCTGGGTTTGAATCGTGACTTCACATGACATTGGGCAAGGCACTTCTGCCTAAACCTCTTTTTCCTCCCTCTGTAAAATAAGGAGGTTGGATGAAGTGATCTCTAATGCCTCTTAGCTCTAAAACCTAAGCTCTAGATTGGAAGTTGTCCCAGCTGGCACTGCCATCAGAGATGGTATTGACAGAAAACTAGTAAGGCAAGTCATTTGAAAAACAAACTTCCTTCTAGTGACCTCTCTGGCTCTGGACTTTTGCTTCTGACTCAGTTCTAGCTGTTAGATTTGAGTTGGGGGCGTGAGACTTGGTAAAGTGAAAAGAATGTTAGATTTCTGACCAGTGTCGAAGATGGAAGCCGATCTCTTGATCGGGTGTCCCTTATGGTTGGCTGCTCCAGGACAGGTTCTGCTAGCAGAGTGTCCAAATTGTCCAAGATGGACTGAAATGCTGATTGACTTAAGTGCGCCAAAACCCAGTCAGTAGAGTAGCAAGAATCCATTCACCTGTCACATGCATGACTGATGTCACCCACTTCCTTGTTCCACCTTCAGCTTCTGGATGTGTGTGCCACAACAAAACTTTCCATAATATTGAAGGCAGCTTGATGTAGCTGATAGGGATGGGGAACCTTCAGCCTTGAGGCCATATGTGGCCTTCTAGGTCCTTGGGCGCAGCCCTTTGACTGAGTCCAAGTCGCACAGAACAAATCCTTTTATTGAGGGGCTTTGTTCTGTGAAATTTGGATTCAGTCAAAGGGCTACACTTGACGACCTAGAGGGCCACATATAGCCTCAAGGCCACAGGTTTCCCACCCCTTGTGTAGCAGAAAACATATGGCCTCAGAGTCAGAGGACTTTGGTTTGGAGCCAGACTGCTGCTAATTAGCTCTCTGATTATAACAAGTCGCTGAAATCTTCATGATCCTGACTTATATCATCTGTATGAGGAGGGACTGGAAGGAGATCAGGAATTCCTAACATTTCTGGTGTCCTGGATTTCCTTGACAGCCAATAGAACCCTTCTCAGAAAGGTTTTTCTAAATGCATAAAAGAAATTATATGGGATTACAAAGGAAAAAAATTCTATTTTATTATGTTTTAATATTATCGTATAGTTAATATTTAGTTTAATATACTTATTTATCTGATATTCACATTTATTTTAATATTGAAAAATTGTGATTTCCAGGTTAAGAACACTTCTTAAAAATGTTCAGACTTAGGCATTCCAGATCTGACATTTATAAACTTTGTGACCAATGCCAGGTCAGCCAGGTCTCTAATTTGTCATTTGCCACAGATGGAATGCTACTTTAGATTGAGAGACTGCTTCTGTTGTGGACAGAAAGCCAGGCCACAGAGTTCAGAGGGCCTGGGTTCAAGGATTACCTCAGACACTTCCTGGCTGTGTGACTCTGGTCATGTCATTTAACCTCTAGTGCCCTAGGAAATTCTCCAAAGCTAAAAGAGCAGGTGTTGATACACATTGGAGGAGGTAATTCTGTAGACTGATGAAATTTATGGGTCTAGATTCAAACAATTTTTAAAAAGGATCAAAAAGTCCCCTTTAGACTACCCACTATCTTTAGGTATCCAGGTTATACAGTGGATAGGGCACTGACCTGGAGTCTGAAAGACCTGTGTTCAAGTCCAGCCTTAGACACTTCCTTGATGCGTGTGTCATCGTCTTAGTTTTCTCGTCTAAAAATGGGGATCATGGAAGCACCTACTTTCCAGGGTTGTTGTGAGGATAAAATGAAATTATGTTTACATATAAATGTGTTTATTTTTGTTCTTATTATTACTGCCTACTCCAAAATTTGGTTGGTTGCTTTGTCAAGTATAAAGTGCTGCAGAAATGTGAGTTATTATTTAGTAATTATTAATTTTAATAAATAAGTACTGTAGTACATTCCCGTACATCCCTGTGGCTGTGCCAAACACCAGTCGCGGGGAAGAGGGTGAAAGCCAAGGTCTTCCTTTCCCAGTCTGCTTCTGTCTTCTCCACCAGGTCGAGGTTGGCTGTCATCGGTTTGATGCATTCTGACGTTTTCTTGCTTGGTTGCTGGTGGGTCATTTGTTGGTCCATGATTGAAAAGAGGTTGGTGGTTCCTGGGTTGAACAGAATATATTAAGTTATATAAATCTAAGGGAAATTTACTGATCTTTTATATACTCTCTGGGAGTAGTTTTTCATTCGTTCATCATTCATTCGTTCCAGTTAGAGTCCCTCCAGACTAGTGATTGGCAGCTACACTTTGGATTGGGGGAGCTGGATACTCCCCTAATGTCAGAACTGGAAGGGCTTTTAAAGGTCATCTAGCACAATCCCTTCATGTTATACTTTGCCATTTCCTTCTTCAGCTCATTTTGCAGATGAAGAAACTGAGGCAACAGGGCTAAGTGACTTGCCCAGGGTCACCGTGCTACTACAAGTCAGGCTGGATTTGAACTTGGAAAGATGAGTCTTCCTGACTCCAGGCCTGACTTTCTATTCAATGCTCCATTTTAGGCACTTAATAAATGCTTATTTCCTTCACTTCCTCTATGAGCCAGGCATTGTGCTAAATAAACCCTGGGAAGGCAAATACAAGTAGAAAGAAATATGAAACTGAGGTACAGAGGGTTGTCATCTGCTCACAGGCACCGCTGACTCCACCATCTATACAGCTCCTACTTACTGCGTGCACAACACTACTTTCAGCCCTGGGACTGGGTCCAAGTTTAACAAAGAAATGGTCCCTGCCCTCAGGTTGTTTATAGCCCTGGAGAGGAAGCCAATGCTCTATAACATTAAATGTGTCTGGTACCATCTTGGTAAAGGGGCCAGGACTCCCCACTGCCTTCAGGCCATTTCCTCTTTGTGGAAGCTGGGATAATGGGATGCCTCCTGGGCCCTGGAAATTGGCCTGTGTGATAAATGTATTTCCTCTCAACTCTATCAAGAGCCTTCTTTAGTTTTGCTTCATCTCCATCCCTGGAAAAGATCCCTTTTCTTGACTCATCTTCCAGTTCAACGGTGGATTTGAGGGCTAATGGGTGTGATTCTGGGGATGCTGGGCTGATGTGATGGCTTAAGTCCCTTGGAGTCTTATAGAGATGCTTTCAAATTATTTTAACAAGCTTCTCCATTTTGGGGTGACTCCATGACCCATCTGCTGGGCTGGTCAGCCCTCCCTTTGTCCGGTCGTCCCAAGAAAGCTTTGTGTCCTTTCTTCAGAATGTGGGGATAGGGGACAGGAATGGGAAGCATCCACCAATCTTTTTTTTTTAAACTTTTTTAATGTGGTTTGGTTCTGAGGAGTCCAAGCCAGGAGGCTTCCCAGCTGTGTGACCTTGGATCCTTAACCTCAGAAAACTCACTCTCCTCCTCTATAAAGCCATGTCTACATAGCTGTAAGGGGAGAAGACCAGAGTTGGGAGTTAAGGATCAACTTAGGCCCCCTCTTCTAGAGGAGGCCTTCATCTGAACTCTGAAGGTGCCTGAGGATTCCTTGACTCAGAGGTGAAGGAGTCCTCCTCAGGCATAGCCAGGATGTAGTGATAGTAGATGGCTTCTCCTCTGTGGAAATAGCAGATAGAGTGGTTTGGCTGGATCGTCGGGGAGTGAAGCACAATATGCCTGCAAGGACGGGCTTGAACCAGATTTGGAAGGTTTCTCAATGCTAAGTGGAGAAGTTTGTCTATGATCTGTTGGTATCAGAGTACCTTCCAATGCCATCTCTGGGGTTCTTTCCATTCCAGCTAACCCCCTGCACATCCTTCTCTCCCTGCCTTCAGAGAGGCTTGGACTGAGGAGAGTGTGACCTGTCGGAGATGGAATGTAAGACCAAAGGGTGTGGGAGGCTGAGAGCGGACACCCTTCAGGGCCTGGAAGAATTTGGGCCCCTCCTGCCCCAGCTGGCTAGCCTCCTCCTCTGAAAAGCTAAAAATAGCTGGCTCCTCTGACACCTGTCCAGATGGCCCAGGCCATGGTATGAAGACCTTCTGCTTGGGTTCTCCGGTGCTTGTGGAGTGGCAGCTCTGGTTCTACCCTTCTTGGCTGCCTTTTACATCATGCTGGTGAAAAGAGGAATTGGGTCTTTTTTGGAGTAGCTCTTTGGAAACTAGTAGCAGGCTTCCCTCCTTTCCACTCACTCCCTGGCATTGGGCCCAAATCTCCTCCTCAAGCTCAATTTTGGGAATTGCTCTGGTGTATTGTGGTGGTGACTTTGTTTAGGGACAGTTGTGTGGGCAGAGCCAGATTGCTCTTCTGTTCCTAAGAGCTGGAGGCTCAGGGGCCCGGCTCCCAAAGACTCCGTCCTGCCCTATCCTGAGGATGAGGATTAGGATGAGTGTCACCAGCTCTCCCTGCTTGGCCTCAACTCTGCTGTCCATGCGGAGAATAATGCTTTGTCCTTCCCCTATGAAAATGACGCACAGGCCTGGGCCAGAGCAAAGCTAACCAGCCTGCTCCCGTCACCTGAGACTCAGGTTCCACTGAAAACTGAGCTATCTTCCAAGTGCTGACCTTTTTATGCTCAAAGGCAGTGTGGTGTGGTGGATAGAGGCCCCCCCCCTTAGAATCAGGAAGACCTGGGTTTAAATTTCATAGCTGATGCTTTGTGACTTTGGGTGAGTTATTTAGATCCCTCAGAGCCAAAGGCAACTAGCTCTGCAAGGCCTTAGCTTAAAGACATTTTCTGGCCTGCATTATTAGTGCACAGTTTCAACCACAGGAGTTCATCATACTGAAGAAACATCCTTTTCCAGCTAAATATTTTCTGTTTAAGGTTCCCCCCTAGCCTGAACATTCTGTGTTCTGAGAGCCCTGACATTCTCTGTTCTAAGAAATCTCCCAGCTCTAATATCCTGTGTTCTAAGGGCTCTCCCAGCTCTGATATTCTCTGTTCTAAGGCCCCTTTCTCTGCTCTGACATCCTGTGTTCTAAGGGCCCTCCTAGGTCTGACATTCTGTGTTCTAAGGGCCCTCCCAGCCCTGACATCCTGTGTTCTAGGGGCCCTCCCAGCTCTGACATCCTGTGTTCTAGGGGCCCTCCCAGCTCTGACATCCTGTGTTCTAAGGGCCCTCCCAGCTCTGACATGCTGTGTTCTAAGGGCCCTCCCAGCTCTGACATCCTCTGTTCTAAGGGCCCTTCCAGCTCTGAAATTTATATAGTGATCATTGTTGTCCTTTGTGATCAAAGAAGACTAAAAGTGACATCAGTATGTTGGAGTCAAGCTGCAGCACATGCGACTGTGGCTGATCAGCCCAGTACAAGCTCAGAAGGCTCTACCACAGGTCAGTCTCAATAGTCCATGTGAACCTTTGGAGTGGAGATGTCTCTAAATTTGTGCATCTCATATTTCTTTTGAGGAACTGCAATTCTGCTTTGCTCATAGAGCACAGTACCTTCTTTGATGCAGTCACACCGTGCTGGGTGGTCCTGTGTCTTCCATGTCACACAATCTATTCTACAGTTCTTCAGAGATCTTGAGAATGTCCTTGGATAACTTGTGACCACATGTGAGCACTTGTTCTGTGTGAGTTCTCTATAAAATAGTCTTTTAGATATGTTTGGCCTTTGAACAATGTGGCCAGCCCAATGGAGTTGCACTCTCCGGTAGAATTTGAATGCCTGGTGGCGTAGCTAAGAAAGGACCTCAGTGACTGGTACCTTACCTTGCCACGTGAACTGCAGAATCTTCCTACAACAATTCAGTTGGAAGTAATTCAGTTTCCTGGCACGGTGCTGGTAGACTGTTTTATGGGGTAGGGGCCCTCTTATCTCTGGCCTTCCATGAGTCTGGCCCACACCAGGGTTGAACTCATTGTTTTGATGACGTTGTTGCACCAACTCACTGAATTCATCTTGTGCTTCTAGGAGGGATTGAAAGAGGTGGAACAGGGGGCAGCTGTTTTTTTTAGATGAATTGGTTAATCCTTCCCTGTGTAATCAGCTTGTGAATCATGGAAAACGTATGTAGAATGGCCCTGCCTTGGGTTGCGGAGCGTCCTGTCACAGCTGCTTGTTTCTGTTGGGGCTGGGAAAGCTGAGGGGACCAACTGAAGACCGAGGGGTGGGTGCTGTGCAATGAGGAGCTTGGGGCACTGCGTTCAGTGTTCCTTCAGTGGTTTTGGTTATGGGCTGACTCTGGGCAGCTTCCTGCCTCTGTAAATGAGTGGGATGTTCTTTCTCCTCATCCATGCGATGAGGAGAGGAATGAGCATGGGTAAAGTCTTCTATCATCTATTGGTGATCCTTAATAATTTGTTTTGCTCTGTAAAACTGGAAGGGCTGCACCCAAGGACCTAGAAGACCACATGTGGCCTCAAGGCTGCAGGTTCCCCATCCCTGCTTAGGTAGAGATGGCTCTAGAGCTGGGCTCCCATTTACAATTAATATTATTATAATAGCAATTAGAGTATTATCATGGCAGTAATCATTATAGCTAACATTTCTATAGCATTTAGTGCCTTTCCAAATCATCTTACCCATGGTATCTCAACCCTGAGTGTTATATACCATTATTATCCCCGTTTTACAGACAAGGATACTGAGGGTAAGAGTTAAGTTAGTTGCCCAAGGTCATGGAACTAGTAAATACCTTTGGCAGGATTTTACTTTGGGTCTTCCTGACCTCCAAGTCCAGCACTTTATCTACTATGGAACTTACAGAGGAAGGGACAGCCTAGAGACATCAGTAGAGAAAGAAAGGAAAAGAAAAAAAAGAATATGTTAGAAAGGTAGCAAGGCTTCTTAGTTTAGTGTTTGTGATATCATTTTAAAAAATATTTTGATAATTATATTTCAGTATAATTGATTTCCTTTATAATCCTGTATCTTTGGTTAGAAATATCCTGAGAAGTGGCCCCCATAGGTTTGATAGGACTGCCAAAGGGGCCATGGCATAAAAAGGTTGAAAACGCATGGACTAGAGGAAGGGGCTTAAGACACAACCTATGGTGTCCCAGACACTGGGCAGCGTGATTTAGGGTAAAGGGCACTGCATTTGGCGTCGGTCTCTGAGTTCAAAGCCTCTCTGTTATTCACTGCCTTCCCATATGACTCTGGTCAAATTCTGTGGGTTATATAAACATGAAGGGTTTTTCTGTTAAAATTTCTTTTTGAAAAATAATTAAAAAAATATTTCTAAAGTCTGATCTACTGCTAAGTCCTTTGATCCTGAGTTCTAAGGCTTCCCACCTCTGTGTCTGTGTACTGGTCCCTTAACTAGCTGTTTAGTCATTTTTCAGTTGTGTCCAATTCTTTGAGATTTTCTTGGCAGAGATACTGGAGTGGTTTGCCATTTTCTTATTTAGCTCTTTTTACAGATGAAGAAACTGAAGCAAACAGGGTTGAGTGATTTGTCCAGGGTCACACAGTAGTAAGTGTCTGAGGCTGGATTTGAACTCATGAAGATGACTTTTCCTGAGTAGAGGTATGTACTGTGGCGCCATCTAGTCGTCGGGTTGCTTAACTAGGGCAGCCAAAAAAGTGAACACCATCTTGGGTTGCAGTTCTGTACCCAAAAATGTTCTTCCCTTCAGCTTTAGAATGTTGGCATTCTGATGATTCTTTAAAGCCTAGCTCAAATTATACCTGTTTTGGCAAGGCTTCAGTGATCCTGTGTGCTTCATCTGATCTCTCAGGGATCTTATAGTGACCTCATAGTGATCTCGCCATGACCTCATAGCGATCTCCCGGTGATCTCCCGGTGATCTCATAGTACTTCTCCTCACCCATCATCATCTAAATTGCATTATATGTATTTGCATACCTGTCTTGCCTCTCTGGCCAGATTGTAATCTCTTTAAAGGCAGTTGGCTGTGTGTTATTTCCCTATTGGATTTCACTGCAGCATGGAGTATTTGGTAGTGGTTAGTAAATATTTGTTTAATAAGTGAAAGAAAGAGAATGAAGAGGGAGAGAGAAAGTGATAAGTGAATGGAGTAGGAAAATCCCTAAGGAGTAAAGGAACTGTGCCCTTTCCATTAATTAGGCAATTCACTTCTTTCTGACTCTGTTTCCTTTTCTGAAAAATGAAAGGGTTTGCAATATACTCTCTAAGGCTCCTTCCATCTGTGACACCCTGTGTTCTAAGGGCCCTCCCAGCTCTGATCCTGTGTTCCAAGGCACCCCCAGCTCTGACATCCTATGTACTAAGAGCCCTCCTAGCTCTGACATCCTGTGTTCTAAGGGCCCTCCTAGCTCTGACATCCTGCGTTCTAATGGCCCTCCCAGCTCTGACATCCTGCATTCTAAGGGCCCTCCCAGCTCTGACATCCTGTGTTCTAAGGGTCTTCCCTGCTCTGACATCCTCTGTTCTAAGGGCCCCCCCAGCTCTGACATCCTGTGTTCTATGGGCCCTCCCAGCTCTGACATCCTGTGTTCTAAGGGCCCTCCTAGCTCTGACATTGCATGTACTAAGAGCCCTCCTAGCTCTGAAATCCTGTGTTCTAAGGGTCCTCCCTGCTCTGACATCCTGTGTTCTAAGGGCCCTCCCATCTCTGACATCCTGTGTTCTGGTTCTCCCAGTTCTGACATCCTGGGTTCTAAAGACCCTCCCAGCTCTGACATCCTGTGTACTAAGAGCCCTCCCAGCTCTGACATCCTGTGTTCTAAGATCCCTCCCAGTTCTGACATCCTGGGTTCTAAAGGCCCTTCCAGCTCTGATATCCTGTGTTCCAAGGCTCCCCCAGTTCTGACATCCTGTGTTCTAAGGGCCCTCCCAGCCCTGATGTTCTGTGTACTAAGTGCCCTCCCAGCTCTGATATCCTGGGTTCTAAGGACTGACATTCTCTATCCTAAGGACCCTTCCAGTTCTGACATTTCTTTGTTTTCAAGTTCCTTTATTTTGAGGCTCAGACAGTCTGTGTTTTATATTCTCTTTCCACTTTGATATTCTCTAGTTTTTAGTTCTGGGGAGAGGCCTGTCTCCGGTACCACACGCTGGCTACTCGGTCATCTCCCGTTCCCATGGGATAGTGCATCCTGGTGCTTAGGTGCCACCTTTGCCCAGCAGTGGTACCAGTGCTTCCAGAGTTTCCTCCTCCCTCCAAGTCTAGTGACTGTTGTACAGACACTGGCCCATGATCTGGTCAGATTTTGGTCTCCCGCGTCCCCTCTCCAGGCCCAGGGCAGGACAGGCTCATGGCTGTCAGGGCCATTATTTGTGAGGTTGCATCTGACTCATCCAGCTTCTTACTCATTTCTTTAAAATTTTTTTTAACAGACATTTTTTAAAGTTATTTTTTTCTATGAACAAAAATCCTTCCTTCTTGGCCCCCCAGCACTGAAAAAGAAATAAAAAAAACTTTGTAAGAAATATAAATAGTCAAGCAAGACAAATTCCTGCATTCTTCCTGTTCAGAAAATGTCTCCGTCTGCACTGAGTCCGACCTCTCTCTCCAGCTCCGGTTTCTCCTCCTGTTGGTGCCTGACTTGGCAGCCACCAAGGGGTTAATCCTGGGGAGCTACAGAAGCCCTAGGACTTGAAGGGGGAGGGGAAGGGACTCGGTGTGGGGGAGGGGTGAGGGCGACAGAGCCTTTTCTCCCAGAGGCCTCCCTTCCCTTCCTCATTATTGGGACCCTTCCATACGCACAGCCCTTGGTTACTGTGGCAACCATTCAGGCCAGCCTTGGAGAGGGCCTGGCTGCTGGGGGAGGCTCCCAGGCCTCCCTCCCCCTGGGAGTGGGCTAGGACCAGTCCTGTAAGGCTTCCCGAGATGAATGAGGGCCGTGTGGGAGTGGGGAGCCATATGGTCTGGGAATAGAGGCACCTTTGTTAACCGGCTGAGGGGCATTTCCTAAGGCTGACCATGCCCTCTCTGCATCCCAGCAGGCCCCCTCTTCCAGTTAGGACTCTCTATTTTCCCATCCCCTCAATTTCCCTTGTCTATTCCAGGTCTTTCTAGCCCATTTTTTTCTCCCCTTTAATTTATATGCTAACACAATCATCTTTCTTACATATAGCTTGAGTTGCTTCTCCTGCCGTTGTTTGGATATCTTCAGTGATCCCTATGGCCATCAGGGTCAAAGCTCAGAGTCCAATAGTTGGCATTCAAGGCTCTTCACACAATCCAAACTGCAGTCACTGAAGTTGAACTCAACAGATGTTTGTTGAAGTCAATCAAACCTTCCCTGTATCTCCTCTATGGTGGGGGGGAGCGGTTGCATAGACTGAACAGATTTGGCATTGGAGAATCTGGGTTACCATCTTGGATCAGTCACTTCCTAACCTCCTGACCCTCTCAGCTCTTGGCCTCAGTTTCCTCACCTGTAAAGTCTTGTAGCATAATGCCTGGCACACAATAGATGCATAATGGATACTTACTAACTGATTGACCAACTGGCTCTCTGGGAGGGAGGGGAGGACCATAATGGAAAATGTAGGTGATATGAAAATAAAAGATATGCATACACTTATGTTTTTTAGAAGGGTCATTACAATAGTCCAAGCTCTAGAAAGATGAGGAGAGCCTGACCTTGGGAATGGCTATTTCTCTAATGTGTTTTGTTTTACTTTTTATTTCATGTGGGCTGGGGAGAAGGAGGGAATTGGGAGGGAGAAACGACAAATGCTGGTTAATTGAAAAAATAAATGAAAAGAGAAGGCAAGCTGGGGGTGGATGGAGATGGGTAGAATCCACTTTGGCTGACCTTGAGCAATGGGAAGTGATGGTGAGGCAGGGACCAGCCTGTCCCACCTGTGGCCTCCATCAGTGAAGGTCTGATCAGCTCCACCATCAGTAGGAGAGTCTGGTGCCAAAGCACCCAGGGAAGGCAGGACCTGGAGCAGAAATGAAAGAGGAATGGAGCTATGGGGGAGGGGGTCTGGGGAGGGGGCTGCTCAGAGGCCCTGCCTGGGCGGAGGCTCAGCCTCCAGCTGGGGAAGGGAGGAGCGTGGAGGGACTCAAATCCAGGTCATCCTCCCATCCCAGCAGCCAAAGCTTCATCCTGCCCCTGAAAAGGAGAACATTCCTCCTCTAGGAAAAGCTTGTTGCCTGGGTTTCTGGTGGCAAAGATCTGCCCCCTCCCATCTCCACCACCCCCATCTCCTATGAACCCCTTAGTTTTTACCGTTGAAATTCCAGCCTGGTTTGAAGCCATTTTGTTGATTTCTTTCTGAGCAGGAGGTTAGAGGCAGGGGAAGGGGAAGAAATTTGCTGGAGGTGATATCGTCATCCTCTTCGGACTGCTTGGTCAGTTATTCATTCGATAAACATTTAGAGAAGCCCTGGATAAACTGGAAAGAACAACTATGATGAGGAAAAATCTTGAATTAAAATTTTCCAAAATACTCCTCCCCTCCCTTCCAGGGAGCCATCTCGATACAACAAAGAATTTTTTAAAAGGGAAAAAAATCAGTTCAGAAAAACTAGCCAACACATCAGCCAAGTCCAGTATCACATGTAACATTGTGCACTGATCATCTTCCACCTCTGCCAAGAAGGGAGAGAGGCGCCTTCTCCTACCTCCTTTGCAGTTGAGTTCATTATACCGAAGTAGCCTCTTGACTGGTCTCTTGGCTTCTAATTTCTCCAGTCTCCAGTTCAGCCTTTACCCAGCATTCAAACTGATATTCCTGAAACACAGATCTGACCATTTCACTTTTTTGCTCAAAAATCTTATTTACCTCTGGGGTCAAAAAGACATTTCCCAGCTTGACCTTTGTGGCTGTAACCTCCCTTTCTAGCTTTTTTTTTTAATTGCCTCACTCCATTCTCTAAGGCAAGGAAGTCCATAACCCTTTTGTGTGTCCCAGACCCTTTTGGTGCAGTCTGGTGTGGACTATAGACCTCTTTTAAGAATAGTATTTTTAAATGAATAAAATAAAAATACCTCTGGAGTGGAGATGAAAGAAAAGTGGGGCTGTGGGGGAAGGCTGTAGTTGGGGGCACTGCTCCAGGGCCCAGCTTGGGGGGAGGCCCCATTAGAGTTGGGGTGGGGGAAGGGAGGAGAGTGATATTTCTGATCAATTTCGATTATATTGAAGTGCAGTTTTATCAAAATATATTCTTAAAAACCTAACTAGTTCAAAGATCCCACAGGTTAAGATACTCAAGTTAGGCAATGCCTTGCATACAGTAGACACTTAATTATTTGTTGAATTGAATTGTCTCCTAAGAGGAGGGCTTTCCCAATGGAGACTCTGCACCCAGCGCAAGAGGGCGAGGTGACCTTTTGGGAGGAGTCTTGACAGACCAAGAGATTCCCTTGCTCTGGAAGGAGCTGGCCTCTAGCCAGTAGAATGTAAACCCCCCAGGACAACAATCCTTTCATTCTTTGTCTTTATATTTCTACCACATAGTGGTGCAGTGGATAGAGTACCAGTGCAGGAGTCAGGAGGACCTGATTTCAAATCTCACCTTGAATACTTGATGCTCACTAGCTGTATGACCTTGGGCAAGTCACTTAACCCCAATTGCCTCATCCTAGGTCATCTCCAGTCATCCTGATGAATATCTGGTCACTGGATCCAGATGGCTCTGGAAGAGAAGTGAGGCTGGTGACCTGCGTAGTCCTCCCTCACTCAAAACAAAGTCAAGTGCAGATCATGTCATCATTTCTCTGATGGCATGGTCTTCTTCAGCAATGAAGGACGAACACACACATCTAACATCATCCTGGCATCCTCCCTTTGTGACTGGAAAACTGCTCGTTTGTAACTCTGAGGGCAGATTTGTGGTGAGAGCAGGGGAGAGATTCTTCTCTTTCTTTTCCCCCTCTTCCTCCTTCTTCCTCCTTCTTTTTCCCCTGTTCCCCTCCTCTTCATAATGTTTGGTGTTCTTGCAGAGATATCAGGGTATTGTTGACAGAGCAGTAACCCTGGAGTTGGAGGACCTGGTTCTGAGTCCCAGCGTTGTTACTTACTGTGTGACCTTGGGGAAATCATTCAATCTTCTCTGGATTTCAGTTTCTCCATTTGTAGGAAAATAAATAAACAGGAAACCACTAAAAATGACTATGGATGGATGACCTGGAATATCCCTTCCGGTTGTGAATCCCATGATCCTCAGGATTGGTTCTAAGGATCCTTGATCCTAAACATTGGTTCTCCCACTAGTGGCCTTTGGGAGCTACCCTTATCCTACAGGAAACTCTTGCTACCTCCTCACTGGGGTCTTGGGCTCTTGCTGGATGCTGCAGGGGCCTGTCTGGGCAGCATTTCCTCCAATCTATGGGTCAATCAGCATTAAGAAACAGTGGTGAATTGGACTTAGTAGGCACCATGGTCCTGGTAGGCACCAAATGCTCCTTTTCTATGGATACTCAATGAAACTGGGGGCTTTGGGAGGGTGGAAGCCCTGGATTCTCTCTGAGAGCAGCCAGAGCTCAGGATGCCTGGGAAGCCAGGGGTAAAAGGGTGAAGCTCAAGGAGAGGTTACCTGTTCTCCTGCAGCAGCAAGGGGGCATGCCTGCTCCCTATCCCTCTTGCAATGGCTTCATTTCTTTTGGGAGGCCCATTTCCTCTTCCATTGCTGGCTGTGTCTATGGACTCAGCTCTGACCACTCTCCCTCCTTTCAGTCTTTCTGTTCCATTTCCACTTGGGGACCCTCAGGTTCCTGCTTCTGCCTCTGACCTTGAACCCAGAAGTAGGCTTTAGAGGATGCTGGTAGATTAGCTGTAAAAGGCACCTCAGAAGTGATCTGGGTTGCTTCTCTCCCATTCTATATAGAGAAGAAAGTTGAGGCTCACATAAAGTCACAGATGTATTGGTAAGGGCCGGCAGACATATCAGTTAGGATCTGCAACTCTCGGACAGCAGACAACTGCTCATTTCATTTAATGCAATTTTATTCCATTTCATAAACATTTATTTTTCTGGAAGCCTCATGGAAGAAGCTGGATAGAGATCACTGAGGGAGATTACAAAGCTGGGATAAGAGACTGTTCTCTTCCTGGGGCTCTCAGGCTAGTAAGGGAATTGGGCAGAAACACAGACAACTGTAAAATACAATAATGAAAAGTAAGTACATTAGAAGGGCACAAATGAAGTGCCCTTGGAAATATGAGACAGAGCAGGCTTTCTGGGGATGGCAGCATTTTAGTTGAGCTTCAAAGGAAGGGTAAGAATTTACCATTCATTCATTCAAGCATTTATTAAGTGCCTACTATGTTCCAGGCACCGGAGGTACAAAGACAAAAACCCCAAACAATCCTTACCCTCAAGGGGCTTATGATCTATTTCTGGTAAACATAATATAAATATATATAAATATAATAAAAATATAAAATATGTACATAGTGAATTAAAAATCATTTGGGGAGCAGGAGGAGGACATAAACAGCCAGAGGATACCTGACAGAGAAAGTTGGGGAGATTCTATCCTGGGCTTCCCCATCTCTTCCTGGGGGCTTCTGCGAAAGCTGGCTGACCACTGACTGGGAATATTTGACCAAGTGCCAGGGCTGGAGGAGTTGGCCTCGGAGACTTTTCCCAGCCTGAGATTGAGAAAGCATGACTTCACGGAAGCACCAAGAGTCAGAGCTGGAAGGGTCTTCAGAGACTGTCCAGGCCGTGTCCTCTCTCCCCTCTCCCCTTTTGTTTTTCTCTCAATCACTATTCATTAAATGCCTTCTCATTTTTGTTTTTGGATTCCCAGTGGCTCTCACAGGCCTGAGCAGGCACATAGTAGACTCTTTATAAATGCTTATGGACTGGTTCCATGATTACTAGGCCCTGGGCTGGGTGCTGGGGAGATGAAGACAAAAATGAAACTGTCTCTGCCCTCAGGGAGCTTGTAATCTATGGAAGGAAGCAACACATACATAGAGACAAAAATATAAAATATATGCAATATAAAGTAAATATAAAGACTGTTCTCTTCCTGGGGCTCTCAGGCTAGTAAGGGAATTGGGCAGAAACACAGACAACTGTAAAATATAATAATGAAAAGTAAGTACATTAGAAGGGCACAAATGAAGTGCCCTTGGAAATATGAGACAGAGCAGGCTTGGACAAGAACTTGGACAACCAGGATGATTAGGAAAGACCTTGTGAAGAAGGCAGCCCCTGAGTTGAGCCTTGACAGGTTGTGTTCCTGGTTCTAAGAGATGGAGAGGAGGAGGGACAGTATTCCAGGCACAGAGGACAGTCTGGGGTGTTAGCCACAGACCAGTCTGGCCTGAACACAGAGTATGTGGAGGGGGGTAAAGTGACATCAGCCTAAAATGGTAAGTTAGAGTCAGAATGTGAAGGAATTTAGATGCTAAGCGAGGATCTTGGATTTTAGGGAGCCCTTGAAACTGCTTGAGCAGGGAAGGAACCAGATCTGTGCTTTGGGCCATCTGAGTGATGAATGACTTAGGGAAGGGGTGGAGAGAGCCTGGGGACATGCACCAGTGAGTAGGCTGTTGCTATGGTTAGGTGAGAGGATGATAAAGGCCTCAACTACCATGGTGGCCAATGTGAAGGGAAAGAAGATGGATGAGGCTAGATAATGTGTCCGTAGAACTGAGAAGAGTGGGCAAGTTAGTGGATATGGGGTGATGCTCCATTTTATAGCAGAAGAAACTGAGGCCCAGAGGGAGGTAGTGAGTTTCCTGAGGGCATATGGTAAATTTGCAGCAGAGCCCGAGGCTAGAGGCTAGAAGCCAGAGCTTTTCAACCTCCAGTTTTGGTGCTCATGATACTTTCATGATAATACTTTTTATGTAGAAGCTTTGCCTAAAAAACAAGACCAGAGTCAAGGAACTGGGGGATCCTGGGGACAAATTCAGCTGGGTTGTTCTAAATGAAGGGTAGTGAAGAGACCCGAATCCTGGGTTATATGTTAGGGGTGGTGGTGACTCTCTACATTAATGTGGGCTCCATTCATTTTCAGAGAGCTGGGTCTAAGTGGTGTGTTGATTGATTAACTCTAGAGGAGGGGCCATTTGGTCCCATTAGCAGACTCTGCTTAGGGCTTGTTGTGTCCTGAGCTCCTATGATGATAGGAGGGAGAGGAAAGCCTGGAAAGGCTCTGGGATTGGGACCCTGGAAGTGAGGAGGCCCTGCCATCTGGGGTCCTTTTGTCCGAAGACTTGTGTTCATTGCCTTGAATATGACCAGTGATGAGTACAAGGGCCCCCACTCCTCCTTTTCTTCTCTGCTCCCTCCATCTCTTTCTTTTTTCAAGCTTTATTTTCTTCAGGTAAGGCACAACCTGTAATAACTACCACTTCTCTCTATAAAGAATCGCACTGAGGCAGGCAGGTAGTACACTTATTCCTTCCACATCATGGAGCTTAGGGGCATGGCACCCCCACAATCTGGAAAATCCCTTCCTTCATTTTTAGGCCCTTCCTTCATACCAGAGAAGAAATCTGAATTTTTTTATCTTTATAAGGTATTTACAGTACCTTATTGTAAAATTTGGGTTGTGTTTGGTCATAGGCTTGGTATCATCTATGACTTCCATAAAATTCCCATTTGATTTCTTATGCCTACCTGTGGATATATTGAAACCATGATGGGGAAAGTCGAGATGTGGAAGGGATAGCTGTATAGTAGATGGAGTACTTGGCTTGGAGTTAGGAAGTTCAGTTAGAAAGACCTGAGTTTGAATTTTGCCTCCTACATTAGCCGTGTGGACATTCAGCTAGTCACATAACTTCTCTCCGTCTGTTTCTTCATCTCTAAAATGGAGCTATTGTCCAGTGCCCTTCTCCATACCTGCCCTAGATGATGCCCAAAGGTTTAAAGTTGTAGAATAGATTTGCCCTGGTAGAAGGAATTTCCTCTTCTGAGACACTTAAATGAATGAAGTTGTAACAGCAGCATACAGATGGTATTTTAAGGTTTTCAGAGCAGTTGCATGATCGTATCTGGGTTCACAACAAACCTGTGAAGTAGGAGCTCCTTGTGTCGTAGATGTGGAAACTGAGGCACATAGAAGTTGAGGGACTTTTCCTAGGTTATGAAGCTACTAACTGGTAACCAGAACGTTTGAAACTCAGGTTTTCCTTGCTCTAAGTAAATGTCAGAACCAAGATTTGAGCCTGGGAATTCCTGGTGCCCAAGCAGCTCTTTCCCCAGTATATCATTCTATTTTTCCTCTCAAATAGGGACAGGGAAGGCCAAAGAGGGTGAGGCCTCTAACCCAACTAGCAGATGGGATGTTGAGCCAGTTAGAGAAGGAAAGGAAGGTTAATGTTTGGCCAGGAAGAGAAACTATCCTGCCAATTCCCAGAAGGTAGCTGGCCAACTTTGTTTCAGTTTCTTCTTTATTTCAGGACCAGGCTTCATTTACTGTTGATGTTGGGATCTGAGTGTTAACTGCCATCTCCCCTCTAGGTTGGAGCAGGCAGGAGTGGAGTCTCTGAGCAGAGCCTTGCAGGGTTCATGTGATTTGAGAGCTGGCTGATCTCCTTGGGCAGTGGGGAGATCTGCTTCCCGGGGGCTGGAAGAGAGAGGGACAGTAGCCAACTCTACACCATCCACCTGTGGTTTATCTTTAGGTTAATGATTTGCAAAGGGAGTTAATCAGGCTTTTTCCTGGCCTAGAAGTTCCTCTTACAGCCAGTGAGGCAGCTGCCAGAGGCAAAGACTAGAAGGGTGATAGATGGTGGGATAACTGGGCCCAGATATATGTGTGTGTGTGTGTGTGTGTGTGTGTGTGTGTGTGTGTGTGTGTGTGTGTGTGTGTATGTGTGTGTGTTCTGATCTCCTAACCTTGGGATGGTAATGAAACCTCTGCAGTCTTCTCTGTGACCTCTTTCCACCTTCCCCTCTGATCAGATTTCCTTTCTTTTTTCCAACAGGAGAAGGTGGTAAGCTGAGCACAGTCACAGGCAGATGGCTTCCTCAGACCCGTCTCCTCAGCCTGCAGTAGGTACTGTAACCACCAGACTTTACTATTTTTTTTTCTGACTTGCTTCTCATTTTATATTAGAAGAGGGGCCCTGTTTGGGTCATAAGGGGCTGCCATACCCATTTCTGGGCCACTGGGCAGAAAAGTATGGATGAAAGTATGTACCACTGAGTCTGAGGGTCTTTGTGAGCAACTAAAAACTCCTGAGTTTAAATCTTGTCTCTGCCATGTGAACTTAGTGAAAGCTGTTTCACATTTCATACTCAGTGGCTCCTCTACTGTGCCTCAGTTTCCCTAGCAGATCTGATTCAACCATTTATATCATGTGATCAGTGCTAGGAAAAATACCTGGATTCACAGCTACTGTCACCATTACTACTGCTACGCCTCAGGGGCATTACTGTAGTGCACTAAGGCTTATGAAGTACTTTCCTGCCAACAACTCCAGGATACAGGCAGTCTGAACATTATTGACCCCGTTTTAGAGATATGGAGCCTAAGAGAGATGGCCATGGTTTCTACCAAGTACAGATTTCAAGTTGGCCTCCTTTCAAGTGGGCCACAATGTCTAAATTTGTAGCTTGTCAGAGCCAGCAGGAACTTGGCACCTTAGAATGTCAGATCTGACAGAGTCTTCAGAACAAAGAATGTCAGAGGTAGAAAGGAACCTTAGAACTGGGAAGGACCTCATATCATAGAATGCTGGAGCTGGAAGGGGCTATAGAGTTTATCTTTGCTAGATCCTTCCTTATGCAGAAGAGGAAATGGAGGCAGAATTTGATCACTGTCCTCAAAGAGCTTACAGAGAAAGATAAGGAGACAGATAACTACTGTAAAAAAGACTGTGGTAACTGTATAAAGGAATTACCAATTTATGGGAATTAGGAGACACTTCTGACTTGGGAAAATCAGGGAAGGCTTCATGGATGTTGTAACACTTGGCCTGGCCTTGAAGGTAGGGCAGGATTTTGACAAGTGGAAAGTTAATTGGAGACATTCTAGGCTGACTTCCAAAGAGGTACAGAGGGAGCTTGGGGAATGGTGGCTAGTCTACTGAAAGAGGAGTAGTGTATGTGACAAGGAGTCATGGACTAGAAATCTGGAAGAGTCAGTTGGGGCCCATTCACAGAGGACTTTGAATTTCAGGTTGAAATTTTTACTGCTTTGCTCAGCAGGCAATAGGAAGTGATTGAATTATCCTATCAGAGTTGTGCTTGAGGCAGATTCTTGTGATGGCAGGATGACTAGTTTAATTTGATTCAGCATGTATTTATGAAGTGGCCACTGTGATTCCTGGCACCATGGTGGGTACTGGGGATACAACAGTGGAAACAGAGAAGTCCCTGCCTCAGGAGAATGAGTAAATGAGTATAGGGTATCTACAAGGTAGGAAAAAACGAAGAAGGGGAAAGACTGTTGACCCAGCAGTCAGGGGACCTGTGTTTGAATTTAATCCTCATGTTTACTATCTGAGATCTGGGGCAAGTCACTGGACTAAAAACATGGTAAATGGGTCAGTTGGCTTCTGAAGTCCTTCCCAGATGCAGGTCTGTGGTCTTGTGATGTTAATATGCAGTGAATTCAGAAATTGGAGAGGGCTAATAACTGGGGGATGGAAGTGGTCTGGAAGAAGCATTGAGTAGGAGTCAGGATCATGAACCAGGATTCCACCTGTCAGAACTGAAGAGTGATTGGATTAAATTCCAATGGAATTCAATAAACATGCACCTACTATGTGCCAAGTGTTGAGATATTGAGGATACAAAGGTAAAGGTGAGATGGTTCCCATCCTGAAGGAGCTTTAAGTCCTGCTGGAATTCTATATCTGCTGAAGCATTTGTGCATACACATGGGTGGAGGGACACAACTAAGGGAAAAGTTGGTATCCCACTTTCACTGAAAGCATAACGTGAAATAAGACTGAAAAGCTAGGGGGGAGCCAGGTAGGGAAAGCCTGGATTGGAGCTGGGAGAGAGCAGAAATGGGGAGACCAGTGGAGGCCACCATGGTGAACATTCCCTTCCTTTCATCTGCTTTCCAGGGGTGCTGGAAAGAGATTACGTCAGTTTAAAAAAAAAAAAGCATTTAAAGGCCTTAGTGTAAATGATATGCAGGAAACCCCAGCAGATTTAAGACTTTCCTTCAATGGGTCTCAATTACTCATCTGAAAAATAAGGATTATCTTTATCCTTTTGATTGTGTGTGTGTGTGTGTGTGTGTGTGTGTGTGTGTGTGTGAATCCACGCTTCACAGAACAAATTGGGTTCAATCAAAGGGCCGCACTTGAAGACCTAGAGGGCTGTATGTGGCTTTGAGGCTGCAGGTTGTCCACCCCTGGGACAGAAAGAACCAAGAGAGAGGAGGGTTATGGAAGCTAGAGGTTGCTTAGGACAGGAGCCATGTTGAATACTGCAAGAAAATCAAATGAGAAAAGACCATGGAAGCCAGCAGTGAAGAGATCAGTGGTCACTTCTGAGAGAGCAGATGTTATGGGAGTGATGGGATCAGAAGCCAGATTTCAAAGGTCTAAGGGCAAAGGCAGTAGGGAAAGTGGACGCTACAAATGCAGACTGGGTGTTTATACCACAATTGGTGTATTTTGTTTGGGCTCAACAGATGCTTCTTAACAAAGATCATTCACTGTATAGTTAAGCAAACTGTTTAATTGAATGATGACGTCAATAGTAGATATTACTTTTCATTCTTGTTGTTAAAACAAGGGTATTCTTTGTGTATTCTTACTATAATAATTTGGCGCAAACTTTGTTGTATTTGGCCCAAGTTTGGTTTCCTTATATTGCTGTGTGGAGGACTTTTTCTTGGGATTATCAATTTGGAGCTGAAAGGGACCTTAGAAGTCATCAATATAAGCCCATTTTCTAGATGAGGAAACTGAGGCAGATAGATTATGTGGCTTCACCAAGATCGTGCAGCTAGTAAGGAACTGAGTCAAGACACTCATTCCTGAGTTGGGGTGCTTATACCTCATGCATATTGTTTTCTAGGGGGTCAGCCAGGAAAGGAATGAAATGAGCTGTTCAGGCAGAAGCAATTGGTCAGTCAAGAAATTTTTATTAAGCACTTAATCTGTGCTAGGTACTGTGGTAGGGATACAAAGGAAGGCAAAAATAGGCCCTGTTCTCAGGAAGCTTCTGGTTTAATGGAGGAGACAACGTGGAAATAGCCAGGTGCATACAAGAATAGATGAGACGCGATCTTAGAAGGGGAGGGTACTAGGAGCGGAGTAGATGGAGAGGAGCCTCCTCCAGAAGGGGTATTTGAGCTGAGACTTGAAAGAAGCCAGTGATTCCAAGAGGTAGAGGTGAGGCAGGAGGCCTGGAGTGGTGACTGCAATTTGTGCCAAGGCATGGCTTCGGGAGATTAAGATTTGTGAGATGAGTAATGAGGAGGTCAGCATCCCTGGGTCTTCTGGTTCATGGAAGGGAGTTCAGTCCAGGATACTGGAAAGGTAGGAAGGGGTTAGGTTGTGAGGGGGTTCACATACCAAACAGAGGATTTTATATTTGATCCTGGGGGTGATAGGGAGCCATTGAAGTTTATTAATTTTATTACTGTTCTTATCACCATTATTAATTATAAAATTAACTCTAATTATTAATCAAGATATTGTTAATATTGATTATTAAAATTATTATTTATATTTAACACTAAAACTTATTCTTATTAATATTAAATAAATTGGTGTTAATAAAATACATTTATTACTACATTAAGCTTATTAAGTAGAGGGTGACATGGTCAGATACAGGCTTTAGGACAATCACTTTGGCACCTGAGTGGGTGTTGGATTGAGTGAGTGGGGGAGAGACTTCAATTAGGAGGCTATTGTAATAGTTCAGATAAGAGGTGATGAGGGCCTGAACCAGTATGGGAACTGGGTGGGCTGAGAGAAGGGGATTTTTACAAGAGAGGTTGTTTGGTTAGAAATGTAAGCTTTGGCAATGGATTGGGTAAGTGGGATGAAGGTAGAAGGAGGAGCCAAGAATGATCCCATAGTTCATGTCTGACTCTTTGTGACTCCATTTGGGGTTTGCTTGGCAGAGATACTGCAGTGGGTTGCCATTTCCTTCTTCAATTCATTTTACAAATGAAGAAACTGAGGCAATAGGGCTAAGTGACTTACCCAGGGTCACACAGCTAGTAAGTGTCAGAGGCTGCATTTGAACTCAGTCTTCCTGACTCCACGCCCAGAGTTCAGTGCCCTGAGGTACCTAACTGCCCCATGATCCCAAATGTGAGGAAGGAGTCTTTGAGGCCTGAACCTTCACAAGAGCACAGTGACCCAAGAGGGAAAAGGAATATCTGAGGCCTAGAAAAAACCTGCATCCAAAAGCTTGTCAACTCAGCTCAGTTCAGTAAGAGGAGTGGGTGGCTCTGGGGTCAGAGAACCTGGGTTCAAGTCCTGCTTCTGCAGCTTCCTAACTGAATACCTTGGGCAAGTCACTTAATACAAAGAGTAATAGCTCACATTTCTGCAGGTCTGCGAATACTTTTTATATGTTACCTTGTTCATTCCTCAGAACAACGCTGTGAGGCAGGTGCTGTTATTGGCCCCATGGAGAAGACAGAGGCTAAGTGGCTTGCCCAGGGTCACACAGTTAGGCTGTGTCTGAGGTAGAATTTGAGTTCAGGTCATCATGATTTCCAGGTGCAGCACTGTCTACATTACGCTGGCACCATCTTGGACCTCTGTTTTCTTATCTGTAAAATGAAGCATTTGGACTAGGGGTGGGGAACCTGTGACCTCAAGGCCACAAGAGAAAGGAGTGTTATGGAAGCTAGAGGTTACTTAGGACCGGAGCCATGTTGACTGAGTCCAAGTTTTGTGAACAAATCCTTTTATGAAAGAGATTTGTCCTGTGAAGTTTGGATTCAGTCAAAGGGCCACATTTGAGGACTTAGAGGGCCACATGTGGTTTTGAGGCTGCAGGCTCCCCGCCCCTGGCCAGTCTTTAGGGTTCAGATGTTATAATCATCCAACTCTTATGATCTTATCCAGCACCTACTATGTGCTGGGAGCATTGCTAGTTATGGGGTTGCAAAAACCCCCAAATGCAACAATACTTGTCTTCAAAGAGCTTATGTGACATTGCCAGGCAAACATTGTAAACGTAAAGAAAGACAAAGTAATCATAAAGGAAAAGAGCAGGATGCAATAGATCCTATTGGATCTATTGGAATAGATCCTAGGATCATAGGTCAACAGCTAGAAGGGACCTTATGGGAGCAGGTCTGCTCCCACCTCATTTTACAGAAGAGAAAACTGAGACACAAAGCAATGATGTGACTTGTTCAGCCAGTATTAAAGATGGGACTTGAACCCAGGCCTTCCTGACTCTAAGGGCAGCTTGCAACCCATGGTGCCATTACTGGTTGGAGCCAAATTATATAGAACCTTAAATGCCAGGATAATGACTTGGCATCCTGTATCATAGGAACTGGGGAACCATTGAAAGTTTTTGAAGGAGGAGCTTAATTATGAGTAAGATTGCACCGGCACTTAATGACGTTTAAATTGGAGCAGAGAAAGATGGAAGCGAGCAAGTATTTACTAAGCACCTACTGTGTGCCAGGCAGTGGGGATACAAAGAGAAGCAAAGACAGCCCCTGCTGTCAAGGAATTTACAATTTAATGGGGGAGATAACACGCAAACAAATATGTGCAAATAAGCTCTAGACTAGTGAAGTAGAAAATAATTAACAGAGGGAAGACGCTAGAATGAAGAGGGGTTGTGAAATGCTTCTGGTAAAAAATGGGATTTTTGTTTGGAATTAAAGGAAGCTAGAGAGGTCAGTAGTCAGAGCAGAGGAGAGTGCGTTCCAGGCATGGGGGAGAGCCAGAGGAAATGCTGGGAGTTGAGATGGAATGTCCTTCTTGTTTATGGAACATCTGGGAGGTCAGTGTCATTGGATCAGAGTATGTATCATGGAGGAAGGTCTAAGAAGACGGGAAAGGTGGGATGCAGCTAGGTTGGGAAGGGCTTTTAGAAAGCACCAAACAGAGGATTTTGTATTTGATCCAGGAGGCAATAGAAAACCACTGGAGTTTATTGAGTAGGGGGTGACATGAGTGGATCTGCACTTCAGGAAGATCACTTTAGTGACTGAAGGGAGAGGAAGAGACCTGAAGCAGGCAGACTTAGTACCAGGCTATTACAGTAGTGCAGGTGTGAGATGATGAGGTTCCATATCAGAATAGGGACAATGTCAGAGGAGAGAAGGAGACATAATTGAGAGGTAGTACAAAGGTGAAATCGATAGACCTTGGCAACAGCTTGGGGAAGGGTGAGAGATAGTGATGAGTTCAGGATGACTCCTATGTTGTGAATCTGGGGGAACTGGGAGGAGAGTGTTGCTCTCTATAGTAATAGGGAAGATGGGGAGGGGCAAGGATTTTGGTGAAAGATAATGAGTTCTGTTTTGTACTTTGTACTGAGTTTTAGATGTCTGCTGGTCATCCAGTTTGAAATATCTAAGAGACGGTTGGAGATGCAAAATTGGAGGTGAGCTGAGAGAGTAGGGTAGGAATGGTAGATTTGAGAAACATCAGCATAGAGATGATAATTAAATCCATGGGAACAGATGAGATCACCAGGTGAAATAGTATATTTCGAGAAGGCCTGAGGAACACCTATGGTTAGAGGAGATGATCTGGAGGAAGATTCAGCAAAAAAAGAAAAAAAGGCTCACCAAGGCCCTTAATCCTGTGCTGAGAAAGTGTTATACTCTTTCATTAAAAAAATAATGAGTGTTGTTCAGTGACAGGCAGATCCCTTTAGGCAGAGAACTATAAAATCCCTCGGGTTAGCTTTCTGG
Organism: Bettongia penicillata ogilbyi; assembly: GCA_023548195.1. Taxonomy (NCBI): domain Eukaryota; kingdom Metazoa; phylum Chordata; class Mammalia; order Diprotodontia; family Potoroidae; genus Bettongia; species Bettongia penicillata. The sequence continues at coordinate 490,760 of JAJHZJ010000029.1, forward strand.
GTAATACAGGCAAGCCCCGCTAATTCTTCACTGATTGGTGAAGAGTTTTCTTTAATCAGCTTCTAGCAAAGCAGTGCCTTTTCTCCAGTTAGCCTAGCTCATAGCAAAACGGATTCAAATGTATTTCATCCTGTTTCTCCCTCATCAAACTAGGTGTCTCCTGAGGAGCTTCCCCTCCTTTGGGCCTTTATATGGTACCCAAAAACATTGAGTTCAAATAGCACTCTATAGAATAGTAGGATTCAGCCTTCCTTCAGGGAGCAGTGAAGAGTTCTCATATGTGACCCAGCACTTTCCCAACCAATCAGAAAAGCTTCTCCTCTCTTCCAAACTAGGGGCTCCCATCTAAGCAACTGAAGAATCAATTGTCTAAGATGAAAATCTTCTAGGAAAATCTGTTCCTTACCCACTACTTATGACTCCTCCTGCATTCAACTGATTTTTTTTTTATATATACCTTCCTGTTATTTCTTCTCAAAAGCTTTTTTCTTTAGCTTCTATTTTCCACTGCCTCAAATCAGAGCCTCTAGTGGTCAATGACTCATTTTTACCTTATGAGGCAAAACTCAAGAAAATCCATCTCTCTGTCAGGTATGAACCAATCTTCCCATAGTTCCTTGATGGTTATTTGATGAATAGTTTCTCAGGTATAGATTTCAAAACTCCAAAGCACAGTCATATGCCAAAGAATTGATGGACTGCAGTGTTCTACCCTTTCATTCATTGCTTTGCCTTCAAATAGTCCTCTCAGCGGAAAGGTGTTCCAATTTTGGATTTTAAAGTCCTTCGACGCTTAGCCCCTTCCTTATTGTCCTCCACAAAATCTACTGATACTGGCTTTATTTTTGTTCCTGGAAAAAGATACTCTGTTTCCTGACTCGGTACATTTTTACTGGTTGTCTCCTATGCCTGAAATACTTTTCCTCCTCATTTCCATCTTCTTGGATTCTTTCCTTGATTTCTTTCAGATGTCATCTGAAATCCGTCCTTCTATAAGAAGTCTTTCCTGATTCTCCCTTAATGCTGCCCTCTGTGATCATTCCAGATTTATCCAGGTTGTTTGCATGTTTTCTCTCCCATTAGATTATATACTCCTTGGGGTCAGATGAAGCTTTTTTTTTCCTCTTTTCTTTGTATCTCCAGCTCAGCACTGTGCCTTCCTGGCACACAGTAGGTGCTGAATAAAAGAGTGCTGACTTGACTTGACTAGGTGCTCAGGATACCTTGTGTTATTCTTCAACATTTAATCTGTGAGGTTTTGTCTCTTACACTTTAGTTTGGTCTGTTTTCTTCCCTCAGATGTTCTCTTTCCCTTTCTACAACCAAACTTTACATTTGAAAGGAGGTACTTTCTTATATATAAATGAATGAGTTGGGCAACATGGGGTCCTTTTCTGCTCCAAATCTTGACATTCCTACGCAATAGATTCTCCTTCCCCCGGTTGTTTGAAACAACTGAATTCAGCTGTGCAGGGCTGGGCTCCCCATCCTCCTCTAGATAAGAAATTTGAATTAGGATTTCTCCAAAGTCATTGTACTACTTGTTGGCTGGGAAAAATGATTCTGGACTACTTGAGGCCTGGGGGCTGTGGGAAATTTATGGTTCAGTGGAGGATGTCCCCCCAAAACATGTAAAATCCCATCCTCATTCTACCCAGTAGAAATGTTTGAGCTTTGTGCCTTGACCCACTTCCTACCACAGGGTAAGAGTTAAGTGCCTGCCTTTTAATACAAGTTTGTTGAACTGAATTTCGGGAGTGGGTTAATGAAAGTTCAAAGGACAAGTGAAAACCTTTGTCACTTCAGTGACTAAGGTGTCAAACTTTTCAGTTTGTGAGAAAAGGGACTGGATGGGGTGGCCATTTATTAGCCATATGACATTGGGCAAGTCCCTTGACACTCCCTAGCCTCAGTTTCCTTTTTTGTAAAATATTGTGGTCAGGATGGGGCCTCAGATTAGATGAATCTTTGTTTTATTTTTATCTATCTAGAAAATAGTTGATAGTTAATAAATACTTGGTGATTGATTTTAGTCCTAGGACTTAATAGGTCCTGGAAAGTGTGTGTGTGTGTATGTGTGTGTGTATGTGTGTGTATATGTGTGTGTATGTGTGTGTGTATGTGTCTTTCTTCAAGCAGAGGATGACAGAAGGACTACCCTCTAGTTCTACTCCTAGAGTTATACCCTCCCATGCACCCTATCACCGCCCTCCTTGTAGTTGTGGGTATTTGAGCCTGGTCTTGAAGAGTGAGTTGGATTGAAAAGTTGGGACTCAGCTGGGGGTAGGGGAGGCAGGATATGTTCCAGGTGTGGACATAAAACCCTCTTTGGGTACAAGGCACTCTTTATATTGATTCCACCTTATCAGATTATAACTGGTTCACTTCCCCATATGACATGCACAGATTAATCCAATGTATTATATGATTGTCCTGTTTTCTTGGGCAAAACTCGAACTTTTCCTTTCCCATGGAATAGAAGATCCACCAGGGCCATGGCTGACATTTGGACACTATGTCCAATTTTCTTTGCCTGGGATAATTTGTGTATGGGTTTTCCAGAGGCGGGGGGCTAGACTAAATGAAAGCCCTTCCCACCAATGATTCTGGTGAGGTCATTTTGAGTTGTGTCTGACTCTTCATGATCCCATTTGGAATTTTCTTGACAATGATACTGGACTGATTTTCCATTCCCTTCTCCAGCTCATTTTATAGATGAGGAAACTGAGGCAAACAGGGTAAAGTGGCTTGCTCAGAGTCACACAACTAGGAAGTTTTTCTGAGGCCAGATTTGAACTCAGGACTCTAGGTTCACTGCTCTATGTAGTATGATGCCACCTGAGGATGAAGGATGCTGTAGAGGTAAAGGAAGGGAAAAAAGGATGTACGGGTCTGAACTGGAAAGAGAAGACGAAAGGCAGATGGAAAGAAGTGGAGAAAATAGGGCCGCCTACTCTTGACTTTCCCTTTCTGTCTTGGAACCAGTCAAGGTGGGTTGGGGTGGTGCACATTTGGTGTGGCTGTGGGGGCTCAGTAGTATCAGATGTGATTCCTTGAGCTGGCTCACTGAAACTTGGAACAGGTTTTCTGTCAGCTGTGTTTATGGACACAGGTTTACCATGTGCGTACACGCGCACATACACACACATACACACACACACACTTCTCTCTCCTCTCCCTTTCTCTTGTCTCTTCTCTCTCTTTCTGTCTCTCTGTCTCTGTCTCTCTCTTTTTCATACACACATAACCACCACAGTCTGAACCAATCTGATTCAAAGCCCTGGCTGATGTCCTGGAATTCTGGCTTACTTCCTATCCCCGGACCTCAGTTCCTTTATTTGTCAGATGATTGCAGATACGTCCAATCTCCAAATTCTATGTTTCTAAATAAAACTGAGATTTGACTTAGGGAATTCTATCACCTTCTGGGCTTTTCATGGAGATAAAGGTTGCTTTGAAAGTAACATTGAAGGTTTGAAAAATATTCTGTGACAATCATCTGCTCTAGACCTGGAAGGGACGGATAGGACATCTTATTTTACAGATGAGGAAACTGAGGCCTGGTAAATGAAATATATCGAGGTCATACAAGCAGTAATCACTGGAGGTAAGATTTGAAAGGAGGTCTTTTGAATTTATAACTAGTATTTTCTTCCACTGAACCATGAAGACATCCCTTTTCCATTTCCAGTCCTGTTTATCAACCTAACTAGGGGCTTTGAGTCGTGGAATAGGATTTATGTGAAATAAATGGTAGATTCCATGCCATTCTTCTTACGCTTGTACATGGCATTATATATATTCATTATTTATTCAATACAATACCCAATATTTATTCATTAAGGACGCCTTTGGAGGTGACCATGTTAGCAGAGCGTAAGCTCAGGCGTCCTCCCATAGAGAAAGGCCTTCATTATCACCATGGTGGTAGTGGTGGATGTGGTGACAGTGACGTAAATATCTCTTAAGGTTTCCAAGTTTCTTTGTGTTCATACTAGCTTGTACTAACTGGGAGGCAGGCATTTTGAGCTCAGTTTCACCTTTAATGAAACTAAGCCTCACAGAGTTTAAGAGGGTTGTCCATGGCTAGACAACTAGTAAGTGGTTGGGGTTGATGTTGAAACCCAGATATCCCTGGTTCCAAGGCCAAAACTATTTTCTGTCCCACCCATGAATGAGCTAACTGACCATTCTTTGAGAACTAGCCTACATGAGTTCAAAAAAACATTATGAGGAAGATGATTTTTGGGGGGGGGTAATGAGTTTCAATGAATATTTATGCTAAGCAGTAGAGACCAACTGGCATAGTGGTCAGAGCGCTGGTTTGAGTCTCATTCCTGATACAGACTGGCGTTGGGACCTTGGACAAGTCACTTAATCTCTTAGTGTCTGAAACAACTCTAAGACCAGGTCACAGAAGGGCTGCAGGTGGGCCTTGGTAGAGGGGATTTCCTTACTAGGAGATCTGTAAATCAATTAAATTGCAGGTCCTCCCCCTCCTGCCATCCAAAAGACAGAGGATTACTGAGTTATCACTGAGAGCCATTGTTGTAGAAGAGAAAGAACTCTGGGGCTTTGGAGTCAGAGAATCAGTTTAAATAAATCCTACCCCAATCTGTGTGACCTGGGGTAGATGACCACATTTCTCTCACTTGAAAAGCCACAGGTTCAGTCTAGATGACCTCTGAGTTCTTTCCCAGTTCTAAGTCTAGGTACTATGAAGCACCTGTGTTGAAAAAAGTTGATTAAAAAAACAAAAAAAGAATTCTTGAAATATTGAAGGAAAATACCAGGGCATTCTGGTAAATAGTAGGGGAGGCTTAAAGTCTAAATTAGATGCTGTTTCTGGCCTCAAATAGATTACTGTCCAGGATGGAGATGGGATAAGACACACACAGATTTATGTCCGAATCTCTCTAATACACAATCAAAGTATAATGTGAATTCCAAGGTGAGGCAAATTAGGGAAGGTTCCCTGGAGGAGGTGGCATGGGATTTGTTCTTTATAGGTTGGGTAGACGTTAAGGAAGCAATAAGGGAGGAGAGAGGGATTCCACTTACTGGGAATAAGGTTAGACAAGGCATGGAGATGGTGAGAAGAGGGTGTCCTTCCGGGATGGAGAGGAGGGACATTTAGTTTAGCTCAAGCAGAGGACATTTGGAGTAATGAGAGATAAGGCTGGGAGGGTGGTGGTGGGAGGGGAAAGCAGCCTGTGAAGAGCCCTGAATACCCTAGGCCAAGCTACCCTGACCTTCTCTGGGTTATCCATTCCTCCTTCTCCCATTCCCCAAAGAAGGCCAGCAGTTAATTTTCCTGCAATGCTACTACTATAAGGATGGGAATGGCGGTCCTTTTAACTGTAGAGTTCAGTGAATTTCATCTGACCTCATTGATCAGCTCTAAGAAATCCTTCTCCCTCCTGTTCTGTGACCCCTGCAACTGTTCTCCCTTTCATTCTCTGCTTGAACCCACCCTGCCTCTTTCTACTTGAGCCAGGCCTTTGCACTCATCTGACCAGCTAACTTCTCCCTTCCCACCCTTTACCTTCCGCAGGAGACCAGCCAACTCAGGATGTCCCAGGGACTTCTCCTGAGGCTGAGGAGGACCCTGGAGAGGCCTTTGAATTCGAAGACAGCGATGAGGAGGAAGAGAATTCCCGGAAAGGCCTGGAGAAGGATGGAGAAGCCCCACTTATCCATTTTGATGCTGCCCCTATCACTGGTGAGATGACTCCAGGAAGCTGGTTTGTGCTGCGTCTGGGGAGGAGGAGGGGGTGCAGAGAAGGCCTGGTTTTTCTCTCTGATCCAGACTTATCCTGGTCAGTCTTAGCTCATCTCCTGCTGTTGGAGAGCTGGACTGGGAAAATTCCTTCAGATTCTGGGCTCTGGGAATTCCACATTCCTTGGATTTCTGGAACATCTGGGGCTACTTTGGCACTTTTTAAGTGGATGTTTTGGCTGAGTTGGCTCGGTTCCGGAGACAGTTGCACATAAGGAGGCTTCTCTCAGAGTCCTCCTCCCCCTCGATCAGGCAGAGGAAGGGGCCTCCTGGAGACCTCTTATCCTGTATTTAGCAGCTCATTCCCCCCCAGGGAGACCCAGAGGGGGGGCAGGGCAACAAAAGATCTCCCTGGTATTCAGTAGTAGCTCACAGGCTGTTGGGCTCTGTCACTTGGGAAGGTGAGCTGAAGACTGGATTGACAGGAACTTCCTGAAAGCAAAAGAACATCGGGCTTCTTGACGAGTTGCTGGTTGGCTGCCACCATCTGAAGTTTCGGGCTGGGCTGTTGGGGGGAGGACGGGGGCACCCTGGCAAACGTGTAATCATGACTTACACAATTCCTGGCCTTCTCCTTGGGGGCCGTGAGTCCTGGAGGAATGTCCCTCCGGAGCTGGTGGGATGGAGGTGAATGCAGGCTCTTGCCAAGACCCATGAAAACTAAGCCCAAACTGAAAACACTGGCTGAGATCTGTGTCCTCCTGAGTCTTCCCTTCCCCAAGAGGAGGCTGGGAAATGGGGCGGGGATGGCTGAGCCCCTCTGGGACTGGCCAGACTGGGGCTTGCACAGAAGAGACACCTGAGATCAGGGCCAGGTTGTGGGGTGGGGCAGGAAAGGGGGCCATCGTCCTAACTGGTTCCCCTCTGTTTTTTCTAGATCCTGCCGCTGCTCAGCCCCAGACAGAGTAAGTGAACTCCCTTTCCTTTGCTTTGGCATGTCCTAAAATGGTGTTAAAAGAAAAACCTGGGACACAGGGGAGGAGGGAGGTGTAGGGAGTACGGACTGAGAAATAACCTTCATTAGCAATGTTGGAGATCTCATTTACCGAGGGAGAAACGACGCTCAGAAGGAACTCTTTCTCAAAACAATAGTTAGCTGTATTTAAAAAGAAAGTTATCATTTCCCTTGCCTTCTTAATGGCTAGTGGTATGACCTTGGGCACATTGTTTAACCTCTGTGGGCCTCACTTTCCCTGTCTGTAAAATTGGCGTGTTGGAATAGAGGGATTCCTAAGGGCCCTGCTGGCTAGAAATTTCTGATGCTGTTTCTAATGCCTTCCACTCTGCTCAGAAAGAGAGAGGGCCATCAATTATTCATCGTGTGACCTTGGGCAAACTTGGGCTGCTCCTGCACTAATCATATAATGGGGAGAACAGTATGCAGGGATACGGTGTGGCCTTTGCTGTACTCCACATTCATCCTTCATGGGATCCTTATTCTCTATCGCTGACTTGGCTGTGTGACCTTGACGCAGTGGCTTCCCCTTCTCTGTGCCTCAGTTTCCTCCCTGAGACAAGGAAGGGATTGGACCAAATGATCTCTAAGATTCCTTCCAGCTCGGACATTCTGTGTTTTTATTTTTTTTTAAATTTTCTGTGCTGAAGTAGCAGAGAGCAAATAAGATGAGTGTGAAAAAAGGAGGATTGTCTATGAAGCTGAATTTCTAATTTGCATGAGTTGCTTTTCTTTTAAAATTTGTAACAAATTTCAGCATGGAACTTCCAAAGCCGCCCTGCCCTTTCTGTGCCCGTGTTCTTTCTGGCCTTCCTTCTGTTATCTTTTGTGCATTAAAAAAAAAAATACCTCCATAGCCCCTTCCTTCCTTCCTTCCTTCCTTCCTTCCTTCCTTCCTTCCTTCCTTCCTTCCTTCCTTCCTCTCTCTCTAGTCCCTCCTCTCTATCCCAACCTTCCAAAAACTGAAAGGAAATAAATTTCATGACAAATATATATAGTTAAGAAAAATGAATTCCACTAATAGCCATGTCTGAATGTGTATGTTTTATTTTGCATCTCAGTTCCACCATCTCTCTCAGGAGATGGGGAGTACTCCTTCTTATCGGTCCTTTGTGGTGCTACGTAGTCACTGCATTGATTTTTCAGTCTTCCAGAGTTTTGTTCTTTACAGTTGCTCTCATATGAATTATTCTCTGGGTCTGAATCATTTCACTCTGTATCTGTTAGTACAAGTCAGACATTCTATACTCTAGAACCTTCCAGCTCTGAAGTGTCTCTTCTGCTATCTCTCCCAATTCTGACATCCTGTGTTCTAAGGGCCCTCCCAGCTCTGACATTCTGTGTTCTAAGGGCGCTCCCAGCTCTGAAATTCTGTGTTCTAAGGGCCCTCCCAGCTCTGACATTCTGTGTTCTAAGGGCACTCCCAGCTCTGACATTCTGTGTTCTAAGGGCGCTCCCAGCTCTGACATTCTGTGTTCTAAGGGCCCTCCCAGCTCTGACATTCTGTGTTCTAAGGGCCCTCCTAGATCTGACATTCAGTATTCCAAAAGCTCTTCCAACCTGACATCATATATACTTTAGGTCCCTTCTAGCTCTGACATTCTAAATCCTAAGTTATTTCTAAACTTTGGCTTTCTGGATTCTAAGGGGCCTATTCTAGATCTGATATTCTGAATTGTTAGGTCCCTTCCATCTCTGACATTCTGTGTTCTAATTTCCCACCTAGCTCAGATAAAGAGTTCTAAGCTCTGACTCTTTCTGTTAGAGGGTGCCTACCAGAGCTGACCTTCTATGTTCTAAGACCCTCTTAGCTCTAAAGTCCTATGGTCTAAGGGCTCTCCTAGCTCCAATATTCTGTATTTCTTTCTGTTTTTCTCTGAACATTCATGTCCTTCCATAACCTTCTATGTTCCAAACCCCTCCCAACCCTGATGTTCTAGGTTTTTAAGGCCTCTTCTAGCTCTTATGAGCCCATAATTTCAGTGCCACGTGTGGACAGTATCAGGAGTCGGGATTTCTGGAGTCCCAACATTGACTTTTTGGTGATGTAGAGTGAATGTCAGTTTCTTTTTCTGTACAGTTACCTAGTCTCTGGGTGACTTACGGGTGTGGCTGTCTAGCCCAGTGTCTCTGCTCCACCAATCCTAAGGCCTGGCTGTGTTTTGGAGCAGCTTATATGCCACAGCTCCTTCTGTTCTTAAATGATGTTAACCTTTATTCTGCTCCAGAAAAACTAAATTAGGAGGAAAGCTGGAATTTTCAGTAGCTCTCTATTACTATGAGCAACTATTTGGCGCAGTGGATAGAGCTCTGAGCTTGAAATCAAGAAGGCTCGTCTTCATGAGTTTAAACCCACTCTCAGACACTTACTACTTAGGTGACCCTGAGCAAGTCACTTTACCCTGTTTGCCTCAGTTTCCTCATCTGTAAAATGAGCTGGAGAAGGAAATGGCAAACCACTCCAGGATGTCTATCAAGAAAACCCCAAGTAGGGTGACTGTGAGTAAGATGCCTCTGAAAAATGACTGAAAACATCATTTATATGGTGCTTTAAAGTTTTGCAAATGTTATATTTGATCCTCCCAACAGTCCTGGGATAGAGGTGTTACTGTGATCCCATGATGCAGAGGAGGAAACTGAGGTACAGAGTGCTGAAGTGCCTTGCCCAGAGTCACACAGCTAGTACGTGTCTGAGGTTGGATTCAAACTCAGCTCTTCCTGAGTCCAAGCTCAGCTATCTAGCCTCTGTGGCCTCTAGACCTCTCAAATACAGACTTCTCAGCTTGGCTGTTAGGGCTGTGCACAGTGACTTCAGCCTTTCTTTTCATTCTTATCTCATCTTAGTCATATAATATACTTTGATGTCACAGCCAAACTGCTCTGTTGGTTGTTCTCTGAACTTGACCTTGAATAAGCTGCCTGCATATTTGGAAAGCACGTCCGTCTGCTTCTCCTCTGTTCCTTCAGATCTTAGGGTTTCATGGCTCAGGTCTATGGGGAGCCTTGCTGGTTGGTGGTGGGCTCCCCCTTCTCCAGTTATCTTGTCAGAGTCTTAGTTTTTGGAGGGCATAGACTATCTTTATATCCAGGACACTTGTGTCTTTCACATTTTAGGTTCTTAATTAATGCTTGTTGAAATAGAAAGGAAGCCCACAGGAATTTGGAGTCAGAGAATCTGGGTTCAAATCCAGCCTCTGACACTTATTACCTATATGACATTGGGGAAAATTAATTAGCTTCTCTGGGCCTAATGGAGAGTGGACTTAATGACCATGGAAGTCCTCTTCTCCTGAGGAGCCTGTATCCCAGTTCAAACATACCTCATGTGGGGGGAGTCTGGCTAGGTTGAATTAAGGAAGATAGATTGGAAGTTTCTCTCCTAAACTTTTGACCAGGAATGGAGTGTTCTCTGAGGAAATGGAAGTGTCCCAGAATAGGACATTTAGTCCTTGATAACAGGAATCCTCTAGGATTTGTTGGTGTTATTTATTGCTCGGGCTAATGAGGTAGTCTGTATGGGAGGCAGGGTTTTAAGGAAAAGAATATTGATTAAGCTAGGTAATGTAGTACTAGAGCACTGGGCCTGGAGTCAGGAGGAGTCATCTTCCTGGGTTCAAATTTAGCCTCAGACACTTACTAGCTATGTGATCCTGGGAAGGTCACTTATCTGGTTTGCTTCCGTTTCCTCATCTGTCAAATGAGCTGGAGAAGGAAATGGCAAACCAGTATCTTTGCCAAGAAAACCCCAAATGGAGTCACAAGTCAGATGACTGAAAAATGAAATAAAATTCTGACAAAAACATCACTAATCATCCAAAATGGAAAAAGAAGGGAGACATAAAAAAAAAGACCATGGAGTAGTCACTTAGGGAATTCTCTGATACAGAAGAGGGATGAGATTTGTTCCTCTTGGCTCCAAGGGCAGAAAAATTGAGAGAAATAGGAGAATGTTATTGGGAGGCAGATTTCAGATCAGTACAAGAAAAGTCTTCCTCACCATATCGCTGTCCCCAGGGAAATAGGCTGCCTTGTGGAGCAGTCATGAGCGGTCTTCAGGCAGAGGCTAGATTTTTGCTTTGGAGAGATTTTGTAGATGGGATAAATGCTTTGCTTAGACTAGGTGCCCTTGAGGTTCCTTGTAGCTTTATGTGATTCTAAATTCTCTTATAAAGTAGACTCATTGCAAGTCTCATCTGTGACCTGTTACCTGCTGATCATAATGGTTACTTTGAAAGAATCTAATTCTTCCTTTTCTTCCCTTTTTAACTGTCTTTTGTACCCTCATTGGCTCTGGGACAGGCAGGACTGCATGGCCAAACTGAGCTGATCTTGCTTCTGTACAATGTTTACCATTGTCCAGGTCACAGGTCTCTGGGTATGAGTGATTTGGAAGAGTTGTTGGTAAGGAATGATTTCCTGGGATGAGAAAGGGGGAGCCTGGGTCTAGGAGTCAAGAGATGTTTAGGTCTGTCACAGGTGAACTCTGGGACCTGTGGATAACTAGTTGAACTGGGCCTCAATTTCCCTATCTGCAAAGTGGAAACAATAGTGCCTTCCCTTTACTTATTTCAGTGTATTGCCCCATGGGGCCCTTCCTAGGGTGCGGCTGGGACCTAAGGGTTTGATGGAGAATGTGGCTAAGCAGGGTTCATGGTGCTGGCTGAACCCACTTCTGTTCTGCAATGTGGAGGGAGGGAGCAGTGATGGGGAGGTCCTTGTGTATGGGACTGAAGATGGGTGGAGATATGTGTGATTAGGTGGAAAGGCCAGAGGCAGTCAAGGACAAAAGATTCACCATTGGAGAACAGACTGGCAAGAAGGGCAATCCTGGTTTTCAGGCTCCAGAGTTCACCAGGGAGAGCTGACTGGGGGACCGAACTAGATAAGGTACACAGCACCCATTGACTTTTGCATGAATGTGTGTGAGCTCTAAGTGTCTGTGTGTTGGCCACTTCTCCCAGCCTGCCCCAACCCTGTCAGTTCAAGAGATCCTTGCCCCTTTGTTGCTTTCCCTACCTTTCAAGGAATCAGCTGGAGCTCTCCAACCTCCCACCATGAAACTCAAGTGGGTTCCCAACTCTATAGGGAATCTGTGGCAGCCTGGGCTAGTGTGAGGCATTGTGGTGAGAGGTGTAGAGTGTTGGACCTGAGTCAGGAGGATCGATTCATATGCTACCTCAGACACTTATTAGCAAGCAGTGTGAGCTTGGGCAAATCACCTGCCTCTTTTAAGCCTCAGTTTCTGCATCTGTAAAATAGGCATTATGTAGCTACTAGTAGTAGTTAAATTCTAGAGTTTTGAGAGTAAACTGAGATAATATATAAAGTGCTTAGCACACTTTGAAGCACTTAGCACAAGTATCACTGTTTACAGGTAGCCTTTTCCCTCTGATTCTCCCTGGCTGCTAGTGCCTCCCCTCAGAAAAAGATTATCTTGTATTTCTATGTTTCTTTCATATATTTTATATACATGCTTCTGTATGTACACATTGTCTCCCCAGATGTAAGATCCTGGAGCGCAGGAACTGGTTCTCAGCACCCAGACACATAGTAGGTATTTAATAAATACTTGCCTATTGTTTGATTGAAGTGACAGTTACGATTGTGAAGACAATGAGGTTTTACAGGTGGTAGGAATTCCTTGGGTACTAGTTAATTTTTAACAAGTTGACCTTGGTATTTATTTATTCTAGTTGGCTATCCTAAGAACCTTGAGATTTATTAGTTTTTGGTGTTAGGATCAGATGTTTAGAAGGGACCTTGGTGGTCATCTGATCTAATCTTGTAAACATTTCACAGATGAGAAAACTGAATCCAAGAGGGGGTCAGTAACTTGTACAGATACACCCCAGCTGGATCATAATAGTAGTAGCAAATATTTCCGTACTGCTTTGTGAGGGTCAAAATTGTCTAACATACATTAAGAGAAATTGAGGCTGGGCTCCGAGCCAATGGCACTTTATTAAAGGGTCCATGGACCCCTTAAAGATGTGGACCTCAGATCTTCCTCATACTCAGATGCCTCCTGTCTTCAAGGCCTTAGTTTTATAGTACTTAATATCCAGACAATATAGATGGATGAAGAAAACTAAAAATCCAGAATCTCATTGGTTGATAGACCTTACCCTTGACCCTCCAGCAGGGTCTACACTAGATACAGAATCCTACTGGTTGACAAATGGACTACTGAACAGAACTTGACCTTTCAGGAGTATTACCAAGCCAATGAGTTGACCCTGGGCTGGGCTGATTTGAGGTTATTGTCCTTTGTTCTCAAAGAGGACCAAAATGAGTCACTGTGATAAAGTTGTTTCAATGTGTCTGACTGTGGTTGATCAGACCAATACGAGCTTGGAATGCTCTACCATAGCCTGGGCACAAATAGTTCGTGTGAACATTTGGGGTGGATTCTTTAAATTTGCACATCCTACATTTCCTTTGAGCTGTTTTAATACTGTTTTGCTCATAGAACACACAGCACCTTCTCTGATGTGGGCACGCCATGCTGGGCTGATAAACAGATGTCAAAAGATGTCTATGGGCTAATCATAGCTTTGGGTGAATTCAGTTACTAAGGATCATATATCCTTGATGTAGATGAAAAAAATTCAAGGGTCTGTATTATATGGAAATGCACATACTATTTGTAATTGTGTATGGTTGAAACAAACCGTATTCTCCTATCAGCTCTAGATGGACTTCCTCCTGCTTTTCAGGTTCCAGGACTTAACACAAACTCAATATAAAAGAGCTATAAGAAGAATCATTACATTAAGAATATGTAATTCACCAGAAACTTCAGAGTATTTCAAATTGTTAAATCTCAAAATTATTAGATGTTTCAATCAATTTTTTACATGTAATATTCTTAATCCAGTTTTGAAAACTGTCACATTCCTCACTATTTCACTCTTGTGAGGATGTTATTTTATTAATATGATGAAAGGATATTATAGTCTCTATTATTTGTGGCTGAGATGACAACTCAAAATGACCCCTCACTATAGTAATACTATACTAGAATATATTACTTAATCAAAAATCACCAATAGGGTTTATCTCTTTTTCATTTGTACTTATCAGTGGAATTTGCTATGAGGGGAGAAAGGCAGGGACATAACAGCGTTAGTTCTGTTTGATTTTTAGATAGGACTCATAGGTAGCCACTTGTAAGACAAGATGTCATAGCCAGGCTCAGAATTAACCAGGTGGGAAAATGTCTTGTTTTCCAAGATGGGGATAAGTCAAGAGCATCCTACCTTCACCTTCACAAAGTCTTTCTTGACTTTCTGAGGGACAGACATCCACCTGTGACAGTCCTCAGACTGCAAGGGCACATGACATTTCCCTTGAATGATGAACTAGTGGCTTTATGAGAGATTAGAAGCCTATACCTGAATTCAAAACTTAGAATAGAAGCAAATTAAATTTCAGCCCAATCGATTATTGATTTATACTCACTATTGGCAGTACTGAAATATCAATTTTTCTTTTACAAGGGTCCATTGTTTTTAGTTAGCTCATGTTAAAAAATTCATGGTGATGCTCCCAACTTCCCATTACTGAAGACAGACTGTACCCCTACCTCAAGGAACTTACATTTTTCTTACTCGTTCTATCAGAACAGAGCTCTGAAAAGGGAGTAGGAGTTGCATTGGTTGGGAGCCAGGAAGGGAACTGGGCCAACTCACTGGCCCACTTGAAATGACTTGCTAAATGTAGGGTTGGGATGTGATGGTGGGGTTCGGTCAATCAGCCTTACTGACATTCTTGGGGAAGGAAGTTGGTTGAGTAATGCTTTGTTGGGGTGTTGATTACCTGTGTCATCAAAGGGCCTTGACCTGCTGTAGCTATCTTGGGCATGTGGGACTATCGTTGATAGAAAGGGTGTGAATGATGACAATGTTGATCCTTATGATCATGTGAGCAAAGGGGAGCCTGGGGTATGTGACCTCATACCTGGGGAGAGCAAAATGATGCTCAGTCAAAGCCATTAATAAGAGCCTGTGTAGGATCCTAGATGGCAACGAGAGGAATAATCTTAACTCCTGATTTTTCTAGTACTTTAAAGGTAGCAAAGATGTTTTGTTAAAATTCTGTGAGTTAGGATAAGTATTATAATCCCCATTTTACAGGTGGTGAAACAGAGAGAAATGATGTGATTTATTATAAATAGGAACACAGAATTTAAAAATATTTTTAAAATTTAAACTGTAAGAAACCTTGGAAATCATCTGGTTGAGGAGTTCTTAACTTGGGATCTGTGGAACTTGCAGTGGATTGTGAAAAGGATACATTTCTATTTTCTCTATTAACTGAAACATGGTATTGGTATTTCCTTCAGTTAGGAATCTAGCATCCTGAAAAAGTATACAGTGGTTTTCACCAGACTGTCAGAGGGGTCCGTTCCCCCAAAGGTTAAGAATCCCTGATATAGTCCAACATTTTATAGATGAGGAAACTAGGCCCCAGACAGGTGGGGTGACTTTTCCAGGAAATATCTGAAGTGAGATAGGTACTTGGGTTTCTAGACACTAAGTTCGTTATTTTTTCCACGTAACATGCTGCCTATAGCATGTTTGCTTCTTTCTCACCAAACATTTCTTGGGTAGTTACTGTGTACAGGCTTACAATATTGACCTTTGGGGTACAAGGTTGCATGGGACATGGTCCCGACCCTCTATGGCCTCATAGACTGTAGTGGATCTTGCCTCCAATTCCTCCAATAACTGCCACAGCTGTCCAAATAATCTTCCAAGGTTCAGGTCTAACCTTTGGGTATTGGAAGATTATGGAAGGACCAGTGGAAGAAGGATTAAATTTGTTCTCTTTGGCCCACAGGCAGAGCCAGGAGCAGTGAGTGGAAATTGATTGAAGCAACTTTAAGCTTAATGTTAGGAAGAACTTCCTACCAATGGGAACTGTTCAAAGAGAGAATGAATTTGCCTTGGAAGGTAGTAGTTCCCCCCTCTTCCAAGGTCTTCATTTAGAAACTAGGTACCCACTTGATACGGCTCTACTAGATGGGGACTCCAATTTGGGTTGGGCTAGATGGTCACTGGGGTCCCTTCCAATGTAGAGATTCTGTGTTTCTGATTTTGTGACCTGTTCAAAAGCTGTTGGTAACTCCCCACTGCCTTTTAAACTGCTCAACTTGGCATTGAAGATTCTGAGTAGTCTGGTGTTTGCCTGTCTTAGCAGGCTTATGTCATGCTATACCCTTAACACCCCCTTTGCCAACTCAACTTTTCAGCTAAACTGGACCATTAGCTGTTTCTCAAATTCAGCTCACCTCATGCTGCCTCCATGATTTCACTTGAGATGAATTTGGAGGACCATTCCTGTTCAGAGATGCTGTGGTTCTTAGTGTATTGGAATGGACTCATAGAGTCACAGAAGTTCAGACCACTAAGTCCAACTGATACACAGAAGGAATTTCCCCCTACTCAAATATATCCAACAAGTGGTCACCCAGCCTGTACCTGAAGACCTCCAAAGTGAGGGAGACCACCACGTCTCTAGGCAGTACATTCTATTCTTGGACTGCTATCATTGTCAGGAAGCTTTTCCTGACATTTTGCCTCAGTTTCCCATTTCTACCATTGCCTCTTTGGGCTGGTAAATGGTGAAATGGATAGTACTGAGCCTGGACTCAGGAAGATCTGAGTTAAAATCTGACCTTAGACACTTCCTAGCTATATGACCTTGGACAAGTCACTTAACTCTGTTTGCCTCAATTTCTTCATATGTAAAATGACCCAGAGAAGGAAATGGCAACCCACTCCAGTATCTTGGCCATGAAAATTCCAAATAGGGTCATGGAGAGTTGGTCATAACTTAAATGACTCCCCAGCAAAAACCGTTTCCCAGAAGGTTTTGTCTCCTCCTTCCTATGGTGGTCCTTCAAATACTTGGCAATAGATGCCATTTCCTGATTCTTTCCTTCCTCATCTAAATAAAACCATTCTTTCTTCATCTTTGCCACTCAGAATCATTATCTTCCTTCAAGGCTCAATATAGGGGCTATCTCCTCCATGAAAGCCTTCCTAGATTTCTCCCCCTAGTCCTCATTTTGTAATCTCTTCCTGATTTTTTCTTAGACTTTACTTACTAGTGTATAGGGATAGTTTAGGTTTTGCCTCTGTGTTCCCTGTGCCTAGCAACAGTGCCTGGGGAAGAAGGAGGAGCTTCACTGATGTTTCTGAATTGAAGAGGTAAGCCTGAGAGCTCTGCTGAGGTCACCATCAGGCCTTGCTCGTTAGTAAAATGGGGTTAATAATAGCACTTACCTCCCAGCATTGTCTGATGAATGACACATACGTGCATGGCATAAGGGTTCATCCTTATTGTAATTATCACTAACCAGTGATTATTGAGCATTGGACAGGTCACAGTAAGTAGAGCAGAAAAAGGCCCCGTCTTTACTCCATCCGTTTGAAGAGAAGGTGGCTTCCTCCAAAGAGCAGGCGTGGTGATTTATGCAAGGCTCCCTAGATAGTAAAACCAACCTAGTAAAAAAGTAAGAGATTACATTGGCTGTGGAGTCATTAGACTTGGGTTCAAATCCTAATGTCCACACTTAAAATCTCTGTGACCATGGGTAGGTAAATCATGAAAACTCCCTGGGCTTCAGTTTCCCCATCTGTAAAAATGAGGGGTTGGGCCACGTGGCCTTTGAGGCTCTTCCTGGCTCTGCACATGCGATCCCAAGTATTGAAGGGCATCTTGGGTTAATAAAGAGAGAGCTGGACTTGAGTCCAGGAGACATGAGGCTTGACCCATGGGCTAAGCAAGTCACTTTGCCTCTAAGTGGAGAAGGGCTAGACCTGAATGGGTACAGAGTGTTTCTTCACTGGGGAGTTCTCTCTACCTGTGAAATCACAGATCCAGGCCCTATGTCTGTGATCCCCACATTGGAGGCAAGACCAGATCCAAGTTGATTGCTCTTTTCCATTACCATAAGGGGACTCCTTTCTTGCAGGACAATCTGTTTATTGCTGAGTTTGATAACAAAAGAACAGTGTTCCCCTCCTGTCTCTGCTAACTGCTATCTGTGTCACCTCAGCCTCAGTCTTCTCACCTGAAAGATGGGGATAATCCTACTTGCTCTACCTATCTTGTAGGGTTGTCATGAGGAAAGAGCTTTATTAGCCTGAAGGAACATACAGTATTTCACCACGTATTTGTTGCGCCCTGGTTTTTTGGTCCAAAAATTGGTTTATAACCTTTCATCGCGTAATCATCGCATGGCATGATGGTTTGTCATGCCGCTTGAAAGGTAAACAGAGCAGTAATATATTCACCAGTGGCATATGGATATGCATTTATCTCTCCCACATTTTGAGCTGCGAACCTAGAATTCTCAGCACACCTGTATCGTCAGCATTCAGTTTTAACTTACATTCACAAGTATTCTCTGCATCCTAATCTTGCACCAAAGACAGTTTAGTAATAAATGATTTTTAAGTAATTTTAGAGTAATACGTTATACATTAAAAAATTAACATTTACCACCTTAAAAAAAGCTTCACATAATGGTCACTTCCCACTTTTTTGCATCAAAATTTGGCATGAAATCTGTGACGATTATGCGGTGAAATATGGTAAGAGGCAACGCTATGGAGGCAGAAGGAAGAGGGAAGAGTTTTTCCATTGAACTTGGAGTCTTGGGACCTGGGTTTGAATTTGACTAGGGGCAGAGTTAGAGTGGAAAGGTTGGCCTTGGAGAAGAGACCTGAGGTGCTGACCCTGTCTGCCTGGGTGACATAGGGCATGTCACTTGATTTACCAATAATACGCCAATAATATCTGCCCCTCTGGGCCTCGGTTTCTTCATCTATCAAATGGACCAGATAGCCTCTACTGGTCCCTTCTGACTCTAGATCTGTGGTCCTTTGATCTGTGCTCAGCATAGTGCCTGGTACTTCGTTGGAGTTGTTGTGTTTGTCCTTCGTTGCTAAAGAAGACCATGCCCCAGAGAAATGATGACATGACTTGCACTTGACTGTTTTGAGTGAGGGAGGGCTGTGCAGGTCACCAGCCTCACTTCTCCTCCAGAGTTATCTGATCCAGTGACCAGATAGTCATCAGGATGACTGGAGATGACTCAGGATGCACTGGGAGACCTTGGCCTCAAGGTTGACTGAAATACAGCCCACCTTCCATCTTTGGGTCAGCAGATTGTTAGACCCTTTTTAGTCCCCTGTCTAACCTGCTGCCTTTGTCAACGTCTAACAGAGTGCTCTCCCTGTTGGATGGATCCTTGACTACTGAGGAGTCTTAGATTCAATTTATTGGTGTTTGTTAGCATACTAATAAGTTGATCATGCTCTGGAAAAAGAAGTTTATTGGATGAATAAATGAATCTGCCACTTAACTACCTATGTGCCTCTAGGCACGTTGTTTTCCCTCTCTGGGTCTTAGTTTCCTCATTTGAAAAATGAGGGGCCATCTAGCCTCCCAGATCTCTGCCAGCTCTAGAGCTATGGTTTTGTAGAATGGTGGAAAGTTATGTTTATGATTATTATTTTAATTATTAATTCTATAATTACTTTTATAGTAATTTTATGGACAACTCTATGTTGCAAAGTTTTCCCTTATAATGGAGATAAAATTTGCTTTTCCCTATGACCAAGTAACTTGTGTCTGCTTCAGTTTTCTCATGGGTAAAATGGAGATTAGAGTATCACCTGACTCCCAGGAATGTTGTGAAGACCAAAGGATATGTTTGTAAAGCACTTCGTACAGCCTGACACATAGTAGGTGCTTCAGAAATGCTTGTTTTCTTTCTTTCCTGTGATTTTCCTTTGGTTCCCTCCCCCCAGTCAGTGGAAGTCAGTGTTGTTAGGCACAGTCTCATTTCCAGTAACCAAGTTCCCACAGGTTACTTGTCCTCTGTCCCATGGGCATCTGTGCACACCCAGACGGTGACTGGGGGGCCTCTGCTTAAGGCCAAGGACAATAAGCGGTCCCTCTCCTCTGAGAGATGATCTACAACTCCAAGAACTGGGCCAGGCAGGGCTCTTACCCCATAGTGAATCACTGTCCTGAGACCTTGGGATGGAACTCCAGGGAATTGCCTCAGGGAGCCTGAGAAGCATTCTAACATTCTGTGTTCTAAGGGCCCTCCCAGCCCTGACATTAATTCAATCAGTCTGCGATTCAGAACTATGTTTAGGGTCTGTAGACTTCCCTAAATTGAATCTTTAGATTGAGTAGGGAAACTAAATAGAGATTTTGGGTCACTTTTCTGAACCACTCTCTCAGGGACCCCAGAGCCTCTCTGGCTCAGGTCACCTAACCCTACAGTGGGTTTGGTGCTGGCATGGAGGGCTCACTGGATGCAGCTGGAAGGGGTTTTAGTAACTCCTTTGCCCAACATCATCATTAAATGCAAAGCAAAGACAGTATGTAGCTGAGGTGGGATTTAAACCCAGGTTCCTTGATTTCAGATTCCACTAGCCTGTACTTTGTCTCCTCTCCTTAGCCCTGTGCCAGAGCTCTGACCCTCCTGAGGTCTAGTGCTCAGTGCCCAGCTTGAAGAGTGCCTGCTCCATTCATCTCCTCTCTCCCAAGCAGCCTATAGCAGGCCCTCTGGCTAGTCTCTGAGGACCTTGGCTACAGACACTGACCTTGGCTGCTTTTTTCGGTCAGTCTGCTCTGGGTGCCAGATTGAATCAAGTAACCTCACTGCCCCTTCAGCTGAACTGGCACTGTTATTTACATCACCTCTGGCTAAAAATCTCCCTGGAGCAGGCCAGGTATTTCCTGGGCTGGTAGAGTGGCCCAGTCTTCTCTGTGTGCGTGACCCTGCTGTGGCTGGCCCTAGGTCTTTTTCATTGCGCTCATAGAAGCCTATTCAGTTCCATAAACCTATACTGGGCACCTTCTGTGTGTTTGTGCAAGGCACTATGGGGGAATCAGGGTTCCTACCCTCATGGAGGGGGCTTGTGGGCTAACCAGTGAGCTAAGACAAGGATAGATCATTCATATGAAGCAGGATGTGGAAAGGCATGAAGAGAAAGGTCCAAGGAAAGTATCCTAGGCATCTGGAAATATTAAGAAACATAGAATGTGAGTTGGAGGGAACCTTAGAACACAGGGTTTTAGAGCATCATGGATCAGTAGAATGAGCCCTAGATTTGAGACTGGGGAAGGAGAGGAATAAGCATTTATTAAGTACCTACTGTGTGCCAGGAATTTTTACAATTCTTATCACATTTGATTGAGTTTGGTGCTGCTATTATCCCATTTTATAGTTGAAGAAACTGAGACAGAGAGAAGTTAAATGACTTGTCAAAGATCACACAACTAGGAAGTGTCTGAGGCTGGATTTGAACTCTGATCGTCTGACACTAGGATAACACTGTCCTAACTACTTAGGTGAATTTAAAGACAGGAGACCTGAATTCAGATCTGCCACCAACGTCAACAAGGTGGGGGACCACAGACAAATCTCTTTATCTCTGAGATGATGAGCTCTAGGTGTGTTGTTATCTGTCTCAGTGGAGGTCCCACACTGGTTTTGACGTATTCTAGGATATTAGGGCTGGAAGAGATGTTGGAGAGAGATCAAGCTTGGAAGAAGATGATTGGACTCCTTGTAATTGGGCCTGGCCTCAAGTGGCAACTCTGCTTATACTATAGCACAGACCTAGTAAGCAGGGTCCCTTTGGTCCCACCAGATCTGGTAGTGGAGATCTGTGGGCAAAGGGAGGGGCATAGCCTACAAGCTAGAGATAGAATGACCCTACTTTCTCCAGGAAGGTTGATCTTTCTTTAGAGGGAGCTGGGTGGTGCAGTGGATAGTACACTGGGCCTGGAGTCAGGAAGACCTGAGCTCAAATTCAACCTCAGACATTTTCTAACTGTGTGACCCTGGACAAATCACTTCATGCTGTATGCCTCAGTTTCCATATCTGTAAAATGAGCTGGAGAAGGAAATGGTAAACCTACCTCAGTATGTCTGCTGAGAAAACCCCAGAAATGGGTCACAAAGAGGCAGACAACTGAAAATGACAACAAAGACCTATATGCTAATCTCAGCTTTACTACTTACTTCCCTCTGTGACCCTGAACAAAGTACTTTCTCTCTGTGGGCCTTGGTGTCCTCCCGGGCAAAATGAGGGGTTTGGACTAAGACATTTCTCTTCCAGCTCTAAATCAGTCAAGCAGTCAGTCAACATACATGTCTTAAGTGCTCATTATGTGTTAAGTTTTGGTGATATAAAGACAGGAAGAAACGGTCTTTGCTTTCAAGGAGATCACATTCTACCTGAAAAGACAAGGTTCAATTCACTATATATAGAAAATAAATAGAAAGTCATCTCATTGGGAAGGCATCAGCGCTGGGGGTAGGGGAGCTGAGAAAAGCCTCCTGCACAAGGTAGGATTGGAGAGAAACTTGAAGAAGGTGGAGGGGAGGTGGGAGAGCATTCTGGGCATGGGCGCCAGCCAGCAAATGCAGAGTTGGGAGAGAACGTGGGAAGTGTTAGGTATGACAAGACCCGTGTTCCTGGATCATAGCATCTGTGGAGGGGAGGAAGTCAAGGGGGAGAAGTTGAGGGCAGGGAGGACTGAGGCTCTCCAGAGGGGAACCTGAGCAGGCCCCTGAAAGTAATGGGTAGGGTGGTGCACTGGGAAGATTGATACTGGCAAATATTTATTAGGCACCCACTGTGTGCCTATGCTAGGTCTGGGGAGAGAAAAATAGAAATGGTTCCTACCCTTAAGGAACTTACATTCTCTCTCTCCAGTGAAAGATAACAATTGTGTGTGTATATGTGTGTGTACGTGTGTGCATACACATATATAAAGCCATATATAGACATTTATATATAATGTACACACATATATCACATGTATATATTGCTATATATGTACCTGTAATGGTGTATATATTTTGTTATAAATGAATATATTGTTATACATATATGACACATTTTGTTTCATAGATGTATATGTGACGTGTGCATACTTTTGTCATATATGTACACACAACACATGCATATGTTGTTATTGTGTATAATCCAACACATGCGTTTTTATATATGCATATGGATAATGTGCATATTTTGTTATAAATGTGTATATAATACATGTGTATATTGTTACATATGTCTGTACACACATGTTTACATCTTTTTTATTATATATGTGCATGTAACAATGTGTGTGTATATTTGATTATTCTATATAACACATGTATATATTGTTATATATGTATATATAACTTGTGTATATATAACATGTATATACATGCATTTTGTATATATGTGTGTATATATGTATATATAGGTATATGTGTATATATGTGTGTGTGTACACACACACACACACACACACTGAATGTGATTTATAAGCTCTCTGAGGACAAGAATTATTTCATTCTTTATATTTGTAACCTTAGTGCTTAGCATATTGTTTGGCCCATAGTAGATTGATTGACTGACTGCAAAGGGAATCCTTGGGGCCCTGAGAAATTGAGTGGTTTCTCCAGGGTCACATAATTTATATTTTTCAGAGGTGGGTGAGATTTGAATCCAGCTCTTTCTGACTCTTATGAGACTCCCAAGGTTAGATATCTAGTCATTATGCCACATAGCCTCTCATGAGCACATTTAGGTAAATCTGACACCTCCTTTTAGGTTCATGCCCTTAACTGGCACCAGCACTGGGTCTTGGGGGGATAATCTTCCTAACACTAGCTCACAAACTCCTATTCAGTCCACTAGTGCCCCCTTTGTCTTATATTTGACTGATTAATTGAACCTCCCTCATATCAATTAACTGATAATAAATTAGCTTTTACAAAAAGACATTTACTGAGAAGGTATACTCTCCCTTGGGAATAGTGGGCTCAAATTTAAAACAAAAATCCTCTCCTCCCGCACCCTAGATTGGAAGCCTTTCCTGGCCCTAGCAATCTTTTTCTCTCTTTTGTAGTCTCCACCAACTTTACTGCTGGCTGTGATAAAGCCAATAGATGAGTCACTTCCTTGCTTGGATGTCTTGACTGCTTTGCCAGACTTGGGATTTACTGCCACTAGCTGATACTTGACTGGCTTCTCCAATCTTTTGAAACTTACAAGGTCAAAACTTCATCCATTATATCTTCTAAGATGAGAAAGAATAAACACGACAGAAACAGGTGTCATGTGCTTAGGGACACATGGTGGCTGAGTAGAGAGATAAGGCCTCAGATGCTGCTTTCCCCACCTAGCATTCCATCTGCAGTCTTCTTACTTGAAAGCCACAAGTGGGGAGCTGAGTGCAAAAAGGGCACACCCGGGGACCTGTTAATTCTTTTGTATGCACACTTAGTTCTGGCTTTGCCATTAGTTCTTCCAGTTAGAAAATCCTTCCTTGGCACATAGTAGCATCCCTTTCCTCATGTATCCAGAAGCTAGTCAAACCTGCTGGGAATATACCATTGCATATACCCTAAGGATCAAGCCCTTATCCCCTAGTCCCTCATTATATAAATATAAGGCATTTTTTTTCTGATGTGGGTACTAGAAGCTAGTGGTATCAGTAAAGTCTTCATGAGAAAATGGGCATTTGAGACTAGTTTTGAGGGAAATTGGGGTTCTAAGTCAGGAGTATATTGCAGGCATGGGGAATGGCCAAGCAAAAGGCATGGAGGGGGAAGAGGTGAGGAACACCGAGAACTTGGTGAAAGCACTGAATTAAAGCCTTACATCTCTTGAGGATGTACCAGGGAAAGAGGAAGAAACCATACTTCATGTCATGGCTTTATTTGTTGCTACAGCATTTTTTAGATATCACCCTGTATTCTTTCAGGAAAAATGCCAGGCATTTCTCTTTCTCTAAGCAGAGGTTGGAGAAGACAAGGCTGATTCTAGCCATTAGGAAAGTCCAGGGTAGAAAATCATCCACCTGGACAACAGCTGACTCTTGGAGAATTGTAGATGTTGGAAAGGCATAGAGTGGAGATTTCAACAGGCCAGAGCCTTCACAGCTCTTGCACTAATCAGTCAGAGATGTTCTATGCTTAAAAGTCTATGCTTACAACAAACCTTAGAGCAACACAAGATGGTCTAAACGATCTCAAAACTTGTGAAGGTACCCTTCCTGAGATCTCCATACAAAAATTGGATGAACCTTTAGTGATGTTTTAAACATGATTCTTGGTCAGATATGGGTGGGACCAGATACCCTCTGAGGTTCTTTCTAACTCCAATTTTCAGATTCTGTACTGTCTACCTCTGACATTCTGTTTATTAAGTACCTTTCAGCTCTGATATTCTGATTTCTAAGAGCCTTCCCAGCTCTGAAATTTTGTGTTCTAAAATCCCTCCAAACTCTAACATTTTGTATTCCAAGGGCTCTCTCAGTTCTGATGTTCTAGATTCTAAGTTTTCCTCTAGCTCTGAAGTTCTCTTTTCTAAAATCTCTCCATCTCTGACATTCTGTGTTCCAAGAGCCCTTTCAGCTCTGATGTTCAATGTCCTAAAGGCCCTTCATCTCTAACATTCTGTGTTCTAAGGGTCTTCCCAGCTCTAACATCCTATGTTTTAAGGCTCTTCCCATCCCTGACATTCTCTTCCTTCTCTGACATTCACTGTTCTAATATTCTATATTATACAGTCTCATCCAATTCTTATCCTTGGTGAGTTTCTGAATCCGTGAAATCAAGCAAGATTAATAAATGGGGATAGCTCTGTGTCACCCATCCCTGATACTGGAAAGTCTCCTCATCCAATGCTCCCACCTTTTCTGTCATAGGTTTGCATGTTTATATCTTAGGGGGAGAGCTGGAGGCCACATGCTCATGGTTCCAGCTTGGGGTAGAGACCTTTATTTTGGTTTGTGGTGGGGGTTGTGGATTGCTTCATATGAATGACTCAATTGTGTGGAGGGAGATGTTTATTTGGACAAGAACTTGGCCTGCTGGGAGACAGTTGCTGAGCCGAACAAGCCGAGTCTCATGGGGCTTCCTGCAGAATGGGATCCAGGAATCTCTGTGTGGAATGCTGTCCAGGCCCCTCCCAGGAAGTCAGCAGGAGTGGGTTTTTCCCATCATTACCTGCAGGTTGTGCGCCTGGGGGGACTGTCTTGCTGTGTGGCTTGGTCAAGACACCTGTTCACTCAGAGCCTCAATTTCCACATCGATAAAATGGGATCAGAATAAATTGACTCCTCCTTCTGCACAGAGCTCTTATGGGAATGGATAGATGGATAAGGTATATCTGAAAGACTGAGAAAAATGCAAGGTAGGGCAACTTTTGTTTGTCCCATGGCTCCATCCCTTGAGTCTGCCAGAGAAGGGTGGGTGACTGAGGGGCAGCTAAAGAAATAGGAGATAGGGTTGGGCAGTAGGAAACATCCCACCTTAGGAAAGGAGCTCTGGTTCAAGTTTTAGACATTTTACTGTCTGTGTGGTTTTGAACAAATCACTGTCTTGGGGCTTCATTTTTCCCACCTGTAAAATGAAGGAGTTGGGCCAAGGTCCCTTTCCAACTCTTATGTACTTTGCTCTAAGGTCCTTTCTGTGATAGCATCCTGATAGACTGTCTTCTAAAGACTCTTTCAGCTCTGACATTCTTTGTCCTAAGATCCCTTCCAAGGCTAACTTTTTGTGTCCTAAGGACTCTTCTAACACTAATATTTTCTATTCTAACGTCCCTCCCAACCCTGCCATTCTCTGTTCTAAGGTCCCTCCCAGGCCTGATGTTCTGTGTTCCAAGACCCCTCCCAGCTCTGCCATTATAGAGCTGTGCTAGCTCTAAATTTCTATAATTCCATGATTAAGTTTTTAAGTGAATATAAATTAACTAGATTTAGAATATTTATTTAGCTTTTTATTTTATCAGTGCCATAGGATATCATGTTGACCGGGAAATAGCAATTAGCTGCTTTACTTCATACACCATTGTGAACTCAGTCTCCTGGGGCTCCCTGGGGGAACTGAGTTTGAATTCATCAAGATGGATTGTGTCATCTTCATGTTATTTCTTAAATCCACACACTTTATATTCTGATACTTTGCCTTTCTTTTATTATCTTCTATTTATTTTGTCCATAGTTGGCTTGTACATAATTGTTTTATTTTCACCCCCATTAAACTCTGAGCTCCTCAAGGGGAGGGCCTGTCTTTTGACCTTTTGGGTATTCCCAGTATTTAGCAGAGTGTCTAGTACATAGTAGGCTCTTAATAAATTCTTACTGACTCATTGACTGCTGCCTTTCAATTGTACTGTGAACCTTTTCCTGGGCAGTTCTGGACCTTTGAGCTCTGGTCTGCTATGATGCCTGATGGGCCTAATGCTGGCCCAGGGAGCGAAGAAGACAGAGTAGGACAGAGCCTGAAGATACACAGAATAAATGTGAAAATAACAAAACAAGTAAACTAATTAAATGCTTAATGAAGGATTGTCTCAGCCACTTAGTAGCTATGTGACTCTGGGCAAGTCACTTCACCTCTCTACCTCAGTTTCCTCAACTGTAAAATAGGGATCATAAGAGCCTTTATCTCTCAAGGTTGTCACATGCTATTCACCTAATAAATCATTGTACTTGTTGCTATATACAAGGATTCTTGTGGGTTTGCCTTCTTTTTCAAAGAGGGCTATGACATCTGGAAGATGATGCCATGAATTGCATGTGAATTGGATTGAAGTGAGGCAGGGCTATGCAAAGCCATCAGCCTCACTTTCTCCTTTGGATCCATCTGGGTGTAGTGGCCAGATATAGATCAGGACAGCTGGCGGTGGCCCCCAGGCAAAGAAATATAACAGCACATGTAGTACAAAATAGAATCAGTTGTGTTGCTCTTAAAATCCACTTTCAACACTGCCAAACTGCTTTTCTAGATTTTGCAGCATTTTAAAGGGAAGATACCAGTCAATCACTGAGGGGCTTAGAAAGGCTTCCCATGAAAGTCAGTGTTCCAGGTGGGGTGGAGGTGAAGAGGGAATGTATTCTAGATGTGAGGACCCAGCCAGGGCAAATACACCACCAGGGGAGATGGTGAACAGAGAGAAGTCTGGTTTCTTCAGACTGTAGTGATCTGGACTAGCCCTAGCTGATCTCCTCTGGGCTTTGTAGGGGGAGGAGAATAGTAACTAAAATGGGGAGTAACATGAACCAGTCCCTCCCACAGGGCTTATTGTGTAATCTCTCCCTCCTGACTCCCAATGTGGCCCTGGTGAAATCACTTTGTCCTAGGATTTCGAGCCAAAAGAGACCTTTGAGATTAGCTAGGATAGTCCCCTTGTTTTACAGATGGAGAAATGGGGGCCCAGGAATATAAAGTAATATGGCAGTGAGCTCTCTATCACTGGAGATCTCCAAGCAAAGATCTGCTGACCAATGGAATATTGTTCAAGAATAAATTAGACTATAAGGTTTCTGAGGTCTCTTTCAGTTCTGAAAATGTGTGATTCTGTGACCCTTTCTAAGGTCCTTACCATGAAAGCTTCTTGGGGGCAGGGACTGTGTGGTTGTGTACATCATGTACCTAGTCGGAATGCTTGACACACTGTCAAGTGCTGAAGGAGTGTTTGTTGGGGCAGCTAGTTGATACAGTAGACAGAGCACCAGCCCTAGAGTCAGGAGGACCTGAATTCAAATGCAGCCTTAGACACTTACTAGCCGTGTGACCCTGGGCAAGTCACTTAATCCTGATTGCCTCCAAAAAAAAAGTGTTGATTGAATGATTGAAGTTCACACTGGTTCCAAATAGCATAACTGAGAATCAAACCCAGGCCCTCTAAACTAAAGCCCTAAACTCTTTTCTACTATAATTCAAAATGCCTTATTAGCCTTTTCACAGATTAATAACTGATAGTGATATAGTGCTTTTAATTTTTTTCTAAGTTATTTGTTTTTAGCATTCTTTTCTTTTGAAATTTTGAATTCCAAATTCTTTTCCTTCCTCCTGTCTCTCCCCCCACCCACTGAGAAGGCAAGCAATGTACTATGAATTATACATGTGGGATCATGCAAAACATTTCCATATTAGTCATTTTTTTTAAAATCAAGAAAAATAAAATGAGAAAATTATACTTCAGTTTGTATGCAGGATCCATCAGCTCTCTCTCTCTCTCTCTCTGGAGGTAGACAGCATTTTTTCATCATGAATCCACTGAGATTGTCTTGGATCATTGTGTTGATCAGAGGAGTCAAGTAAGTCGTAGTTGATCAGCATTACATTGTTGCTGTTACTGTGTACAATGATATCCCAATTTTTCTCACTTTGCTTTGCATCAGTTCATATAGGTCTTCCATGTTTTTTCTGACCGCCCCTTCATTTCTCACATCACAGTAATATTCCATCACAATCATATGCCACCTTTTGTTTAGCCATTCCCTAATGGATGAGTGTCCCCATAATTTCCAATTCTTTGCTACCACAAAGAGCTGGATATAGCACTTAAAAAAATTTTCCAGAACACTTTGTATGAATTATCTCATTGGAGTTTCGCAGCAACCCTGTGAGAGAGGTATCAAAGATATTATGATGCCCATTTTCTGCATGGGAAAAAGGAGACTAATGAGGTTAAGTCTCATCTCTCAGCAAGGTTTGAACCCAGGTCTCCAGAACTCCAAGTCCTTAACTACCATGTTAGGCTCTCTTTTCAAAGCCTATTGACTTGGTTCCCTGCTCTGAACAATGGGCTTTCTCTCCTATTTTGGTACAGTTGACAGGGTCTAGTTAGACCGGTCCTGAGACAGGCCTCCTTTGCCAGGAAATCTGATCTGTTTGGATTATTGGTACTCTCTGTTTTCTCTGGATGCTGTCCTGATGCTCTCACCTTGAAGGCAAGAGCTGAGCCCAGATGGGGAGGGGAGGGGGTAGAGGAGGGCTGAACGCTGCAGACTCTCAGTCCTCAGTTGTCTCTTGAACTTGAGGCCTTTCCCCCTTCTCACCACAGTGTGGTTATGATGACAGCAGTGACTCCTTTCCAGGTGGCAACTGGGCTCGGTCCTTCCCTTCTGGGTCCCCTGCCTTCCATGCTTGGCTTCTTTAGTGCTAAGTAGACTTGTTGGTAGTGCTATATAGGGAAGAGGGGGAGACAGAGACAGAGGCAGAGGGACAGAGATAGAGGCAGAGAAAAGAGAGAGACAGAGAAACCAGGGAAACTTGGATATAAGTCCTCCATCTGCCAGGTTGACCAGGACAAGTCAGCTCACCTCTCAGAGTCCTAAGCAGCTCTCTAAAGCTATAAAGTTCCAGTGAAATCACAAATCATTCCTCCCCCTGAAAGTGTTTTCTGGTACAAATGTATGGCACAGTGTCTTGTATGCTGTTGGTTTTCAGTTGTTTCAGACTCTTCATGACCCTATTCAGGGTTTTTCTTGGCAGAGCTATTGGAATGTTTTGCTACTTCCTTCCCCAGCTCATTTTACAGATGAGGAAACTGAGTCAAACAGGGTGAAGTGACTTGCCCAGGGTCACATAGCTAGTAAGTGCCTGAGGACAGATTTGAACTCAGGTTCCAGGCCCAGCACTCTATGACTGTGCAACTTAGCTGTCTCACTCTGTAAACTGTAGGTGCTTAATGTTTGTTGAATGATTATAAATGAATGAATGAAGGTGAGCTGCTGGAGGATGTGAACTTTTTCATTTCATTTTTGCCTTTGTAACCTCAGTACACAGAGAGTGATGATGATGATGGTGAGTGATGATAATAACAAGCACTTACATGGGGCTTTGGAATTGTTGAGACATTCTCTGCTTTGATCCTAGTTATTACAATAACTGTTAAGCGGATGTTTTTAAGTGAATTTTTGACTAAATGATGTAATAAGGTACTTTTAAGTAAATGGGTGCTTGTTGGATGCTATTATTTCTTTCCCAGACTGAACTTGGTACCAAGTCCAAGGACCAATTCAACACTTCAAATTAATAAGCATTTATTGTCTCCCTACTGTATACAAATCAGTCATTCAATCAGTATATATTAAGTACCTACTGTATCAGAAGTAGGATACAAGCCTGTAGCCTTGAGGCCATAGGCTTCCCACCCCTGGTATAGAAAATGTGTGAGATGCAGACAATTCAACAAACATTTATCTGCCTACTATGTACAAGTCAAGTAGCCAACATTTATTAAACACCTACAGTGTTCCAGGAAGTGTGTTAGGCATCGGGGATACAAAGAACGCAACAGCTCCTGTTTCCAAGGCCCTGACTTACATTCTAGTGGAGGAGACAACAAGGGCATATATTAATACATGTGGAATAAATATGAGCCATGTAAACACAAACAAATATGTAGTAGCCAAGTTCAAAGGCTTAAGGGAGAGACCATAGGGGTTGAGAGAAGACGTTGCCAAAGGTGGTGCTTGAGCCACGTGTTGAAGGAGGAGGGGGATTCAGTGAGGGGGAGTGGAGGAGGAGGAGCAGTCCAGGCCTGAGGGACGGCCAGCGTAAGTACAGAGAGACAGGTGACAGACACTAGCAGAAGGCGGGACTGGCCCGGATGGCACGGTGCAGAAGTGGGAGGAGATGGGCCAGGGCCGGAGTGTGAAGGACTTGCAAAGCTAAATGGGAGTTTGTATTGGATTCCAGGGGCAATAGGAAACCATCAGAGTTTATTGAATAACATGGTCAGATCTATGCTTAAGGAAAATCACTTTTGTCAGTCGTGCTTAGGATGACTGAAATAGAGAGAGGCTTGAGGCAGGGAGATCGATGAGGATTTCTTTGTTGTAATCTAGACCAAAGAGTGCTGAGGATTAAGGTGGTGCTGTGTGAGTAGAGAGAAAGGACTGTCTTCAAAATCTACAGAGGTAGTTGTGGAGGTAAAAACAACTAAGTTTGGAAACTAATTGGATATAGAGGGGATGTGGGAGTGAAAATATAACTGATATACATATATACATACATTATTGTATATGTTATATATGTGTACATATATACAGACATATAAATGTATACATACATACCTACATATACATACACGCACACACGTATGCATACCAAGCTTACAAATCTGGGAGTCTTTGATAGGAAAAGGGAGATCTGGACCAGTGGAAGGTTTAGAGGGAAAATAATGAGTTTGTTTTGGACATGATGATCTTTAGAGGTCTCTGGGTCATACAGTTTTAAATGCCTGATAGGCAATTAATGATGCAAGACTGGAGCTCTAGGGAGAAACTAGGACTTAGTATACAGATCTGTGAATGATTGACAGAGCTGTTCCTATTTAGTCATTGCAGTCATGTCTGACTCTTCCTGACCTCATTTGGGGTTTTCTTGGCAAGGATACTGGAGTGCTTTGCCATTTCCTTCTCCAGCTCATTTTACAGATGAAAACAAACAGGGTGAAGTGACTTGCCTGGGGTCACATAGATAGGAAGTGTCTGAGGCTGGATTTGAACTCTGGTCTTCCTGATTCCAAGCCCTGGTGCTCTCTCCACTTCCTAATTGCCTGACTGACTTAGAGATTATACTTAAATGCATGGGAACTGATGAGATCACTGAGAGACTTTGTAGAAAGAGACCTAGGACAAAGCTCTGGGGAACATCCAGAGTTAGGATTTATGATTTGAGTTCGTCCTTCGTTGTCAAAGAAGACCATGCCATCAGAGAAATGATGACGTGACTTGTACTTGACTTTGTTTTTGAGTGAGGGAAGGCTGATTGATCAGTAAAGAAGGAGGGGAGGGAGGGAAGAAAGAATTAACATTTATATAGCCCCTACTATGTACTAGGCACTGTACTAAGTGCTTGTACAAATATCTCATTTGAACCTCACAATGACTTTGTGAGGTAGCTGGTGTTATTTCCATTTTTGAGTTGAGGGAAACTAAGGCATAGAGTGAGGCAGCCAGGTAGTGTAGTGGATGGAACACTGGCCTGGAGTCAAGTCCCTTCTCAGACACTCACCAGCTGTGTGACCCTGGGTCAGTCCCTTAACCTCTATCTGCTGCATTTTCCTCAACTGTAAAATGGTGGTAATAACAGTACTTACCTCCTAGGGCTTTATCATGCTCAATATTATCATGCTCAATATTATCATGCTCAATAAAATGCTATCTCTTATTAATTATTACTATTTAACAGAAGTTAAGTTCCTGAGGTCAGATTTGAACTCAGGTCTTTCAGATTCCAGTCTCAGTGCTCTACCCAAAGAGCACTAAGAAACAGCGGTCAGATGGGGAGAAGGAGAACCGAGAGAGTAGTGTCATGAGTGCCTAGGGAGATAGAATAGCAGGGTTTTCAACATTTTTGTTGATAATGTAGCTATCTGTTGCAACACCAGATGCAATAGAGACTGAAGAAATATCTTCAGATTTCATAATTAAGACATGATTGGTAACTTTAGACAGAACAGTTTTAATTGAATTATTAGATCGAAAGTGAGATTGTCAGGAATTATGGAGAAGAGAGGAAGTGAATGTTTTTTCAATAAGTTTGAGAAAGGAAGGAGGGATATAGGAGGATAGCTTAAGGGCATGGGGGAATCTAGGGAAAGTTTCATAAGGAAGGAAAATCCTTGGGCATTTTTGAAGGCTGTGGGGAAGAAATGGAGAGGTAGGGAGAGATTGAAGATTGGGGGAGAGAGGATGATTGAGGTTGCAAGTCTTACTGGAGAAGGTGGTGAGGATGGGAGCAAGGGCAGGTGTAGAGGAGGGGCTGGCCTGATTGGCAGACACTGATGGAAAGAAGAGAATGGTGGATGATGTCAAGGGGCTTGGAGAGGAAGAGGAGAAAAGGAGGAACACGTGACAAATAAACTCAGTTTTCACCACAGAGTAAGAGACAATGCCATCATTAAAGCCTTCCCTTTAATGGTCCTCTGTAAGTCCCCTTATGTGACTTTTTCCAGGGCTATTAAGGAGAAAGTGAGTGTTCCTGGAGGGGGAAACTTGTGAGGATGGGCTGAGGCTGAGGTATGGCAAGGGCTGAGCAAAAGGAGAAGTAGTTCGAGAATAGAGGGTGGTGAATTGGCTGACTAGAAAATACAAATCAGAGAGGAGGAAGGAAAGAAAAGCAGGGGAAAGGCCTCAGAAAGTAGTGAGGGGTAGGGTGATGGGGGTCTCTTTGAGAGTGAAGAATGGGGTTAGGCGTAGGGAGAGGGCATACTAAGTGGTCATGGTGAGCTAGGGGAATGTCAGGGTTTTTAAGGTGAATACTGAAGAGAAATGGTGGTGCAGTATGTGACCATCCCTGTGAGGAGCTGAGGGGAAAGGAAGGGGTAGGCTATGGGATTTAAGGAGGCTGAGGCACTGGAAGGTAAGTCTGAAGGAGCATCAATATGGCGGCTGAAGTCCCCTTGTGACTTTGAGTAAGTTACTTCCCTTCTCTAGGGGTAGGGTTGGACTGGAAGGCCTTGGGTCCTTTCCCACTATAGAATTAGGGGACTCAGGAAGGGGTCTCCTTTCTTTCTTTCTTTCTTTCTTTCTTTCTTTCTTTCTTTCTTTCTTTCTTTCTTTCTTTCTTTCTTTCTTTCTTTCTTTCTTTCTTTCTTTCTTTCTTTCTTTCTTTCTTTCTTTCTTTCTTTCTTTCTTTCTTTCTTTCTTTCTTTCTTTCTTTCTTTCTTTCTTTCTCCTTCCTTCCTTCCTTCCTTCCTTCCTTCCTTCCTGCCTGCCTTCCTTCCTTCCTTCCTTCCCTCTTTTCTTTCTTTTTTTCTTTTAGAGGCAATTGGAGTTAAGTGACTTGCCCAGGGTCACACAGCTTGGAAGTGTCTGAGGTTGGATTTGAACTAAGGTCCTCCTGACTTCAGGGCTGGCTCTCTCCTCTTTCAAGGCTTACTCTTATGCCTGGGTCTGAGATCCCACCTCCTTGGGACCTTCCTTACTCTTCTGCATTCCTGTTTGCCACTTCCCTCTTCCTGGGCTCTGATAGGACAGTTGGAAAAGAAGGCACATGCTCAAATTTAGAGTTTCCCAAGCTTGGTAATCAAGGAGGAGGAGAGAGTTGGGAAGAGAAAGTTAGAGAGAGAGTTCTCTCTCTCTCCACCCCCCCTCTCCCCTCTCTTTCTCTCTCTCTCTTTCTCTCTCTCTCCCCCCCTCTCTCTTTCTCCCTCTCCCTCCCTCCCCCTTTTCTCTCTCTCTCTTTCTTTGTCTCTGTCTCTTTCTTTCATTTTCTCTCTCCTCTCTGTCTGTCTTTATCCCATTCTTCTGTCTTCTTCCCTTAAAGGACTAGGCTGTCCCCATGTCCTTCTTACTCAGCCCTCAAAAGAATCCAAGGTATGATGAGCTCTGTGGTCAATCAGACCCCTCCCAGCTCCTCCCAGTCCTGAGAGTTGACACTCAGGAAAATGTGGAGAAAACATTCCCCTATCAGTAGTGTTCCTTGCTGTCTGCACCAATGAGATCGAGTCCTGGACCTCTCCTTGGCGTCTTATGAATGCATGGAGGGAAGATTCTGTTGTCATGACAACAGAAGGCTTGTGCTTCTATTTACTAGCCTGCTCAGCCAGTTGGTGAGGAGGTATTTTGTGGGGATGTGGTAGAGGGAGGCTGTGGCCTTCGGTTGAAAGTTACAGGGATGTAAAAGATCAGAGGTAAGAAGGGAGAGCCTTCCAGCACTCCACACAGCGCTTGTCATGAATTACTAATGTTTATTGCCTTAATAAGTATTTACTGGCTAATGGATGGAGTCTAAACATGGGGGACAGTCGGTGCAGAGAGCCAGAGATGGACACCGGAGGGGTGTATGCAAGGAAGGGTAAGAGGCCCAGGTTGGTCGGGGTGCTCGAGATGAGTGGGGAAGGAGGGAGGCTTCAGCTCCCTTGTCTTTGCTATGCTAATGGAAGCTGAGGCATTTATGGAGTCCAGCCACATGTTTTTTGTCTCCTCCCCACAGATCTCTTCCATACCTAACATTTATAGTGGCCAGTTACTTCCTCAGTGTGGGAGCTTTCCCGAGGCAGATCACACACAGTTTGTCTGTAACTTGTAGCCTGAAGCTCAGAGGTTTTAGTGACTTACCTGGTTTCCTAGGGAGGATTTGAATTCATGTCTTCTGGCCGATGGGCCAATACTCTTTCTATTGCATGCACCACAATGCCTTTAAGGTAGGGCTGGTTAGGGCACTTGTCTGTCTTTGGATCCTGATGACCCCAGGCAGAGTTCTGGTTTATATGAATAAAATCACTTTTACCTTGAAAAGTGTTGGATTCATGGCCTGGAAGGGACTTAACTCTGATGGGTCATTTCAGCTAAAGAGGCAGGGCCTTACCTGTGCTTTCCTCTCTGTGGTAGGAGGCAGGGGCTCCTTCTGCCACCAGATATAAGGAGTTGTCAGGTTGTTTCCTTGGCCAGTGTTTCCTAACCCTCCTCTAGAGGAGGGGAGATTGCTGTTTTTTAAGGAAGCCCAGATAAGCGTGCAATACTGGCTCTTTATTGCTTTGATAGCACTTCCATTATCTGGAGCCTTTGGGGAGGAGTTGGAGAAGGAGTGTTTGCTCAGAGACAATTACTGGCCTCCACTGCCAGGTTCACAGTCAGACTCCCTTAGTCAGGAGCTAGGGAGCAGAGGAAAAGTAAGCTCTTTTGGTTAGAGGAGAAGGAAAGGGGGCATGAAAGCCCAGCCTCAGCATGTTGCCTAGGGCTTGCAGGGCAGAGACTCTGGACTAGGTACATGTGGCTCAGTCTTTGCTGGCATGTAGACTCAGTGATCTTGGCATTGATCAGAAATATGGTCCTGGAGCCTCTGCTGCAGCCATCTAGGTAGTTGTGAGGTATGCAGGGAGGTGCTGAATCTTGGAGTGGGCACAGAGAGTGGCAAGGGGTATAGAATGGGATGTGATAGGAAGGGAAGGCAGCTCAGGCTCCAAGTCAGGGGACCCCTAGAAATTTGGGTGAGCCTAGAAGCCATCATCTGAGGAGACTCTTGGTGGTAAAGGAATGGTGGGGAGCAGGGCACACTACAAGGTTGTTTTGTGCACTCGGGGCCTCATGTATGTCTCTGTAACTGGACTGTTTCTGCTGCAATCACCAAAATATTGAACACATCCTGGATCTGTAAAGAAGAAAGTCTAAAATATCAGATGGCTGGCAATTTATTCAATGTAGTAACCCTTTGAGGTTTACAAAGTGCTTTGTGTCTGTTATCTCATTGGAATTCTTTCAAAAATACTCTTTAAATTAGTTGTTTTAATTAAACCCATTTTACAGATGAGGAAAACTGAGATAGGTGGAAAAGACTTGCTCTCAGCATCAGGTGTTACAGTCTGAGTCAGTGTTCACAGCTAGTTGGTGCCATGGTGCAAAGGGTGCTGTGCCTGGAGTCATTAAGGCCTGAGTTCATTCATAATCCAGTTTTAGACACTTTCACCAGCTGTCTGATCCCAGGCAGAGTTCTTCACCCCTACCTTGCTTTCCTCATCTATAAAATGAGGATAATAAACCTTCCAGGGTTGTAGTGAAAGTCAAATGAGATAATATTTGTAAAGTGCTTAGTGCAGTATGAGCTATATAGTAAGGACTGTATAAATGCTAGCTGTTGTTATTATAGAGAAGCTAGGTGTCCAGGGCCTGGAGTTGGAAAGGCCTGAGTTCCGCTCTAGCCTCAGACACTTCCTAGTTGTATGACTCTGGCCAGGTCACTTAACCCTGTTTGCCTCAGTTTCCTCATCTGTAAAGTGGGGATAATAGTCAAACTTCACAGAACAAATTCCCTTAATAAAAGGATTTGTTCCGTAAAACTTGGGCTCAGTCAAAAGGCCTCACCCAACCACATGTGGTCTCAAGACTGCAGGTTCCCCAGGCTCTAGGGAGCTACTGGAGGTTATTGAGGAGGGGATGCTTGAGTTGGATGCTAAAGACTTACCCTAGCCCAGCAGACAAGGCCTCTGTTTCTCCTCATTCTGTATGTCCAGGGGGAAAGGGCCTGGGACTTTGAGCCATACGCAGAGGAATTCACACAGGCCTGGCTTGGAATGGTCTAGTTCCCTCCCTCTGTGTTTGGTGGTGGGAAACTCCAGCCCCTCCAAGTAGGAGGCTGCCCAGTGGGACTCCTTAATGATGTAGGGCCTCATGAGTTGCAGCTGGATGTTGTGAGAGAGGAAGCAGCCCATATGGCTCCCCTGGGAGCTCAGCAGATGGGCAGCCAGAGCCTTGTCCCTTTCTCTCCCTCCCTTTCCACCCTGTCATCCCATGACCACTAAGTGGTGAGCCTAGCTATCCAGGAATAAGAAGGGCTTTCCCCTAGAGCCTAATAGTGGCTACTTTCTTTTCCCTATCTCTTTGTAACTTAGACAGTGCTATGCTCACTGCACTTCTGTTGGTAGAGAAGTCAATCATGGAACAAGCGTTATTAAGCACTTATAGTATACTAGGCACTGTGCTAAGCACGGGGGATACAAAGAAAGTTAAAAAACCCCCACAGTATTGGGCTTCAAGGAGCTCAAAATCTAATGGGGGAGACAATCTCAACATAAAAAATATTAATAATGGTGATAACTAGCATTTATATAGCATTTCAAGGTTTGCAAAGGGCTTTAAAAATGTTAGTGTTGAATCCTCACAACTCTGCTTGGAGGTAGCGTACCATTTTACACATGAACAAACTTGAGTGATTTGCCCAGTGTCTCATAGCTAGGGAGGGATCAATATTCAAACCCAGGGCTCTTACCCACTCGCTGTGTTCCCCAGCTGCCTCCCATCGGCTTCCGCAGGGCCATGGACCAAAAGAAGTAAAGACCCCCTGCTTTGGTGAGTCTCTGTTCTGCTGCCCAAAGGGAAGCCCACTGACTCACAGGGGCCTGTGGCAGGGGCGAGCGGCTCTCCCTTTCCCTGAGTTACTCAGGCATTCGTCCCTTCAGATGCATCACAAGTCCAGGTAGGCACAGGCTCCTCCCTTGGGACTCACACAGTCCATGCACCTCATTCACCAGAACATTGGCTACCCCTCCAGGTCATCCCAGTGGGGAGCATTTATACTGGTCCCCCTCCCCCCCCCCCGCCCCGCCCAGCTGGGAAGGAAAGCCAAGTGAACCAGTGCCTATAAAGCAGTTCAAAAACTTTTGAGGCAGTTGAAATGACTTTGACCTCCCCTCCTCTCATCTCAGGGTACTTTGCGCTCCTCTTTTGTCCCTCTTCTTTCTCTACACATTATATTTATCAGTGCTCAAAGTGACTTCATGAATTGGCAGCTGGCAGGAGGAAGTCGTGGATTCAAATCCTGATCTGTAATGAAGCTGCCTCACCATGGGTACGTTTCAGCGTAATTCTCTAAAACATTACTGCAGTTTGTGCTGGCAGTATTCTTGTGGGGAGTTCCCTACCCTGATGAGCTCACAGGTCCTAGTCCTTGCATTACCCCTACCCCAATTCCTATTTGTATGAAGGAAGAAGCATTTATCAGTCACTCACTATGTGCTAAGTATTGCACTAACCACTGAGATTGCAAATTCAAAAGAAAAGATCTTTCTTGCTTGGGAGAAGAACTTACAGTTTATTGGGGGAAACTACAGTTATCCATTTCACATCATGACTTTCCTCATTGCTGGGAGGACCAGAAATTTTTACTTGGA
Source organism: Bettongia penicillata ogilbyi (assembly GCA_023548195.1). NCBI lineage: Eukaryota > Metazoa > Chordata > Mammalia > Diprotodontia > Potoroidae > Bettongia > Bettongia penicillata. The sequence continues at coordinate 529,950 of JAJHZJ010000029.1, forward strand.
TTTTCCAACTCAAGGTGGCACCATGTCCCTAACCCCAGTGATGTGGAAGGGATAATTGTACTCCCTTAAGAGAGGGGTGGCCGCCAAAGCACTTTGATCTTAGTAAGACCCCTGCTGAGTAGATTGATACACTCCATCCAGGAACAGTGGCAGAGTTAATTTCATCTGGGTTCCAGAAGGGGTGCTAGAGGAGGAGGGAGGGTGCTGAAGTTTACATAAATATTTCCTGAACTAGTATGGGGGAAGGGGTCATCCAGCTGGAGGTGGCATTGTGGAGGAGGGTGAGAGGGCAATCGCCCTGTGTCCATTGTGGTGGTTGAGGAGGGTGTCCAGGAGGACAGCTATCTCCTTTAACAATCCTCCAATCCAGTTCCCTCATGATGAAACTGAGGATTTGAAAAATTAATGGACTGTCATAGTCATACTTTGTAAGTGACTCTCAGGATTCAACCCCAGGTTTTATTATAACTTTAGAAAGCAGGTGCTTTCCCCACCAAAGCACATGGTGATATAATGCAATTAACATGAGATTTGGAATCTGGAAACCCGGGTTCAAATACTGACCCTAGACACTTAAGAGCTGAGTGATTATAGATGGAATCTAGACTGGCTGACCAGAACCCTAGGTGATTGGTAAATGCGTGTGACCTTCCCTTGATTTGATCTCTAAGGTCCCTTCCAAATTTAAATCCCCCAGTTCCATGACCTGGATTCAAATCCATCCAGGCAAAGCTACAAAGCATTTATTAATGACTTATTATTATTAGGCTCAAGCGAAAATAAAGAGAGGGTCTCTGCCCTCAAAGAACTTCCTTTCTAATGGGGGAAGATTATACCCTAAAGGGAGTTAAAAAGAGGGAGAAGAGTGAAGGTAGGCTTGGTGTGGCTGTGTGTCTGTTGGCAAGACAAGGACAGAGGATCGGTAGAGGTCACCTCCTCCTACCTTACTTTAGAGAAAGTAGCATGTCCAGAGAGAGGAAGAGACTCAAAGCTATTTAACTCCTCCAAGCCTCAGTTTTTGAATCTGTAAAATGAACCTACTTCAGGGAATTCTTATGAAGAAAGCATTTTATAAACTATAAAGCATTATAGAAATAGTTATTACTATTATTTTTGTTATAAAATGGGGACAATAATATTTGCTTTACCTAGGGTCTTTTTTTAGAAAGAGGAATTGGCAAATCGAAGTACTATAAAAATATGATTTATTAGTATTAGATTATTCTCGATGTTATGTGAGTGAATATGATAGGATTTGTAATTTTTGTCGGGAGGGATTCTCAGCTTCTGGGCCTATGGGAAGTCTTTCAGAAAGCCAGTTGATCAAATCCAGAGCTCTGGATGACTCAGAAGGCAGGTTCTTGAGATTTTCCCAAGGCTCTGAGGGTGGTCACTTGGCAAAGGTCACCCAGCCTGTAGGAGTAAGAGGGAACAATTCCAACCCAGGTTTTCCTGACTCCGTGCTCTTCCCTCTGTCCTTTAAATCAGATTCTCTCACTTTATAGACTATGCATTATTTTATTGCGCTAAGCTCTCCTGATTGATGGATAAGTGAGAGGAACCTTGTCTGTGTATTTCTGTCACCCAAGGCCATGCTTTGTCAACCATCTAGCTTGAAAGGGCATTCAGCTTCCTGCTGATTTCCTACCACCATTGACCTCTGCAGTCCATCACTTGATCTTGCTCAGGGAACAATCATCGATCCATCAAACCATCACTCAACTATAATTTATTATAGAAGTCTACTATGTGCTAGGCAGGGCAGCTAAGTAATGCAGTGGATAGAGTTCTGGGCCTGGAGTCAGGAAGACCTGAGTTCAAAAGCAGCCTCAGATACTTGCTAACTGTGTGACCCTGGGCAAAGTCACTTCACCCTATTGGCCTTCATTTAAAATGAGCTGGGCAAGGAAATGGCAAAGCAGTATCTATACCAAGAAAGCCCCCAAATGGAGTCACAAAGATTTGGACACAACTGAGAAACGACTAAATGATGTGATGGACACTGAGAAGGCAAAGAACAAAAAATGACGGTCCCCACCCTCAAGGATCTTAGATTATGTCATGTACATATATCAGCCTATGCAAAGGTATGTACATGCACAATAAATAGAAAGGAATTTTTTTTTTTTTGAGGGGTAGGGTAGGGGAATCAGGAAAAGGCTTCACGCTCCTATGGCTACTGGGAAAGGGTATGACAGTGCTGCACCATCCCTGGGCTTCTCTGGACCCAAACTCCTTGCCTCAACTCCTACTCCATTCTTTGTACCGTCTTCTCCTAAGTGAGTATGACCCTTTTGAGGCTGGCTTCTCTTTTGTTTCTTAATCCTCAGTGCCTAATGCATTAGTAGCTAATAGGTAGCCATTTCAGCCTGGAAAGTGCTTTGCATTGATTATCTCATAATAGTAATATGTATTGTAATTAATAATGCCATAATTAACATCTCATAATAGCTCAATTATTACCTCATTTTATCTCCACAACAACCTTGGGAAATAGGTGCTATTGTTATCCTCATTTACGGAGGAAACCGAGTCAGACAGTGGTGATTTGCGGGGGCTGGGGGTCACAGAGAAGGTCACACAACTACTAAGTGTCTGAGGCAGGATACGAATCGGAGCCTTTCAGACTCCAATAAATGATCCTAATAAATGATCTCCTAATAAATGATCGTTCGTCCCTTTTCTTTATGTGCTTTCTAGGGTTGGGGACCAGACCTTGCTTTTTCCTGTGTATCCCTCCCAGTGCATTATACAATGGTCTTTTTGACACATAAATGATTATGGGTTCTTACCAAGTGTGGGTGCCCCTCCTCTGCTGTTGCAGGCCAGGACCCAATCATGTTTCATCATCCAGTGACTTTTCCCAAATCCTTTGCAAAGGCTCTGTCTATCCCCATGTTGACCCATTGCCCCAGTAGGTGCAAAATAATGGTTTGTTGAATGAATGAATGAGTAGATGGATGGGTGGATGGATGGTGAGTCTTGAGTTGACCTAAGGAAGTCGATTAAGTTATAGCTAAGGGGGATAACAAGGGCCTTTTGTGTCCATTTACTTTATACTTTCCAAAGCACTTTCCTGTGTATTGTTATATGAAACTCACCACCCTGTGAGTCCAGTAGGCAGTATTATCCCCATTTTACACATGAAGAAACAGAGGCCCTAGAAGGTAAAGTTTGCTCAAGGTTACAGAGCAAACATTGGACTTGGCAACACTGGACCTGGAGTTGGGTCCCCTGATTTCTGTTCCTTGCTTTGTTGGTGGCCTGGCTCTGATGGGTAGGCTGACTGACCCCCTGCCCTGGTTCCCTGACTCAGGCTATTTTCTCCCCTCTCCAACTTTGTGGTATGTCTTTCCCTGCAGGATCCTGGCGGTGGTGAGCAATGGGGAACCCGTGGGAGCTGGGATTCGGCGTTCTAGCTGGAAGAGGAAGAGCTCTCGCCGAGGTAGGGCTTCCTTAGGATTGGAAGGTAGGGGAGACCCCAAGTGTATAAGAAGCTTTCTCTTGAAAGGGGATGGAGCTGCCAGCTTCTATCTCTGAGCCAATGGGAACAAAACTAGGATTCCAGCTCTGGGGATAGGATTCTGTATGACTTCTGATAAAGAAAGATGCCCGTAAGAGTTATCAGAGGGTATCCTTAACGAGAGAAGAGGGACCATGTTACCATTGTCCCTTAGAGCCTGAGGGCCATGTGAATATTGGATCTTAGAGCCATAGGGCTAAAGGACTGCTGGCCATTATGCCATAGAATTATAGAACTATAGATCAATACAGTCATAGACTAAGATGGTAGTAATGATGACATAGGGTGTGGAGGGACAGCTAGTTCCCTATATTTTTCTGAATCTTGTCCCTTGGTAGAGACAGAATGGACCATCCCCCCATTGATGAGAGAGCTAGAGGGGTGGGTGGGCCCTTTGGGAGGATGATGATTTTAGGAACATCATCCTGTAGTACTATCTAAGTCCAGTTAAGAAATGACTTGGACTTTGTTGTCCCAGTGTGCCAAGGAAGCCCAGCTTACCTTGAGGTGGGGAAAGGAGTCTCCCTCTGCAGTGCTGTCCTGGGAGGCGGGGCTGGTTCTGTCTGGGTCCACTTCTGGAAGCAATTTTAGCCACTCCCCCTTAAGTAGCACTCAGTCCTGGGGAGGGTGGCTTGGAGCCTCCCAGGGGCTTCTTGGATGGTGTCTTGTGAGACCCTCTCTACCGGCAGCTCTGAGGCTCTGCCGATGTCTGGCTAGGCTGGAAGCTGCTCCTAGATTGCAGGAAGGAAAGTGGGTGGGGCAGGCTTTGATAGCTGATGCCTGACTGCAGAGGAGATGGGGGTGGGGGGAGGAGAGGCGATTTAGCTAATAGCCATTATAGTGAGCCTTCTCTCTCTCTCTCTCTCTCATTCCCTCCTTTCCCACTCTATTCTCCTGAAGCCTTCAGGACTTACTGATGACTGATGTCAGGTCATTTGGAGGGAAACACAGGCTGCGGCTGGTGCTTTGGCTTCCAGCAAGGTGGGAGGTGGCAGCTGGTATGGGCCTGAGAGCAGCCTGAAGGGCCCCTCCCCAGCAGTGGGCCAAGGTTGCTTCTGGGTTGACATTTCTTTCTCCCCCTCTCTTTGCCTTTGTGTCTCTCCCCTGTCCCTCCCTCTCTTCCCTTGCTCTAGTTGACCGTTTCACTTTCCCCATCCTGGAAGAAGATGTGATCTACGATGATGTGCCCTGTGAGAATCTGGACTCTCAGAAGCACGGTATGGTCCTCTGAGACTCGTTTGGGGCTGGAGGAAGGGGCTGACTTGGGAGGGCTCTCCTGGGCCTGGGCCTGTCCCTGCTCTCACCCTGAGGCCTCTTCACCTTGTTTGGAAAAATCATGTCTAGTTCATTCATCCAGTGTCGATTCTGAGCCCAGCGGAGCTTGAAGAGACCTTTAATAAGAATGGTGATGAGGGTGATGCCTAGTGCTTATTAAGTGCTGGTGGTGTGCCAGGCACTGGGCTAGGGGCTTCACACATATTATCTCAGTGCAGGTAGGTGCTACTGCTGTCCTCATGTTACAGTGTGCCATATGTTACCTAGAACACAGAATGTCAGAGCTGGGGGGGCCCTTACAACACAGGATGTCAGAGCTGAGAAGGCCCTTAGAACAGAGAATGTCAGAACTGGAAGGGCCTTTAGAACCCAGGATGTCAGAGCTGGGAAGATCCTTAGAACCTCGATCAGAGCTGGAGGATCCATAGAACAACAAATGTCAGGACTGAGTGGATCTGTAGAACAGAGAACGAAAGGGCCAAGAACCTTAGAATGCAGTGTCAGCTCTAGGAAGTAACCCAGCATATTGACTGTCAGAGTAAACCTCACTCCATCTGGTCCACCTCTCATTTCAGAGAGGGGAAAACTGAGACCATCAGTGGTGAAGTGACTTGCCTAGATTTACCTATAGTCAGTAACAGATCTGGGATTTCAACCCAGGGCTTCTGACAACCAAGTCCTGGCTGCTGTCAGTATGACCTCCTTTCTATCCTTAATGAGATGTAAAAGAGAGAAAGCTATAAGTCCTTTCAGGACCTAGAACAGAGGTTCCTAACCCAAGATCTGAGAACTTGCTTTAAAAAAAATTGATAACTAAGTTTCTTTATAATTGATTTCCTTTGTTAAATCTTGTGTATTTTATTTTGTGCATTGAAGACCGTTGCTTTTCGAGGGGGTCTGTAGGCTTCACCAGAGTGCTAGAGGGGTCTATGACACTCAAAAGATTAAATGCCTCTCACCTAAGACTTCTTTTTTCCCAAGCTGTCCTGGGAATGCAAAGGTCTGTTGGTCATCATTCGTTACACACTTAGTTGAAGGTCTTGGAAGCCCAGTCTCTAACATGTTCTTTTAGAGGCTATACCTGAGATGAACATGTAAAGAGGGACTTGGGAGACCGGGGTTCAGTTTCCCACACTGACATGTGCCAGACACATGAAGTTAGATATGTTCATCTCCTGTAAGGTGGAAGTGAGGGTGCCTGCACTGCACAGCTCACTGGGTTATTGCAAGGAAATCGCTTCATAGAGAGGTAACCAAGAGGAGAAGACTGAAGGCCAGCCTCAGACTCATGAGGACCTAGGTTTAAGTCCTGTCTCTTGCACATACTGTCCGTATGACCCTGAATAGGTCATTTAACTCCCATTTTTCTGGGCACCTCTGTAAGACTGGAAGCTGGAGAACAATTAACTCCCTTCAAGTCCTTGCTAAAATCCCATGTACAGGAAGCCTTTCCTGACCCCTGTCAATGCTGTGCCTTCTCCTGCCTCCATATCCTGATCGACACTTGTTTGTACATGACTGTTTGCATGTGGCCTCCTCTAGTAGACCGAGCTCTATGAGCACAGGAAGATTTTTGTTCCTGTCTTTGGATGCCTGGTACTTACCACACTTCCTGGCATACAGTAGGTGCTTGATAAAATGTTAGTTCACTGACCCTGACTGACATGCATTGGGAGAAGGGATTTGTTTACAAATAATTCCTCTACCAGTGAAACCACAGATCTCGAAAAAGAAAAGTACTTTGTGAACTCCAAAGTTTTCTAGATGTGAACTTAAATAGTGATTAGCAGTGTGTTCATGATAATAATTACCATCATTATCTATCCTCTCTCTGCTGGACATTTTCAGAGATGACCATTGGGCTCCCAGTTAAATATCAGGCCTATGTGTTTCTGACTGTTGGAGTAAACTTGGAGGGAAAGACCAGGGTTGGAATCCTAACTCCTTTTTACTAATTGAATCATGTTGGCCAAATCACTACCCCTTTTAGGACCTCAGTTTTCTCTTTTGTAAAATGAAGTCATTGAGCTCTGATCAGAGTGATGTCAAACTCAAATAGAAATGGATCCTTGCAGGTAACATATTAACGTAGAGAACCACAAGTGAATAGCATCTATGTTGAGTTGTATTTTTATTTTGTTAAACATTTTCCAGTTGCATTTTAATCTGGTTCATCCCCTAAGGGCTTACAACCAGTGAACCTTGAACCTTGAGTTTGACCACTCACCTAGAAGATCCATGTGAGTTATAAATAAAGCAAATAAAAATAGTTTTCTATATGCCTGATGGTGACAATGGAGAATGGATAATGGACATAGGAAGCCATATGTGATAACAGGGCAGCCAGGTGGTGCCACTATGTATAGAATGTTGGACCTGAAGTCCAGAAGACTGGTCTTCCTGAGTTCAAATCTGGCCTCAGACACTTACTAGCGGTGTAACCCTGAGCAAGTCACTTCACCCTGTTTGCCTCAGTTTCCTCATCTATAAAATGATCTGGAGAAGGAAATGGCAAACCAGTCCAGTACTCTGCCAAGAAAATCCCAAATGGGGTCACCGTCAGATAGGGCTGAAAAATGATTGAACATCAAAATGTGATAACAAAAGGTTCCATTTCTATGAGGAAATAAGACAGGCAAAGGGCAGTGCAGACCGATATTTGAACCTCGCACTGAATCTATAGGAGCTTCAGGGATTACTATCCCCATATAGCCAGCTGACGTTTATGTAAATACTATATAAATGTACTAGGCACTGGTCTAAGCACTTTATAATTATTATCTCATTTGAGATTCAGCAACCCTGGGAGGTAGGGGCTGTTATCCCAACTTTATAGATGTAGAAACTGAGGCAAACAGGGTAAGGGACTTGCCCAGGGTCACAGATGTAGCAAAGGAGGAAATGGATGGGAAATTACTTTCTCCCAGTCGCATAACTGAAAAGCAGAGGCTACTAGAAGTAGGGAGCTAACCCAGGTCCTTCGTAACTTGAGGGCCAGTGCTGTTTCCCCAAACTAGACCCAGAGCAACGTTCCAGAGGGTGCGACTGTGGCAGCTGTGGCTCTTTTAGCGCTTAGCACAACATAGTTGGTGCTTAATAAATACTCATTCCTTTCCCTTCTCCTCTGCAGAATGAGCATCACAGTACGTCTCATCTCACAGTGATTTCTTAATGAGCCTGTAAATTAATTAATGAGCATTTTTAGAAGTGCTTACTATATGCCTCAACTGGGCAGACAGAAGCCCTTGCCTCTACGGAGCTTAATTCTACCAGGGAACCCTCCCCCACAACTATATTTATAGACACCCATATGTATGTGTATATATATACACATATACCCAGGCATATGGAAAACACACAAAATGTAAATATATAGTACATGTAATGTATATGTAAATATATTTATGCATATGTATATATAAACATAAAGATACATATATGTATATAAATATAAATGTTATTTTATGGCATCAGAAGGCAGGAGATGCACATAAAATCAGGAGATGACATGTAAACAGGTACATTACATATGCGATACACATAGAACAGAAGGAAGATAACTTTGAGGGACACACTCAGGTAGATTATTGTAATCTCTGAGAAGAGATTTGAAATTTAGTTGAGATACAGTCCCCACCTTCCCGGAGCCTTGAACATAATAGGTAATAAATCTTGGATTGAATTGAATGGAGCTCACAGGGTGGTAGGGAAATGTGATGATGTCCTTTCCCACCCCACCCCTCTTCAAATTGCCAGGCCATTACCAGTTTGGACCTTAAAGGTACAAACAAAGAACAGTGAAGGCTGAGACCGGAAGGTAGGAGGAAGAGGGTGAATGATTCAGAAAACCAGTGACTTTGCTGGAAAAGTCACCATGCGACCTTTGGTTATTATATTTTTCTTAAAACTTTCCCCAAACTCTCGTCATCACAAGGCTGAGCTGTCAGCGAATCTTTAATTAAATTACTGATTTTTTTTTTTCTGCTGACACAGTGCCTCCTCTCCCTAGGTGGGAGGTGGGGTCTGGGGAGGAGCCTACGCTGTGAGGCTGACCATCTGGACCAGAAGGGAGATGAGGGCTGCCCATCTTGGCGGAGCCCCTAGCCAGCGGAGGGCTGGGAAAAGAAGGTGTGGCTGCTGGTCGTGGCAGCTAGATAGAACCCTGCTACCTTGGAGCCTTCTGGGATGCACAGGCAGGGCTTTAATATTGAGGTGCTGGAAAAAGGGTCCTTGGGACCTAAGTAAAGATTTTCTGATTGAATCATCCAGTCTTCTCAGAGACACTATCCTATTTCAGGTTTCCAGTGTCTGCTCTCTGCCTGCATATCGTATTTGTCTCTACTCTTTCTCTCTCTGTCTCTGTCTCTGTCTCTGTCTCTCTCTCTCTCTCTCTCTCTCTCTCTCTTTCTTTCTCTCTTTCTCTTTCTCTTTCTCTCTCTCTCCAATCTCTCTCTCAGTCTCTCTCTCTCTCTCTCTCCTCTTTTTTCTCTTTGTGTGTGTATATGATATATGTATATATATATATACACACAAATACACACATATATATGTATATATATATATACATATATATGAATATGACATACATCCTACCAGGAATATGAAGGAAGGAATGAAATATGCATTTATTAGGTGCTTACTTTAGTGTGCTACATACCATAGTGCAAATGGAAAATCAAGGTGTCCCCGCTCCCAAAGAGTTCACATTCTCAAGTGTTCACATACTGGAGGGTTCAACTTTGGGCAGCTGGAAGGGCCTGCTGGTCCTTAAGGTTTGTTTGTAGGGGGGACGGCAAGGCCCAGGGCTCCTCATATGGTCAGATGGCAGTAGCCAGGGCGAATGATTCAGTGTTAGAAGACATGCAACTCTCTGAATGAATGAATCACCATTTTGATGAGTAATCATTTGCATAAGTGTGAGCTAAAATTTCCGTAATTAAGTTGTATTTTAATTCCATAGGCTTAATAAATTTAGTCTCATTTTCAAAGAAACAACAAAAATCTTGAGCTGCTGGGTTCTGGGCCTGGAGTTAGGAAGACCTGAGTTCAAATCTGGCTTCAGACACTAGCTATGACCCCACACAAGGCCTTTAACCTCTGTTTGCCTCAGTTTGCTCAAATGTAAAATGGGGGTGATAATAATAGCCCCTGCCTCCCAGGGCTGTTGTGAGGATAAAATGAGATAATCATTATAAAGTGCTTAGCACATAGTAAGGGATATATAAATGTGCATTCCTTCCCCTTCCCTTCTTGTCAGTAAATAGGATCATAGGATTTAGAACTGGAAGAGACCTTGGAAGTAGCCTACTCCAATAGCCCCATTTTATAGGTCAGAAAACTGAAGACTATAAAAGGGAGATGATTTACTCAAGGTCACCAAGGACCAAAGCCAGGATTTGACTCCTCCCTCCCTCCCTCCCTCCCTCCCTTCCTTCCTTCCTTCCTTCCTTCCTTCCTTCCTTCCTTCCTTCCTTCCTTCCTTCCTTCCTTCCTTCCTTCCTTCCTTCCTTCCTTCCTTCCCTCCCTCCCTCCTTCCTCTTTTTCTTTCTTCCCTTCCTTCCTACTCTCTCTCTCTCTCTCTCTCTCTCACCTTCTTTATCTCTCTCTTTCTTTCTGACTTGGCTTCATATTTAAGCCTTCTGCAATATTTTTGGATCTACCCTCTGTTGTCTAGGAAGTCAGTGGGAATCCAATTGGTCTTACCCAGTTAGCATCATTCATAAATACGATCAGCTTCCCTCAAGTCATTATTAAACATAGTCTAAGGAGAGATCTTTGAGGCACTTCAGTAGAGACCTCCCTCCAAACTGACATTAACAGATTGGTGACCAAACTCCAGGTCCTGCCCTTTTACCATTTCTGAGTTTCCTATCTGTCCTCCTTTTTTAGACCCCAGTTCTCCATCTGATCCACCAGAATAGTCCATGACAGACTTTGTGAAATGCTTTACTAAAAAGTTCTAGGTAAACGCAGCATAATGATAACAATAGCTAACAATTATATTGTACTTTAAAGTTTGCAAAATGCTTCACAAACATTATCTTATTTGATTCTCACAACAACCCTGAGAAGAGATAGACACTGTTGCTGTTTTTTCCATTTTACAGATGAGGAAACTGATGCAGACTGAGGTGAAATGGCTTGCTCAGGGTTACACAGTCAATAAATGTCTGAGACAGAGTTTGAACTTGGGTCTTCCTGACTCTGAATTCAGGACTATCTATTGTACCACCTAGTCATAAAATGTAAAGAGTACTGTATTAGAAGGTAGAGGAACTGGGTGTCATCAGATTCCAGCTCTGATACGACCTGTATGACCTTGACCTCTACACCTCAGGTTTTCTTTTGTAAAATGAGAGATATTGGCCTAGATGGGCTCTAAGGTACCTCCCAGCTCTAGATCTATAATCCCATGCCTATATCAGTCCAAAAAGGAAACGAGGTGAGTCTGATATCCCCTATCCTTGTCTGAACCCATGCTGGCTCTTAGTGATCACCTTGTCTTTTTTTTTCAAATATCTACAAAGGAAGTAAAGCCAGAAAGGGCTCTGGGTATGAGCAGATGCTCACCATTGTTGGTTTTCCATCAGATTAACTGACCTAAAGTCTGAATTCCTATAAGGACAGTTCTCTTTTGCTGGAAATTTAAGCTGAATAGGCATAAACATTTATTAAGAACCTACTATCTGGTAAGCACTAGGGATACAAAGGAAGGTAAGACTTCTGTTCTCGAGAAACTTACAGTTTAATGGGGAGACAACATGCAAACCCCAATGCACCAGGAAAACATAGATGGGATGACTTAGAAATAGCAGGGGGTAGGCACTAGAATTAAGGGGCATTGGGAAATGCTACCTGTAGAAGGTAGAATTTTATCTGGAACTAGAAGGGTGGATGGTAGAAAGAATACTTAGACATCAGGAACCTGATTTCTAGTCTTAGCTTTGCTCCTGACTTGCTGTGTGATATTAGACAATCCACTTCCCGTAGATATGTTTTGTTATCTGTAAAATTTGAAGTTTGAACTAAGTGATACCCAAAATCTGCCATTCTGTGTTCTAACACTAACTTACCCCATGACCTTGGGAAAAATTCCTTCGCCTCTTTAGGCCTCAGTTTCCTTATCTGTAAAATGATCCTATTGGTCTACATGTTTGTTAAGGTCACTATTAGCTTAAAAAACAAATCTTATGATTTTATAGTTCCCTGGTTGGTAGGGCTGGGGATAGTAGTGGGAAGGGGAAGTTCCCTTCTTTGTCTTCATGGGTGTGTGTGAATATTTGTCCTCTCTAGTGTTCTTTCTCTCTGCCTTGCTCCCACTCTAGTGGGATCTCCCAATGAAAAGAGCCAGCTATAGAAGTGGATCTCAGCTTGTATCCCTGCCTTGAGAGAATACAGGCTTGAGGATATTAGGGTAGGAGCTCCCTCTACTGGGGACATCCATATGGCCAAGTGTGTGCTTAAATGTTTCAGTAAAATAATGATGACGATGATGATGATAAGCATTTATATAGTACCTACTCTACTGTGTGCCAAGCACTGTGCTAAGTGCTTTACAAATATTACCTCATTTGAAAATAAATATTTGAGTGTACTTGGGGGAAGGGGTTGGTTTCAGGCTTAGCAGGTGACTCTGGTCTCCGTTGTTTTTCAGTCTAGTCTGACTGTGATCCCATTTGGGGTTTTCTTGACAGAGATACTGGAGTGGTTTGCTATTTCCTTCTCTAGACAAAGAAACCAAGGCAAAAAGGGTGAAGGGACTTGCCCAGGGTCACACAAGTGTCTGAAACTGGATTTGAACTCAGGAATATGAGCCTTCATCTCTCTAAATCTCAGTGTCCTATTTCAGAAGTGAGGGGAGGTTAGATGCAGTAGAAAGAGAATTGCCTGCAAAGTCTGGGTTCAGCTGCTACTCTGGCACTGTCTTTGTTAACTTGGTTAAGTCACAACTTCTCTTGTTCTTCCCCATCTGTAAGGTGAGGGGATTGGATTAAACTTGATGGCTCTTATAAGCCCCTCTGCCTCTGGACCTTTCAGTTCTAATGAATAATATGCCAATCTGTGAAGAAGCCTGGTTCCAGGTGACCCCCTTTAAGATTTCCAAGCCCTCAGGCTCCTCAGTCATGCTTAGCCTCTTTCCATCCTCTGTTGGTCTTCAGGGTCAGAGAGGAGCCTGATTTATGAGAATGTCCACAGAGAAGGGGGCCCAAGGGATTCAGAAGACCTAGGCTGGAGCTCCAGTGAGTTTGAGAGCTACAGTGAAGAGTCTGGAGAGGAAGAGGTTAAACCAGAAGTGGAGCCCACCAAGCACCGAGTGTCTTTCCAGCCCAAGGTAGGTCAATTGGCATCAGGGGCATGAGGGAAGATTGGGGCCAGGCCAACGAGGAGTAGGAATAAATGAGTGAATGAATGAAAAGGCCTTTAAATTTATTAAAGACTTACAATATGCTAAGCACTGGAAATACAAATAGAAAAAGAAAGGCAATCCTAACCTTTAAGCAATTTATATTTAAATAGAGAGAAAGCACTCACAGAAGGGAGTTGGGTCAAAGTGGCTTGGATGGAAGTGAGACCACTGGGAAATAGATTAACATGGCCCTTCCAGATATGATGGCAGAATTGGGGTGAGGAGTGTGTCCAAGGCCTCAGACTGCCAGTCTGGTTGGAAAAGTAGGGAGTGTGTGGGCAGCATGGATATGTACCCAGCCTTAACCTTTTCCTAGGTCAGCTCTATTGGGCAAATGGGTGGAGCAGTGGGTAGAGCATCGGGCCTTGAGTCAGGGAAACCTGAATTCAGATATGGCCTCCGATGTTCACTAGCTATGTGACTTTGGGTAAGTCACTTAACATATTTGCCTCCGTTTCCTCCTTTGTAAAATGAATTGGAGAAGAAAATGGCAAATCACTCCAGTGTTTTTGTCAAGAAAACCCTTAATAGGATCATGAAGAGTTAGACGCAACTGAACAGTAACAAGGATCAACCCTATTACCCACAGGATCTCAAAAGTGGAAAGGACGTTAGAGAGTGTAGCCTCAGAGGCTGAATAATTGGAGGGGACTTCAGAGAGCAGGGAATTCAACTTCTTCAATTTATAGAAGAGGAAATGAAGTAAAAGGGGAGTTAAGTGACTTACTCTAAGGTCACACAGACAGTAAGCAAGAGAGGCAAGATTTGAAGCCAGGACCCCTGATGCCAGACCCAGTGTTCTTTCTGCTGCCCCCTACTTCCTCCTCTCTAGGGCAAGGGCTCCCCATCAGTAGATTTGGCTGCTCTGTTTTCCTAGCTATAAAATGAGGGGTTGCTAGCCCAACAAAGGGATAATCTAATCATGACCTCTCAAAGTCCTTCCCATTCTAGAGCCCGCCATGATCATGCCTAAATCATGCCCAGTTAACCTAAATCATGGGATTGAGAGCTAGAATGGGGGATGTTGGGAGGAATCATAGAAACCCTGTCATGTTATAGATGAGAAAATTGAGGTCCAGAGTAGGGCAGCAGCTGTTCAGGGTCAAGCATGGAGTTTAGAGATGGAAGGAAGCAATTAATCCAACCCCCTCATTTAAAAAAAAACAAAACTGAAGTTTACAAAATTATAAGTGATTTGACCTGGGTCACCTAGCTAGAAAGTGCCAGAGGCAGAATTTGAACCCAGGTCTTCCTGACTCCAGTTGTAGTCCTCTTTATGTACTGTGCTTGCCTCTCAGTGAGTCAGTGAGATTGGATCCCGTTCCTTTGTCCATAATTCCACCCTTATTTCCAAACTACTTCCTGTCTCCACACCCCCTCCTCTGTAGTTGAAAAATAGCCCCTCGTCTCCCAAAAGTTGAGGATCCTTGGATTTATGGAAGCTGTCTCCCGGAGCTTGTGGGCTTGTTCTTTGCCTAATCAACTTCTCTTAGAGTGAGGCTTAATTCAGTCACGTTAGCGACCTCGCTTTTGTCTTCCCTCCAGGTCTATTGGAATGAAACTGACTTTTCTGCCTTAGTGAAGAAATTATTTATTAAATACCTCCTTTATCCTGAGTGTTCAAACCTGCTTTAAACTCATACTGGCTGTAAGACCCTAGACAAGTCATTCAACTGTTTGTACTCTTGGCAGCTCTCTAAGACTATAAATTGGAGAGAAGGTGCCATCTTGCCCTGGTGGAGGAAGTCTTCTTATATGGGAGTTCCCTGTATCAGGGAAGTCCCATACCTTTTCTTTTCCTCTATGTTCTGAGTTCATAATTAGGATTTATAAGTACTGAAGAAATAGTCATTGGGACCTCAGAATACAATTAGCCCAACTCATCCCCAATTAAGAACCCTCTATGACCTCTCCAGTAAGGGGTCATAACCTTTCTTGAGGAATTCTATTGATGATTTACCATCATCTAAATGAAATTTAGTGGTTATAGACTTCCCTCCCAGTAAGTCAGATATGGAGCACTGATGAAGATATATACTTGTCTCTAGGCCCACCCTCCCTCCCATCCCTCAATGTCTCTTGTCTAGAGTTTTGGGAAGCCATCCTGTCTAGTCCCCTTATTTTATGGATGAAGAAAAAAGAAACAAGGGAGGTTGAGGGACTTGTCCAAGATGATGCAGTAAATGGCACAGGCAAGATTTGAACCCAGGGCCTCTGACTTTTGAATTCCATGCCTTTTCCAGTGTCCCCTCTTTTATGTCATTGCTCCTTGTTCTGCCTCCTGGGTATGCAAAATCACTCTAATCCCTTTGTCCAATGGTAGCCTTTAAATCCTTGGAAAGCATGTTGCCCTCTCTTGATCCCCCAACCAACCCTAACTAGGTGTTCCATCCTCTAGGTTAACCACTCCCAGGCTCTTCAAAGAATCTTTTTTTAGCATTATCTCTAGGCCTCTCAATATTCCAGTTGCCCACTTACAGACATGCTCTAGCTCATCTTTCTGTCCTCCCAGAATTTTAATGCCTAGGACTGAATTCAGGTATGCAAGTGTGTTCCAAAGATAATTGTATTGGAGAAGCAATAAGAAATGCTTGCAAAGCATTTTATAAAAGACCTGATGTCATTTGAGCCTCAGAACAGCCTTGGGAGGTGGGTCCTATAGGTATTATTAGCTCCATTTTAGGTAATTAAACCTAGGTTCAGAGAGCTGACATGGCTTGTCCATGGTGTTCCATAAGTTAATCGGTGTCAGAGGTGGGATCTGAATCCAAGTCAGTTGGACATGACTTTACAGCAACAACGACTTCTTGGCCGCAGATCCACAACAGCACCACACTTGGTCTCAGCCCTCAAGAGTGTCAGTATCTCAAGAAGAAGTGATGCTAGGAGTTAGTGCTGAGAACCCAGAGATCATGCTGGTGGTCATCCATTATTTTGTAGAGGAAGGCATTAAGGCTTGGAGACAAACAGTGACTTACCCAAATTCATACAATTCAATTCAATTCAATACCCATTTATTAAGTATGTACTGTGTGCCAGGCACTGTCCTGAGCTCTGGGATACAAAAGGAGGCAGAAGATGATCCCTGCCCTCAGGGAGCTTACCATCTAATGGGGGCAGGGAAACAACATGCAAACAAATATATACAAAGCAAGCTGTCTACAGGATCAGTAGGAAATAACGAAAAGAGAGAAAGTGCTAGAATTAAGAGGGGTTGGGGAAGTCTTCCTGTAGAAGTAGGATGTCGTTGGGACTTAAAGAAAGCCAGGGAGGTCAGCAGTCAGAGTGGAGGAGGTAGAGTGCCAGGATTTCAATATATGCCCAAAACAAACAAAATTTAACATCTGAGTAGCTGCTGGGCTTGGAAAGGAGAAGAAGCATTAGTGTGGTAAGCGGTTGGACTCCTCCAAGGGGATTTCTGGAGGAGGGAAGTTTTGACTCTGGCTTCATAAGCTCGGATGTAGGTTGTCAAGGAGGAGACAGGAGAACATTGAGGTTGGAGGGGACGGGTATCAGAAATGGATGCTCAGAGACTGGCGCACACAACTGTTCTGGAGGTGGCTGCCCATTTCTTTAGGGAGGGCAGTGTCCTGTTGTCCTTCTGCTTGGAGCCAATGACTACTTTCCCTATTCCTCTAGCTGTCACCTGGTCCATTCCCTCCTGCCTCCTCTTTGGGTGACCTTCCTCTTTGCTAGCTGATGAATTAGCATGATGACAGTGGGGTGTCTTGGTCATTTCAGCCTTTTAGCTATGTGGGCCTGAGGGCCCTAGGCTGTGTTTGTTTCTCTACCTCTCGGTGCCCAAATGACCAAAGCCCTGTATTTACCCTCTTGGTGGTGGTGAGTATCTGGTGGAAGGCTTGGAATATCTCAGTTGGCAAACTAAGTGTCCTTTGTCATGTACAAAGGTGACTACAAATCCTACATCCTCTCTGCAACCATAGTCTCTTTCTCCAATCGTGGGATGTCTCATGTCTACTCTCTGGAAAAACAGCCTCCCAGGGGCTATGGATAGTTTGCAGAGAGGGGGGCACTACCATTTGGTGTTTTGAGATCCCTTGCTGCATGAAATGAGCTTGGCCCGTGGAGCTGCTGCATGCCCTGACCCCTGTGTCCTGCTTGCTGTCTGTTGTGTGTCCTGCTTTAAAGAAAGGCATCACCTTGAAGATTTGTCCAACTCTCCCCTTCCCTCCCTCCAACCCCATTCTCTGTGTGACCTTAGGCAAATCACTTAGATTTCCTCAGTTTGACTTTTCTCAACTGTAAAGTCTATGTGAAGGGGAGGCTAGACTACTTCCTCCAAGGCTCCTGCTAGATCTCTATCTCTGATCCTTATTTTAAAAAACGAGAAGAAACTGGAGCCCGAAGCGGATAAGGTAAGCACCTCAAGGGTGCTTAGGTGAGTAGCAGAGCTGGGATTTCACTCTCTTTCTTCCATGGGCTGGGACCCCTGCTTTCACTGGGAGTTAGAAAGGGTCACACCCCCAACACAGTGAAGCTGTCACAGGAGTGGGCAGCTGCTCCACCTCTGGAGGTGCTGGGAGGCTCATTCCATCTAGTACAACCTCTTTTGTGTGGAACCCCAGAGAAGGGAAGATCAACAGACAGTCCACAAAGGGCTGAAAGGGACAGACTCACCTCTGAAGAATGCAACTCCATTCAAAGGCTCAGTGCTGGACAAAACGCAGAATTCAGATAAGACTGAGTCAGCCCTTTGCTTGTGGCACCAGCTCCCGTTCATCTCTGCCTCCTAGCTTCCTTCAGACTAGCTCTCCTAGAGAGCAGTGCCTTCCCTAGCAGGTTCCCTCCAGTCTGCCTGTCCTAGAGCATATTTGTGTGTAGCGGTTTGCATGCTGTCTCTCTCATTTGGACTCTAAGCTCCTTCAGGGTGGGGGTGATATTTTTTTTAACTTATTTTTTGGTCCTCTGCTCTTAGCACAGTGTCTGGCATATAGTTTGGTTCCCCTCCCCACACCATCCCAAGCACCACGGGCAAGGATACTTACTAAATGGTGCTGAATGAATGCCTGTTGAAGTGACTCACAGTTAAGTAGAGGGAAATAATATGTATATGTATGTATATGTGTATATGTCTATGTTATATACTACACACATATACATATATGCCCCACTATATGTATACAATTATATATAACTATAGGTTATATGTAAACTATGCATGTGCATGTAAACACATATATACATATGTGTGTATATATATATGTGTGTGTGTATTCCTTTTACAAGTAACATGCAGATAGCAAATCATATGCTATCATTTGTCTGTGAAGAGGGACATTATGGGCTTATTCATGCTTTGAGATCTTTTTCTGATACATAGGATGAGGTATTCCCTTGGCCTTTCCCTTTATAGCTAAGGCATTTTGTTAGACAGCTGACTGGCTTTAGGGATTTAATAGTAAGTCTTGTGCCTACGGGATGGGACCAAATCATGGGTGGGGACCAAACTTGTGACATAGGCCCTGTTAAGATTCTGGTATTAGTGACTGGACACAGGTAGTAAAACAGAGCTAGGAGGGCCCTTAGAACCCAGGATGTCAGAGCTGGGAGGGCCCTTAGAACCCAGGGTGTCAGAGCTGGGAGGGCCCTTAGAACCCAGGATGTCAGCGCTGGGAGGGCCCTTAGAACACAGAAGGTCAGAACTGGAAGGAACCTTAGAGATCACATCTAATTTCTCATTTTGACCTCTCAGAACAACGATGAGACCTAGGGAAGCAGAGATGCCTTTCATTTTATTGTTAAGCCTGTTCTCTAGATAACACAGGAATAAAATCCAAATGTCACCATTTTTATTTGGAGGCTGCATGACTCCTGGGAATTTTGATGATAACTTGCCATTGGACAAGATGAGTGAGGAAAATATTACTATCTCACTGTTAATTTACGCATTCATTCATCTATCCTTCTGTCCACCCATTCATCCATTCATATATTCATTCATCAGTCATTGAATCCATTCATGTTTTCATTTACTCATCATTCATTTGTCCACTTGCTAATTAGTTCCTTCATCTGTCCATCCTTCCATCCATCCATATGTCATTCATCTGTCACAGACTCCCTCTAGATTTCTTTCACTTCATTCATATATCCATTCATTGCATTTATTTGTAGATTCCTTTGCTCATTTCACACTAAGCGAACATTTATAGAGCATCAGACTTACTGAGTGCAAGGCTTCCCCAGGCACTGACTTCCTTATGTCTCAAGAGCGACGAGGAAGCCAATCCTTGCCCCCGGGCATCCTGAGGGATGTGAGTTCAGCTCACTCCCCAGGGCACCAACTGATTCCTGGCCCTTGGGTCCCACAGCTTCTGACTGTCCATAGGTGGATTTCCCCAGGCCTCCCTGAGGGAGGGGCTCCTGTGGTCTGCAGGTCCCCCATGCATCCTGATCCCTTGAGGATCTTCTGGCCTCTCATCTGCTGCTTTACCTGAGGTTCTTTTTCTTCCCTCTTATTTGTGTTTTTGTGTCTTTCCTGTCCCGCCCGCTCCTTTCGCCTGCTTTCCTTCTGCCTGCTGCCTGCCCGCCACCTGCCCGTCCGCCCGCCTGCCTGCTTTGGGGGCTCCAGCTTTCTCCAGATCTGTCTAGGTTAAAGGAGAGATACGCCAGGACTAAGAGGGACATCTTGGCTTTAAGAGTTGGGGGGAGAGACATGCAGGACCTGAAGCAGAAATACGATTGTAAGGTATTGTCCCCCACCCGTCATCAGCCCACCATCTGGGCTGTGGATGTTTAATTGTAGCTGGCATTTATAAATCTGCCAAGTGTTTTATAAATATTTTCCCTTTTTATCTGCACAGCAACCCCTGGGAGATAATTGATATTATCCCCATTTTACAGATGAGGGAACTGAGGCAGGCAGAGATGAAGTGACTTGCTCAGGGCCACACAGCTAGGAAGTATCTAAGGAGGTATTTGAACTTATGTCATCCTGACTATAGGTCCTACAATATCACCTTGTTTCTTCTATGAATCTGTATCCCTACCCTCTGGAAATGTTTCTAAGTTTTTTGAGGAGGTTTTTTTTTTTTTTTTTTTGGTGGGGGGACTAGAGCCAAGTCTAGAGGTAGGTTAGGTGTGCAGCTTCCAAGAGTAATCCACAGGGGTGTGTAATGATGAATACTTTATCATGCAACTTTTTATGAATATGTGTGTTTGTGCATGTATATATGTGTCTGTGTAGATATACACACATTAATGTGCATGCATACATACATATACATGTGTATATAGATATACAATATACATATATAAAATGCATGTATGTATGTGCATATATATGTATATATACATACATGTATATGTATATCTATGAAAACAATTTTAATGCCAGAAAATTCCTCTGCCTATTACCCTTAGGTTTTTTTTTTTTTTTTGTGAGCAATCAAGCTGCATGTATTACAGTAAAAGCTTAAAGGCTTTAGTGGACAGTAACACCTGAGAGACATCTTGATCTTATCCCAATTCTGGGTGAGTGGGAGTCCTGATGTCTGATGTTGGAGGACAAAGGGAGTGGAATCCCCCAGTCTATAGGATTATAGAATTCTGAACTGGAAGAGTCCAGATTATAGGTGAGAAACTGAGGCTTGTCTGAGGCATCATATGACCTGCCAACTCTGAGATTCCATGGTTAGGGCTAAGAATGGACAGGTGTAGAATGTGATAGAAGGCCTCCTGACTCATGTTTATGTCTCCTTGATTCTTCTCAATGTTGGATGTTGCTTAGAGTGGAAGACTTTAGAGCTGGCTGGGATCTGGGAACTCATCCAATCTCATTCTTTATGGATGAGAGAGTTGAAATCCAGAGTAGAGATTTCTCCAAGGCCTCGTTGCTTACAAGGGATCCAAACCCAAACCAGAAGATCACAGCTCTTGTACTGAGAAGGCACTTCAGAGTCATTTACTCAGTCCAACTGCTTCACTTAGAAGAATGGACAAAGGGAGGTTCATGGAGATTGGACTTGCCCAGGGTCACACACGTTGTCGTGTGAGTGTTGGGATTTGAACCCAGGTTCCTTAACTCTGGAGGCAGAGCTTTTCCCACTCTACTACTCTGGCTTCCTGTTGGTTCCATCTCCCTCTCTAGTCCCTAGAATGACTCTCATTTCTTGCATGAGGGGCCATGTGGTACAGTAGAAAGAGTGCTATATTTGGAGTCCAAGTGCTGGGAGTTTGAATCCTGCCTTTGTCACTTAGTAACTGTGACTTTGGGCATCTGTGTGTGTCTCAGGCTCCTTATCTGTAAAATGAGAGATTTGGACAACATGGCTTCTAAGGTTCCTTTCATCTACAAATCTGTGATCCCATAATACCTTTAAGAGTAAATGTAGGAGTAGGGATAGAGCTATAGGGTGGTATCTGCTCTATAGGCTTCTCAGGAACAGAGTAGGAGAGAGGACAGCGATGTCCCCCAATCCTTCTTGTTTGTCTCAAGTGTGATATTCATTTATACCAGGTGGGATAACTTCCCACAGGTGGGTGGACCCATTCCTTGGAGGTCAGGCTTCTGGGCCTGGATTATAGCACTACTGCTCTGGAGAAAGGGGAGAAAGTCTACCTTCCGCCATGGTGCCTGCTTTGTTTTCTGACACCGGTGCCATCAATATGGTACCCCCAAGGAGAACCAAGGCCCAGACTTGGGGTTGGGAGAGACCTGGATCCAGCACCTACTAGCTCTTTGGCCCTGGAAAAATCATATAATGTTTCTGAGCTTCAGTTTTCCCATCTGTAAAATGGAGTTTATAATGATCCTTGCCCAACCTACTTCACAAAGTTGTGAGGAAAGGACCGTGTCCATTGTAAAGAACTATAGAAATGGGGGGAAGTGGATAGTGATGGTGGTGTGATGACCTTTGTGATAGCTTCTTTCTCTCTCTGGGACTCAGTTTCCCCATTTGTAATATGACCTCTGAGCTTTCTTTAAGTTAATCAGGCTTTGGTTCTTTGATCTAGAATTGTTCTATCTATAAATACCTTTATGTCTATATCTGTCTTATATCTTCTCTTTTGATCTAGAACAGCTCCCTTCTATCTATCTATGTCTGCCATGATCATTAGCTCTAGAGTCAGAGGACTTAGGTTATGATGCTTCCTGTGCAACCCTGAGTAGGACCTGCCTCTGTGGGCCTCAGTTTTCCCCTCTGTAAAGTAAGGGAAGGTCTCTTAGAGCTATGATGTCTGGTTCTCTTTCCATGACACTGTACCACACTGGTCTAGTTAGGAGGACATGAGCCACGGACAAAACAGAGTGGCAAGGGGGCCCAGGAGACCTGTTGGGGAGGAAATTGAAAGCCCTGGACACTATCATGGTTTGGGATGAGGCCTCCCCAGCTGTGGGCAGGGACTTCCTGCATCTCCTGCTCTCCTCTACTTCCCTCCCTTCAGAACCTGCCCCTCCTCCCCTTGCATTCTGGGGAAACTCCTCAGTCCTGAAACACCAGTCACAGAAACTACCCTGCTTGGGGTTTGAAAGTTCCTGGACTTTTTTCCAGCATGTGTCATTTTCAAAAGACTGAGAGCTCCCTTTAAAGGAGAAAACTGAAGTCTGGAGAAAGGAATGAGCCGTCTAAGACCATAAGGTTGGTCAGTGACAGGTTTTCTGTTAGATCTGGAAAGGCTGTGAGAAGGGAGAATGTCAGAGCTGGGAGGGCCCTTGGAAGCAGAAATGTCAGATCTGGAGATGTCCTTTGAACACAGTATGTTAGAACTGGGAGGACCCTTAGAACACAGAATGTCAGAGCTGGGAGGGCCCTTAGAACACAGAATGTCAGAGCTGGGAGGGTCCTTAGAACAGAGAATGTGATAGCTAGGAGGGCTCTTAGAACATGAAATATCAAAGGTGGGAAGGCTCTTAGAAAAGCAAGTATAAGAGACAGAAGGAACCTTAGAAAAAGATATCCAACCCCTTCATTTTTCTCTACATAAGGAAACTGAGGCCCCTGATAACATGACATACCTTGCCCAGAGTCATTCAGAAGTTAGGATATTAAATTGGGGCCAATGTCTTCTCCTGTCCATTTCCCCTAAAAGGAGACTTTGAGCCTTGAAGGTCAGGGGCCAAGGGGGCCTAGGAGAACAGAACAGTAAAGGGTCCAGCAGGAGCTCCCCATGGGAGGGCCCTCTCTTTACAAGAGGGTGGGTGTCCCTGTCAATAATAGGGAGCCACAAATGGAGGAAAAGTCACTGAAAAGGGAATGATAAAAGGTCTGGAGGCTCTTAGATGAGGCGGAGCTGGCAGGACCTCTCTTCTTCCATGTCAGGGGTCCATGGCGGCAATTTGCTGGTCACTTGAGAATCTTGGCCCTGAAATACCCCCACCATTTGTTCCATGGCCTGTTCATTCTTGGGATATTTTTTTTTCAGAGTTGGGCAGGATGTTAGAGACTATCTCATCTAATTTCCCTAATTTTACCAGGAAACTGAGGCTCAGGGTAAATGACTTGTTCAAGGTCACCCAACTTCTGAGTGGCAGAATCAGGATCTGAAGCTAAGGTTTCCTGATTTTAACTCTGGGTCTCTTTCTATTATGCCCCATCCAGGGATTGTCATCTCCCTGAAAGTCTCAGGATCTTAAAAACTGAGCAATAAAACCTGTGGTGGCCCCAAGAATGAAAGGAATTCACCTTCTGATAATATTTGAAGAATGTTCTCCCTTTTGGTAATAGAAGTATGATTAGAAAGACATCACAGAGTAGTAGATACTGGGCTGACCTTGGAGATGGGAAGACCAGGGTTCAGGAAAACCTTCTTTAGACACTTAGTAACTATGATCTTGGGCATCTCCTGCCTCAGATACCCTTTTTGGAAAAATGAGGAGTTGGTACTGTGTGACCCTGGGCAAGTCTCTTAACTTTGTGCCTCTTTTTCCTTTTTTCGGAAAAATGAAGAGCTGGACTTTATGACCCCTAAAATTCCTTCTAGTTTTAAGTCTGTGATCCTTTCCATCCTAGATGACTTGGAATTTTTGTCAGCAGATGGAGAATCCCACACTGAAAATTCCCATATCAGAAAAATGACAGGAGGAAACTGAAGCCCTGCATTGCTTAGAGTTTTGTCTAAATGTACCATCAATCACAAATGCATATTTGAATCTATCCCCCACCCCACCCCCTACCCCTCCTGTAGTATGTCTTAATTCCCCATGGCAAAGAATAATATGAAAAAAAAATTTGAGACCCATAGAGGGCTGACTTTGATGTCAAGAAGCTTTGTTTTATGGGATTCTGTATTTTTAACTTCTGAACCTCAGTTTCCTTGTCTGTAAAATGGGGATAATGATACTTCTCTCACAATATTATTAGGATCAAATGACATATTGAAGGGGAAAAAAACCAGGTAGCTAGATGATAGTTGTGATTAGGGCACTGAACCTAGAGTCAGGAAGATCCAAGTTCAAATCCTCCTCACACACTTACAAGCTGTGTGACTGCAGACAAGTTACTGAACTTTTTGTCTGCCTCAGTTTCATCAACTATAAAATGGGGATAACATCATCTCTCTCTCCCAGGGTGGTTGTAAGGATCAAATGAAATAATATTTGTAAAGAACTTTGCAAACCTCAAAACATTGTATAAGTGTATGTATGTATGTATATAGAATGTATATGTGTATGTAAAACACTATAAATTGTTTTGTAAACCTTTGAAGGGATTTATTGTTAATATTTCCTCTTCACCATACTGCCTTCCACACTCATTGATGATCTTACAGATCATCTCTCAGTAAGAAGGGAGCAAAGATGGAGAAGGAGGTAGATGTGGCTAGAAGCCCCATTTTGGGTTCAGTTTGATTTCAGTAAGTGTTCATTTGGGCATGTACTCCATGTAAGGTGCTGTCCAGGCTGAGATGGTGCTGCCCACAGCCCAGAGTGAGCCGAGGAGATGGGGAATGTCTTGGGCTAGAAACATGAGATATAAGGCAGAATGATGCCCTGCTCTCTGCTTCTGCCAAACTTTTTTCCCTTTCTTTTCCCTTAGATGACCCAGCTCATGAAGGCTGCCAAGAGTGGGACCAAGGATGGGCTGGAAAAGACGAGGATGGCAGTCATGCGCAAAGTCTCCTTCCTGCACAGGAAAGAAGTCCTAGGTACAGCATCTTTCAAAACCCAAAGCCATGCCCCCTCTTCCAGAATGCCTTCCCTGAAAGATCTTTTTACTCTCAGCCTCCCTCTCGGATCCTCTCAGGACCCTTTGCTTTGTACTTCTCATTTAATAAGAGTAGGTATCAGTGTTGGCCTCCTTTTCTCTTTATCAGACAGTAAGGACTGTGTATTACCTAAATTTTATGCCTCCCTCAGAACTAAGCATGGGCTTCTGCCGAGATTCATTTGTCCATTCATTCAGAGGGTATGTAGCTAGTGTGATGTGTTACATGTAGAAAGAGCTCTAGCTCAGAAGTCTGAAGATCTTGATTCAAATCCCAGCTCTGATGTTTGCTACTTTTGGGACCTTGAACAAGTCAGTCTCTCTAGGCCTCATCTGAGAGGGTCATGCTAGATGGCCCTTGAGGTTTCTTTTTTATGCCAAGCATTGTACTGACTTGGATGCTATGTATGAAGGTAAAAAATGAAACCGTGCCTTCCCTCAAGGCATTCTATTAAGTGGAAACACCATATATACAAATAAATAAGTATATTATGTAATATATAAATATACACCGCATATACAAATAAGTAAATATACATATATTGTTACATATATATAATATAAATATAGGTAAACACTTGTATAAAAATAAATAAAAATGAAATTTACCAAATTTTCCCATTGGAGGATGCAGCCACAACTCTGGTCATCAGAATGTCAAATGTGGTTCTTGAGTTGAATCTTGAAGAGATCTAGGAATATGAAGAGATAGCAGTGATGTAAAACAGCCCATGGATATAGAAGATGTAGTCTTTTGTGTGGGGAACTACAGGTAGATCAGTTAGGAGAATGAGGGGTACTACAGTGCCACTGTATCTAATGCTCCCATTTGGACTTTTCATAATAATGATACCCACCATTTATGGAGTACCTACTATGTTCCAGGCATTGTGCTAAGTACTTTACGTTTATCTCATTTGAGCCTTACAACCACCCTGGAAGGTAGGGCTATTTTTTATCTTCATTTTACAGATGAAGAAACCGCAGTAAATGAGCATGAAGTGACTTGTCCAGGGTTACCCAGCTAATAAGTGTCTGAGGCTGGATTTGAACTTGGATCTTTCCCGAGACTCCAGGCCCAATGCTCTACCCACTGCATCATCTAGCTGCCTCTGTTAGGGTAGCTTTGTGTCTAGGCTGCTCTAGGAGAGGTGGAGGATCTTGCCTTTCCTCCAGGATCATCAGAGCCTGGATTTAGGACCAGAAGGAACTTCAGAGACCTCCACTGCCCTTATTTTTTGAATGAGGATGCTCAGGCTCATATGGTTTGTGATTTGTCCCAGTGAGTAAGCAAAGGCAGGATTTGGACCCAGGTCCTCTGACTCCAAAGAGTTCTTCCTGCCACCCCTTTTCCCTCTTTGCACCTTCTCTAGTGGTTCCAGACCTGACTGTCTACCTCCTTCCTCAGGTCCTACCCCTTAACATGTGGCTGTGACTAAGGTCCTCTATTTCTCTGATTCAACCAGGGCCCTCATCTTGGGGCTCCCTTCAGAGATGCTGGCTCCATTCTCTGTCCCCTCCCCTTGTTTGTTTCTGTGGGTTCAGAATGCTATCAGAAACCAGCTTCTTTCTGCCTTTGGCTGGAGTCTGGCAGGAGGGGCAGGAGGGGATGTGAGCCTCACCCAGGGTGAGGGAGGAGATGTTCTTCAAAGGCAGTCTGGGGGTTACACACCCACAGGCTTTTTCAGCTGAGTACTCAGTTTCATCACCCCTTTCATCTCAGCTTCCTGATTTTCCCCTTCTCACAAGCTCTGTTCTTTCTTCCTCAAGAAATTACCATCAAGTTCCTTTCCCTTTGAAAGTCAGGGGGTAGAGTATGTTGGAAAGAATACTAGGTTTGGAGTCACAGATTCTGAATTCAAATCTGAGCCACTTTCTAGCTGTGTCACTTTGGGTAAGTCCCTTCACCTCTATGGATCTCATTTTCCTCCTTTGTTTGGGTCAGATGCCCTTGAGTTAGTCCCTTCAAGTTGTTTACAAGCCCATGATTTTTATCATGCCCATTGCTTCATCCACAGGCACTTACCTCTCCTCCCAGAAAACCCTAGGGGACTTCAAGGGGGACCTTTCTGCCCCTTTTTAAGGCAGCCATGTAGACTTTTCTTCTTGTTTTTTCCTCACCATCGTTATCACTTAAATTTCTAGTGTCTTAAGGCTTCCTTACAAAGCACTTTTGGGGACCACATCCCTTCAAAAGTCCATAGGCTAAGTGTTATTACTCATATGTTCTCAGCCAGGCTTGAGTCAGCCCATCTGGTGGTTTATATTCAGGACTGGCATGAAATGAGACACACAGAGATCACCTGACTTTTAACTAAAGGAGGTTTAATTAACGATAACATAGACAGGGCATTTGTGGAGACTATTGAACCACTGAATGTAGCTTCCCTGAAATCCACTAGATTGTAAGTTCCCTGTGGCAGGGACAGTCTTTTGCCTCTTTTTGTACCCTGCCAAGCTTAACACAGTGCCTGGCACAGAGTCGACACTTGATAAATGTTTATTGAGTGATTGAATTAGAATAAGCCCTGGTTTGTTGAGTGTTTGTAGAACACTAGGGGATCCCAGGCTTCTCATACAATGGACTGTGCTGTCTAAATAGCTGAATAGCTGCATCTGTGATGGGAACTCTGTTCATTAACCTATCCTACAGCATCCTTAGTAGATGTTGCTCCTACCACAAGTCATTTTTATAGATTAGGAAACTGAGGCTTAGGGAGAGAAAGGGGCTTTAAGATTCCTAAAATAAGAGAATTCCTGTTTCTAGAATTCTTTTAAGGTTTACAAAGCACTTTCTCCACAACACTCTTGTGAAGTTGCTAGGACAAGTATCGTTATTGAGCAGATAAGGAAAGTGGGTCAGAAAAGGAAAGGTCACGTATTTAAGAGTTGGAACTGGGCCACAGAGGGACCCATGCCTTGATTAACTATAAATTATAGCTTCTTTTCTCCTTCAACACACTCGCTGCCTTTCCATAAACTGCATTTTCTCTTCACTGGATGACAATTGTGTGACAGAAGGGGTTTATATGGGGCAAGAGTAGGGCAGTGATCCCCAACTGAATTACTTTCTTCCTAGGGTTGAAGGGCAGCAGGTAATGCCATTTCTCTTCATTGTCTCCCCCTCCTAGCATGTTGGTTCACAGTGGGACTCTCCTTGAGATATACTGGCCCTAAATGGTCAGGAAGTGGAAATTCAAGACCTGCCTCCTAATGCCTCCAAGATTTCTTCTTTCAGGGATCAGTGGCTTTCAGTGAGCAAGGGAGATCAACCCAGCAAGGGAGTGATCTTAAAATCAGGGAAAGGAGAAAGATTGGTCAGCCTAGCATAGCCGAAGCAGGATTTTCCCATAGATATCATCCTCCCCACCCCCGTGCTGGTGAGCCCTTTTCCTCCCTTTCTTCCTCCTTCTCTTCCCCCTCCCTTTCTCCCCCCTCCCTCTTCTCCTACCCTCCCTCCTTCTCCTCCTCCATCTCCCAGTCTTCCCCCACCCCCAGAGTTCATCCAAAGCCTTTGGTAAAATGACCCTCCCTCCAGAGGCGTTATTAATAGCCCCAGCTCAAATCACCAGCCGAGAATGGAAACCCTCGGTGGTGGTGGAGGAGAGAAGAGGAAGCTAACTGGCAGACGGCTCCGGTGGGCTCGGGGCAATGCCGGGGACACAATGTGGGTGAAGCGGGACAGCCTCTGCCAGTCCCACACTGTTATCCGATGCCCTTCCTCCTCTTCCTCCTCGGTTTCCTTTTCAGGTAAGGTACATCTCTTCTTCAGCTAGCTTGTCTGGCTCTCTGTCTGGCCTCTCTCTCAGCCCCCCTGGCATCTTGATGACCCTACTTCCTGTCTGCCCACAGCCAGCTCTTGTTTTCAGAAGCAATCTTACGATATGGCTTTCTTCTCTCCTGTATGAGCCTAGAGCTCGGGAAGACCCCTAAATAAGAGTCCAGAAACCCTGTTGTATAACTCTCATCTTTTCTGTTGGTCACAGCCCACCCCTGCCCTCTTTACCCTCCTCTGGGCCTGTAACTCAGATCATCAGGATTCTTTGGGGCTCTCTGCTTTTCTCCTTTGAAAGAAAACAAACCCACCCACATTTCTTCACAACAGGCATTTTCTTTTCCCGTTTTGGCACTCAGAAGAAAACTATTTTTAGTTCTAGGGCAGTGGGGACAAAGAGGGTCAGGCTTGGCTAGTCTGTGCTGATGCTAGGGAGACAGCGCTGGGACCAGGGAAAATGGCTGATGGCCTCTTGCCAACCCCACTGTCAGCTGTGTTCCGGGGGGCATGCTGGGGATTCTGTCCGTTTCCTCTCCCTTCTCTCCCAACAATCCTGCCACTGAAGCCATCTCCTGATCTGGACTGGACTGGAGGCTCCTCCTTTCTTTTTTCGGCATCTCCTTCCCTTCTACTTGCCTACACATACTCAGGATAAGATGTACTGGATTTGGAGTCAGGAGACCTTCTGTTAGCTACTACCTGTATTGAAATATACTGGCTTAAGTGTCCAGGAAATGGAAATCCAAGACTTGCCATAGATCTTGGACAAATCACTGCGTATCTTTACTCTTTCTCTGTAAAATGAGAGGATTGAAGTAGATAACTGCATGGTCTTTAAGGTTTCTTCCAGCTTTAAGGCCACTGATCCCCCTGCTATGAGAGATGACCAGACCTCATGGTATAGTCCAGAAGGGGAAGTCCAGTTAATCTCTACCTCCCTCCCCCCCTTTTTTTTGGAGTGAGGTTTGGACCTTGATTGTATCAGGCAGGAGACTCCTGGTAGGGGGATACTCTCTCTACCAATTCAGATCAGTAACTGATTTGGAAATTATAGAGTTGCCTAGAGCTCTGATATTTTAAATGACTTGCCCAGTGTCACCTAAGCAACAAGCATTTAAAAGAATAAATTTTATTGGCATCTCTTGTTTTTATATCACCTAAATGTCCTCCGTATCGTTCCCTTTCCCTCTCCTAGAAAGCTGTCTCATATAACAAAGAATTAAAAAGGAAAAAGAGGAACAGAAAAAAATCAGCAAAATTAATCAATACACTGAAAAAATCTGATCAAGTATGCAGCATTCCCCACCCATAGGCTCCCTACTTCTGCAAAGGATTTAGGGGAGCTATATTATTTTTTTTCAGAAATAGAAAATTTACTTCATTTAACATCATTTAAATATCCATATATAGTCACATCTTCCAGTACTATATTTTTATAGCTTCATTACTATAGCTCTTCTTTGGGGCCAAGCTCCAAGAAACATTTCTTAAGTACTATAGGCAGAGTATTGTGTTAGGTCCTAGGAAGCAGAGTCCTCCCTTCATGTAGATGTCTCAACACTATTGTCCATTTTGCTTAGAGGGGGAAAACACCATATTACCAAGTTTATATATCAGAGATCTAGAGCCATAAAACAAATTGTATTCTCTTCTCAGCCTCAGAGCCCTTTTCCATCTCCTGGTGCCTCATTAAGCATGGCCTCCTTGAATGGGGTTTTTGATTCTGGTCAACAGACTTGCCTGAAGTGTATCCCCAAATAGTTCTAGGGTCATCCTTCACCTTTAATATCCCAAAGAAGTCTTGACTCATCTCAGAAAACAAATGTATTAATCATAAACCTTATCAATCAATTAAATTTTTAATTAAGCACTTAATGTGTCCCAGGTACTCTGCTAAGCACCGGGGACATAAAAGGTGAGAGACAGACCCTGCTCTCATGGAACTCATAGTGTAGGGAGCTTATTGATCTTTGCCTCCATTTCAGAGGACATAATGGCTCTGCAGAATTGAGAGTGAGGTGGAGGTGGGAAAAGGTTATATCTTCATTGAGCAGCTTTACAGTCTTGGAATCTTTGGGCCTTGGTCCTGTCCTGGTCCTGTCTCCAGTAGGGAAGAGGGTTAATCCATCCTTGAATCCCCAGCTCTGAAGATTCAGTTTGATTCTGGTTTGTTTTTTGTTTTTCCAGGTGACTCAGAAGAGGAGGATATGGGGTTCCTGGAAGTCACCGTTTCTGATATCAAGCACCCAGCTCCGGAATTGGGCCCCATGCCCGATGGCCTCAGCCCTCAACAGGTCTGTTGGGGAGTGGGTGGGTACATGGAGTGGGGGAAAGGAAGCCAACTGGAGTAGAGAAGATTCCTATTTCCTTACTTCTGTCTAAATGAGCTTCTTGCCTTGAGGAGGGAGATGACCAGGGGCTCTCTATGACTGTTATAGCTGGGTGGGAAATGGAATCATTCCTAGCCACAACAGAGCTTATAGGAATTGACCCTGCAAATATGAGTGCCCCCACCCCCCAGAGGTAGTTAGGTGGCACAGTGGATAGAGTACTGGGTCTGGAATCAGGAAGACCTGAGTTGAAATCCAGCCTCAGATACTAACTAGCCATGTGATCCTGGGCTTAATTTCTGTTTGCCTCAGTTTTTTCAACTGTAAAATGGAGATAATAACAGCACTCTACCTCCTAGGATTATTGTGAGAATCAAATGAGATAATATTTGTCAAGGGCTTAGAACACTGCCTAGAACATGGTAGGCACCATATAAATGCTTACCCTTCCCCTCCCAGCATCCTCTCCACCCAACACTAATGAACCACCCTCTCCAAGGAGCTATGTAGCATAATGAACTAACCAATCTATGCTGGCTGGAACAGTAATGACAATGAAAAGTGGATAGAAAGATGGAGAGCCATCACTCTCATTCCTATGGTGCTTTAAACCTTACAAAGCATTTAACTCAGTGACCCTGTTAAGACTGGTATTATCAAACATCTTCTTGCCAATGAGGAAAGTAGAGGAACAGAGGAGGAAATGACTTCCCCAGGGTCACACAGCTAGTAAGTATAAAAGTCAAGATTTGAACTCTGGTCCTCAGGACCCCAAATCTGGTACTCTTTCTGTCCTACCATGACTCACAGTCTGTTCTCATATCTGTTCCTGACTTTCTGTGTGACGTCAAGCAAATGATGAAATCTGTCTGAGGCTTTCTCATTCGTGAATGGGAACTGTTATTTTGTCTTAGTGGTGAGGACCAGTGAGAACCAACACAAAGCAGTGTGAGTTTCTAGGGAAGAAAACACAATAGAAATTCAAAATGGGAGTGGAAGGGTTAAGCCAGAGAATATTAGAGATATAAGATATATAGATAGAATGTTGGAATTCAAAGGAGCCTTGGAACATAGAATCTTAGCAGTTGATGGGATTCATGAGCTGGAAGGAACCTTGAAATACCACATATTAGAATATGGACTATCAAATATTAGAGCAGCAATGGACCTTAGAGAGCAATTTCAGCTCTAGGCCCAGAGACAAGGGACTCGTCTGAGATCCCAGAGGTGATTAGTTGGTGGTAGAGATGGGTTCTAGGACCCTCATCTCCCAACTCTTGGTTCAGTGTTCTTTTCCTGGGGCTGGCCAGCATTTCCTGCTAAAGACACATTTGTAAGCATTATATAAATTCCCCTCCCAACATCCTAGCATCCTCTGTGACCAGCAGTGATCACTCACCCTCACCAAGGAGCTATGTAGTATACCCAACTAATGTGCTATATTCTAACATAACTAATATTGATAATTCTAATATGCCATATGGTATATTCTAATATAACTAATATGATATTCTAAATCTGAGAATAAGATCATTATGGATTGAGGGGTGCCACTGGTAACCCCTAGGGAAGACAGAGTGAGGCTGTGGACCACAGAACCCTTCAACTACATGGCAATTTGAGAGGAATGACCTGATGACTGTTTGTTCCAAACCATCACTGATGAGGCTCTGCGGAGCCCTTGAGTGCTATTGGAAAACCTCAGGGATGGGTAAAAGAGAAGGCTGAAAAGGAAAAAATAAAAAAGTGAGGTAGGAGAAGGGGAAATCAGAGGGAAGAGGAAAATCCACCCCAGGGTGGAAGACAAACAGCTGCCTGTTAGAAGCCATATAGTTTAGGGGAAAGAAGATTAAATTTGTAGTCAGACCTGAGTTTAACCTCCATCTCCGTTGCCTGCTAACTCTGGGACTTTAAGCAAATCTCCTACCCTTCCTGAGACATACTTTCCTTCTCTTTAAAAAAATGGTGATGACAAAAAATTGAAATAAAAAAGGTGGTGATGATATCTACACTAACTTATATATCTTACAAGAGTGGGGTATGTGTGTGTGGGTAGGGTGGGAGGACATAAAATGAGGTAAATTATGGGATCATAGACTCACAGCATTTGAGATTTAATAGAGGCCTCGATGATCCAGTTCAACTTGTCTTCCTTTAATGATCCTCTTGTATCCTCTATAAGGATATGGTGGAAATTTTCTGTGAAATGAAGGAATTGGATTAGATGATCTAGGTCCTTTGTGGTTCTAGGTATATCTCCTCCCACTCCCCCGCCATATATAAATGGTCATCCAGGCTCTGCCTGACGACCTTCAGTAAGGGAGAACTCCCCTACCTCTCCAACCAACCATCTCTTCCAGTGTTGGACAGCTGAAGATATTACTGACATCCCTTCTCAGTCGTTCTCTTTGTAACTCCCCCCATCCCCCATTAGTTCAAGTTCTCTCCTTTGGCGCCAAAGAGAACCAGCCCAATTCCTTTCATGTAAAGTATTTTGCAAGCAGTAAAACAATCTAAAATGTAAGCATAGAGCTTGTTGACCTTGCACAGATGCCCATTGACCTGAGTTGCCATTGGAAAGGAATTCTTGAAAGTATTGACCCTTCATCAGACTTCTTTCTCATGCACTCTTGTCAGTGGCATCTGTCTGTGTTTATGCCATCCTGGTATGTAGAGGTGATTGGAACTTGCTAGGAAAAGGACTGATTAGCTTGGCCAGAACACACCTTCAGAGAAGAGGTTAGAGGATGAAGGGATATTTACGTTCTTGAATTATGAGCTCCTAAAGTCCAGGGGCCTTGGCTCCTTTTTCCCCAGGAGAGGTACAGGCACCCAGAAGCAGGCTACATGGATGTGACCGATTAACTCACTGGTTTTTCTTTGGCCCTCACAGGTAGTGAGACGTCACATCTTACGGTCCATTGTACAGAGTGAGGGAAGCTATGTGGAGTCCCTGAAACGGATTCTTCAGGTATGCCAAGGAGAGGGTCTCTAGGAGACTTCTGGGAAATTGGAGGGAATTCCTGCTCTTCTCCTTCCAGAGTAACCAGGGCTGAAGGTTCAACAAGTCTTCATAGGAATCTTTTAGCTGTTAGAATTCAACTCAATGTTTTTGAAGGGTCCTTATGATGAGCAAAACCCAGTACTTGACCTTGGGTCATGTACACAGAGAAAAGGACTTTTTATAAGTCCCATCCATTTGCAATTGACTAGGAATTTGGGGTCTTGGGGGTATTGTGTGAAGACTTAGTGGAAGAGGTCAAAGCAGGAGCCATCATAAAGATGGCAGATCACCAGGGTATATGGTATCCAAGAAGTTCTACGGAGACACATAGTTTTTGGGAAGGCTGACTCTCCCAGTGCCACTGAGAACCAGGCACCCTTTGGCTCAACTCTGGCTTAAGGATTCTTTGAGATCTTCTCTCCCTATGGCTTAAGGATCCTCCACTCCCTTCATAATTAGGAAGCAGCATGATTTAAAGGAAAGAGCCATGGATTTGAAGTCAGAGGATATAGGTTCGAATCCTTGGTATGTTCTCTACTATGTCCAGGAATTGGGACAAGTCATTGAGTCTTTTAAGGGTTCATTCTCCTCCTCTGTAAAATGAAGGGGCTGAATGAGATAACACTGGTCCCTTATGGGTCTAGATAATCTTATCACTAGATGTCTTGTTTTTCATTATTAACCCCCTCACTTTCTTATCTATCCAGGCATTCATTGCCCTTTCCCCACGCTTAGAGCCAGTCCTTTTGCTATACACTATTTTTTTTCTGTGTCTTCCAATAGACTGAGAGATCTTGAGGACAGGGACTGTGTCTCTTCCATCAAACTGAGGGTTCCTGCAAGCTAGGGATTCTCCCTCCATAAATCTGGGAGCTCCATGATGGGAGGGACAGTGTTTCCTCACCATTTTTCCATTGGGGGTGGTGGTGCAGAACTGAGTGTACCTATGTCCCCTGATAGGGGGAACCCTATCACTGTAGCTCAGTAACCATTGTGTAATTTTAGTCTCAGAGAGTCATTTGGGGCATTGAGAGGTTCAGTGACTGGTGTTCAGTGAACACCAGTCTTCCTTCTCTCTGTTCATGACACGGTCCTGCCTCATTAGTCTAGCTGTTCTTGAAAGCCTCTGCTCTCAGAGTATGTGTTTAATGTACCAAAATGCTGTGAGGATGGTAGGTTGAGGCTGAAGGTAGAAACACCTCCATGTAGACACAAGAGCCCATCCCCTGGTCCAGCAGACCAATGGGTGCCCCTGTGTGGGGGAGATGAGTCTGGTTTTCCCACAGGCAAATGGCCCCTGTTCTAACTACCACCATCCTCTGACAGGATTATAGAAACCCCTTGATGGAGATGGAGCCCAAGGTGCTGAGTGCCCGCAAGTGCCAGGTGGTCTTCTTTCGCCTGAAGGAGATTCTGCAGTGCCACTCCATGTTTCAGATTGCCCTGTCGTCCCGTGTGGCCGAGTGGGATGCTACGGAGAAAATTGGCGACCTCTTTGTGGCTTCGGTGAGTGGGCATGTACTGCAGCATCCCTCCTTCCCTTCTCGCCAATGCCTCATTCCTTTTCTGTCTGTGAAAAGAGAAGGCACAGTTTGCTTTGGAAGGGGACCTGTGACCACATGGGCCCAAGAGGGGGTTTAGTCTGCCAGCAACAGGGTAGCAAGAAAACTGGCTTGAAGGTTATTTATACGTATGCATGTATGAATGAAAATAGTATTATGTTAATATATCAAATTTTGATATTCTATTTTTGTATGATATCATATGAATGATATTTATATAGTACTTTAAGTTATCATTATTGCCCTCACATGACAGCATATTCTAAGGCCCTCCCAGCCCTGACATCCTGTGTTCTAAGGGCCCTCCCAGCTCTGACACCCTGTGTTCTAAGGGCCTCCCAGCTGTGACATTCTCTGTTCTAAGGCCCTCCCAGCTCTGACGTCCTGTGTTCTAAGGGCTCTCCCTGCTCTGACATCCTGTGTTCCAAGGGCCCTCCGACCTCTGACACCCTGTGTTCCAGGGGCCCTCCGACCTCTGACACCCTGTGTTCCAGGGGCCCTCCCAGCTCTGACATCTTGTGCTCTAAGGTCCCTCCCAGCTCTGACACCTTGTGCTCTAAGTGCCCTCCCACCTCTGACACCCTGTGTTCCAGGGGCCCTCCCAGCTCTGACATCCTGTGTTCTAAGGTCCCTCCAGCTCCGACATTCTCTGTTCTAAGGCCCTCCCAGCTCTGACATCCTGTGTTCCAAGGGCCCTCCCAGCTCTGACATCTTGTGCTCTAAGGTCCCTCCAGCTCTGACATTCTCTGTTCTAAGGCCCTCCCAGCTCTGACATCCTGGGTTCTAAGGCCCTTCTTTAGACCTGTAAGAAGGAGAGGAGATTATAGAGCAAGGGAAAGAGTGTTAGACTTGATGTCAAGAATGACACATAACCTGTCTCTAGCCCTTTGAAACTATAGGACCTTCTGAAGAGCTCCCCAGCCTCTCTCAACCTCAATTTTCCCATCTGTGAAATGGGTATAACATTTCTTGTACTATCTTCTTTGTTTCTAGTTCTCCAAGTCCATGGTCTTGGACGTGTACAGTGATTATGTCAACAACTTCACTACTGCCATGTCCATCATCAAGAAAGCCTGTCTCACCAAGCCAGCATTCCTGGAGTTCCTTAAGGTCAGTCATGGGATGAGTCAGCTCTCCCTTGGTGAGGAGAGACAGGTCACTCACTTAACAGGTACACCATCCTTGGCTCTACTTTCTGCTTGTTATTTTGGTGGACCTTCCCTGATTTTAGTGAACTCACTGTAAGATGAGAAGATAATATCCAGTATCTAGTAGTAGATGCTCATAAGGGTTAATGGAAAGCCATCTTCTTAGTAGTTTCCATGAGGATTGAATAGTGCACTGGAAAGTAGGAAGGCCATAAAATGTGCTCTAAGATTTCTCTCAGCTCTGACATCCTGAGTTCTAAGACCTAACTCTGACATCCTGTGTTTTAAGATCCTCGCAGTTCTGATATTCTGTTTCCTAAGGGTCCTTTTACATTCTGAGGTTCTTTCTAGGTTCAGACAGCATGCCAGGTGTATGTAACACAACACACTAAAGAGTGTGAGTTGTTTTTGACCTTTATAAAAATGACACTTCTGGACCACTGCAAGGACTCGGGTTGACAGCATTTCTAAGCTCTCAGACCCAGAGCCTTCACTTCTCCTCATTACTTGAGGCAGGACTGGTGGCACTTACTGGTACCCAGGTGGTACCTAGGTGGCGGAACGGTCACTCAGTCCTGGGGTGGGCGGCGGGTGCAAGGGACGCATATTGGGGCGTGACAGGAATTTTTCTCCTCCAGAGGCGGCAGGTGAGCAGCTCGGATCGAGTCACCCTCTATGGATTGATGGTGAAGCCCATCCAGAGGTTTCCTCAGTTCATCCTTCTGCTTCAGGTATGACCCCATTCAAGAGCCTTGGTGGCAGCCAGCATGGTATGATGGGAAGAGCCATGGGATAGACCACCAAGACTCCACAGATAGCTGGCCACCTTTGCATTCTTGACCTCACCTCCCACCTCCTATAAAGTGAATCTGATCCTCCCTTAGCACCTCTTGTGTTTC
This sequence comes from Bettongia penicillata ogilbyi, assembly GCA_023548195.1. Taxonomy (NCBI): domain Eukaryota; kingdom Metazoa; phylum Chordata; class Mammalia; order Diprotodontia; family Potoroidae; genus Bettongia; species Bettongia penicillata. The sequence continues at coordinate 568,040 of JAJHZJ010000029.1, forward strand.
TTCCCACAGTGGCATATGTAGGTTATATGGTGCCCTGAGGAAGCGCTGGCTCAGTGTTCACTGAATGAATGACAGAACAGGCATTTATTTAGCACTAATCATGTGACAAACTAAGCACAGGAGATAGAAACAGCAAGAGAGTCTGTGCTTTCCAGCGGCTCCCATTCTACTTTGGGGAAAAAAAAACATAAAAGAAAGTTCAGCTGCTGGGCAGATGGAAGGTCCCTCAGGGATTCTGCAGCAGTGGCAAGGCCTTCTGAGGAGTCCTTAGGTCCTATAAGTAGGTCAGAGGACAGTGCTGGGAGCATTGAGGCAAGGCAGATGGTAAGACCATCTCACCAGGAGGATTGGAATTGATAATTAATTCTCATCTCATTCAAACTGTGTGAGTGGTCAAACCCCAGTGGGCATCCTGGGGCTAGGAGAGAGGGCAGTGGGGGAAGAGGGAGCTGTAGAGAGAAGAAAATGGGAATAGCCATGAAGAGTTAGCCATTTAGCATGGTATTTTGATGAAATTGATTGTTTGCCCTTGACCTGAAGAGAGCCTGCGCAGGGAAGGATGAGAGTGTGTGGTTTTGGCTGGTTCTCCTTAGGTCACCCAAAGGCATGCCTCTCCAGTTATACTTAGTTAGAGCCATTCAACTCAATTCATGAAAGCTTTACTGAGTGTCTGCTCTGTGCAAAAAGGAAACAACACCCAGCCTCAAGAAGCTTGTTACATTCTACTGGGGTAGAGGGAGCGTAACTTGTACGCAGAGTTCCGTTCACCATTTTCATTCGTGACACAAATGAAGGCCTGCAGGTCGTGCTTATGAAATGTGCAGAAGATGCAAAGCTAACGCAGTGGGTGAAGGAATTGGGCTGGAACAGGTTGGGGAACCTATGGCTTTGAGGCCACATGTGGCCTTCTAGGTCCTTGGGTGAGGACTTTTGACTGAGTCTAAGTTTTACAGAACAAATCCTTTTATGAAGGATTGGGAAGTTTGGATTCAGTCAAAGGGCCGCACTTGAGGACCTAACGGGCCGCATGTGGCCTGAAGGCTGCTGGTTCCCCAGTCTTGGGCTAGAACAATGGTATGATCTAATATGATGAAATTAAATAGAGATCAATGAAAAATCCTGCCCTAGTGTTGGAAACTGTGGGAAGATATGGTTTGATATGTTTTTATAAGAGAGAGCTGGAGGTCTTAATGGAATGCAAGCACAACATGAATCAATGGTGTCTCTTGACTGTTAGAAAAGTTAATTAGGCTACTCTGAGAGCAGCATAGGGTCCAGAGGGTGTGAGATGAGAGAGGAGTTTGGACTTGTGATTTCACTGATTCAGGGAAGTCCTGGGTACAGGTCAGCACCAACTCTGTAACGTAGTTTTAGAGTCAAACATAGAAAAGGTCACATCGCTGGTTGGTATGAGAGGCCAGAACTGCACTGGGTCTTCCCAGCTTCAAGTCAGCTCTTCTTCCAGTGTGCCACACTGGTCCTTGAGTAAAACAATGGCCCACCACATCTGAAGACCCTTGTTTCTGAGAACCACATTTTAGGAAGGACATTAACAGATTGGACAGTCCCAAGGTAGGGGATCATAACTGTGAGGGGAGTGGAGACCATGCCTTATGAGGGTTAGTTGAAAGAAATGAGGACAGTTAGTTTTGAAGACAGAAAATTTAGTGGGCACATGAGAGCTATCACCAGTATATTTAGGCTCTTAAGTAGGGAGAGGGGCTAGTCTCTTTCTGCTTGGCTCCAGAGGACCAGACGAGGAGCGAGGGGTGGAAGCGACAGGAAGAAAAGCTTTTGTTAGCTTAAAGTAAGGGAAAAACTAGACTCTGAGAGGCCTGCCCTAGTCAATGTGCTGTCTGAGGAGCCAGTGACTTGATCATCACTGGAGGCTCCCAAATATGGGCTAGACTTTTCCACAGTTGTTACAAAGGGGATACTTCAGCCATATCTTCTGACTGTGAGATTCTGGGATTGTACGGTTCTGCAGAGGGTTTGAATTCTAGGCTGGATCTCTGAGCTCAGCCTAGCATTGTCCCTCACAGATGGTCCTTGACTGTTTTTGCCCCTGAGAAGCTCCTTTTGGCCTGGGACAATCACTTGGTTCGTGATTCGCATATATTTTGTATTGGCTGATTTATTGTACGTATTGTTTCCTCTAATAACACCTGAGCTTCCTGAAGGCAGGGATTTTTTAGGTTTTATCTTTTCTGTCTTCAGCTCATGGCTAATTAGTTGGCACAGAGTAGGTTCTTAATGAATCTCAACCAAATTGAAATGAGCTGAACTGAACACTCTTGCTTGGGTCAGTGTGGGAAGCTGACTGCTCAGTAGGAGAGTTGAGAGGGAGTGATGGCCAACAGCTCACTCCTGGTTCTCAGATCAGCCTGTTATAGAGGATGGTTACCAGTCCTGATTCACCTATTTGAACCCCAAAGTTTTCCTGGGAACTTTGGGGCATGGGCTGGGAAGAGAGTGGGGCGGGTGTGGACTTTATTCTCTTGAAGGAGCCAACCTATGACCTGGATCCGGCCTTGTTAGAGGCAACTGCTTACAGTGTGCTGGGCACTGTAGCAAGTGCTGCAGAGACAGAGATGATGCCTCAATCTGTCCTTGTGTTCTCAGGGCTTATATTTAATAAAGGAGATAACAGGATGTGAATAGAGAAGTAAAAAGTCTGGGTCTGACCCAGGGAACTTTTAGGAATTACGAGGCATGTGTATAAGCATGTGTGAGGAGGGAGAGAGAGAAAGGTAGAGACAGAGAGAGACACAGTGAGAGGGAAAGAGAGAAAGGAAGAAGGGAGGGGAGAGGAAGAAGGGAGAAAGAGAGGGAGGAGAAAAGAGAGAAGAATGGAAAGGGAGGAAGGGAAGGAGACAATGAGAGAGAGAGGGAAGAAGGGAGAGAGACAGAGACACAGAGAGACAGAGAGAGAGAGAGGCAGAGACAGAGAGAGGGAGAGAGAGGAGAGAGAGAGAGAGAGAGAGAGAGAGAGAGAGAGACAGAGAGAGAGAGAGAGACAGAGAGAGAGAGAGAGACAGAGAGAGAGAGAGAGAGAGAGGGGAAGGAAGGAAGGGAAGGGGAGGAGGAGAACCAAGAATCAGGTCAGACAGGACTGACCATGTGCCACGTGTCTCTGAAGCTGGTCCTCTCCACTTGCCCTCTTAGGACATGCTGAAGAACACCCCCAAAGGCCACCCAGACAGGCTGTCCCTCCAGTTGGCCCTCACAGAGCTGGAGACGCTGGCTGAGAAGCTGAATGAGCAGAAGCGGCTGGCTGACCAGCTGGCTGAGATCCAGCAGCTGACCAAGAGCGTGAGCGACCGAAGCAGTCTCAACAAGGTGAGAGCTGATGTTGGCCAGCTCTTCTGGGAGGCATTGAGTCCAGGGACACCGCCTGAAAGGTTCTGTTCTCATTGTGATCTGGGACATATTGGGTTCCCTTGATGCCTTAATGTCCCAATAATGTAGTGATAGAATAGAAAGAACCCAGACTCTAGAAAAACAGGGAACTGGGTTTGAATTCTACCTCTGATGTTTATAATCTGTGTGGCTTCGCAAGTCACTCACTCACTGTCTCTGAGTCTCAGTCTCCTGATGTGATTAGACTGTGTGTCCTCCGAGGTCTCTCCTAGTCCTACATTTATGATTCCTTGATACACTAAAGTCTTCTCTGATGCCTCATTTTGACTCAGACACGACACGACCCCCAGTCTCCATGGCTTTGTTGGCAGATTCTACCAAGGTGAAAAGACTTCCAAGGCAAGCCCATGAACAGCTTGTGCATGTGGTCTGAGGACCAGTCTAGTGGAACTTGGGAGAGGTTTGGTTACTAGGGTGATGATGAGTTTTTCATCCCCGTAATTCAGGAAGATTCTGTTGCATTGGGGGACAAAGCAGCCTACTAGATTGGGGTATTAGAGGACCTAGGTTTAGATCCTGCTTCTGTTTGCTACTATGTATGGGACCCCAGGTAAATCACTTCTTCAGGTCTCAGTTTCCTCATCTGTAAAATGAGGGAGTTACCTCCAACTCTAAATCTGCAACCCTAAGTTCTACAACAGTATAAGGCAGGGGTTTGCAAACTAAGGTCCAAAGGTTACATTTATTCTTAGTTCCCACAGACCATTAAAAAAACAGGCAATAGGTCATTCTGGCCCATGGACTGTGGTTTACTAACCCCTGGTATAGAGTAATGGGCATCCATGGAGATTTCTGGTTGTGGGTGGCATCAGTTTAGAGAATGCCTACGAATCCTGAAAGCTTGGCAGTAGAATGCTACTCTTATCTACCCGCCCTGTAAACCTGCAGTCTCCCCAGAAATGAGTTACTATCATTTATCATTGTGAACAGACCCAAGGATTGGCCCTTTTCGAGCCAAGACTCTTCCACAAGATGGCAGTGCTCTTTCATTCCTGTCTCTAGGAGGGTATGACAATGCAGATCGCGTGAGCCCCTGGCCACCAGCCCTCCTTCGGGTCTGAGGGAGGGTCAGATGCTATGGATGCCTCAGGTGGAAGGGCACTTGTGTCCATTTCAGTCATCCCACTTCCTATGACCAGGTTCTCCTTTGTTGATCATCCTGGGTCCATCACTAGCTGGATAGTCTTCTTCTTCTCCTCCTTGGTTCATTTTTTCGGCGCTATTAAACAAGAGCTAACATTTCTGTAGTGCTTCAAGGTCTGCAAACCACTTCAGAGATAGTATGTCATCTGATCCTCGTAACAGCTCTGGGAGGTAGGGGTCATTATTTTTCCCCATTTTACAGTTGAGGAAACTGAGGCAGATAGAAGTGAAGTGACTTGCCCAGAGTCACACAGCTAGTAAGTGTTTGGGAGTGGAAAGACCTAGTAAGAAAGTTTACTCTGTAAATGTATCACAGTATATAGCCACACCCATATATATAGACATACATATATGTACATATCTACATAATATATGTATATATAGACACACAAGACACGCATACATGCTTACACATATACATTCATACACACATACACAGTATGTCTATATAGACATACATACATACATTCATTTATAGCTCCGTACACACATACCAACATAACACATATGATCTATTTGTGTGTGTTGTTTCCCTTAACGATCTGTAAACTCCTTGAGAGGAGGGAGTTTACATTTTGGGGGTTTGTATCCCCATAGCCTGGCACAATGTCCAGCACATAATATGTCCTTAATAAATGCCTAAATAAATTGACTGCTTGGTCCATCCAGTAGGATGTCAGTTCCTTGAAGGACTGGGCCGTTCCATTTCTATCTTGCTAATCCCCAGTGCCTGACTTGGAGTAGATGATAAATGCTTGGCCATTATCTTGGTTGATTTTCCCTGCTTTTAGACTTAAGAAAGCTGAGTTCAAATCCCATCAAGACTGCTCTCTCCCAGAGTGACTTTGGATAGGTCATATATCATCTCTAGACCCCATTTTCCCCATCTATAAAATGATAAGGTTGGATTAGATTGTCTAACTCCCCTTCTGTCTCTGAACCCTTTGACCTTGGGCATTGGGGCTGGCTAGAGTTTATTCCAGATGGAATACTGTACTGTTGGCTTCCTCTTCATCATATCCACTGGAAAGGAGATGTTGCCCTCAGAAGGTTGCCAGCTCAGCAATCACCCATCTAGTTCAGGACTCTAAGAATTTGTGCTGCGCATCGGCATCTACTTGCCTGTCCTTCCCTGATTTGGAGAAATGAAACTGGGCGTAGTTGGAAGCAGAAGCAAATTAGCTATTTCACAATATGCCCATTCAGGACCACATAGAGGAATGATTATGAAATATCCTGTTTTAGTTTGGGGAATTTGTTTTCACTGGGGGGAAGCACAGGGAAGAAAGGTGGCTGCCAAGAGCCCAAGTGAGAGCCTTTCTTTGGTCACAGTTCCTTTGAGACCCTCGACATGGACTCAGAATGTCTGAGCTGTGGAAGGAACCTCAAACATCCCAAAGATGAATGGGAATCTATGCACATCCCGGCCAGGCTTGGTTTGAAGACTTTGGGGGAGGGGAAACTCAGGACCTTCCTGAGCAGTGCCTTCCCATACCTCTAATTAGTAGGTTGTTTTTTCAGATAATAATAAGAATGATTAAAAAAACAGCTACCATAGCTAACATTTTTATATAATGTTTTAAGGTTTACCAAATGCTTTCCGTTTTTTCATTTGATCCTCACAACTCTGTCAGTTAGTCATTGAACATTTGTGAAGAGCCTTCTGTGAGTCAGGCATTGTGCTAAGTACTAGGGATACAAATATGAAAAAAAAAAGACAGTCTCTACCCTCACGCTGAAAAGCAGGAGGAGAGAAGGGATTCTTGAGAAATGTACCTGACACAGGGGCATGATGGAAAAGGCAAGGAAGTCCCAACATAGTGGAGCCTGGTGAGAAATGAGGCGACAGTCTGAGCTGAACTCTCTCCTTAAATGGAGGATTTGGGCTCCATGGCTCCACTCTTCAATCCAATTGTTGTTATTCCCATTTTTACAGATGAGGAAACTGAAGCAGACAAGAGGTTAAGCTACTTGCCCAGGCTCACACTTCTAACAAGTGTTAATTTGATATGCATCTTCAGGATTCGAACTCAGGTCCTGCTTACTTCCAAATCTAGCACTCTTTCCATTGCATACCATTTGGTTGTCTTTCCTTCCTTCTGAGTTCCACCCATTGCTCCTGGTTCTGCCCTTTCAGGCTAAGCAGAACCAGATCTCTGCCTCTTCTGTGTAACAACGCTGAGATGTTTAAAATCTTTTCAGCCCAGCTACAGAGCCCTCTCCTTCTCTGTCTCTCTGTTTTTCTTATTCATCATTTCCCATTTCTGTAGCCGGTCTTTAGATGGCATGATCAGAAAGCCCTTCACCATTTTGGTTGTCTCTTCTGGTATACTTTTTAGCTTATCAACATCCTTTCTAAAATGTGAAGCTCAGAGCCAAACCCAGCGTTCTACCTGTGGTCTGACACAGCCAGACCATTGCCTCCTTGGTCCTTTCAGTGCAGCCTAAGATGATATTTGATTTGGCATCCTCTGAACCATGGTGAACTTGTGGGCCACTAAGATCCCAAATCTTTTTTCAAAGTGTCGACTGTTCTTTCCTCTTTCATCTTCCTGTTGTCTCAACAGCCCATGTGAGTAATTTAGGGTTTATTCTCTGATGAAGGTCATGGTCCCTAGTGTCCAGTGATGGAGATTGAATTACACTTTTTTTAAGATTAGTCAACAAACATTTATTAATCATAAGATTATAGATTTATTACTCTTATTGTTTATGAATCACAACTCATAGATCCTAGTTCATAGGATCAGAGACTTAGGGCTGGAAGGAGTGTTAGGGGCTCTCTGGTGTAAGCCTCTCAGAAGAGGAATCAAGCCCAGAGATGCTAAGTGAATTGTCCAGGGTCACATACTTTGCAGTTAGCAGAATTGCCACCAGATTATGCTCATCCATAGAGTGGAAATAAATTCTTCCTTAGCTGTTATAAGGGATGCATACCATGCAGCATCAAAGTATAGTAGGAGGGACACTAAACCTTGCATAATGAAGCCAGAGTTCCTCTCAACTTTGACATTTAGTGTCTACTTAGTAGCCCCCATTTTTTCATCTGTAAAATGGGAATACAAATCCTTGTGCTAGCTCCCTCTCTCTTTCACTACCTGGAAAGAAAGTACTTCGTATTAAATACATCTATTGAATGTGAATTGTTTTATTTTTATCCTAATACTAATAGAGTGCCTGGAACTGACATCAATGGGGGCTCCAAGTCCTGTTAAGGTTGATAGCTATATTACTTCCCTTGCTCCTGTGTTAGAGCCAGGCTCCACTTAAATGCCCCTGTTGCTTTGTTCTTTGAAGTAGCTGGTCAGGGATTGTTGGAGGGCTAAGCTTAGTGGAGCCTGAGCTCAGACAAGCTTCAACAAAGGAGAAAGATTCAATTATGGGCCTGGTGACAGACTGCATGTTTTCTGATGACTAGTCTGGCTATGTTTGGAAAGAAAGTTGGTTTCCAAGGGGTGATAATTGTTTGGCCATCGTATCACAGATCTAAGTCTGGAAAAGACTTCAGAGTCCATCTGATTCAAACACAGCTCCTTCCTCTCCTTTTAAAGATCAGGAAACTGAGGCCCAGGGAGGTTAAGCAATACAGGTAGTAATCATCAGAGATGAGTTTTAACTCCAGAACCAGTTGTATGTTCTAGCTCATCATACACAGTAAAGTTTGCTGGTTCAAGATCCAGTGAAAATGCAGCATTTAAAATGTCATCCTAGGAAATATATGGTGAGTTGGTTGACCTGGGAGTCAAGAGTAGGATGAGATAGAACTTTTAGTGCTGTATCATAGTGTCTAGCTACATATCCTCTGATGCCAGTTGGGCTGAAGGCTGGTGTTGACTTAGATCTGTGGTCCTCTGTCTTTTTATAGCTGCTGACGTCTGGCCAGCGACAGCTGTTGCTGTGCGAGACCCTGACAGAGACGGTATATGGGGACCGTGGGCAACTCATCAAGTCCAAGGAACGCAAGGTTTTCCTGCTCAATGACATGCTGGTGTGTGCCAACATCAACTTCAAGTAAGTGGCCTGTTAGCTCCTCTCTGTGATGGTTCAACCTCTGTTCTGTCCCATAAAAGTGGGGGAAGCAACTGAGAGGAGGGGGTCATCTGAAGTGTACCTGTCTTACGCCAGTCCAGTCCATTGGAACCACCATTCAGATGCAAGAATTCTTTCTTCTTTAAGACCAGGGTTATTGGGTTGTTGATTAAGTTGTTTCTGGTTTCCTGGTCAATAGCCCAAGGGTGCTACAGAATCCCAGAGTGGGCCTTATACCTGGTCCCCAGCTTTGGGCAAGTGACTGTCACAACCATGGGTAACAGAAAGAACTTCACTCTTAGTAAAGAGGTACTGTATTTGAATCCCAGCTCATCTCTTTAGCTATCTTTGTGTTGTTGGCAAACCCCTTTACCCCTCTGGGCCTCAGTTTCCTCTTCTCTAAAATGAAGGCACAGACTAGATCACTTCTAAGACCCCAGCTGGTTCTGACATCCTGTGTTTTTAGGCCTCTCCCAGTTCTGACATTCCATATTCTAAGACCCTTCCCAGCTCTAACCCTCTATGTTGTCAGGGCCCTCCCAGCTCTGACAGTCTGTGTGCTAAGAGCCGTCTCAGCTCTGACATCCTGTGTTCTAAGGGCCCTCCCAGCTCTGACATCCTGTGTTCTAAGGACCCTCCCAGCTCTGACACCCTGTGTTCTAAGGGCCCTCCCAGCTCTGACATCCTGTGTTCTAAGGACCCTCCCAGCTCTGACATTCTGTGTTCTAAGGGCCCTCTCAGCTGTGACATCCTGTGTTCTAAGGACCCTCCCAGCTCTGACACCCTGTGTTCTTCTAATTCTGACATTCTGTGTCCTAAAGTCTCCTCTGGCATTCTATGATCCTAGGAAAAGCTTTTGAAGATCAACCTTGGGATGACAACTCCAGTGTTTCTTCCTTGCTTGGTTGTCCCACTTCGATGCTATCTCTTCCTGATGCTGCAGACATCTTTCTTACGTCCAGACCAAATCTCTTGATTTTGTTTGAGCTCATGATTACCTGACATGAAAGCTTTTTGCCTCTAGATGTCCACATTCATGTTACATTTGTGATTAGGAAGTTCCTAGTTTTTGGTCAGAAGTTCTAAGGAAAGTCTTGGGACCAGAATGGACTTATCCAATTTAGAGCTGGAAAGGCCTCAGATAGTTCAGCACTGTCCTTTCAGAGAGGAGAAGCCTGAGTCCCAGAGAGGCAAGACCTTCCTTCAGGTCACCAGGGTTATAAGTGGTAAAACTAGGATTTGAATGCTGCTCCTCTGACTCCAGTGCCCCATTCGCTCCATCACACTGTGCTGTCCTTTCCTCCCTCTGTTATCACCAGTAATGTTTTTGTAACAGCCTTGCTTTCCCATTGTCAAACACAGAGAATCCAAAACCTCTTCCAAGTCATTTCAGCATCTAAAGAATTAAATCATGCTTTGCATTTTGTGGTCCTAGATCACCTGTGCCTGCTCCCAATGACTATTCATTTCTCATTCATCTGTTCAGTTAATCCAAGAAGGGACCCCAGGCCCAGTAGGGGAGAGATGGGGGAGACAGGAGAGGTGTGTTGGCAATATAACAGATATGTAAGCCCCTTGAGGGCAGGGTCTGGTTTTTGTGTCTGTCTTTGTACCCTCCAGGACTTTTAGATGAATAAATAAATAATCACCCGACAGTAAAAGCATGGGAAGTTCATTGCCGACTGAGGCAGCTGGGTAACTCCAGAGTTCTGGAGCAGGGCTTGAATTCATTATTGTCCCAAGCACTGACCAGGTGTGTGATCCTGGGCAAGTCATTTCACTTAATGACTGTAAAGTACTTAGCACACTGTTGGTACATCATTCCCTTCCCTTGGTTCCCCTGTCTGCCTCAGTTTCTACATCTGTAAAATAGCACCTACCTCCTGGCTCGTTAAGATAAAATGAGCTGATATTTGTAAAGCTCTTTGCAGACCTTAAGAGGCTCCATAAATCCTAACTGCTATTACTGTTATTATCAATTATTACCATTTCCTTATCCATTCAACAAATTTATTAAGGGATTTCTATGTATAGCTGAAGGAGACACAAAGTAAAGTTAGGCCCAGGGCCCTTCCCTCACAGAGCTGACAGTGTCTTAGGGGAAGAAATCACCAACATAGATGTAATCCTCTATAGCAGGAGTGGGGAACCTGTGCTCTTGAGGCCACAGGTGGGCCTTAAGTGTGGCCCTGTGACTGAATCCAAGTCGATCAAAGGGCTGTACTTGAGGACCTAGAGGGCCACATGTGGCCTCAAGGCTACAGGTTCCCCACCCCTGCTCTATAATATTTGATGGGTATATTTGAAGTTCAGAATGAAATTCTTCATGAGGTATGAGGGGAAGGGTTAATCCTGGTGGAGAACAAGAGTGCTCAGCTCCTAGGGCCTACCCTAGTATACTGCCTGGAGTAGTTCTTAGCTTCCATAAGAAATCAGTACTTGTAATGACCTGCCATCCTTCTTGTCTTTCTCAGGCCTGTCAACCACAGGTAGGTGGGACTGGAGCCTTGGCATTCCAAGAGTGGGATTTGTGTGCGGTTCTGGTGCTGGGGACCTGGGGCTGGGCTTGGCCGATGCTTCTGACTTATTTTAATCTTGGTGTGGGGCCTGCCATTCGGGGCTGCATGATCTGTGGCTGAGCTGCTCCAAGTGGGATGGGAGTCTCAGGAGTGAGGGGCATGCACAACCAGGGTCTTCTCTTTCCTTTTACAGAGGGCAGCTGGAGATTAGCAGCCTGGTCCCCTTGGGCCCTAAATATGTGGTGAAATGGAACACAGCCCTACCCCAGGTACAGGTGGCGGAAGTGGGCCAGGAGGGTGGCACTTATGACAAGGACAATGTCGTCATTCAGAATGCTGGCGCCAAGAAGTCTTCTCCGGCCAGCCAGGCCCACAGTGAGTGTCTCAGCTTTTTCCTTCTCTCCTCCCCCTCTTCATCCCCTGCCCAACTCCAAGGTTCCAACTTCCACAATTTCTGGCAGGCTCAGCTCTTTGAATCTCTTTGTTTTTCACCTCTAAGGTTACCAAGGGTCTATGAATGGCCAAATCCAGTCCTCACTCTCTGATATTTCCTTAGCTTTTGACCTCCTTTTCCTTTTATGAACCTGGTTTTCCTCCTACTTCTTTGACTGCTTCTCAATTATCCTTCATCAGTCCTCTCACTCCCTGTGCGGGTATCCCCCAAGACACTCTCCTGTGGCCTGGTCTCTTTTCTTTAGATGTCCTTCCTTGGTGATGTGAGCAATTACTTTGAGCTCAGTTATCTCTGTTTTAATTTCCACATCTCTCTCTCTCCTCTCTCTCTCCCCTCTCTCATTTATCTGTCTCTTTCCTGTCTCATTTATCTCTGCCTCTATTTCTCTATCTTTCCTCTCATTTATCTCTCTTTTCTCTTTTCTCTCTCTTCCTCTCTTTTATATAAATATATACGTATATGTATATATGTATGTATATACATGTACGATTTATATATAGTTATTGTTCTATATAATTTCTATATACTCATATACATAAATAAAACCTACACGCATAAAAATCTATATACACATATTTATATATAATCTTCAACAAAATCTGCTGAATTCATTATGTACATATATACATAAAATACATAGAATATATAAATACATACACATACATATATGCATATATGTATGTGTATGTACACACACACACACATACATATATATGTAAACTCTCCAACCAAATCTCTCTGCTGAATTCCGCTTTAGCACCTGCCTCTTGCACTTTGTACCTGCATGTTCTAATGGCATCTCAGAATCACACTATGTCCCCAAACTGAGTCCATCTTCCTTGCCCTTAAACCTTCTTCCTCTCTAAGGTCAAAGCTGACACCATCTTCCCAGTCTCCTCTCGGAATCTTTAGCTGCCTTCCTTGGAGTCACTGAAGGGGTCACCTCCTCCTGGAAGTCTTCCCCATGCTCTGTGCTTTTGGTACTCTTTCTCTCCTCAGGTTCCCTTGGATTTTTACCTCCTGTATACATGATGTACCCTTCCTACTTCTGGCCTCAGAGTCATCTTGGATTTTTCCCCCTTCTTCAGCTCTTATCACATCAATTGTCAGGTCTTTTAAATAGTATTTTATTTTTCCCAATTATACATAAAGACAATTTTTAACATTCATTTTTAATAAAATTTTGAGTTCCAAATTTTCTCCTTCCCTTCCTTCTTTCCCTTCTTCCTAAGATAGTAAGGAATTTGATGTGGGTTATATATATGCAGTTATGTCTCTTTAAAAATTAATTCAAATTAAAAAAATAAGCAAACTTTTATTCTTATTTATTGTTCAGTCATGCCTGACTCTTTCCATGGCAGAGATGCTGGAGTGGCTTGCCACTGCCTTCCCCAGCTCATTTTACAGATGAGGAAACTGAGGTAAACAGGGTCAAGTGACTTGCCCAGGGTCACACAGCTAGTAAGTGTCTGAGGCTGGATTTGAACTCAGGTCTTCCTGTCTCCAGGAGTGTGACTCTGTCTACTGTGCCACTTAGCTGTCCCTTATTTTCATTGACTTCTTCTCCATTAGAAAAAGAAAAACCGAAGCTTGGTAACACATTTGCACAGTCAAGCAAACCATTCCCATGTTGGCCATGTCCAAACAATGTACGTCTTCTTCTGCATCCTGAATCATCATGTCTCTGTCCTGAGTCCATTTCGGAGGCAGGTCTCTGTGTCTTCATTGGTCTCCTGGAGTCGTGACTGGCCACTGTATCGATCAGTCTTTCCCAGCTCTTGGTCTTTGCCACATTTGTGGTCTATAAAATTCACTCCTTCTTTCCCTTTCCTCCGCATCTGGTCACACCCACGTCTTGCAGATTCTCCCCGAATAATCTCTCTTGAGTCTGTCCCCTTCTCTCCATCGCCTTTCCCGTGAACTCTTATAATTGGTCTCCTTCCCTCCATTAACTCCCCTCTCCAAACCATGCTCTGTAACTGCCAGATTAATGCTCCTAGGCATACATTTAACCGTGTTGTCCTCCTTCAGAGCTTTGAGCTGCTCCTAAACAGAACCCTCCCAGCCACTCACATGAAGGAAGGCCCTCTGCAAACTGGCTTCAAGCTAAGCTTTCAGGCTTCTTTTGTATTGCAACCCCGCACCCTCCAAGCATCCACCCTTCTGTCCAGAGCGGGATGCCAACTGTTACCCAAGCTCAGCATTCTCTCGCCTGGGCCCCTTGCACCTTTTCCCTCTCAGAATCCTTAGCTCCATTTCTCGGAGTCACTGAAGAGGGTCACCTCCTCCTGGAAGTCTTTCCCATGCTCTCTGCTTTCGGTACTCTTTCTCTCCTCAGGTTCTCTTGGATTTATACTTACCTGTATACATGATGTACTCTTCCCACTTCTGGCTCCTCAGAGAATAGGAACTCTTTGGAGGCAGAAACTCCTTTAATTTTGCCTTCAGTCTCCAGTGAGTGTGGTACATAGTAGGTGCTTAATATGTATTGAGTATAATACTTGCAGTTCCTTCTCCTAGGGTTCTTAAAATGACTGTGTTCCTTCAACTATCAAATGCTTCAAGAATGTGAATTGTTATTATTTCTTTCAATTAATTAATTCATTTTTAGTTTTCAACATTCACTCCTATAAGTGTTAAATTTTCTCCCCTTCCCTGCCCGCTTCCTTCCCCAAGATTCTGTGCAATCTGATATAGGCAAAACGCATACATTCCTAATATATAAAATAGACATTTTCACATTAGTCATGTTGCATAGAAGAATTATAGCAAGTGGGAGAAACCATGAGAAAGAAAAGAGTTGTTGTCATTTTTATGGCCTCCCTGGAGATTGCCGCTCTAGAGATCTAGTACCTTACGTTGCTTTTTGGACACCTACGTGGGTCAGTGGGTAGAGCTCTGGACTTGGAGTCAGAAAGACCTGAGTTTGAATCCTACTTCATGCACTTGCCTTGTGACCCAAGGCAAGCCACTTCATTGTCCTCCGCCTCAGTTTCTTCGTCTGTAAAACTTCACAAAGTTGTCTAAAGGATCAAATGAAATAATGTCTGGAAAGGGCTTTGCAAGCCTTTGTGTTAGGTGTCTGTTAATTATTATCAGCAGAGTTGTGAGCAGCTCTCGTTAACATTATCATCATTATTATGTTCATAATTACCTCGTGAGAACAAAAAATGATTGAATGAGGCTCAGTAAATACTCAGCTCACCAGCCCTGATGATTTTTTGAGGGGGAGGGGAGAGGGCAGTAATCCTCTTTTCACCTCATGGCACGGTGAATGAAGAGCTGCTCCTAGAGCTGGGGATATTGCATCTTGGCTCTGTAACTCTGGGTTAAGTCCCTTAACCTGTCCCAGGCAACTCTGAGATGAGAAGTTGAAGAGCAAATGCCAGCCTGCGTTGGTGGAAGGAGTTTTATCACTGAGAGTTCCTTCTACCAGTGCCTACTTTAGAAAACAAAACACGCCCCCTCCCCCAATAGAGTCATTGAACCTTGGAACGTGATTCTCTACATGGGAACAGTCTCTTCTTTGATCCTAATAGCAACTCCTTTTGAACTAAGGAGGACAGGAATTATCATCCCCATTTTACAGAGGAGGAAACAGAGGCCCAGAGAAGGAAAATGCTTCTCCTAAAGTAACAAAATTCATGACAGACTCAGGATTCTGAAGCCTTTTTCCAAAGCTTTTTCTACTTCTCCCAAATGGCCAGAACATCTGTATGACCCTGGCTGTTTCAAGCAGGCTGCTCTGGGTCCCACTTAGCACAGGACTCTTGGATGGCATGGATGGGAGCTATCCTCTCTTTCTAGGGAGGATCTTTGGGGTCTGTGCTGGGGGGCTCACCCCAGACCACATCATCCTCAGGCTGAAGGGGATACCCAGATTTGCTTCCTTACTCCTTCCAGCTGTGGGGGGAGGCTGTAATGGGGGAATCACCTCTCTCTGCCAGTGCTGGGCAGAACTCTTCTGGATGTTTGGAGTGAGCACTTGCACTATGTGTGTTCCCTGTGAGGCAGCTTGGGATGGGCACATGACCAGATGGGCCCCTTTGGGGAATTCTCTTTCTCCCTGGCCTTCTTACTAATTAATAGAGCAACTGGATCGATGCAGTGGGATGTGTGTGATTTCCTTTTTTGTGTTTCACTCTTCAAAGAAGCTGCTCCTGAGAGTCTCCTCCTCCCTCCCTCTTTTTCCCTCCCTCTCTTTCTCCTTCCCTTTACCTGATGCCTCCCTGAAAGAAGCTCTCTTGCCCATGGCTCTTCCTACCCACTCAGGTGCGCTCATTAGAAACCCTCCTTATCAGTAGCCCATCTTCCTGAGCATCTGCTCCATCCATAGAGGACCCCACCCGCATACACACAAGTGACCCTCTTCTTCTATACCTAGAAAGCTTCCCCCATGGAATTCCACCAGAAGCAGCCAGTGGAGCAAGCTGGGTTTTAGAGACTGTTGACAAGGATGATGAAGATCAAGTGGATGGTTACCGTTAATGTTTGGAGAGGTAGTGTAGACTAAGGGAAGACCTGCTGACAGGTCCCATCTCTGACACATATTGGCTGTGTGACCTTGAATGACACCCTCTCAGAGCCTCAGTCAAGGCTCTAAGACCAGGAGTACCTTACTCTAATAATAAAATCAAGGACTCTCACCAAATTATATAAATACAAATGTAAAATATATGTAAATATACATATGTGTGTAATCTCTTACATATGTTCAGTATGTTACTTTCATAAGCATTACATCATTGAATCATTCCAATTATAAGATATTAGATTTAGATGTAGTTATTTTGTCATTTTGAGTCATGTCCAACTTTTTGTGACCTCATTTGGGATCACATATTAGAGTGGTTTGTCATTTTCCTCTCTAGCTCATTTTACAGATGAGGAAACTGAGGCAAACAAGATTAAGTGACTTGCCCAAGGTCACGCCGTTAGTAAATGTCTGAAGCTGGATTTAACTCAGGTCTTGCTGACCCCAGGCCTGGGGTTCCATCCACTGCACCACCTAGCTGCCCTAGAAGAGAGCCCAAATGCCATCTGGTCCAATGCCATCATTAAATAGAAAAGGAAACTGAAGCCCAGTCAAGCTAAGTCACTTCCCCAGAGCTCACACAAATACTGTGTGAAGTGGGATTTGAACCCAGATCCTCAGAACCAGTGCTCTTCCCCTATCACAACGACTTTTTCAGGTAGATAGGATGGGGAAACCAACACTGAATCTGAATCTTGCTCTACTACTTATAACCTGTTTCGACGTAGATAAGTTACTTTCTGTATCTAGGTCTCAATTTCATCATCTGTAAAATGAGGAGGTCAGACTCAATTACCTCAAAGATTGCCTCCACCTTTAGTCTATGATTTATGATTCCCATTTTACAATCACTTTATGGACTGAGAGAGAAGAGATGATCCCAGATCACACAACTGGGCACATATGCCATGATAGTGGCAAGGGTGCTGCTGGGGCGATATGCTGTGGTCTAGCAAACCACATGGCTCCTGCAGACTGCCTCCAATCTTAGGGGCAGCCCCTACCAATCCTTTTTCTCATTTTGCCTCTCACCCAAAGTATCCCTGGGAAAGCCACATAAGTAGATGTCTGGTCAAAGAGTGTAGGCACACTTTGGGCTGTCCGCTGTCCTGCTGTTGCTCAGGGGGTTCATTCTAGTTCATCTGGGCTTCCATCTGTTCAAGATGAATGAGTGAATTATTTTGCTTTTTTCTACCCTCTTAATCCTGATCCTTGTCTGATTTATCTGTCTTCTGTTTTCCAGACAAGGTGTACCTTGGTCCCCCTCGCCTCTTCCAGGAGCTGCAGGATTTACAGAAGGACTTGGCTGTGGTTGAGCAGATCACCCTACTTATCAGCACCCTCCATGGCACCTATCAGGTACTGAGAGCACCTAGGGCAAAGTTTCAGGGCCCAACCATCAGAAAGGTCAGCAAAAATGTCCATTATCCTTGCTTGGTAATGAGTTGGGATCCAGTGGAAGCTAATGCTGACAATGGTTTAGGTGCTCTGTGTCCATTTTTCTCTTGGCCATATTTTGGGGCTGTCCAGAGTGATAGTGGTGGCAGCCAACCTCATACCTACCTAGCAATCTGATGTGAATCTTCCAGGGTAGGACAAGGTATTGACTGTGGTGAACTACACCAGACATCACAAATTCCCCACAAAAGTGATCATTCCTTTATGTGGTCCATTCTTGGAACATTTCTCTGACTGGACAGTCCTGGCCATCATCATCATTGTCATCATCATCATCATCGTCTACCCTTTCTATAGCTCTTTACATATATTATCTCATTCATTCTCATAACCACCCTGTCCACTACTCTCTTTATTAGCCTCATTTTACAGATGAGGAAACTCAACTGAAATGACTAACCACAGCTAGTGTTTGAGTGGGTAGAGTCAGCTCAGGTCTCCCTTACTACCAGTCCTGCATTCCATCTGCCATCCCACCTAGTTGTCAGGAAGTTAGTCATTAAACATTTATTAAGTTATACTGAGTGCCAACCATAGTGCTAAGTGCAGGTGATACAAAGAAAACAAAAACATGGCCTCTTTCTTCAAGGAGTTCACATTTTAATGAGGAAGACAGCATGCAAAGCAGGTATATACTCACACTGTAAATGGAAGATAGTCTCGGAGTGAAGAGAGCTGGTGTCAGAGACTACCTCCAAGAAAGCAGTGTCTCATCAACAGTGTCCTTAGAACTGTTATGGGACCCTTAGGTCCTATAGCAAAATCCTTCTTCAGCCTGGAGGAAGTTTAACTTGGGCTCAGGAGACTGAGCTTCCTCTTTCGTTCCATTCCAGCCAGAATTCCCTAACTTCATCTCCTCCTCTATAACATCAGAGCAACTTGAGTTATACAGTAAAGTCGAGGGCCAGAGGTTATATCCCAGTGCCATGTTGTCCTGCTGAAAATGGAAACTCCTATGATTCCCTTTTCTTCCCACCTTCCTTCACAGTGGGAGGAGTCTAGGACAGGATGAGACCATGGTGGGTTTTAGGAAAGTAGACCTATTTGACGATGACCTAATTAACCCCCACTGAGTAACCACTGTGTACCCTTTCCATACTTTTTGTTTTCTTTCCCTCATGCACAGAATTTGAACATGACAGTGGCTCAAGATTGGTGCCTTGCCCTACAAAGGCTGATGCGGGTGAAGGAAGAGGAAATTCACTCTGCTAATAAGTGTCGTCTCCGTCTCCTCCTCCCTGGAAAGCCAGACAAGTGAGTAAAGGATTTGAGAGGGAAGGTGATTCTCAATTTAATTACATTTAGCTAAAGTTTATTATTAATTCATTGGTCCAACAAGCATTTATTAAGCACCTGTTTTGTACAAGGCATTGTGCTAGGTGCTGGAGAGCAAAGATAGAAGTGTCTGCTCAAGAAGCTAATAATATTCAACTGGGGGAAATAGCATGTACTCAGGTATACCTGCAGTATATCTACAAAGTAGTCATCTAAATTATATAACAATATCCACAAAGTGAATACACATTGTTTTCCCTCTTTCTTTGATCTTTCTGGTGTATTGGATTAGCTTTATTTTTCCACATGCAAAAACGGAGCCTCAGAGAGAATAACTAAGTAGTTTGTCTAGGTTCACAGAGTTAGTATCAGGCTGAGATCTGAACTCATTTTCTCTGGTTTAATGGTCTTTCCACCATACTATACCAACTTTATTTTTCTTTCAAAATTTTATTCATATCTTTCATTTAAAAATAATTTTATTGATATCTTTGGTTTTTAAATCATTGCATTTTCCACTCTATCCTCTCTTTCCAAGAGAGTTGCCTTTTATACCAATGAGAACCCAAGTCATTAAAGCCTGACCTTATATGCAGAATTCTATAGCCATAGTCCCCCACCTCTGCAAAGAAGGAAAGAAGATGCATTTTTATATTTGTGATCAAATATATTTTATATTTTGTGACCAAACTATATATTTGTGATCAAGCTAATTAATTTGGATTTTGTAGGCTTCAGTTTGGTTATTTTGTTGTAGTTCTTTCCATTTACATGATTACGGTTATTACTTATTTTGTTTTCCAATTTTATTTCACTTATATCAGTTCATGGAAGTCTTCCTATACTTTTCTGTATTCCCCATTTTCATAATCTCTTACTGTTCAATAACCTTCATGTTCTACAATTTGTTTAGCCATTTCCCCAGTCAGTTGGTATCTGTCTTGTTTCCTGTTCTTTTCTACTACAAAAAGTGTTTCCATAAATATTCTGGTGTATATAAAGCCTTTCTTTTGATCAATGATTTCTTTGGGGGCATATTGACTAGTGGTGGAATTTTTCTAGCTCAGAGGATGTAGATATTTTACTCACTTTCTTAGCCTGATTCCAAATTGCCTTCAAGCATGGTTGGAACAATTCCCAGATATACTAGTGCCCTGTCTGTCTTTCCAGAGTCACTCCAACACTGACCCTTCTTATCTTTTGTCATCTTTGCCAACTTTCTGGATGTGAGGTGAAACAGCAGGGCTGTTTTATTTGAATTTCTCCCGTTACAGTGATTCAGAGCCATTTTTCATATGGCTGCTAATAGTTTTATAATTCTTTTTCTTGTTTGTTCATATCCTTTGACCACCTATCCATTCAGTGCTATGTTGACTTTCAATGAAGTAGGTACATATGTTCTGTTGGCATCTTTTAAAAGTCAGTCCTGTAGAAAGATGTACCTAGCCACAGGTTAGGTCCTGGGCTAGTGTGGGCCCCTTATTAAGAGACAAGTGATGAATTAGAAGCATGGGGTTGGGGCTGAAGGCTAAGCATACCCCATGCCCATGATGGGGGTGGAAAGAGTATAGAGGATTGGAAATCAATGGATTGTAACATCAAGGACCCCAGCCACCATTAACTTTACATTAACATTACAGGGACCCAGGTTCTAGTTCTTCCATTACCAGAGGAATGATGTGAGGCAAGTTACCTAGCATGGCTCCTTGTGAAATAGAGTGCTAAACTTAGGAAGATCTGAGTTCAAATTCTGCCTCTGATATTTTAAATTATTGCTTAAAGTCAGTTTCCTCATCTGTAAAAAGGAGGCAATAAACCCTCTAGTGTTTTGCTCTTAGGGGAAGTTTCAAATGTGATAATGAACGTAAATGCATTGTGCTAACACTAAAGAGTTCTATACATAGGCATTATTATTTTAAGAGGATACATGATAGGGCCCTTGATGGGTCAGTTTCCTGTTTGTCTTTGAATTCTCAGTATTTGCTGCAAAGTGTTTTCTATATTTTTCTTTTCAAGGGAGGGGGAATCTAGACCCCTGATTTAATGAGTGTGAAGAACTCCCAGTGTGAAATTTCCCTCCACAGAGAAATAACAATAACTCATCTCTAATTTACTGTATTAGAAGGGAGAGATGTGAATAATGTCATATCATTTCTCTGGGCACTATCGGGTAAGGAGTGGTTTAGTGACTTACCCATGGTCACAGAATGATATGCTTCAGAGGCCAGACTTGACATTTAATTTTTCTGACTCCAAGGCTGGTCCTCTTTTTCCCGTACCATTCTTCCTATCAATGTAAATAGTTGGCATTTTAAAAATGCCTGTTGAAATCAGTTGAAGTGGCAAATAATTAGGAATTGAGGGGATGCCCATCAATTGGGGAATGGCTGGACAAGTTGTGGTATGTAATTGTGATGATATATTACTGTTCTGTAAGAAATGATGAGCAGGATGCTTTCAGAAAAATCTGGAACGACTTTCATGAACTGATGCAAAGTAAGCTGAGCAGAACCAGGAGAACATAGTATACAGTGTCTGCAACATTGTACAATGACCAATTTCAATACACTTGACTCATTCTCAGCATTATAATCATTTAAGAGAATTTCAAGACTCATGGTGGAAAAATGCTTATTCACATCTAGAGAAAGAAGTACTGAATCCGAATGCAGATTGAAACATACTATTTTCACTTTTTTTTAAAAAAATATTTTTTTCTCTTTCTGTCTAATATGGAAATATGTTTAATATGATTGTACAAGTTTAACTTATGCCTGCTGTCTGGGGAGGGAGAGAGAAAAATTTGGAACTCAAAATCTTACAAAAATGAATGTTGAAAACTATCTTTACATGTAATTGGAAAAAAATACTATTAAGTGGGAAAAAAAGAAATGGTTTGAAGTTTTCTGGGTCTTACTCTCCCTACCTCTTCAATGGGTTAACTTGATTGATGGGGAACCTGAAACCAATCACTACCCTCCTGCACATCTTGAAAAGTTGCCTCATACCCAGGAGACTCAGTCTGCAACAAGAATGACACTTGCCATGCTCACTTCCCTGTGCTACCATCTTCAGAGAAAGAGGGAAAATATAAAAGGCCAAGGTGATCTCCCAAAAGGGAAGAGATCTCAGTCAGTGCTTGGAAAGAAGAAAGACACCTTCTCACATCTTCCTTGTTCTCTCTCTCCCTTCCAGGTCTGGCCGGCCTATCAGCTTCATGGTGGTTTTTATCACACCCAACCCCCTGAGCAAGATCTCCTGGGTGAATCGTCTACACTTGGCCAAAATTGGGCTCCGTGAGTAATCTAAATGGGAACAAGACTTTAGGGAGTGGGCTGGGCTGGGAGAATATGGTGTAGCTCACCAAGAAAGTTGAGCCACTCAAATGACCAGGATTGAGGCACATACCAGGTGCCACACAGAAGTGTAAGTCTCTTCCCTTAAGAAGCATGTATTCTATTGTGTGCTTTCATAGGTATGTGCAAAATAGGTAGGAGGTAATTTTCTTTATGAGTGAGGGACACTAGCAGCAGAGGGCAGTAGGAAAGGTTTCATGTAGAAGATGATGTTTGGACTGAGTTTTGAAGCAAAACAAGGGATTCTAAAAGGTGGTGTTGAGAAGGGAGTCCATTGCTGGTGTGGTGGGTAGCCATTGCAAAGGCTTAGAGAAGGGAGATGGGCTGTTGTGTACAAGGAATTTCAAAAAAGTCAGTTTGGCTGGAAGCTTAGATCAGTGGTCGGTGAAGGGAATTTTGGTCTGTGTAGTCACTGGGATGATGAGGTGATCCTTTAGTGAACAATCCCTTTCCAGAGCTAATGGTTGTATCAATTAGATGACCATGCTCAGAGACAGAGTGAGGGTGGGACAAGTTGGCCAAACGATGATAGAATGGTAACGATGACAAGGTAGATGGCTGGATGGGACATGCAAGGAAATGGTGGCTATTTATAAATAGTTGTTCTAGGATCCAAAGCCAAGTCTTGTGACTTCAGACCCAGGGTTTTTTTTCATTGGACCAGAATAGTCTCAGAGACATAGACTAAAAAGGGGGCCTTAGAACATAGAATGCCGAAACTAGGAGAAGGACCTTAAAACACAGACTGTCAGACTTTAAAGGAACTTTAGAGACCAGCCAGTCCATCCTTTTCATTTTATAGAGTACAAAGTACTAGTTAGTCTACCTCATTTTGTTTGTTATTAAATTTTTATAGATTTTTAATTGATTTAATTTAACTTTCATTTCCGAAAATATCCCTCTTTCCGCCCTCCTCAGACAGCCGTTCTCTGTTAAAAAAAAATGAGAAAAGAGCAGTTCAGAAAAATTCACTGTCACATACATTGTTCTGCACCCACAGTCCCCCACATCTGCAGAAAGGGGAGAAAGTTCCATTTTTTCACCTCATCTTTGGGGCTGGCCTTGGTCCTAATAATCACCCAGAATCTCTTTTGCTTTTGTGATTGCTTTTTCTGTTTAAACTTTTGTCTCTGTAATTGTTTTCCTGGTCTTGTTCATTTACTTTGCACCGGTTCATGTGTCTTCTCTAATTTCTTCATATTTATTGTTTCATACAGTGCAGTAATATCCCATTATGTTCATGTGCCACATTTTATTTAGCCATTGATTTCCTCATCGATGGACACTTCCTTTGTTTCCATCCAGCTCTGCGTTAGCCCTGAAGGATGGCTATTAATATTTTGGTCTACATGGGGCCTTGCTCACCCCCTTTACTCTCCTTGCGTTCATGTGCTTGGCCCATTTTTGCCCATCCTGCTTCGGAGGGATTCTCCTGTTGGGCCCAGACCCTCAAGGATGCAGAGGGGCTGTTTAAGAAAGGGGTAGAGCTAGACTTTGAGGTTTTCTCTCCCACTGGGAGGGGTTCCGGGATGTTGGAAAGCACAGCGGCTTATCATCCACAAAGCCAGGGTACCAAATCACTGGCGATGTCTGTGGCTTTCCTGGGCAGGACAGATCCCTACAGGCCTAGAGACGCATCAGCGCTTGCCGTCTTTGCCTTCCCCTAGCTGGTTGCGTTCTAGTTGCCCCAGGCCAGTACCCAGGCTCTCTTTGCTTGCTAGTTCTAAAGACTCCTTTAGGTTTTCCCCTGATAGGACGGATGAAAGGGGGCTTAGAGAGTGGTGGAGAGCCTGGTGACTGATGCGGGCCAGCCCAGTCCCATCTCCTTTCCATTTCCTCTGAAGATGCTCCGTTGCCTTATCTTTATGCTGTTTGGCTGCAGCAAAAGTTTTAATGGAAGGAAATGCATTTGAAATCTTATTTGAATGCATGAGTCCCCCTGGGGCTGGAATAATTTGTTTCTTTTATTTTGTTTGTTTTCATCTGCAGTGCCTGGTTATAGAGGAGGAGGACGAGGGGGGAGGATTGGGGAGGAATCATATAAACCTGTTAGAAATAAAACATGTTCAAGACATTTCTGAGTATAGGATTTTATTTCTTTTTATTTCTTTCTTTCTTTTTTCTTTTTTTGTTCTGTTTTTCATGGATGCATGTCCCCTGTACTGAACATGTGATGTGCTTAGAGTCTAATATGCTCCTGAGTGAAAATCAAAGAAAGGAGGAGATGGGAAGCAGCTTGGCATAATGGATAGTGTTGGACTTGGAGTCAGGAAGACCTGGGTTTGAATCTTACCTTCGACACTTACTGGCTATGTGATCTCCAGCAAACCATATAACCTCTCTGGGTTTCAATTTTCTCATCTTTAAAATGGTGTGTGTGTGTATGTGTGTGTGTGTGTGGACTCAATGATCCCTAAATCTATGATGCCTCTGAAATAAGTGATTCTTGGCACAGCATCTTTATAGAACCTAAGTTGTGCTGATCTGGAAGGGACCTAAGAGGCCACGTAGTTCATCCCCTTCATTTTACAGATAAGGAAACTGAGGTCCAGAAAGAAGAAATGATTAAGGTCATGCAAGTGGCTAGGGCTGAAATTTGAAGCCAGAGTCGTCTCTAAGTCCAGCATTCTGTCTACCACACCAGGAT
Source organism: Bettongia penicillata ogilbyi (assembly GCA_023548195.1). NCBI lineage: Eukaryota > Metazoa > Chordata > Mammalia > Diprotodontia > Potoroidae > Bettongia > Bettongia penicillata. Next base: position 592,875 of record JAJHZJ010000029.1, read on the forward strand.
GGATTGGAGGGTACAGAGGGTTATGAAGATTGAGGCAAATTCCCAAGATGAAGGGAAAGGTCTGGGAAATGCCACTACTCTTTCCCATGACCCTCAATAGCATTGGCTCACAATTAGCCTGAATAGCCTGCTCTTTGCCAGGAACTGTGCTAAAGGCTGGGGATATGACAGTCTTCTGATCTGACCCTATCACCCCGTTTTAAAGACAACTGAGTTCCACTGAGGGGAAATGATTTGTCCACGGTCTTCTGAAGTCTATACTATATCAGCAAACCTTCAATTGCTCCTCATTGCCTACTGTATAAAATCAAGCCTTTTAGCCAGGTATTCAAGGTCCTTCATGTTTTGACAGCAACCTACCTTTCCAGCCTCAGCTTTTGCTATCTCCTGTGCCCCATTGAAATGGAGATGCATTGGATGAATCTTGTCATTTCGCTGGGTCTTTGTATACTGCTCTGTAAACTGAGAGAATAGGAGTAGATGGTTTCTAAAGTTCCTTGTAGGTCTGCTGTTCCTTCTCCATTCTAAAGTTCCTCCCAGCTCCAACATTCCATGTTCTAAATACCCTTCCAGTTCCGACATTCTGTATTTTAAGACCCCTCCCATCTCTAACATTCTATGTTCTACGATCCTTTCCAGTCTGACATTTTCTGTATTAAGTTCCTCTCCAGCTCTGATATTTTATGTTCTAAAATCCCTTCTAGTCCAGAAATCTTCTATTTTAGAACTCTTCAAGTTTTAGTGTCATTATTGTAACAGCCATCTGAAAGCCCCTTCCAGTTCTGACATTCAGTGTTCTCAAGTCCCTTCCTTACACACCCTACTGACCTTCCTCTGTCCTAATACCATTTCCACCTCCACCATTTTGTGTTCTAGGGCCCTCTTCTGCTTGCTTTTCCCTGATATTGCCCAATGTTCCTACTTCCATATCCTGAAATCTCAGGTGCAGTAGGAATGAGTATGGTGTATGTAGGACATTGAAGAAATTGGCCTGGTTGGAGTCTCAGGAGCATGCTGGAAAGGTCTAAGCAAGTGTTAAGAGGGCATCCTTAGAGGGTTCGCCATCTCTTTTTCATCAGTGATCACCTTTGAGCAGGAAGGAGCAATGTCTCATGGTAGGAATGATGGAAGGGCAGGGGGGAGGCATTCTGAGAATACCAGAAGGCCAAGAGCCAAAGCCAACAAAGGCCCATCTCTGTTACTAGCCCCAAGCTTCAAACTGAGCCATTTTGTATGGGCATCGGTGCCAAATGGGCCCTGCTAAATACGGTTTGACACTAAATAAGTTCCCACTTAATGTCAATTGGAAATAACTGCTTTGCCATTCTAACTTGTTCATAATGTCAGTTACCCAAGTGGGTTATCAAGGTTCTCTTGCAACAGCTTTTTAATTTGGTCTCAGCCTGCATGCTTTAGCGCTGGGAACAATGGCCCAGCAGATGGAGAGCCGCCTTCTATCGTGAGAGATCTGAGGGAAGCAGAGAGAGCCATCTGGAGTGAAAAGGTCAGATCATGAAAAATAATAATAACGATAAATTGCAAGGACTTGATAGGAGGTGGGTGAATGGAACTAGGAGGAGAAAGGAAAAAAACACGAGGTTTGGCAGTATATGAGAGGAAAGGCTTATTTCTGCAGAGGAGCTTATGGTTTGTTCATAAAAAGGACCCTGGAATGTCCTCTGCCCAGCTGTTTCTCCCCCACTCCCCTGACTCAGGAACCCTGTTGGATTCCTACCAGTTCTTCCATCCTTGAAAGCCCAGTCCAGATACCACGTCTTCAGGAACTCTTCCTGGATCTCCCTGGTTGGTAGTAACCTTCCCCTTCTGATTTCCCCTAGTATTTTGTTACTACATACTAATCATGTTGGGGCAGCTAGGTGGTGCAGTGGATAGAGCACCAGTGCAGGAGTCAGGAGGACCTGAGTTCAAATGTCACCTCAGACACGTGACACTCACTAGCTGTGTGACCTTGGGCAAGTCATTTAACCCCAATTGCCTCATCCTGGGTCATCTCCAGTCATCCTGATGAATATCTGGTCACTGGATTCACTGGAGGAGAAGTGAGGTTGGTGACCTGCACAGCCCTCCCTCACTCAAAACCAAGTCAAGTGCAAGTCATGTCATGATTTCTCTGATGGCATGGTCTTTGGCAATGAAGGACAAACACACACACAGTAATCATGTATTAAATATCTGTGTTAGTGTTTAATTCCCCCTACTAGATGGTGAGCTCCCCAAGGGCAGGGATTGTGCTTTACTAAACTTTATTTTCTTAAAATATTTATAAAAAATGTTTTTTTATGGATAATCTTTTATTTTTTAATATCTTTATTTCTGAATAAAAGTGCCTAGGTGGGGCAACGGAGAGAGCACAGGATCCAGATTCAGGAATACCTGTGTTCATATTCAGTCATACATACTTAAAAGCTGTATAACTCTGTGTCTGCCTCCATTTCCTCATCTATTAAACAGGGGCAGTAATAGCTTGTACCTCCCAGGGTTGTTGTGGAGATTAGAGATGATATTTGAGAAAAAGCACTTTGCAGGCCAGCTGTATAAATGCTAGCTATCATCATCATCATCATTACTGTATTATGAATATTATAGCCTTCCCTCATGTCTTACTCAATGAGCCATTCCCTGTAACTAAGATTTTAAAAATACAAACAAAGCCATTCAGCAATGCCAAGCAACCATTAGTTGTGCCTGAATGTAGGCAGTAATACACACCCGAAGTCTGCCACCTCTGCAAAGAGGAAGTGGAGATGCATTTTCTCAACTCTTTTCCAGAGCCAAACTTGATCATGGTTTGGGTAATTCAGGTTCATTTTTTTGGTTTTACATTTCCATCCATTGAAGCTTTTTTTTTTAAATTTTTTTTTAGCTTTAAGTTTTTTATTTTATTTTATTTTTTTAAAAAATTTTTTTAATAAAAATTTATTTATTTAACTTTTTAACATTCATTTTCACAAAATTTTTCATTCCAAATTTTCTCCCCTTTTATCCCCTCCCCCCACCCCAATACACCGAGCAATCTAATTTTCCCTATCACCAATCTGCCCTCTCTTCTATCATCCCTCCCTTCTCTTGTCCCCATCTTCTCTTTTGTCCTGTAGGGCCAGATGACTTTCTATTCCCCATTAACTGTATTTCTTATTTCCTAGTAGCAAGAACAATACTCAACAGTTGTTCCTAAAACTTTGAGTTCCAAATTCTCCCCATCCCTCCCTCCCCACCCATTCCCTTTGAGAAGGCAGGCAATTCAATATAGGCCCTATCTGTGTAGTTTTGCAAATGACTTCGATAATAGTTGTGTTGTGTAAGACTAACTGTGTTTCCCTCCATCCTATCCTGCCCCCCATTGTTTCTATTCTGTCTTTTGATCCTGTCCCTCCCTGAGTGTTAACTTCAAATTGCTCCCTCCTCCCATTGCCCTCCCTTCCATCATCCCCCCCGCCTTGCTTATCTTCTTCTCCCCCACTTTCCTGTATTGTAGGATAGGTTTTCATACCAAAGTGAGTGTGCATTTTATTACTTCCTATAGTCAAATGTGATGAGGGTAAACTTCATGTTTTTTTCTCAGCTCTCCTCTTTTTCCCTCCACTAAAAAGTCTTCTGCTTGCCTCTTGAATGAGATATAATTTACCCCATTCCATTTCACCCTCTTTCCTCCCACTACATTTCTCTCTCACCATTTACCTTAATTTCTTTTAAGATATGGTCCCATCCTATTCAATTCACTCTGTGCTCTCTGTCTCCGTATGTGCATGCATGTGTGTATGTGTGTGTGCATGCATGTGTGTACGTGTGTGTGTGTATGTGTGTGTGTGGTCCCACCAACTACCCAGATACTGAAAAGTTTTAAGAGTTACAAATATTGTTTTTCCATGTAGGAATGTAAACAGTTCACTTTTGATAAGTCCCTTTTGACTTCTCTTTGCTGTTTACTTTTTCATGCTTCTTCTCATTCTTGTGTTTGAAAGTCAAATTTTCTTTTCACCTCTGGTCTTTTCATCAAGAATGCTTGAAAGTCCTCTGTTTCATTGAAAGACCATATTTTCCCCTGAAGTATTATACTCAGTTTTGCTGGGTAGGTGATTTTTGGTTTGAGTCCTAGTTCCTTTGACTTCTGGAATATCCTATTCCAGGCCCTTCGATCCCTTAATGTAGAAGCTGCTAGATCTTGAGTTATCCTGATTGTGTTTCCACAATACTGGAATTTTTTCTTTCTAGCTGCTTGCAAGATTTTCTCCTTGGCCTGGGAATTCTGGAATTTGGCCACAATGTTCTTAGGAGTTTCTCTTTTTGGATCTCTTTCAGGTGGTGATCGATGGATTCTTTCGATACTTAATTTGCCCTCTGGTTGTAGAATATCAGGGCAGTTTTCCTCGATAATTTCATGGAAGATGATGTCTAGGCTCTTTTTTTGATCATGACTTTCAGGTAGTCCCGGAATTTTTAAATTGTCTCTCCTGGATCTATTTTCCAGGTCAGTTGTTTTTCCCATAAGATATTTCACATTCTCTTCCATTTTTTCATTCTTTTGGTTTTGTTTTATGATTCTTTGGTTTCTCAGAAAGTCATTAGACTTCATTTGTTCCATTCTAATTTTGAAAGAACTATTCTCTTCAGTGAGCTTTTGAACCTCTTTTTCCATTTGGCTAATTCTGCTTTTGAAAGCATTCTTCTCCTCATTGGCTTTTTGAACCTCTTTTGCCAATTGAGTGAGCCTATTTTTCAAGGTGTTATTTTCTTCAGCATTTTTTTGGGTCTCCTTTAGCAGGGTATTGACCCGTTTTTCATGCTTTTCTTGCATCTCTCTCATTTGTCTTCCCAGTTTTTCCTCCACCTGTCTAACTTTATTTTCAAAATCCTTTTTGAGTTCTTCCATGGCCTGAGCCCACCCGACATCCCCCTGGGATGTCTGGGATACAGAGGCCCCAACCTCCACGTCTTTCCCTGATGGTAAGAATTGTTCCTTGTTATCAGAATTGAAAGGCGGGAACATCTGTACCCCCTCAAAGTAGCTCTCTATGGTCTTATTTTTCTTCCCTTTTCCGGGCATTTTCCCAGCCAGTTACTTGAGTTCTGAGATTCCTGTGCACCCCTGCCTAGATCCGTCCAGCTAGTGCTTGGGGTCTGAGATTCAAAAGGGCTTTCTGCAGCAGGAGTGGCTGCTATTCAATGTGAGCTTAAGTTCTGGTGCTTGGGTAGGGGCAGGACCGCCTCCCAGGCTCAGTTTCCTTAGGGCCTTTATGCAGAGACCTTCCGTAATGGCCCTGAACTTCTGCCTGCTGCTCAGGGAGTCCCGGGCTGCCCCCGCTGCCTGTGCTGCTGCCTCTGCCACTGCCTCTCAAGGGGGCCCGGGTCACGGAGACACCCCGCTCCCCTCTCGGCCAGCCCCGAAGTCTCTCTCACTGACCTGTAGCGCCTGTGGGTGGAGGGACCTTCACAGCCGCTGGAGATTCCGTCCCTGAAGCCTGCTCGGATCTGCTCCTCTGGGGCCATGTGACCAGGGCAGTGCAGGGGTGGCTCTGCTGTCCTGGGCACGAGGGACCCCTGAGGACGGCACTCTGGGACAGAAATCTTCTCCATTGTGTTTCTGCCCGCCTTGCAATGCTCCAGAATTCGTGGGGATTTCTTCTTGCAGGCAATATATGGGCTGTGGGTTTGGAGCTAGCATACGTGAATTTTTCTACTCCACCATCTTGGCTCCACTCCCCCGTTGAAGCATTTATTAAGCACCTATGTGTGGCAGGCATTGGGCTAGGAATGCAAAGATGTAGAGTGAAATAATTCTTGTTCTCAAGGAATTTGTATTCTGTCAGACAAGTAGCATGTGTGGAGGATTATGCAAAATGAATACAAAATGAATTGTCACCTCGATACTAGGTGGAGCAGTGGATGAGTCAGGAGGACCTGAGTTCAAATATGGTCTCAGACACTAGATGTGTGACCCTAGGCAAGTCACTTAACCCTAATTGCCTCAATTTCCTCATCTGTAAAATGCACTGGAGAAGGAAATGGCAAACCCCTCCTGTATCTTTGCCAAGAAAATAGTGTTACCCAAGAGTTGGATGTTACCAAAAAATGACTGAGTGATAACAGAAATACTACTTAATTAGGGAGAAAGGCACTAGGAATTAGGGTTATCTGGAAAGGCATAATAGGTAGTGATTGGGCTGCACCTGGAAGGAGAGGCCTCCGTGAAGCAGAGGAGAGGAAGGACATGCTTGCATGAGGGGAAAGTCCATGGAAAGTCAGTGTGAAGGCATATCAAGTATATACACAGTAGGTTCTTCACAAACATTTGCTATGCACACAGGCTTAACATGTGTTTGCTGTGGCTTTCAGCACAGTTGCCTAATAGGGGATAGGACTAAGTTAGAATTTCACCTCTGACACTGTTCACCGTGTATACGTCATTTTGCTTTCCTGAGCCTCAGTTTCCTTGTCTGTCAAAGAGGGACACCTAACACTTGTAGTATCTACATTGTAGGCTTATTGTCTGTCTTGAGTGAGATAAAGCACCTAGAAGTCCTTTGTCAACTTCCAAGCACCATGAGAAGGCCCAGTGTTATTGTTGTGGTTATTGTCATCAGATATTTGTGGGATGTGTGAGCAAATAAAGGAGTGAATATGTGAATTATGCAGATATCTGACTGGGTGTTGGGTAGGAGGCTGAAGTAACAAACAGGCTGTTCATATCTTAACAGTATCTTTCATTTGCATAATGTGTGTTAGCTTTTCCAACTTGTTATCATTTTATCCCACTCTCCTCCAGGGAATTCATTCAGCCTCTCCCTGTCCAGGGCCAACTTACTGATCTGGGTCAATCTAGACCATTTCGAACTGCTTTTGCTTTGATTAACCCTTAGAATCTTTCTTGTATGTTCTCCAAAGGCCTCTCTTCAGACAAGTTGAAATCACAGTGGGTTGTTGTAGGAAGATTTTGAACCATAGAACACAGAATGTCAGAGCTGGGAGGGCCCTTAGAACATGGAATGTCAGAGCTGGGAGGACTCTTAGAACACAGGAAGTCAGAGCTGGAAGGGCCCTTAGAACATGGAATGTCAGAGCTGGAAGGGCCCTTAGAACATGAAATGTCAGAGCTGGGAGGGTCCTTAGAACATGGAATGTCAACGCTGGGAGTGTACTTTGAACACAGAAGGTCAGCACTGGGAGGACTCTTAGAACACAGGAAGTCAGAGCTGGAAGGGTCTTAGAACACAGAATGTCAGAGCTGGGAGGGCCCTTAGAACCCAGGGTGTCAGAGCTGGGGGGACCCTCAGAACACAGGATGTCAGAGCTGTGCGGGGCCTTAGAACACAGGATGATAGAGTTGGGAGGGACTTTAGGACGTAAAATGTGAAAATGGAATAATCTTTAGAACAGAGAATTTCAAAGTTGGGAACAAAGTTTGAGATCACATAGTACAGAACCCTTCATCTTAGTGAGGAGTTTGCTGTTCACTGCCACTGTGATCTATACAAGGTCACACAGTTCATCCATGGCAGAATCTGGATCTTCCACCTTCTTGTCTAGTGTTTCTTGCAGTGTTCTTTCCCAAAGGGATGCTGAATCCAGTGGTAAAAATGACATTTTGGGTTTTTCTGTGGATTTTCATTTATCCAAGTTGTTCCTGGGTATTTGAGGATTGATTTAGTAAATGGTCTTTTCAGCGTTTTTACTGCGACTTTTAAATGGAGGAGCAATCTTAAAACCCCAGTCCCAGACTGAAGTTGATATTTGCATGAAAGGAATTGAGTAGGGGGAAGTCTGGTGCAGTGGGTAGAGCCTGGGAGCTATGGAGGCTCCACTTCAATCCTAACTCTTACCGTTCATTGGTTTTATGACCTTGAGCAAGATATTCATCCATCAGTTTATTCATCCGTCAAATGAGCATAATGGTCTTTACTCATCCCAGGGTGATGATGAGGATAGAGCTTTATACTCCATAAATCACTAAGAAAATGGGAGCTATCATCATTGTCATCATCAGGACACCATTACTGGATAAGGCAGCTAGATGACACGCTACCATCCTCAGAACATCATCTGGGGCTGGAGTTAGCGAAACGAGTTCAAGTCATCTCCTAGACATTTGCTAGCAACCTGGGCAAGTCATTTGATTTTCTGAGCCCCAGTTTCTACCCACCTCCCAGAATTGTTGTGATGAGCAAATGAGCAAATTGAAAGTTGTAAAGTGGTACCTAAGTGCTAGTTTTTGTCATTACTGTTATTATTGGGCGTTGAGATGGCCTAGTGGGTAGAACACCAGGCCTGGAGTTAGGAAGACTTGAGTTCAAATTCAGTCTTAGACATTTAGTAGCTGTGTGACCCTAGGCAAGTCCCTTTACCCTGTCTGTCCCAGTTTCCTCATCTGTAAAATGAGCCGGAGAAGGAAATTGCAAACCACTCCAGTATCTTTGCTAAGAAAACCCCACATGGGGTCATGAAGAATCTGATGTGCCTGAAACGCTTCAACAGCAACAAAAATGATGAGGATGATGAGCATTATTCTGGAAGAGAGAGAGCCTCTTGGACTTTAGAGATGATGATTTTACGGCTATGTAAAACCCATGGCCCTTGCTGATCTCGTTCTTGTTCTGAGTTGGTATATCCTAGCCTAGGAACCCAGCTCTTTGCTGCTACTGCTGAGGAGGTCCAAGCAGCCAGAGGGCTGATGAAGATATTAATCTCAGCTTGGCTAATGAGCCCTTCTCTCCTTCCCATCAGTGACTCCACATCCCTTAGCTAAAGCCCCAGATCTATAGAATTACAGGAAGTAACAGCTCCTCCATGAGATGCTCCCATGGCTTTGGCTGCCCGAGGGGGATGCTCCCCTCACCCCAACACACATCGGGTCATAGGTGTATGGATTTACAAATTGGTGAAATGGGGACTTTAGAGAGGAAGGAGATTGTGTGGATCACAAGGGGATAGAAAGGCAATCTTTCATTATGGCATCGGCAGGAAGGACTTGAGGGAGAGACCTTTGAGGAGGTTGCCTCAGCCATAATGGGAAGAATCTTAGACACAGGAGATGGGTGTTGGTGGCTTGACTGTCACCATTTTGCTTTGTGATTTTCACTTTCTCTGTGACTCCAATTCTCTGTTAAATGTTTGGATTATCTGACAGGAAAGTTTTCTTCTAGATCTAACATTTTCTGTTCTAAAGACCTGAGGCACCTAGATGATATAGGGGATAGAGTGCTTGACTTGGTGTTAAGAAGACTTGAGTTTGAATCCTACCTTAGACACTGGTTGAATAACCCTGAACAAGTCATTTAACCTTTCTCTGCCTCAGTTCCCTTATAATAATAAGGGCATCTACCTCCAAAGCTTGTGTGATGATCAGGTGAAATATTGGTAAAGTACTTTAGAAGCCTTAAAGAGATATAGAAATGCCATTATTATTGGAAATGTTACATTTAGAATTTTAGCTCTTGGCAAAGATGTTTACACGCTCTCACTGCCTTTGTTCCGAAGTTCCTTCCAGTTGACATTCCTTTTCTCTTAATTCTTTGTGATTCAGAACGTGACAGTACCAACACACATGAACATTTCCATATACAAAGAACAGAAAAAACAATTTCTTGGGAATCTGTGAATTTTATCTGGATTGTATTTTTTAAAAATAAGTGTATAACAGGTTTAACACATTAACTTCAAAGCCATTCTGCTTATCTGTCTCTCCCTCTGGACTTCTTTCTGTCCATGCATTTTAAAAAATGATTCAGTGAGACTCTTTTTTCCTCCTTTTCTCGCATATTATCACCATCAGCCTTCCCACTTGTTTCCCCAAATTAAAAGTAAATTTAGAAAACAAATCTATATGTTGGCCAATGTTTGAAAATGTGTATTTCTTTCTGTACCGTCATTCTATTACCTCACTGTCATGAGGTAGGTAGCAACCTCATAATCATCTCGTGTGTGTGTGTGTGTGTGTGTGTGTGTGTGTGTGTATGTCCATGCATGTATATATTATACATGAGTCACATTTTGTGAGTGTATTATTCAGAGCTATCAAATCTCTGACAGCTGTTTTTCTGTATAATGTTGTCATTGTATAAATTGTTTGAGTTTTGCTCTCTTTACTCTACATTAGTTCATCAAAATCTTTCCAGGTTTCTCTGAATCCATCCCTCTCATCTTTTCTTATGGAGAGTCCATAATCTGGTTCTCCAGTTCCCACTTGATGGGAACCACCTTTGTTTCTGGTTCTTTGCTACAACCAAAAGCACTGCTGTAAATTTTTTTGTACACTTGGGTCACCTCTTTTTTCCTTGTCTTTGCAGGTAAACACTTAGTAGTCGTATCACTGAGGTCAAAGGGTATACAGTTCAATGACTTTATAGGTAGTCTCAAACTGTTTGCCGGACTATTATATAATTTATATATATACATATATATCCAGCTGTATTATCTGTATATCCAATGACTTCATCAATGTGATTATTCTTCCACATCCTATCAATTTGTTATTTTCCTTCTTTTGTCATCATTGATAATCTGATGCATGTGAGATGAAACCTCAGGGTTTTAATTCACATTTCTCTTATTTTTAGCGATTTAGAGCAGGGTTTTTTGTGGGGGGAGTTATTTTTTTCACTTGAAAACTACCTATTCATATATCATTTATTTATTGGGGAATGACTTTCCTTCTTACGAATTTAAGTCTGTTCCTTAGATCATGACTTTGCTTTGATATTCATGATTGATTTTGGTCTATAGTTTTCTTTTTCTGCTCTCTCTAGTTTTGGTATCACGAATATATTTATATCATAAAGGAAATTGTTCTGAGGGCCTTTCTAACTCCGGCTTCAGTGTTCTAGAACATTGGTTAGACGGTTACAGAGTTTTCCAGGCGTTAGGGTAACCCTGAAGGAAGCAGAAGAATTAATTTTCACCTTGTCTAAAATCGTTGCTTTCAGTCATCTCTGATCCAATGGAGGAAGAGGTCCTAGTGCTGTAAGAGTCTGGAAATACACTGCAGATTACTCTGTTGGGCAGTGCTCCTGGGGTTGGTCTAGAGTTCTGAGGCCTGGAAGGGTTTGAGGGATCTGGGCTTCAGGAATTTTTACCAGCTCTTCCCCCTCCCTCCACCAGAAAGTAACCAACTTCTTCCTACCTTGTCCTGTTGGTTCCAGGGGAGGAGAATCAGCCTGGCTGGAAAAGCCCTGATGAGGAGAAGAAAAGCAGAGCCCCCTTCTGGTGCCCCATTTTGGCCTGTTGTATCCCTGCCTTTTCCTCTCGCACCCTCAGCCTTCAGGTGAGTAGATTCTTGGCCTTTCTATGCAGAATAGATGCAAGAAGGAGGTATTTTCTGACTTGGAGAGAGGAGTTGTTGAAAGCAAGAGCTACAACATGGGGCTGAGAATTGGGGGAGGGCAGGCTTTATCATCTACTTAAAGTGTGATGCCAGGTAGGCCCTTTTATTGCCTAGTGACTGTTTCCCCATCAAATCAGTGAGGATAATTGCTCCTTACTGGAGTTTGCACCATTTGTGCCAGATAGAGTTTTTCTAAATCTTTCTCATTCTATCTTTCAGATATTCCAGATTTCATACCCTCTTTGTTCCTTCTTGATATTATAAATTTTGATCCCCTTCTCTTTTTACTTCTTTCTTTCTCTACCAAAGAAATCTAATTATTTTTGGTCTTTCTTCATATACTAGATCTCCAGTCAGTAGGTCAATAAGCATATATTTATTGACCATCTCCTACATACCAGCCACTGTGGATGCAAATGGAATGACTCCTGCCTTCCAGGTTCTTAAATTCTATTAGGATTACTCCCTTAGATTAGCCATATACAGAATAAACAAGACCAGATAATCAAGGAGGGAGAGCCAAGATAGCATTTGGAAAGACAGGTGTGGCTTAAACTGAGTCTGGAAGGGAATGATCATTCTTTTCTATTCCCAGCATCTTTAGTCTTCTTGAGGTTAGAACCAGGTTCTCTACTTGTAGTGGGGATTCTTTCTAATTTGAGTTGTCACAGCTGGCCCATAAGTGGAACTCTAAAGGGTCAGCAAGTAACTATGAGAGAGATCCTTCTGAATTTGTGATCCTGGGGTTCTGAGATTTCTTTTGGCTTTCAATGTCCAAACCGAAGAAGTGACCCATTGACAGCTGTGAAAATGAGAGACTGGACCCTTGGGGAGTTCCTCCAAATTCTCTTAATTCTTACTCTTCTCCCCTACGTAAGATGAAGAGGGGCAAGAGCAGGAGACCATAGCTACCTCTTAGGTACCTAAGAGCAGCCGGCTCTCTCCATCCTAGTTGGGTGCCTAAGACAATGCCTGTCACCTAGCAGGAGTGCTTAATTAATGTTTCTAGAATTGTACTAAGTTATTTCCCATCCTCCTTGAAAGTAGAAGACCACAATCAGATTATTCAATGATAAGAGCAGCATAGATGATCTTAATTTTCCAGCCAGTGATGTAAGGCATCGCCTCTTTGACCCTTCCTGGGCAAGTGTCCAGTATCCAAGCCTTGGATGGCTTAGGGTAATAAAGTTGTTCTCATCCCAGAAGAAGGGTGATATTGGCACTGGTCGAGGAGTTGAATTTGGCTTTCTCCTCCAAATCCCAATTGCCTGGGCAGTCTAAATGTCTTCATATTTTAATTTGTGGCAGATAAGAACAAAGACTAAATGTTATTGACCCTATTAACTCTAATGGGGCAGATCAGAGCCATTGGTCTGAGGACTTCCAAAGCCTTAAAACCACAAGGGAATCTGGGAGCCGAGAGGAACTCCTCACCTTGTGACTAATTCTGAGTATTAGAAGTGGCCACAGAGCCTGTAATAGCAACCAGTTAGCCCAATGCATGGTGTACTTCTTGATTATAAAGCACTGAGTTTCAGACATCTTGCCCATGTCAATGCTAGAGTTGGAAGGGACTTTAGACTGTGGAATATAAAGCCAGGGAGAGTCCTAGAACATAGAATATCAGAGCTAGGTGGAAACTTGTAGCATTTAACTGGGAAGTTACCTAGAACATGTGTTAGAACTGGTCAAAACCTTGAATACTGATGATAGTGCTGAAAGGGGCCTTAGAGAATTTTAGAGCTAGAAGAGACCCTAATGTTCATTTATGTTCCAATGCCCTTATTTTGCCAAGGAGGAAACTGAAGCCCAATGTAGAAATGACTTGACCAAGGTCTCCTGGTGGGCTGGTGGTCAAAACTGAAATGAAACTCAGGTCTTCTGCTGCTCAGTCTAGTGCTTTTTCTATTTAGTTGACAATATAAATGTCAAATTACATATACAAATTTAATATGAACATAACTACAAAAGTTTTGTTTTAACATAAAATATTCTGTATAAAGTTATTTTTTGTTGATGAGAGAAGAAAGAAAAGACACTAACATGAAGAGGTGAAATGACTGAGAAAAACACATGAAAAGCATGGCATGTGGATATAGTGTAAGTTATAGATGTTCTGAAAGCTGGATATGTAGACAGTGTCTGATAGCATAGTCTGGATTATGTTATCATGGGAATGTCACAAGATATTAAGCAACTCAATGAGACTGAAAGTTACAAATGAGCCACCTCCATCAATAGAGGGAATTTCTGGGCTTGGGAATTTCCTTATACTGATGAAATTATGGCTATTTATTGCTTCTCTCTTTTTCCCCCTTAAATGCCGAAGGGTATTGGAGCCAGATATGGGTCATGGTATCATGACTCTAGAGATGGAAGGGGAACTCAGACATCATCTAGTTCAACTTATTAATTTTACAGATAAGGAAGCTGAGGTGAATGTGACTTTTCCAAGGAATGTGAAGTGACTTTTCCAAGGTCATACAAAGAGTAAACATCAGAGCCAATGTCCTTTTAGGAAAGGCATGACTAATCCTTCACCATATAGACCAGTCTCATGTTTTCTGACCAGCAACAAGGCATCTTTCCTCCTACTTCCTCTCTTTTTCTCTGCTCTTTCCCTTTCAAGGACTTTCTGGTCATTTTTTCAAACTCTAGTAATATAGTTCTTTCTTTAATTTTTATTGATATGTTTTTTCTCTACAACTCAGTCATTTGAAGCAGCAAGGAGGTATATAGTTGAAGGCAAGAATTCAGATGCTGGGAAAAGTCACTTAACCTTTCTCAGCCTCAGTTTTCTCTTCTGTAAAATGGAATTAATCATAGAACTGGCCACACAGGGCTTTTTATCAAATGAGATAGTCTGTGGAAAGTTCTTTGCAAACCTTAAAGTGTTATGGAAATGTTAGCTATTTACTTTCAACAGGTTGAACCCTCCCTTGTGACAAAACAAAACAAAGCAAAAAGTCCTGTGAAAACTGAACGTGTAATCTGATCCGTCCAGCAGGGTATGCAATATTCTGTCATACTAGCCCCCCACCTCTTTGCCACAAAGGATAAAGTATATCTGTTCTCTGGGGACATCTTGAGTTTTTTGTTTATTCTGAGCTAGACTTCCTCCTAGGGATCTTTCCTTTTGTATTGTGATCTCAGGACTTCCCCTATATCTCTGAATTCCACTTTTCTTAATCCTTAATAATTTGTCATGACTTTCCTCAACTAGAGGTTTTTCCATCCATTTCCCAATTGATGGCCATGCATTTCTTTCTAGTTCACTTCATTTGCAACGTTTCTGCTATGACTCAATCACTATACATCTATTAAACACCTACTATGTGCTTGTCTCTGTGCAGAATATTTTGATGTGATTGGATCTTTTTTTTTTCCTTTGGCTTTCTTGGGGGTATATGTCCAGTTTATAAGTCTTACTGCCTATATCAGGTTTTTGGAATTTATTCTGTGCTGCCTGGTATTGATGGCTGTCTCCTTATAGGCACACAGCTTCAAACCTGGAGGGGACAGTTGTTCTCCAAAACAGCTTTATTTGTTGTCCTTATTGTCAGATTACAAGTTCCTTGAGGGCAGACTGTCTTTTGCTCACACTTGGCACATTGCCTGGCATATGGTGCTGGACAAATGCCTGTTGACTGATTCACTTAAGGGTTATCCTAGAATCCTAGATTTAGAGCTGGAGGGTGACTTAGTCCCTTCTTGCTCCAACTCACCCATTTTCCAGATGACAAAGGTGATGCTAAGTGATGTTAAGTGATGAATAGTAAAGTAATAGAGAGGCTGGATTCCAACCCAGGACCTCTGACTCTGGAGACCTCCAGAGGTAAGAATGGGGAATAGAAGGGGTAGAGGGAGCCATACTTCAGCTCAGTATCCATCATTCATTTCAGTTTTGCAGACTGAACTGAAGTTTTAAATGCCTACTGTGTGGTACAGTGGATAGAGCACCAGCCCTGAATTCAAATTCTACCTCAGACACTTACTAAGTGTATGGCCCTGAGCAAGTTACTTTACCCTGATTGCCTCCCTCAAAACAAACAGAATAAATGCCTACTGTGTGCAGTGCCAAATAAAATAATAATAGTAACAGCAATACTTAGCATTTATAGAGTGCTTTAAGTTTGCAAAGTACTTTACCTTTACATCTTACCTCATTTGATCCTCATAGCAACCCTGGGAGGCAGGTGCTAGTATTACCTCCATTTTACAGTGGAGGAAACTGAGCCAGACAGAGGCAAGTGACTCTGGGGTCACACAACTAGTAAGTGTCTGAGGTAGGATTTGAACTCAGGTCTTTATGGCTCCAGGCCCAGTACTCTATCTACTGCCCTATTTAATTTCCTCTTAAGTGCGTTGCATTTGGAAGAACAACTCAATACTCTGCTCATTTGGCACAGAGCTGCTAGAAATAAATTTATTAATTACCTATCCAAGCACGGTTTCTTAGAAAGGGAGAACAAAGGGCAGTTTTCTCTGCTAATGGAAAACCTCGCTCTGACCCGAGCCTCTTCTAATTAGAGTTTATATTGTTCGGGAAACAAAAGACAGATTCCACAGAAAGGCTCAAACACGAGTACAAAAATCAGTTTTAGGGCTTGACTTGCCATGCAGAACTGTAGTAATGTTAACGTTGGGAGGTGTGTGCACCCTTGAAGGTGTAACATCTTCGAGGAAAACGAGTGTCATGTCCAGAGCCCCCTCCCTCCACCGAGTCCTGGACTTCTTTTGGTTGATAGAATCTGTTTTTTCACCCTTTAAAGCTATACTCAAGAGATATTTCTCTTGACTGAATTAAACAAAGGTATATCTATTTCTGGTCTGGTCACCACAAACAAGATAAAAATTTCTTAATTTTCTGGGAGATCCCTTACAGCAGGATTGGATTGTCTTCTCTTGAAAGGGCTGATTGTCTTTGATAAGGATGAAACAAAGAATTTATGACTAGGACACAGTCTCCTTGGCATTAAGTCTTCTCTTCAGAGGAAAATGGTAATAGTTTTTTCCCCCCATTCAGGAGAAAATAAAGGCTTTAGATTAGGACATTAGCCTATCTTAATATTTTAAAAGAAATTTTAAAAGAATTAGAAGAAATATTATATCTTAGTATTTTAAAAGAAATCAGAGACCATAATGGATATGCTTCTATGCTAACTGTAGGTTATTGTTATGGGATATCTTTTGTGGGCCTGGATAAAGCCTTTTAGGGATGTTCATGGAAGGTTCCTTAAATAGATGGGAAGTTAGATCAGGTGATCTCAGAGGTCCTCTCCAACCTGAATTCTTGAACTTTCCTACCCAGACTAAAAGGTCTTAGCACACTTGATGCAGGTAGTGGGACCTATCCAACCAATTCTTTTTTTTTTTTAAATTAATTGATTGAGGAAATTATAGAGGCATTTTAACCTTTCCCTATTGTGGCTTGGGAAGCAGGAATTTGTCCATTGTAATGGATAGTTAAGTATTTTTTAAAAATATATTTAATAGTATTTTATTTTACCCCCAATTACACATAAAGACAATTTTCAGCATTCATTTTTTGAAAGATTTTGAGTTCCAAATTTTTCTCCTTTCTTCCCTCCCCCCTCCTCAAAATAGATTATACATATGCAACCATTTAAAATATATTTGCACATTAGTCATGTTGTGAAAGAAGAAATAGAACAAAAGGAAAAAAAAAAACATTAAAAACCCCAAAACAGTAAAAAATAGTATGCTTTGATCTGCATTCAGACTCCATCCTGCTTTAAGTGTGTGAAGGACTAGCACATGGAAGATGGATTAGTTTTCTTCTACCTGGTCATAGGGGTGAGAGGGCAGGATCATAAGCCGTGTGTTGAAGCCCCAGAGAGGCAGATCTCAGCTCTGTGTAAGGAAAACTACAGGTGCTGTCCAGCAGATAAATGGGTTGTCTGGAAAGCAGGGAGTTGTCCAGGTGGGGAAGTCACTAGGATAGGGCTGGATCAGTAATTAATCAGTCGATAAACATTTATTAAACACTGACTGTGTGCCAGGCACTGTGCTAAGTGCTAGATTTGCCAGGAAATATCCAAGAGGGATTTACTTGTTTGCATCATGGATGGACTTACCTCAGGGTTTGTTTGTTTTTTTTAATTTTAATCTATAAATTGGATCATCTGACTGCTGTCACTTCTACATCTGAGATGTTTTTCAATCTAGGATTTTATGTTTGGGACCCTCCTTGAGTCACCCTTCTTCAGTGCCTTTGGATTTGTGGGTGTCTCTGGAGGCAAGAGGGACGGGAAGGAAGCGACCCCAGGATGCCTCTGAGTTGGGAATTTGAAGGCTGTGGGGCTCCCATCAATAGTCTATGTGATACTTCCTTTCTAATGTTTGGTTTGGCTGGATGCCTGCCTCAAGAAGACTGTCTCTCAGGTAGGGGAGGTGGGGGAGGGTCCGCCATCTGCTCCTTTGCTCCAGGGAGGCCCATACAACATACTCTTTTGGAGCTTTCTGGAATACAAAGACTTACAGGCTGAGAATAGCTTTGCTCCTGGGGAGGGCTGTGCCACCTTGTTGGGGGTGGGCTGGATCCTGCTGTGTTTGCAGGAGTATTGAATATGGGTACCATTGATGGTTTCAGGGATACTCCCCAGCGGCTGTTCTTAAATCCACCCTTCCCTGATTTTTGCTTGCTCTCTCTCTCTCCCCTCTCTCCTTTCTCTCTCTCCCCTTTCTCTCTCTCCTCTCTCCCTGTCTCTCTCTGTCTCTCACCTGCCTCACTTTCTGTGATATCTTCACTCCCTCCCTCCTCTCATCTCACTCCCTTCCTGTACAGATGTGCCCCAATCAGCTTTCCATCATTAGAGTGAATTAGGTCTTCCGAACATTGTCAGGGCCTCATCCAATTACTGCCAGTGACAGATGCAGTATTGTTGACTTTCTGGTTATGGTTTCTTGTATTCCTTCCATCCTCCTTCAGTAATGGAGATGCGTTGTGGAAGAGGAAGGGGGATAGAGTTTGGGAGATGGCAGCTATTACTAGAAATCTGGCGACCAAATGGTTGAGTCCATTTCTCCTGGGAATGCTGGGAAGGTGTACCTACGTAGGTGGTTGGTTGCATTTCAATTCAACCTTTGTGAGGGGCTCATTGTGTGTAAGACTTTATACTAAATTCAACTGTGATGCTTCAGGGGGTCACAGAGCTGACCCTGGTTTATCGAGGTCTATGCCAGCCAGCATACAAGGTCTGGCTGTAAAGACTTTGAGTATGGGATGTTAGCACAGGTAGGGACTCAGAGCAAGTGAGCCATGAAGGCAAAGACTCCGCTGTCACCCTAATGAATGATTGAAAAAAGAAGCATTTATTAAGAATTCACTATATGCTAGGCACTATGCTAAGCAATGAGACTACAAAAATACAAAAGGGATACAGATCTTGCCCTTAAGCTGCTTCCATCCTAATAAGGGGGAACCTCATTTGTAAGGGACTCCTGGCTGGTAAGGAAAGAATGTTGTCGTGCTGGAAGTCACAGGGTCAGTGAATGGAAGAGCAGGGCAGTCACTTGGACTCAGGAGAGCAGGAACCTCTTTTCTATCCTAATACTGCCTTTAAGCACCTAATTAAAAGCCGAGAGAGCTTAGACTTCTGAGCTGGCATCCCTCAAATGGGCTTATATGTTGTAGCATATGCTAATACAAGGAATAAGATAGTTGAGTGACCACTCATCTTAGCAGAGTCTCATTTCCTGACTTGCTTTCTGTCTCTATGATTTCTTTGGCTTTTAGGTCATATGGAAAGCACACAGGATTAGGAGGCAGAATCTGGGTTCATATCTCAGCACTTTTATTTATTAAACTGTGTGAGACCTTCAGCAAATCCCTTGGCCTCAGTTTCCTCCTCTGGAAAATGAAAGGGTTGATTTGGATGATTGAGGTGCTCTACAGGACTGCCACGTAGGAAATGTTTGCTCCTTTTGTTAGAAAGTTCAAACCTTGCATTGAGTCCTGTGTAGTCTTTGTCCTCTATGCCAGCAGAGGGCGGCACATGCCTTAAGAGAAATTAACGCAGTAATACAGGAGCCTAGACCTGGATTATGCCTAAGCATCCTTCAGTGTCTGTTTCTGACTCCATCCAGGGGAGGATGGCATGGGCTTTGAAATTAACCATCTTTCTTGCAGGAGGGAAGGGTGGATCTCCTGCCCAGCCCCTCTGTGTGCCGCTCTCGAGCTGTTCAGCCGGACACACAGAGAGCCAGGCTCTGGACAACTTGGGTCTTAATTGCTCACTGGTCACTAGGGGCAGAGGCTACAGAGATTATTAATGATGATGGGCAGCACAAGTGGTCTATAGGTAGACAGCCATGATGATGTTTCTATCAGCAGTGGCGGTTGTTACTATGAATATAGTGATTTTTAAAGAAAAAGGTTTTAATGATGGGAAATTTGGATGAGTAATAAACTTGCAGAATGTCAGAGTTGGGAGAGTCCTGAGAACCCAGGATGTCAGAGCTGGGAGGGCCTTTAGAACACAGGATGTCAGAGCTGGGAGGGCCCTTAGAACCCAGGATGTCAGAGCTGGGGGGGCCCCTAGAACACAGGATGTCAGAGCTGGGGGCGGTCTTAGAACACAGGATGTCAGAGCTGGGAGGGTCCTGAGAACACAGGATGTCAGAGCTGGGAGGGCTGTTAGGACACAGGGTGTCAGAGCGGAGAGGGCCCTTACAACCCAGGATGTCAGAGCTGGGAGGGCCCTTAGAGCTCAGGATGTCAGAGCTGGGAGGGCCCTTAGAGCCCAGGATGTCAGAGCTGGGAGGGTCCTTAGAACATAGGATGTCAGAGCTGGGAGGGACCTTAGAACTGAGGATATCAGGGGTCCTTAGAACACAGACTATCAGAGCTGGGAGGGCCCTTAGACTAGAGACTGTTAGAGTTGGGAGGGACCTTTAGAGAGCAGGGATGGGGATTTGTTTTATGAAGTTTGAATTTCATCGAAGGGCCATACTTGAGGACCGAGAGGGTCACATGTGGCCTCAAGACTACAGGTTCCCCACCCCTAATTCTAGTCCAACTCCTACATTTTGTAAAGGAGGAAGTAGGCCTTTTGAAAGAAATTTCTTTTCTCTGACTGCCAGAAATAATTTTTATTAATTTGAATTAAACAAATTCTAAACATATCTATTGAGAGAGAGATATCTTCAAAGCCACTGGGAATCTCTGTCCACATTTTTACATTTCATTTTAGGTAGAAATGTTTTTCTTCTGTACTTACCTGAGGCAGTACGATGAAATTTAATGGCAGAACAGAGACTAGAACCCGGGTGTCTGTGCTCATAATTCACTACATTTTATTTGTCATTTGTCCTGTTTGGTTCTCAGTTTCCTCATCTGTAGAATGAGGGGGGTTGTATTAGATGACTTCTGATGTCCTTTGCAACTCAGAAAGTCACTGATTCAGTGTTTTATCCATTGGGTGAGGGGAAGGTAGGTTGAGAGTCCATGATACTGCAGACACCAGCATGAAGCAGGAGAATCTAGGCTATCTGTAGCAATATAGACTCCTAATATGTCATAAGCATTCACTCATTCAATCAACCAGTCATTCAACAGACATAAATTGCCTACTCTGTTCCATCTCTCTCCTTTCAGCTCAGGTCCCTGATCCACAGTCCAGTCCACTCTCCTCTCCTAGGCTTCTCTGCAGTCAGTACATCCCTCCCTCAGGGCTACCTCTGGGTAAGTACTGCCCTTTAACCTGTGCTCAGGTTACAGAACATTCCTCTTTGACCTCAAGACGGGGAAGAAAGGACTGGTCCCCTGGATAGGAGTGCTGAAGTATCCTGTTGGTGTTTCCAGAACCTGGGTTTTGTCTTTAAAAGATCAGGTTGGAAGGTGTGAGGGAGCAGAGGGAGGTATTAATTCTGTCAACCTCATGGTCCCATGAGGCTGGGTTCACCCAAGCAGTCACTTCACTAGTGCATGTTCTTGGTCATATAGGGGACAGGGGAGAGGGTGTCGGTGACTTAGGTCAGCCCACCCCACCACTGTACACCTAACTCAGAATTCAGGTCCTGTTGATGGTGACTTGAGTGTATCCTCTTCACAGAGAAAGGTCAGATCTCTTTTAGGACCACAGAATTGCTAGTTAGATGGGACCTTGGAGATATTCTTGACTTTAAGTGATATTAGTTTGAGTGATGTTAGGTATGACACCTAACTTATGTATGCCTCAGTTTCTTCCTCTGTAAAATGAGTATGCTAGACAGGAAGATCTTCAAGGACCCTCCAGCTCAATCTATGGTTCCATGAGCCAGTGCCCTCATTTTACAGAAGATGAAACAGGCCTTGAGAGAAGCAATAGGTCTAAAGTTACACAGTAAGTGAAGAAACAAAACATTTGAACTCTCTTTTCAGTGGCACCTTCAGACTGAATCTGTGACCTGAGAGGAAAATGGGACACCTTGTTTACTATTGCCTTTCCTACCCCAGAGGGGTAGGAGGTATCAGCCCATTGCCTCTGCTCTCTTGGCTCCCTTCGGCCCTTGGCTTCTGGCTCTGATCCACCCTGTCTGCTCTCTGTCCTTCCAGGTTGCCGGAGGGCAGGATGGTGCTGGAGGTCAGGTGGAGATTTTCTCATTGAACCGGCCCACACCTAGAGTGGTCAAGTCCTTCCCTGTGGCCTCCCCAGTGCTCTGCATGGAATACATTCCGGAGAAGAATGAGGAGGATGGGGACCAAGAATCAGGCAGGGCAGTCCCTGACCCCTCATCTGTGATACATCCTACCATCTGCCTTGGGCTTCAGGATGGGAGGTGAGAGGCTCTGGGGAGCTCATGCTGTATTTCTGATGTCACAATCATGTCTAATGGCTGATAAATTAGATTAATGAATGGATAAATGAAAGAAAAGGCATTTTTAAATTGTTTATCATATGCCAGGCATTGTGGAAGATCTGGAGATAGAAATATAAACAATTAATTCAATCCCTCCTCTCTGGGAATTTATATTCTGAAGAGAGAAGACACCATGTAAAAGGGAATGAGGGTCAGGGTCATTAGGGGATTTGGACAGGCAAGTAAAGGGGATTCATGGAGATTGAAGTTTATGTGTTGGCACAACCTTTTCTGGAATGGTGGTGTTGATTCGGTTTCTGTTGTTTCATGGTTGTATGTTTCTGTGTGTCTCTTGGTCTGTCCATCAGTCTCATCATGTTTCTCATGATTGTCTCCCTAAAGCCACTGAAAAATGGTACCATGAGTCAGAGTAGGTGTTCTCATCTCCTTTTTACAGATGAGGAAACTGAGGCCTATAGTTTTACAGCTTCTAAGTGGCAAAACTTGGACTCAGCCTCAACTTTCCTGTCCCCACTTTCAATGTGCTATAGCTGTGTCAGATTTGCCCAGCCCTAGGGTCTTAACTGGGGGTCTAGATTTCGGTTGTCTGTGAACTTGGATGAGAAAAAATAGTTACACCTTTAAGTTTAATACAGTTGGTTTCCTTTGTAACCCTCTCAGTTTATTTTATGCACTTAAAACCCTTCTTCTAAAAAGGGATATCCATAGGCTTCCTCAGACACCACCAGAGGGGTTCATGACACAGAAGACACCACACTCTTTGGGTCAGGTTCTATATGGAAAAGCAGATTTCAAGATGTGTCAAGGCTGAATCTCCTCTTTGTCTCTCCCAGCATCCTTGTGTATGGCAGTGTGGATACAGGGACCCAGTGCTTAGTCACCTGCAAGAGCCCGGGTCTGCAACCTGTCCTGTGCCTCTGCTACAGCCCTCACTACCTCTTTGCTGGCCTGCAGGATGGGACCGTTGCTGCCTACCTCCAGAGCAGTGGTAAGGAAGGTGGATAGATGGACAGATGGGAGGAGGGAGGAGCTCGTAAACACATGGGGATCTTTGTGACCTGGATGGCAGTCAGTCATTCCATTATGCTCAGTGTAGCTTAGTTCAATCTCATTTCATTCCATGCCAACCAAATCTGCAAGCAGTTATTAGATACCTACTATGTGCCGGTCATTGTGTTAGACATCGGTGAGTCAAAGCAAATAATGGACCAGTCAGAGCTCCTCGCATTCCATCAATGTGCTCAAAAATAAGGAAGCACTCTATGCAAACAAAGAAACTTCTGGGGGAAGGATGATGTGAAATGGCAGGATCATGGTAGACTTCCTGTGGGAGGTGGCTCTCTGAGGAAGCATATAATCCCAGGAACCAGGTATGGCCAGTGTGAAATCCCTCCCAGTTCTGACATTCTATGTTCTAAGGCCCCTCCCAGCTCTGACATTCTGGGCTCTAAGATTCCTCCCAACTCTGAAAGTCTCTGTTTCAAGGGTTCTTCTACCTCAGAGACAGTAGAAGTTCAGTCATTCCAAGTTTTGCGCTGTGCGTCAGTTGAGGATGGAGTAGGATCATTTCTAAAGCCCCTTCTTAGAACTTTCAGATTCTACCACGTAACATCGTACTTAGAGCTGTTGGGGCTGGGAGGGGAGGTAGGGATTGGAGACAGACATACTCCTGCCATATAGTACCCCAGGGTAGCAACTCCTCAAGATCTTAGATTCTGGATTTCTTCTGGTTTCTCTTGACTCGAGCATTGGCAGAACTACCAACCCAAGCCATCCAAGGATGGAAGCCTGTCTCCATTGGTCCTGAACTCCTGTCTCAGGGGCGTTTTAGGCAGCATCAGGCTGATCAGAAATCAGGTGTGCCCTGGAAGATGCTGTGTTGGGTGCGGGGCTGTACTGGCAGCTCAGAAGGCCAGCAGTGCAAGAGGGAGCCAAGTCCATACTCAGAGACTTGGTCTGCAGGACGATTAGTCCTTCTAAAAGGGAGAATGATGACCGTGCATCCTGGTGCTTTCCCTTTCCCCTTCGCCGCATCTCTCATTGCTCTGTCATCCCAGCCTGGTGCAGGGTTATAAACGGATATTTGTACTGAGCTTTTTTTTTTTTTGCCACTTGGCAGTATGTTGGTATTTTTAATTAGCTTTTGATAAGGCATTTATAGTTTTTAATTAAAGGGGGGAAGAGGGAGGGAAAAAAATCCCTCTCACCATCAGACAGAGTGTGCGGGTGAATGTAAATTTGTGCTTAGATCCTCAGAGATCTAGACCAATGATTCTCTAACTTTTTCAATCCTAGTCTACCCTCCCTTCCTTATTGAACTTGGAACAGTGAAAACTATGTCTTCTTTTCTCTGTCGCCATGCCTGACCCTTAATCCTCTGGGCCAGACTTTTGGTCCTTTGTGATCTCTGTTACCTGACCCTTATCATTTGGCACTGAAAAGGTCACAGGCTGGGGAAGCAAGGATCTTTATATGGAGGCTCTCAGTTAAGCAGGAAAGAGAGGCCATAGGGAGGGAGGTCAAAGTGTCCACTGTGGACTCTTGTGAGGGAGGCTGTCCTTTCCTCCTATCTTCTTGCTCTGTATTTAGGAGAGATCTCCTTTGTTTTGGTTCAGAATTAGAAACCAGTCTATTCATCCCTTGTTTCTTTTCCCCTGAGAATGAATGAGACTTGCGGAGCATACGAACTGGAAGAGGCCTTAAAACACAGAACATAGGAACTGGGAAGGACCTTGGAACATGTAATGTCAGGGTTTGGATAAGCCTTAGAACACAGGATGTCAGAGCTGGGAGGGCCCTTAGAACACAGGATGTCAGTTCTGGGAGGGCCCTTAGAACACAGGATGTCAGAGTTGGGAGGGGTCTTTTTTTTTTGAAATTTATTTAAGTTTTCAACATTCATTTCCACAAAATTTTGGGTTCCAAATTTTCTCCCCTTTTATCCCCTCCCCCCACCCCAATACACCGAGCATTCTAATTTTCCCTATCACCAATCTGCCCTCTCTTCTATCATCCCTCCCTTCTCTTGTCCTCATCTTCTCTTTTAAAAAGTCCTGTAGGGCCAGATGACTTTCTATTCCCCATTACCTGTATTTCTTATTTCCTAGTAGCAAGAACAATACTCAACAGTTGTTCCTGAAACTTTGAGTTCCAAATTCTCCCCATCCCTCCCTCCCCACCCATTCCTTTTGGGAAGGCAGGCAATTCAATATAGGCCCTATCTGTGTAGTTTTGCAAATGACTTCGATAATAGTCATGTTGTGTAAGACTAACTAATTCTGGGTCTTAGAACACAGGATGTCAGAGCTGGGAGGGGTCTTAGAATACAGAGTATTAAAATTGTAAAATGTCTCGAAAATCACCTGAGCTCTCCACTTAAAAGAAATGGGGATTTGGAGAGAAGAAAACCTGTTTACCTTGAGAAAAAAGAACTTTCTGTTTTTGCTTTTCTGCTTGAGAGAGAGGTCAGGCCAGGTGCACTCTGAGTTTCTTTCTAAATTTGAGATTTTATAATGAGGCGGTACGGCCTTCCTGGGGCAGGTGCTGATCTTCTGTTTGGGAATCAGCCTTCGTTTGCGCTGGTTGTGAGGGAGAGCAAAAGTTTACCATGGCAAATACATGGAGTAGATACATTTTATCTATCTATCTATCTATCTATCTATCTATCTATCTATCTATCTATCTATCTATCTATCCGTCTGTCTGTCTGTCTGTCTATCTGTCTGTCTGTCTATCTATCTAATAACTTCAGTGGGCTGACAATGTCTTAACCTAATTTAATCAGCCTTCTGGACTTTGGAAGCTTTCCAAAGAGTCAATGATTAAAATCAATATTTCATAGATTCCAGAGATAATCTCACTCACAGTCACAGAACTACATGATGTCAGAGCTGAGAAGGCCCTTAGAGCACAGAATGTCAGAACTGGGAGGACCCTTAGAACACAAAAAGTCAGAACTTGGAGGACCTTTAGACTCCAGGATGTCAGAACTGGGAGGGCCATTAGAACACAGGATGTCAGAACTGGGAGGGCCCTTAGAACACAAAAAGTCAGAACTGGGAGGACCCTTAGACCATAGAATGTCAGAACTGGGAGAGCCTTTAAAAGATAAGATGTTAAGAGTTGGGAGAGCTCTTAGAACATGGAATGTCAGAGCTGGGAGGACCCTTAGAACACAGGATGTCAGAGCTGGGAGGGCCCTGAGGACACAGAATGTATGAGTGAGGAGGTATACTCTCAAAATGTAGAAAGTCAAAGTGGGGAGGGACTTGAGAACACAGAATGTTAGAGTTCAAATTTGTCTCTCATACAGTATCAGAACCAGAATGGCCCTTAGAACATAGAATGTAAGCAGGACCCTTAGAATATAAGATTTTAGGAGATGGAAAGGCCTTACTGATTTCCTTTTCCAATCCCTTATTTTCCAAATCAAGAAAGAGATGTGAAGAACTGCTAAGGTTTCCTTAAGGTCACATGCATAGTAGTGAAACTGGGCCTTCTGATCAGGGCTCCTAACAGCGATGGGCAGTGGGAATGTGTCTATGCTCAGGTACTGTCTACTCTTTCTTCTGCACCAGCACCGGGTGTTTTCCTGCCTCCTCCAGAGCTTGCTCTCAGCTCTCTCCCTTTTCAGATCCAATCTCAGAGGCTGAGCACGCTCGGGCCTGCCTTCCCTCCAATTGGGGGTGGAACCCTCTCCATCTGTGACCTGTGGGAGGAGGAACTCCCGCTTTCCCAATGAAGGTGCCTTTCCTGAGACAGGACCTTCATCTCCCTTAATCTGGCAATGCTGAGTTGCTGACAGCCGGGTTGCGGCAGCTGGATGGATGAGCTGTCATGCTGTGTGTGAGTGCTGGCATCAAGGGACGGCGGGGTGAACTAAAGAAGGGCCTGGCCCGCCAGTGTGTCCTGAATGGCAGTAGCTCTGATGCCCCTCAGAGCCCCTCACGGAAATACACTGCTGCCTTCACTTAGGAAGTCCATAAGCATTTATGAAGCACCTGTTGTGTGTGATGTACTCTGCTAAGTGCTAAGGATGCAAAGAAAGACCCCCACCCCCCAAAGAAAATAAGAAAGAGCTGGACAGCAAGTATAATGGGGAAAAAATTGGATTCAAAACCAGAAGACCCAAGATCAAATCCTGACTCTATCCCTTTATCCTCAGTTTCCTCTTTTGTAAAATTAGACCATATGGTGAAAGGAAGTTTTTAGAACTGGAAAGGACTGTGGAGGTCCCTGAATTGAAGCTTCTCATTTTACAGAAGTGGAAAGAGGACAGGGAAGGGACACTAATAACCTCTTAGGTGCAGAGATGAGCCTAGAAACCAGGCTTTCTGATGCCCCCAGGCCAATGCTTTTTTTTTTCATTCTATCCGGAGAGTCCCCTCCTATAGAGGCCCTTA
The DNA here is from genome assembly GCA_023548195.1 of Bettongia penicillata ogilbyi. Taxonomy (NCBI): domain Eukaryota; kingdom Metazoa; phylum Chordata; class Mammalia; order Diprotodontia; family Potoroidae; genus Bettongia; species Bettongia penicillata. The sequence goes on from JAJHZJ010000029.1 coordinate 620,436, forward strand.
AGGAAGAGGCCCGAGGCCTCTGTATTATTACTGTATTATTATGTATATATTATACATATGTATACGTATATAACTGTATTATTAGAACAGTAGGAGCTAGAACATGCTGTTGAGTTCTTTCCTAACGGATTGGGGATGCTCTTCCCAAAGCTGGCTGTTCCCAGAAGTCCCTGCTTCAGGACCAGGTCCTTCATTACTACCTCTCCCCCACCCATCAGCCTTGAAATCCCCGGTGTCTCCTCCTCACTCTCCCTAAACCCCAGGAGAACCACCTTGATCTGGAGGACCATGAAGCATCCCCTGCGCCCCCAACGCCTCCTCCCCCAAGTCCTCCCGTACAGTGATGTACAGGATTTGGAGCCCAGACCGCTAGGTCTCTGCTCTCTGATCTACCACTTGTACCACTGGACAGCTCACTCAGTTTTTCCTCCTCCCTCAAATGAGACCATGAATTCGGTGTGATCTACAAGGGCCCCCTTAGTGCTTCAGAAGATAGTACTTGGGGCCGGAAGGGGCCTTCAGGGTGGCCTGGTCCAACTCCCTCATTTTACAGAAGAAGAAACTGATGCTAAGGGAGGTTAATCGACATTGATAGCAAATTACTGGCAGAGGCGAGGCTAGGACGTAGGTCTCCTAAATCTCCCACTGCAGTGTTCCCAGAACCCTCATGTTGATAGGAGAAAGCACCAAATTAGGTCAGAAGACCTGGATTCAAGTTCTGACTCCACTCTTGTGTGACCCTGACACAAGAGGTTTTAGCTTCCTGGAGCTCAGCTTCCTCATCTGTAAATTGGGGAACTGGGGAGGGGAGAGGGAGGGGCAGATGCTGCCTCTGGTCTCCTGGCCCTAAATCTAGGAGGCTGAGATCTTGCCCTTTCCCTCCTCTGTCCCATGTTTTTGTGTTTTGTTTTTTTTTGTTTTTTGTTTTGTTTTTTATAGTAAAGTAATTTTTCTCTCGTACCACTGGAGGGCAGGGCTGGCCCTTGAAATTCCAGCCTTTTCAGCATCTCATTTCAACATCTACCTTAGTGTTCACGGTTCCCCTGGGACTGACTTGTGTTCTCTCTGGAAGGTTCTCTCCCTCCTGAAAAGGGGAACCTTGACTGATGCCAGGCCTGTGGGATGGAGTTACTTATGGGATATGTCTGTGAGAACTCCCAAGTGAGTGTTGGACTGAGAGCAAAGGTCCTGGCCCTGGTTACTTGTTCTGTGTCTAATCCCATTCAAATTACGTCACCTCTCTGAGTCCCAGCCTTGACATCGTCTGTTCTAAGGGCCTTCTCAGCCCTGACATCTTGTGTTCTAAGGGCCCTCCAAGCTCTGACATTCTGTGTCCTAAGGGCTCTGCCAGCCCTGACAGTCTGTGTTCTAAGGGCCCTTGCAGTTCTGACATTCTCTGTTCTAAGGGTCCTCCCAGCTCTGACATCCTGTGGTCTAAGGGCCCTCCCAGTCCTGTCATCCTGTGTTCTAAGGGCCCTTCCAGCTCTGACATTCTGTATTCCAAGGTTCCTCCCAACTCTAACATTCTAAGGACTCTTCCATTTTCACCTTTTTATGTTCTAAAGTTTTCGTTCTGACATTTTATAACCCCATAACTTCTTTCTCCCCAGGGGGCCTGTGGGACATGGAGAGCCCACCAACCTGCTTGACTGTGGGCCCAGGGCCCGTCCGGACCCTACTGAGCCTGGAAGACGCTGTGTGGGCCAGCTGTGGGCCCCAGGTCACTGTGCTGGATCCTGCCACTTTGCAGACTCAGGTATAAGCCCCTGTTCCCCGCTTCATCTGCTCTCTCCTGGTCCCTGCACCCTAGCTTGTGGGGCTGGCTCTTCAGTCCTTCTGAGAGGTGGATTTTGTCCATCCTCTAGTCATACTTAACCTTTGTGTCTCTTTTCTCAGCAGCTCAGGGCTCTCTGTGAGCTAGGTGCCTCATCCTGGCTTAGTGAATCGGGAATCACTGGGTTCTAGCTTAGTGCCAGCTGCTCTCTTGGAGAGGGGGCTGGGTTTGGAGTCAGGTCTTGGGCTCCCATTCGGGCTCTCCTATTTGTCTGAGATTCAGATATTCACTCTGTTAACTATGGTTAGACTTGATAGTTTGTGCAGCAACATTAATTAAGCTCCTACTGTGCGCAAAGCGTGGTGGTAAGTCTGTCAGTCATCTAGCCTTTTCTAAGTCACTATAATATGTCTGAGTATTGGGGAGAAAAGACAAAGACTCCTCAAGGAACATAGGATCCCCTGTAGGGATAAGAGACATTCACAGTTAATATAATGCAGGGTAGGCCTATATAAAGCACCCAGGCCTTTAGGAAAGTTTGAGAGGGGTGAGGGGGCTCATTGTTTGGGTAAGTTCCAAAAATCTTTTGGTTGGTTGCTGGGTTTTATTCCACAAAGGATGGAGAGTGACAAGTAGAGCTGGGTTTAGCATGCCCTGCCCCATCCCTCAAGGCCTCCTTGATCCCTTCCAGCCTTCTCTAGCCTGGCCAGGCTCTTTCTAGTGTTTGTCCAGGGGAAGAGGCCCCCAGATGGAAGACATAGGCTGACCTTCCTTCATTGCTATCCCTCACAGCTACCCTAGAAGTAGGGGTTGGGCTTTGTCCTTGCCAAGGGCTGCCCATGTCTCCTAAGATGATCTACAGGGATTTGTGGACTTTTAGGATCCTTTGGTGTTATCAGGACATCTCTCAAAGTAGAGGCAGCAGCAGCAGTGGGGAGAGATGGGAAGACGCAGAGGCTTCTGGGATGATAGGAAAAGTTCCCACCTACTGACAATTTATAGGTAAGCATAACAGAGAAGAGAAGTCACTTCCCTAAGGTCACTGAGTTAGCAGAACTGAGAGTCAAACTCGGGTCCTTTGACTCTCAATACAGGCTCTTTCTGTGGTAATAGCGTTGTCCCTCGAGAGGAAGTTTCTGAGCTTCCTTCACCCTTAACTCTCATCCCCTCAAAAAAGATTTTAGACTTGCATCCTTGTTATGTCCATGATCAGAGCAGAGCCTGGGGATGATTTCTGTCACCTCTCCCATAACCCTCATCATCCCCCTCCAGCCCCCAACAGCTGAGAGCTCCCAGTAGAGGGAGACATCCTTGCTACTCTATTTCCTGTCCTCCCTCCTTCCATCCTTCTCTCTCTCTCCCCCTCCCTCTTCCCTCCCCTCCCCTTCTTTGCTCTCCTCTCTATATCTGTCTGTCTATCTGTCTGTCTCTCCTCTTTCTCTTCCCCTTCCTGTCCTGACTTGGCAGGTAAGCAAAAGAAATATTGGGTTTTCCATCCTCAGATGTTCTAGGGCTGATTTGTATCTGAAACAGCTTTTTCATCTTTGACTTTTAGCATCTTTGGAATTCAGCTGTACAAGGGGGGCCCGACCCCTATTGGAACCATAGAATGTTAGAGGACTATTTTTGAAGAAGAGAATGTCACAACTGGGAGGGCCCTTAGAACACAGGATGTCAGAGCTGGGAGGGCCTTAGAACACAGGATGTCAGAGCTGGGAGGGCCCTTAGAACACAGGATGTCAGAGCTGGGAGGGCCCTTAGAACACAGGATGTCAGAGTTGGGAGGGCCCTTAGAACACAGGATGCCAGGGCTGGAAGGGCCTGAGAACATAGCATGTCAGAGCTGGGAGGCCTTTAGAACACAGAATGTCAGAGGTGGGAGGGGCCTTAGAACACAAGATGTAAGAGCTAGGAGGGCCCTTAGAACACACAGTGTCAGAGCTGGGAGGGCCCTTAGAACACGGGATGTCAGAACTGGGAGGGGCCTTAGAACACAGGATGTCAGAGCTCGGAGGGCCCTTAGAATAGAGGATGTCAGAACTGGGAGGCCTTTAGAACCCAGAGTATAAGAGCTGGTACACTGTAGAATATCAGAGCTGATAAGATTGCAAATTTAAATCTAGAGGAGCATTGGAAGTCCTCCAGGCCAATCCCCTCATTTTCCATTGGAGGCTCTGGGAGAGAAGGTGACCTGCCTGAGGACACCCAAGGACTGAGGCTTACTGGGGACAGGTCTGGGCTGTTTTCCCCATGTCTGCTTTTTAACATTCTAGAGGCCTTTGTCTTCTTGGCACACATTTAGCTTTCTTTAGGGGTCAGGAACTTTTCTCCAAGTCTGATCTGGATTCCTCCGTTGTATTTTGATGGGGAAGGGAGCATCGGGTCTGCTAAAGTTTGTCCCACCCCTGGGCATTAGGACCATGAAAGGAGGGCTTGTTAACCCAGTCTTCCCAGGGAAGGCTGGGCAGATGGCACTTGCCCTTCTCTCTTCTGTCTTAAACCATGCACATCCTGAGGTGGGTGGGGTTTTTTTCCCCTTCTCTCCTTGTAGGATGCAAAAGGGAAAACTCCCCCCAGTTGGTGTCCTGCTCTGCTCTGACCTCTCCTTTGTTTCTTCTTCTCTCTTTCCCCTGGCCCTGACCCACACAGCCAGCCTCCTGAAAGGCTGACTCCCAGCTGCCCACCTAGGGCCGGAGTGCACAGCATCCTCTAGCTTGCGGCTGTGATGATTTAAGACTAGCTCTGTGCTTGAGGCTCTTAAAAGGGGATCAATATGGCCTTTCACCTGCATTTTACACCATGCTGGAGCGCCATGGGGGGAGGGAGGGGTGGTGGGGGCCTGGAGCAGCGGAAGCCCGAGCCCGCAGCAGTCCAGCCAAATTGAAAAGTTTCAGGGCCCAGCGAGATGCAGGCAGCGAGCCTTCGGCACACACAATCATTTTTCCATTCTGTACTGTAACAAGGTGAATGCTATCCATATTTAATAAAGAGTTGCTCCTGCAGTTTGGAATGGAATAGAAATGGGGCACAATTGACAGCCATGGAGGCTCTGGAAATGGCAGCTAATGACAGCCTGGGCCATCCTCTGTCCTCTGTCCTCCGGCCTTCCCCCTTCTAGTTCTCCCCATCACAGGGGGAGAGAGCTGGCGTGTTTTTGGGCTCAGTGTCCATTGTGACTGTGTGTGTGTGTGTGTGCGTGTGTGTGTGTGTAAAACTGGGACATCTATCTGCAAAGTCTCACTGCTGAACAAAAACTGATACAAGAAAAGCTCAGTGAATAGATTATTGGACTTGGAGTTAGGAAGATCCAGGTTTAAGTCTTGCTTCAGACACTTCACAGCTATGTAACCCTTGACCTTCTCTCCATTTCCTCATCTATAAAATGGGGATAATAGCAGCCCCTACTTCCTGAGGACTAAAGGAGATAATGTGTAAAACACTTTGCAAAGTGTAGGACTGCATGAATGCCAGCTAGTATTGTGAGGAGTCATGGCATCCTGAGATTGTAAGAGACCTCAACAGTCATCTAATGCCAGGTATCCCAGAAGGGAATGTGCCCCCAGCAGCGCCTACGCCCACTGTGTGGAGAATGTACAAGCAGTCATCCATCCTGGGCTCCAGTGGCAGGGAGCCTATGCTCCCCAAGGTCCAGCCCATGCCATCTTGGACAGCTCTCCCCCACAGGAAGTTCATCCTAAGCCAAGCTCTTCACTTTGCCTCTGTTCCTTCTCATCTCTTCTGGGCCTGAGCAAGGAGAAGTTTTCTCCCGCTTCAGACAACGAAGATGGCATCCCCTCAAGTCTTTGTTCTCCACTGAGATTCCCAGTTCATCTCCCCTGTCTCCATGTGTCCCTGGCTCAAAGCCCTCTTCCATTCCTCCTGCTCTCTGCTGGACACCATCTGGCTTCTCTTGTGGTATCCAGAATGAGTTCTCCAGATGGGGTCTGACTGGGGCAGAAGACCTGGTGCTTTCATTCTCTGGATTGCCATCTCCTCACAATGAGGGAGTAGGATTGATCTCTGTGGTACCTTCTGTCACTGTCTTGGATGGGTGGTAGGCAAACCATGTTCAAAACCTTGCTTTTCTGGTCTGGAAAATGGGGACAGAAGCACCCATACTTAACCCACAAGGTTGCCCTGAGGAAAACTCTTTGTTAGACAAAAGCCATTTATGCGGAGGGTACTGGGGGAGGTAGCAGGAGAACAGAGAGGGCTTGCTTGGCCTTTTGGAGCCTTCTTTTAGATGTCAGACTTCTCTCACATCTCTCTCCTTAGCCTCAGTGACTCAATTGTTCATGCGTTTGTCTGAAATCTTTGGTTCTGTTTCTCTGCCTCTCTGGGTCAGCCCTTGGGCTCTTTTGGACTTCGGAACTTATGTGGTACATATTCCAACATGTTGGCTTTCCCACCTTGCTGCCTTAGTCTTGTTCTGAGCTAAGTCATACCCACATCTTCCTTGCAGCCAATTATTTTTGTCTGCCTCAGTTTCCTCACCTGTAAAATGAGACTAGAAATAGCACCTATTTCCCAGGGTGGTTTTGAACCTCAAATGAGACAATACTTGTAAAGCACTTAGCATGCTGCCTAGCACTTAATGAAGGCTAATTCCCTCCCTAACTCCAGCCCATTCCAGTTTTATTGAACGGCCTTGGGGTGGTGCACCTCTCTCTGAGTTTTTGGGAGACTGAGACTGCCACATCCTCGGATGGCTTTGGTCGACCCCAGTTAGAGGGGCATTGGGACCTCGGCCCGTGGTCTGGTTTGGTTCACATGCCAGATCTCTTCTTAAGCCCCGTGTGCCATCCCTTCCTCTCATCCCTGCCTGACGGCTACTCTGCTGACACTGCAGACATCAGACCTCGTGTGTGGTGATCGCTGCCCGGCTGATAGCTCAGCACCTCGATTCTCTTGGAGGGGGTGTGGCAGGGACTGTCAGAGGAGTAATGTCACGCACCCAGGGCCTGTGTCAACACAGCGGCCTCCACGTTCATTATCTAGATCGCCACCTTCAAAGTCTAATCCAGTCTTTCTGGAGTTCATTTTCTCTGATCGCTGGAGGGAGAAGCAGACTGAGATGATGCTTGCATCTTAATTTAAGGAAAACGGATTCGACCCAGCTGGCAAGGATGCCTCTCATCTATCCTCGACCCACCTGCCCTATTTGTGACTGAGGCTGTGGGAGAGGGATGGTCCAATGGGGGCTGAACCCCTGGGTGCTCTGCCCTTTGGCCTAGTTCCCTACAGATGGATCCAGGTGATCCAGAGGAGGAAATTCATTTCCACATTCCCCAGCCCCATATGGTTAGAAAACAGGACATTTTCTTCTCAAGGCAGTGTCTCCAAAGACACCTTCATTTTTGATAGAAAGACTTTGCTAATAACACTCATCCACTTTCCCCCTGCTGTGGAATACTATAGGCAGAATGCAGATTACATTATTTAGAACTGGAAAATTGAGTATTAGATCTGGGGGGGGGGGGCTTAGAACACAGGATGTCAGAGCTGGGAGGGCCCTTAGAACACGGGATGTCAGAGTTGGGAAGGGCCCTCTAGAACACAGGATGTCAGAGCTGGGAGGGCCCTTAGAACCCAGAATCTCAGAGCTGAGAAAGATCATAGAACCTAGAATGTCACAATTGGGAGGGATCTTGGAACCCAGATTGTCAGAGCTGGGAGGGATCTTAGAACACAGGATGTCAGAATTGGGAGGACCCTTGGAATACAGGATGTCAGAGCTGGGAGGGCCTTTGGAACATGGAATGTCAGAACTGGGAGGGATCTTTTAACACAGGATGTCAGAGCTAGGAGGAACCTTGGAGCACAGAATGTCAGAATTGGGGAAAGTCTTAGAACATGGGATGTCACAATTGAGAGGGACCTTACTTAGAACAGAGCGTGGAACCCCATCGTACTTCTGCCTTTTGCTTATCTGTGTTCATGGTGTGTCTCCCCAGTAGAAGGTGAACTCCTTGAGGTCAAGAACTGTTTATTTTGTCTTCGCATCTCCAGTACTGAGCACAGAGCTCGGCCCACATTAGGCACTTGTTGAATTGACTTTACAACATGGAATGTTAACGTTGGAAGAACATTGGCCCTGGAGGGACTTTGAGACCACAGAGCCCAATCCCCCACCTTGTTCATGTGGGCACTGACCTGTTCCCCATCCTTCTTTCCTTCTGGAATGGAGGGTTTGCTGTTTTTCCTCATGCTGTTGCCTGGTGGTAAGGGACTGAGCGAATGTATCTCAGGCCCTTGATCCATTCATACCATTTATGGTACAAGGCTTAACTGGTTTGCGTTTTTCTCTGAGTAATAGTAACGATAATAGCTAATTTTTATATAGCCTGTACTCTGTGTGCCAGGCACTATGCTAAACGTTTTACAAATATTATCTTATTTCATCCTCATAACAGCCCTGCGAGATTGCTACTATTATCAGTCACTCTATCCCATTTTACAGATGAGGAACTGAGACATAAAGAAATTAAGTGACTTGCCCAGGGTCCCACATCTGGATTTGAACTCAGGCCCACTGTGCCACCTAGTTCTTTTATGTCTCATAGAATCTTAAGGTGCTGCTTCTGAGCTTCAAAAAGTAGGGTGTGGGGGAAGCACTGAGTCAGATTCATTGACCAAGCATTCAGTGAGCCCTCTGGCTGACTGCTTAGCTTGGTGGAAGTGCTGACAGCGTTTGGTGCAGACCAGTGAGCTTGTCTCCTGTCCATGGCCCATGTCCTTATCACCTCTCGTCCCCTGACCCCCCACAACTACCAGCTTGTCTTGACAATTTAAGCCATTAATCACCAGCGAGTGAATGAACCAGGATGGTTCAGAGCAACCTGGAAGTCACCAGTCAAAGCCTGTGTCCTAGTAGGGTTAGGAGCATCTTCCAGCTGTGCAAACATTTACTAAGCCCCTGGTCTGTGCCTGGCATTGTGCTAGGTGGTGGGTGTACAAGGGCAGCTGTAAGTCAATCCCTTGGAGGGAAGGATACGCTATGGACACAGATAATGATGACCAGGGAAAATAAGGGAGAAGAGGACTGTCTGGGTGGGACAAGGAAGAAAGGCTTCCTAGGGGAGGGGGCACTCAAGCTAAGCCTTGAACTTGAGCATTCTGAGAGGCAGATTTCAGGTGGGACAGCCTACCAGGTGTGAGGAATGACTTGTGTGCAGTCATGGAGTCCAGAACTGCAAAGTCAAGACTTGTAGAGAGTAGTTCAAGTTGTTCAGTCCTGTCTGACTCTCCGTGACCCCGTTGGGGGTCTGGAGTGGTTTGCCATTCACTTCTCTTGCTAATTTTACAGATGAGGAAACCAAGGCAAACAGGGTTAAGTGACTTACCCAGGGTCACACAGTTAATAAGTGTCAGAGGTCAGATTTGAAGATGAGTCTTCCTGACTCCAGACCCATGCACTCCTACTCTCTGCACTATGGAGCCTCTTAACATTAGAATTGTCCAAAAAGTGGAATGGATTCTCCTGGAAGATCATAGAGGATCACAGAATTAGAGCTGGAAGGAACCTGGGATGCCATCTAGTCTTACTACCCCATTGTACAGAAGCCTGGAGAAATGAATGGACTTGCCTAAGACCACACAGGTTGTGTCAGAGGCAAGATTTGAACCTGGGACCTCTGACTCCAGAGGCATCTTAGACATCATCTACTCTTATTTTTTAACCCGAACCTGTGATTTCCTCCATGAAGGGAATCCCCAATGATCCATTCCCTCCACCAGTGCAGAGTGACATTTACCTCCCAATTTATGATCTTAGGCAATTGTGTGGGGGCACCATGAAACTGAGCACTTGCTGAGGACCACAAGATGTCTAGGTCAGAGATCTTTCAGACCTTGAGTCCAGTTTTTATAAAGAGCTGGCTTTAATTTTCACAAGTGAGGAAAAGTTACCCAGTGGAGTGGTTTGCCCAAGGTGACCCAGGAACTGGTCCAGCCTTCATTTAAGCTTTCACATTTGTATGTAATTTGGTTTTATTTCTCTGTGCAGGTGTGCAGGCAAAGCCTGCTTCCCTCATGCCTCTGTAGCCTTATAGCCTCTGGCCCGTAGTAAGCACTTAATGATGCTTAATGAATTAAGGAAGTCAAGTTCTTTGACCCTAATTCCAGTGCCCTTTCCACACTACACAGTCACCAACTGTAAAATGGGGATACACATTGAGCAGATAGCGGACAGAACACTGGCCTTCTAGTTGGAGGACCTGTGTTCAAATCCTGCCTGCGTGATCTTGGACAAGTTAGATAGCCTTTGGGCCTCTCGGTTGAGTCCTATGTGATATGAGGGCTGCCAGGGTTCCCTCCCAGCTGTAGATCTATGCCCTGCCCCTCCCTAGGCTCGTCATAAGAGTGCAAGGAAGCTGGTTATGTGTGTGTACTTCATCACACTGGGGACTCAAGTTTTTCAGCTGAGGCTGAGGGTGGAGAGGCAGCTGGCAGCAGGGAGAAGATGGTAATCAGGAAGTGGCTCGATGGAGGGCCTCGAGTTCGAGATGCCTCGGGCTTGCAGCTGTACACATGAAGAGCACTTACGGCAAGATAACGTCCTCCATCACAATCTGTTCTCTCCGACTTTGGCGTCTCCTAGCTCCCACTGTCTCCTTGGCTCTTAGGCTCTGCCCTCCGACCCCGTCGCTAATATTTCTTGTCAGTAAACATGACAAGGAGAAAACATCTTGAGGCCCCTCGGCATAAACAGAGTTTGCACAATTGTGTCCATCCTCCCCTCGGTTCCCCTACTGTGGCATTCCCACCCTTAATTTTCACATTTAGTGCCCAAACTGAGTTTGCATGTATTAGCTGTTGTAAATCTTTCATAACAACACTACGCAGCATGAATAATGCATCACAGGCCTGTATTAGTTTTCTGTCTCCTATCTTATTTATGACACAAAACGGGTGGGAATTTGCAAAAGTGGAATGTGGGCGCGGGGGTTCCTGGGTAATCATATGCAAATTGGCGTGAGGACTGAGAGATTGACTAGGTTCCCGTAAGGCTGAGAAGCTGCCAGCCTGATGAGTCTGGGTGTTTGGACCACTGGAGCATGAGGGATCAAAGGTCCTGTCGCTTGGGAGCTCTGCCTTCCCTGAACAGTTTTGTCTTAATTTTTAGTAGGGGGTTTTGTTTTGTTTTTTGGTTGTGGGTAGGTGGGGAGAAGTGTAGTTGTTTTTGAGGTTGGCAGGTAAAGCTTGAGAAAATCAACTTTCTATATATTGTGGGAATTGGGAGATTGTTGTTTGGTTTTGACTGACTCTTTGTGACCCCATTTGGGGTTTTCTTGGCAGAGATGTTGGAATGGTCCGCCATTTCCTTCTCCAACTCATTTGACAGATGAGGAAACTGAGGCAAACAGGGTGAAATGACTTGCCCAGGGTCATACAGCCAGTAGGTGCCTGAGGCTGGATTTGAACATAGGGAGATGAATCTTGCTGCTTTCTGGTGTTCTACCCACTATACCACCTAGCTGCCTGGGAATTAGGACAGGGACCTAATAATAACATCATTCTGTAATGGTACTTTAAGGTCTACATCTGTTGTCTCATCTGATCCTGACCACAGCCCTCTGAGGTAGGGACTGCAGCTATCATCTCCCTTTGACACATGAAGAAGCTTCATTTTACTGACTTGTTCAGAATCCTGTAGCTAATAGATATCGGAGGTGAGATTCAAAGAAGGAGGTACATTGGACATGTACCATGAAATTAGGACTTGAGTTCCACATGTAGCTGTCACACTTAACTCCACATGAGACTTCATGCAAGACATTGAACTTTTCTGGGCCTCAGTTTCCTCATCTGTCAAGTAACGGGGTTACACTAGGTGGGACCTAAGGTCTCTTTGAGTTCCCAGTCTATGATCTCTAATTCTACATCCAGTCACTCTCTGCTGGACCGGAGGCAACTAGGTGGTGCAGTGGATAGAGCACCGGTGCAGGAGTCAGGAAGACCTGAGTTCAAATCTCACCTCAGATATTTGATACTCGCTAGCTGTGTGACCTTGGGCAAGTCACTTAACCTCAATTGCCTCGTCTTGGGTCATCTCCAGTCATCCTGATGAATATCTGGTCACTGGATTCAGATGGCTCTGGAGGAGAAGTGAGGCTGACCTGCACAGCCCTCCCTCACTCAAACCAAAGTCAAGTGCAAGTCATGTCATCATTTCTCTGATGGCACGGTCTTCTTTGACAATGAAGGACGAGCATGCATATCCGCTACCCTAGATGGTTATTAGATGCTTACTGCCTGTGTGACCTTGTGTGACCTGCACCATCACCACTAGCATCATCAATAGTAGCCAGCTCTTGAATAGCCAGCTCTTGAGATTTGAGAAGTTCTTTACCAATGTTTTTTTCATTTAATATTCAGAAAAAACAACCCCATGAAGTAGTTTGTGATTATGAATTCCTGTTTTGGGCTAAGGGTGATTAAGTGACTTTCCTCAAAGGTCACTCACCCAGCTGGTAAAGTCTGAGTTTTGTACTCAAGCCTTTCTGACTCCAAATCCAGTGCTGTATCCACTATCCTGCCCCCCTGCCTCATTTAATATCCCTGGGCCTCAGTTTCCATGCCTGTAGAATTAGGGAGTTTGATGAGATGATCCTCTCAAGGGTCTTCCTGCTCTAGAGTGAGTTAGGAAGACCTGAGTTCAAATCTAGCCTCAGACACTTACTAGTGTGAACCTGGGCAGGTCATTTAACCTTGTTTGCCTCAGTTTCCTCATCTGTAAAATGAGCTAGAGAAGGAAATGGCAATCAGTGATAGGTCATTGGCAGTAAGTTCTTGAGAAGGAAGTTTCCTGGCAGAAAGAGAGTCCCAGGTTAGATAGAAAGCACTTCGTGTCTTGTTGTGACACGGAATCTGAGGTTGCAGGAACAGAAGGGCAATATCCAAACAAGGGAGGCAATGGCTCTCATGCTCTGGGGCCCTGTTCCTAACTCAGGGGGAAGCTGGAGTCAGTTTGACTGGGGTCATCAGAACCAGTGGTTCAATTTTCTTTTTTTTTTTGTAGGTAATCGGGATCAAGTGACTTGCCCAGGGTCACACAGCTAGTAAATTTCTAAATCAGATTTGACTCAGGCCCTCCTGATTCCAGGTTCAATGCCCTTTTCACTCTGCTATCTGCATCTGTGAAATGAAGGCGCTCACCTAGGTGCTGGTCTTGTCCCAGATGTTGCTGAGGGGGTTCATGTTCAGGTACAGCTTACAACAGACACCATCTCAGGTCCTTTCTCCCTCTGGGGTTTTGTTATTCTAGGTGGAATTCAATGCCCAGAGAGCCCTGAGCTGAAAGTTAGGTTCACTGGGACATAACTCAAGTCTGCCCCTGACCCTGTGTCCTTGTCCAAGTCAGTCTCTCATTTCTGGACCTTTCTTTCTTCAGTCAAATGAGGGAACTGGACTGTTTGGTTTCTGAGGTCCTTGCCGGTTCTGAATCCTGTCCTGTGGAGTAGAATAGCAGGGTTAAAGCCCAGCCCTTGGAGAGGCTTTTTTAAATCATCTATCTTTAGCCTCCTCCTTTGATAGTGGATAAAATGGAGGCCTAGAGACCAAAAAGTGACATGAAGCGTAAATACAGGGGTAGGTGGAGGCCTCAGGCCAAGGGCCCTGACTCCCGGCTCAGGAGTGTTCTAGGCCATCTCTGTATTTTGGTGTCTGAGCTTCAAGGTCCTCAAAATTATGGTATCCTTCTGCCTATGCATTCTTACCTCTCAGTAGAAGTCATGGAATGTTAGACCTTGGAAGGACTTTAGAACCTAGAATGTCAGAGCTGGGATGACCCATAGGATGCAGGATATCAGAATTGAGAGGGCCTTAGCACACAGGACATCAGAATTGGGAGGGCCTTAGAACTAAGAACATTAGAGCTGGGAGGGACTTAGAACCCAGAGTGTCAGAGCTAGGAGGGCCCTTGGAACACAAAATGTCAGAGGTGGAAGGGACCTTAGAACACAGAATGTCCAAGATGGAAGGGACCTTTGAACATGGCACTTTGTAACTGAGGAGGATCTTAGAAGATGGAATCCTGGAGCTGAGAGGGAACTCAGAACAGAGAGTGTCAGAGCTAGGAGGGGCCTTAGTGGTTATTTAATCCAGTCCCCTCATTTTGCTCATGAAGAAGTGAAAGAGGGTCCAGACGGACTTGCCCAAGGTCACAGGGGCAGTAACAGAACTAGAAATCTGACTTGGTACCTCAGTGGTCTCCCTCATTCTATCCTTCTCCGACTCCTTCCCCCTTACTCCCATCAGATCAGTCCAAAAAAAAAAAAGTTTTCTGTGTTTATCTCAGGATGTAAAATTCTTGAATTTTCCACTCTGGGAGCCAGACTATTTGTGGCTTTCCTTCTCTGTCCCTTTGGCCTCCAGTGGTTCCAACTCATGAGATGGCTTCCACTTTCTATCCAGACTCGGTTGGGGCTGTGCTCTTGATAACCCCTTTGTCATCTGGGGAAACAAAGGAACCATAATCCACCTTCTGATAAATGGTTATTCCTTCCTCCTCTCACACGCCCCGACCGAGTGGGAAATAAGAATGATTCTGCAAACTTGTGGTATTTCTTCTGTTATGACTAATGCAGCTGGGGCCTCTGTAATCTGCAGCCTCAGCCTGCGATGGGGTTGATAACTCCCCTTTCGGTTAAGAGTATAAATAGGTTCTAAGCAGATGTTCTGTGAGGGGTGGAGGGGAGGGAGGGGTGACAGCTGGGAGGGACACACGTAGGTTTTCACAACTGTGTTTGCTTAGACAAAGCGCCCAGGTGCTGCTGCAAATGACTCCCCGAAAACACGCAGAGAGCCTGGGAACATTCTTCCTGCTGGGAGTTTGGACAGCAACCTGGTCCATTAACTGTTGTCTGAGGCACTGGTAATCAGTATGGTGCAGGGAAAAGTGCAATGGGTTTGGAGGGATCGGAGCTGAGCTGGGATCTCTCCTCTGCCATTGAGGTGGTCAAGGATGTGGAGCACGGGAATCTGGGAAGCCTGAGTTGAAATCCTGCCCCAGATACTTACTAGCTGTGTGACCTTGGAAAAATCACTTCACCTCTCTGTCTATCTCTTTCCTTTTATGTAAAATCAGTTAAAAACATTTATTAAGTACTTACTGTGTGGCAGACCCTATGTTAAGCTGTAGGGATACAGAGGAAAACCAAAACATTTTTCCTGTCCTCTGAGAGCTTACAGTCTGATGAAGGAGACAACATGTAAATAGGTGATATTAAATACGTATAGATTACATAGAAGTGATTTTGGAGAAATGTAGAGAGACTGGGATTTTATCTGAGGAAACTGAGGCAGAGGGGAGACAGCAGAGCATTCTAGGCATAGGAGACAACCATGGAAAAGGCACAAGAGATGGGAGAGTGCAGGTATGCTGGGAAGGTGGAAAGGGACCAGGTTGTGAAGGACAAAGGATGTCCTTTTTGCTCATGGAGCTAATAAAGAACCATTGGAGCTTCTTGAGGAAGGGGGGTGAGAAGATTAGATCTGTGCTTTAGAAAAATAATTTTAGCAGGTGAGTGAAGTAGGAAGAGAACGAAGGCCAGGAAACAAGGTAGAAGACTTGGGCAGTAGTTCAGGAGAGAGGTAGATTTGAGCTAGATTAGGCCTTTGGGGGTGAAAAGAAGGGGAAGGAGATGGATGACTAGATAGATGGATAGATAGATGGATGTTTGGATGGATAGATGGATGGATGGATAGGTAAGATAAATAGATATGCAGATGGATGGATGGATAGACAGATAAGAAAGCTAGGTAAGATGGATAGCTAGATAAGGTGGGTAGATGGATGGATGGGTACATAAGATAGATATGCATATATAGATACACACGTATATGCACACAAGACACAGGAAGGTAGAAAGGAGAAGATTTAGCTACAGATTGGCTACGAGGGGTGAATGGCGAGAGTGAATGATCTTGGATGTTACCAAGCTTGTGTGTCTGAGTGAGTAGATGGTGGCCCCCTTGACAGTGATTGGAAAGTAGAGAAGGGGAAAGACTTTTGGGGGCGGGAGTGGGGGTGAGGAGATAATGAGTTTCTTTGTCAATCTATTGAAAGTTTGAGATGCCTTCAGGATATCAAGTTCAAGATACCTAAACATCGATGATGTGGTATTATTACATGAGAGAGACACTAGCCCAGGACATGGAGATCAGGGAATTGACTGCATAGAGGTTCTAAATGAACCCTTGAGATCATCAAGTGAGATACTACAGAGGACCAAGGAAAGAGCCCAGGTCTTGGAGGGACACACATGGTTAATGGGTGTGAGTTAGATGAAGAACCAGCAAAGGATGCTTTAAGAAGTAGTAGTTGGACAGAGAAGAGGAGAACAAGGAGAGAGAAATGTTCAAAAAAGGGAGTGGGGTCACAGAGAAACCGAGAGAAGATATTGGAGAGATGTGAGATGAGGAGGAACTAGGAGCAAGTTTCCTGAATAGCCTCCGAGGGACTGAAGTTCCTATCTCTGGCTGTCCCCAAGTGGAGGCTGTTAGAGACCTGGTTCCCTTTCTGGTGTTCATCGTACTACTGGATGGTCTGCAAGGTCATGGCCAGCTCTGGGATTCTGTGGCTGATTTTGACCCTGATGAGAAAGGGTAAACTCAGGGTTATAAAGTCACTCCGTGTTTATATATGTATATGTATACATATATAAGTATGTGTATGTATGTGCTTATATGTGGGTATACATGTTTATGTGTATGTTTATATGTGGGTATATGTGTGTGTACACACACATACATACACACACACAAAGTGATGTCCAGTTGAAAGTTGTTTTATAAAGATGTTTGTAGCCAGTTGCCTCTCTACCTAAGGCTTTGGAGCTCTCATTAAAAAAATGCTCAAGGGCTGAAAAGCTAGAGTTGTGGTGTGGAGGCTGAATTAGTGTAACCAGCAGCTGGCCCTGACCCCTTGGTCTCTCTCCCTGCTGGGTGGCCTTCTAACCCACTTAGCCTTTATTTAAGGTAGGGTGGTCATGGGAGGTGAAGGGCAACCACTGTGCCTGGGCCCTGGAGTGCCCCAGAAATCCCTTGCAGCAAGATCAAGGAGAGCATGTATTGGGGTTGAGAGTAATACTCAGGGATTTGGAGTCACTGAGGCAGCTGCAAACCCCACCAGTGCTTTTCAGGTATCAACGCAAAAGATGAAATGCTACAGTGATTCTCCTAATTGAAGAAAACAAAAAAATAAATTAAATGGGACTAATGAGGGAAACGTCAATAACTCACACTTTGAAATGTTTTGCATTTTTCATTACTTGTCCCTTACCCTCCCTTCCCCCACCAAATAGGACTGATTTGCTAACTTTAAAAAAATCGTTAAAAGACCAAGATAAAAATATCTCATCTCTCTTACCTCACTCCCTGCCCCCCCAAGCCTTGCAAATAACTTTTAATAGGATAATTTTGGCAATTGTTCTGAGTGAAGGCTGGTAATCTTTCATTAAGATTTTATTCTTGTTTTCTTTTAGCTTGACTTTCTCATCCTGCCCAGAGCCCAGGTTGGATGAGGGCATCTGTGTTGGGCCATCTGTCTCAGAATATCAAACCATGGGATGTCAGTGTGGGGAGAAGCCTTGGTATAGACAAAGTCGTATCTGAAAGAGGCCTTGGAGATGAACTAGGTTGCTACCTACATTTAGAAGAAAGAGAATCCGAGATAGGGGGCCTATGACCTTGGCCTGAAAGAGAAGTGGCAAATGAGCCACCTGGTTTATACATCAGGGAAACTCTTCTTCTAGATCTGACCAGGTCACTGTTTTTGGGTAAACTGAGGACTCTTGAGCTTTTCAGCTCCAGCATTTGCTCTTCTAATGCCACTCTACCACTGACATTTTGTGTTCCAAGGGTTCTCCCAGCTCTGACACCCTGTGTTCTAAGATCTCTCCCAGCTCTGACATCCTGTGTTCTAAGGGCCCTCCCAGCTCTGACATCTTGTGTTCTAAGGCCTTTCTCAGCTCTGACATCTCATGTTCTATGTGCCTTCCCAATTCTGACATTCTAGATTCTAAGGCTGTCCCAGTTCGGGCATTCTGTCCTTGGTGTGACTTTGTCTTATACCTTTAAGAAGTGATCAGGTAACAGAACTTCTTGCTCCTCAGGCCTGTGGCCCACCCTCCCCCACTTGGCAGCACTAACTTCACGAGTGATGCTGGTGCCAGTTACAGAAGGCAGCCTTATGGCTCATCGCCTCTCACCCTCGGCCAGGCAGTTTATCAGTTTCCTTGTGGTCCCTAGCTCCCCGGAGCCCTATGGTCAATTGATCCTTTCCTTACCTTATTTGAATCACTTCTGCAGTAATGGCCTTGAATGCTGATCTGCTCACCCTGGGGATTTATAGAAACGGGCTCTAACACCAGCTTTTGGAGGCAGAGAAATACTGTGTGTCTGCAGGTGGGGCTGTGTCAGCAACATTCTGGGTTTTATCACTCAGCCCATAACCCACTGTGAAGGTGCCTCGGGAAGCGGCCCAGCCATCCTGACTGGGCCAGATTGCTTTATTTACCTAGCTATGGGGGAACGCCACATGTCAGGGACCTCTTCCAGTGTGAAATGCGTCTATGACTAGAGTAGCTGCAGAGATGCATCTAGATACAAGGTTGTGGCTCGCACTGTCCCCAACTCCCCAAACCCACCTCTCTGTCAACCATCCGGTCATAATGGACTCTCCCAACCAGCAGGCAGATTCCATCTTTGTGTCCTTGTACTTGCCCCCTTTCCCCCTCTGCATCTTTTGAATCCTTTTCACCGCTGAATCCAGGCAGTCATATCTGAGACCAGCTCTGAGCCTGCTAGTCTTGTAGTCGAGGTTAGAATGTTGGATATAGAGATGATTGTGGAATATGGGATGTCGGAGCCAGAGAGGCTCTTTTCACATAAAACTTAAAAATGCAGAATGTTAGTTTCACAAGGGCTCTTAGAATGTCAAAACTGGGAGGTTGCTTAGAACATAGATTATCTGTGATGGTAGAACACAGACTGTCAGAGCTGGGAAGGCTCTTGGAACACAGAATGTCAGGACTGGGAGGGGCCTTAGAATATAGGATGTCAGAGTTGGGAGGGCCCTTAGAACACAGAAGGTCAGAACTGGGAGAGACTTTACAACATCCATCATTCATGTTAGAAAAGCCCCTAATAAGTGAAAGATGAATCCCCAACCCTTAGAAATCCTCTGGCCCACCACCTGATTTTACACTTGAGGGAACTAAGGCCCAGGGAGCTGTGACAAGGTTATAGATCCTCCAGGAGGTTGCTCTGTTTCCACTTCTATTGGGTTTGGGGAGTGGGCAGCACTGGAAGGTTCTAGTTTTGCTGGTTATTGGTTGAAGAGATAATTTTCAACAGGAGTCAGTAAAATATGTTGGGATTATCAGTGCCTTGGAAGCTCTGCCGCTCATTCCCACCTCATATCTCTGTCCCTCAGTTTCCCCATCTCCTTCAGCTCCATGATCGTCCAGGAGGCCAGGGCATGTGAATGTCTAGGGAAATCCTTTTCTCCTGCCCCATCTAGTAGAGGGGACACAATGGACAGAGCTCTGGAGCCTGGAGTTAGGAAGACCAGAACCTCAGACACTTCCTAGCTGCATGATTCTGGGCAAGTCACTTAGCTTCTGCCTGCCTCAGTTCCCTCATCTGTAAAATAGAGATACTACATTAATGCACCAGCTCTTCAGGATTGTTGCGAGAGTCAAATGGGATTACATTTGTAAAGCGCTATGTAAACGGTGGCTCCCATTTATCATTATTATCATTAGTCAAATGTAAGTTCACACACTGCAACTGTATGATCATTTTACTGGCAGATGGGATGCTAGAGAAAATTGGGATTAACCGTGGAACCTTAAGGACCAAGTCTTAGACTGTAATTATGACTTTCTTCTCCTCACTGTGACTCAGTTTCTCCATCTGGGAAGGTAAGGTATTGCCAGGGATGTTGTGGAGCTTATATAATAAGAGATAATAGATATGAAGCACTTTGCAAACTCTAACACGTTCTGCAAATGCCAGTTTTAAAAATCATCATTTTTATTTATCCTTGTTACTGTTGTCACTAACCATAGATGCCATGGGCAGGTAGGTGGCACGGTGAATGGAGTACAGGCCTGGAGTCAGGAAGACTCATCTTCAGGAGTTCATATCCAACCTCAGATAATTGCTAGCTGTGTGACCTTGGCCAAGTCACTTCACCCTGTTTGCCTCAGTTTTCTCATCTGAAGGAAATGGCAAACCACTCCAGTATCTCTGCCAAGAAAACCCCAAAGGGGGACCTGAAGAGTCAGAAATGACTGAGCCACAACCACGAATAGTCACTAGGCCTCCAGTCTTCTTATATAACTTTGTTCCTTGGACCTTCTACAGATTTCTTGCTGAGCTCAGTGTTGATAGCACAATACTGGGGTGTGTTGGTACGTATTTAATAACCAGGCTTTGGGGAGTGTAGCACTGACACTTTTAGGTTTATTCTGCATTAGTAATACTTTTTTAAGTCTGGAAAGTCAAGTAAAAAACAAATCAGCCTCTAACTTGTAGCATTTGCTGACTGCTGAGGAGCCAGCGCTCACATGGAAAACTGAACCATCAGCTCCCGCCGGCTGGGTAGAGCTGGTTCTGTTGCTGTGCGTGATGACTTTGTACAAGATTGATGAAATAGGGTATGTTAGCGTCACTGTATTGGGAAGGAAGCTGGATTTAGAGTCTGGGGATCTGGCTTCAGATTTCAGGCTCTGCTACTTCTGTGAGTTTGGACAAGACATTTCCTCTCTGGGCCTCAGTTTCCTCATCTGTCAAGTGTGAGGGTTGGACTAGATGACCTCTCAATTACTCTTCTTTTGTCTGTGTGTCTCTTGAACTAGACTGAACTGCCTGAGGGATAAACTGTGCATCTCCCCTCCCCCGCTCCCCCTCCCCCACCACCAAGTCTTGGCTCAGTGCTACGTATTCAGTAGGCACTTAATGGAAGCTTGTGGGATTTTGTGTTGTTTGAAGGAGACATAAAAGGCTGGGCCTTCAGGTCACAGGATGATTAATAGGTCTGTCTAGAGCAGGGCTGGCAGAAGTGCTGAGTGGTGATAATCACAGAAGGAAGTTCTATAGAACTATCTCCTTCATCTCCCCGTCCACAGAGTGGAGAGGGGATGGGGTCACCTGGCATTGGGCATAGGCCAGGCTCACTGCCCTCCAAGGGGGCAGCTTTCTGGAAGGGAATCAGGCAGGCGTCCTTGCCAGCAATGACCTCTGCTGTTGAATTGCCCCAGAGGTTCACGGTCTCTGTGATCTCAGTATGAGGGAACGACTGCTTTTAACGTCTCAGCCTCCCCCCTGGACTTGCCCTCTGCGTCTGAGTCACTCCTTATTAACACTGCATCTTTCCAGCACCAAGGGAGAATGTGACTGTGAACTGTGATTCTGAGTTCCTCTCTCTTGTCCCCCGGTGGCCCCCCGACTTATTAAAAGTATCAGCACTTCCCACACTTGCTTTCATCTTTGGAAGGTGTGGTGCATCAGATGCGCTTGGTGCCTAGTGCCAGCTGTCTCTAGGATGTATTTGGAGGCACATTGGAACTTCAGACTGGCAACCAGGATGGTGGGGAGGGCTCTGGGTCCGACTCCGGCCTCGGCAGTAAAGTAAGAGGTGTGTCCGATATAAAATTGCCTCTTGGGAGATGAGCCCCTGGGTGAGATAGACAAGGTAGTGCTGTCGTTTGAGGGGCCCCAGAGCCTCATCCCCGCACTGTGCCATCTGTCTGACAGCAATAAAGCTGCTGTCTGACCAGGCTCAAGTTTGGTCCTTTTTGATATTTCCATCAGATTGAAACTGGGATCATTTATTGAAACATGCTGTGAATTCCATTTCTAGAATGATTTGGGAATTACAAAGCCTGGGCTTCAATTGTTACATCCTTGGGCAGAAGGTTTTTTGGGGGGGCAAGGAGGAGTACAGCAGGTATTAATATTTCCATTATGTGAAGAGAAAACAGAATGAAAGATGATTAAAGTGACTTGCCCAAGGTCATAGGGCTAGGGGCAGAAGGGGGATTCCACCCTAGGTCTTCTCCAACACAACTGTGCTGCAGTTGTAATCTGATATAGGAGAAAGAGGGATGGACCCAGGACTTGGGAGTCAGGGGACCCAGATTCAAATCCCCATTCTGCCACATACTATCAGAACTTCAGACAAATCATTTCCCTTTCCTGTGAACCTCAGTTTCCTCATCTGGAAAATGGAGATAATAATCATTGTGCCTCGTAAACCTTAAAGCACCCTAGGAATGTTGTTACATTATTACCCTAGAGGCAGCCTAAGGGAGAGTTCTGAACTGGGAATGGGCACTTGGCTGCTTAGCAGTTGTTTGGTGTAGGATCCAGAGGAAGTAAGTCCTTTTGCCTCAGTTTCCTCACCTGAGGATGGGTCCTGTTCTCTGAGGGACAGAAGAGGCCATTTCTTTTTATCAGCCTAGTTAACACAAACTCCAATGGGCAGGACAGCAACAGGGGCCTCTCAGGGGCCCAACTGGAGAAGTGTCTAAGGGGATGGATGGGAAGGGTGGGGGCAGATGATTTTCAGAGGGTGACAAATGGGAATTAAGGTGAGATTGGCAAAGAGGAACTGCCCTTGGAACCCCAGGACAACTTCTAGGGTTAGTCCCAGGAAGGGAGAGTAGGGGCCCACTGGGCAGGCTGTCTTGGATACAAGTGACCTGATGTCAAGCATCACACATTCTCTGAAGGACTCTGAATTAATCTAGTACAACCCAGATCAGCAACAAAAGTTGCTCCTTGGATACTTCCAGTGGTAGGGAGTTGCCTCACTGCTCTTAAGGCAGACCTTTCATTTTTTCTGTGCTCTGATTGGTAGGAAGTTTCTCCTTGTACGGAAGTAAAATCTATCTGTCTGTAACCTTGAATTGTTGGTTCTTCTAGAGGAATGCTCTGTCATTTGGTAGAGCAAATCTAATCCTTGGACCCTGTAACCTGGCATGCTGAGAGATTATGGTACTTGTTTGGAGGTGGGAAAAAATTCTAAGAGTAGGTGCCGAGGAAGCCACAGCTGTATGTTAACAAAGAATTCTAGATCTGGAGTCAAAAGATCTGATTTCAAATGGTGGCTCTGATGTGTCTTAGCTGCTTGACTTTGGGGGACTCATTTCCCTTCTCTTGGCCTTAATTTCCTCATGAGTAAAATGAAAGGAGTTGAACTAGCTGGTCTCACCTCTTAAACTCTTAACATTTGCTTCTACTTCTGACAATTTGTTCTTAAGTCCCTTTTGAGCTCTGACATGTGTCCTCAGATCTCTCTTAGCTCTGACATCCTGTGTTCTAAGGGCCTTCCCATTTCTGACATTCTGTGTTCTAAAACCCTCCTATCTTCTCTCTTTTAAGCACCCTAAAAGCTCCAACTGTACAGTACCATGTGAAACTCTCTCCTAGCTCTGATACTCTAGCCTGTCCTGTCTCTCTCCCATCCCTACAAGTCAAACAAGGTGAATCAGGGCATAAGTTTTAGCTTTGCTGTTGAGCATCCCCTCCTCAGGTTCCTGACTCAGTAGTGGGGGGTGTCAGATGCTATGTTGGAAAGAGTTTTGGCCCCTGGCCTAGAAGGGGGGTGTGGGTGAGGGATGGCAGGAGCAGAAAGTTTCAGAAAAAAAGAAAAAAACCCTCTTAGGAATTAATTGAAATTAAACAACTCTGAACCTCCATATGGAAAAGCAGACACCTAGTGTTCAGAAAATAGGTTGAACAGCATATTAACTGAGAGGTGAGCGAGAAAATGAGGGGCTCGGTCTTTGAGCTTCACTGCATGCCAATATCCCAGCAGCATAACTCCCCCCATGCTTTCTTCCTGCTAGGTGGGAGGAGTGGGAGAGCCTGGAGCTGGGAGTGTGTGTGCGTGTGTGTGTATGAGTATGTGCATGTATGTGTGTGTGCTTATGCGTGTGCACATGGGCGTGCACTAGCGCATGTTGGGGGAGAAAGCGACAAGGGCATCTTTCTTCAGAAACTGAAATTTTCAGTGTCTTGAAGTTGTTTTGCACCAAGTTGGCATCACGGAGCAACAGAATGAGCATTCAGTGACCTTGGAGATGGAAGACGCAAGTTTGAATGTTGTCTCTGGTATTCATGGTGACCTTGGACTAAGTAATAATAAGAAATACATTATACAGTGAGTCTGGGTGTGTAAATACAGATTCACATTTGTACCATTCTCAGAGACATCACTTATAAAAAGAGCTTTGCTAAAAGGGCTACATATGCCGTTGTTATTATTAAGATTTATTTATGAAGTACTTTGCTCTTTATAAGTGAGGTAGGGACATTTAGTTCTCAATTATCTGGGGAAACTGAGTCTCAGAGTAGTTAAGTGTCACCCTGCTATTTGAACTGTTTACAGGATAATAGGTCTTGAGCTAAAATGGCTTCCATCTAGGCCCTTCATTTGACAGATGAGGAAACTGAAGTCCAGAAGAACTGTTGTCTGAAGCAGGATTTGAACTCAGGTCCTCTTGACTTTAGGTCCAGTGCTCTCCTCTCTCACTGCATGGCACTGTTTCTTCTGGCCCCAGGTTCTTTCTGAATTTCCAGCAATCCTCCCATGACACTGCCCTGTTTCTCTAAAAATTTTTTCTTCTCTAAGGAGACATTAACTCTCTTGCTCCAGCACCTCTGTGGCTTTCAGTTTTCTGGTCTATAAGTGATCTGAGGATCCCTCTGGCCCTAAAGCCTGTGTGATCCTGTATTCATGATGGGCTTCTCCAGCTCCTGGCTCCTCTTGCTGATTCATTCCCCCAGATACCTGCAAACAGCCTGGTCTGCCCCCATCTCCAACCCAGTTCTTTATTTCTGATACATTTAGTGGCTACCCTAGGTCTCTTCATCTGACCTAACTCTGGAGGATGGTTAATAACAATAACTTACATTTTATCAGCCCTCTTCTTACCACCCTGTAAGGGAAATATCAGCCCTATATATAGAGTTAAAAAAAGCAAGGCTGGAAAAGTTAAATAACCAGCTAGTCAATAAGAGAGCTGGGATTTGGATTCATGTCTACTGACTCCATCTTCTTTCCATGATACTAAGGTAGCATGCACTGACCTGATTGTCTCTGGATGTATGTTGAGTGAGTGAGTGAGTGTGTGTGTGTGTGTGTGTATGTATGTATGTGAGGAAATATGTTTTGAGACAGGGACCCATGTCCATTATGTAAGGGATGAGGTCATGTTTGGTGTGACAAACCCCAGATGTGTCTGGAAGGGAGTGGATTACCATCAATTCCCCTCTGGCTTCAGTAGGCTTGCAAATACCTTTTTAAAGTCCCACCAGTCCCAGAGGCAGGCTTGCTACTGCTCCAGAGAAACCAGAATGGAGTTCTCTGTTGTATTTGTATTTAATTGAATTCTGAGAGATCATATGCAGGCAGGTAGACCTGTGCCTACTGCTTCAGATCAAGTTTAATTCTGGACCAACACTTTTGACTTTAACTCAGCTTGGTGATTCTGAGGTGGGTAGGGGCTGCAGAGGGTCAGCAGGAATATGGCTGAATGTGGGGAGTGAAGACTTGCTGGGTGACCTGGTGCAGCATGCTTACCTGATCTGAGCCAAAGCTTTTTCATCCTTAAAAGGAGGGAGCGCAACTAGAATTTCTCAGACCCCACTATCCCTAGGATCCTTCATAGCCTTGACATTCTATGTTCTAAAGGCCCTTCCAGCTCTCACATTCTGTGTTCTAAGGGCCCTCGCAGCTCTGACATCCTATGCTTTTAAAAAATATATAATTTATTTATTTTCACTTTTTAACATTCACTTCCACAAGCATTTGAATTCAAAATTTTCTCTCCATCTCTTCCCACCCCGACCCCAGGACAGCATGTACCCCATCAACCCCTTCCTGCAGTCTGTCTTCCCTTCTATTACCTTCCATCCTCCTTCCCCTCTATTTTCCTGTAGGGCAAAGTAGATTTCTATGCTCCATTGCCTGTATAGCTTAATTTCTAGTTGCACAGTAAAACAGTTTTTAACATTCGTTCTTAAAGTTTTGAGTTCAATATTCTTTCCCTCCCTCTTCATCCACCCACACTGAGAAAACAAGCAATTCAGTATAGATCATACATGGGTAACAATGCAAAGCACTTCCATAATAGTTATATTGTGAAAGACTAACCGTATTTCCCTCTGTCCTATCCTGCCCTTCATTTATTCCATTCTCTCCCTTGACCTGTTCTCCCACAATAGTATTTGCTTCTGATTATCCCTTTCCCCAATTTGCTGTCCTTTCTATTATCTTTCCTCTTCTGTCCCCTTCCCCTTGCCTTCCTTAAGGGTAAAATAGATTTACATATCCAATTGAGTGTGTGTTATTCCCTCCTTAAGCCAAATCCCTTGAGAGTAAGGCTCAATTATTTCCTTTAATTTTCCCCCTCTTTCCCTCCATTGCAAAAACTCCTTCTTTCCTCTTTACCCTTCAGGTAAAATAGATTTACATATCCAATTGAATGTGTGTTATTCCCTCCTTAAGCCAAATCCCATGAGAGTAAGGCTCAATTATTTCCTTTAATTTTCCCCCTCTTTCCCTCCGTTGCAAAAACTCCTTCTTTCCTCTTTGATGTGAGATGATTTACTACCTTCTACCTCTTCCTTTTTCTTACTTCTAGTACATTCCATTCAACAGTAAATTTTATTTTTTTAGCTATTCTCCCTTTATATTGAGCTCACCCTGTGCCCCCTGTGTGCACGTATACATACACACACATATATATGTATATATATATACACATACACCTATGTACATATACTTACCTACACATATATAATATAAACATACATACATACCCATACACACATACATATAATCCTTCAACTACTCTAATACTGAAAAAGGTCTCATGAGTTTCAAATAACATCTTTCCATGTAGGAATGTGTAAACAGTTCAACTTTAATGAGTTCTTTAAGGCTTCTCTTTCCTGTTTACCTTTTCATGTTTCTCTTGATCCTTGTATTGGAAAGGCAAATTTTCTATTCAGCTCTAGTCTTTTCAACAAAAACACTTGGAAATCCTCTATTTCATTGAAATTCCATTTTCCCCTCTGAAGTATTATACTCAGTTTTGCTGAGTAAGTGATTCTTGGTTTTAATCCTATCTCCTTTGACCTCTGGAATATTATATTTCAAGCCCTTCGATCCCTTAGTGTAGAAGCTGCTAATTCCTATGTTATTCTGATTGTATTTCCACAATACTTAAATTGTTTCTTTCTGACTGCTTATAATATTTTACCTTTACCTGGGAACTCTTGAATTTGGCTACAATATTACTAGGAGTTTTCCTTTGGGGATCTCATTCAGGAGGTGATTGGTGAATTCTTTCCATTTCTATTTTGCCCTCTGGTTCTAGAATATCAAGGCAGTTGTCCTTGATAATTTCTTGAAAGATGATGTCTAGGCTCTTTTTCTTTTTAATCATGGTTTTCAGGTAAACCAATAATTTTTAAATGATCTTTACTGGATCTATTTTCTATGTCAGTTGTTTTCCCAATGAGATATTCCACATTGTCTTCTATTTTTTCATTCTTTTGGTTTTGTTTTATAATTTCTTGGTTTCTCATAAAGTCATTAGCTTCTATCTGCTCCATTCTAATTTTTAAAGAACTGTTTTCTTCAGTGAGCTTTTGAACCTCCTTTTCTATCTGACCAATTCTGCTTTTTAAAACATTCTTACTCTTCATTGACTCTTTGGACCTCTTTTGCCATTTGGGTTAGTCTATTTTTAAAGGTGTTATTTTCTTCAGCATTTTTTGGATCTTCTTTAATAAGCTGTTGACTTGCTTTTCATAATTTTCTTGCATTGCTCTCATTTCTCTTCCCAATTTTTCCTCTACCTCTCTTACTTCATTTTCAAAATCCTTTTTGAGCTCTTCCATGACCTGAGACCACTGCACATTTATTTTGGAGGTTTTGGATGTAGAAGCCTTGACTTTGATGTCTTCCTCTGATGGTATGCTTTGTTCTTCCTCATCTGAAAGCATGGAAGAAAATGCCTTTTCACCAAGAAAGTAACCTTCTATAGTTTTATTTTTCCCCTTTTTTGGGTATTTTCCCAGCCATTTACTTGACATTTGAGTCCTTTGTCAAGTGGAAGGTATACTCTAGGAACCTGTAAGTTCTCAGTTCCTCCAAGGTGGCACAATTAAGGGAGAGGAGTTTACCCCTCTTTTAGTCTGCACTCTTGTCTGTGAGCAACCACAAGCACTCTTTTCTGCCCAGGATCTGCAAGTAGAGTTCTCTCTCCACCATCACCACCAGCTCCACCATGCTGCTCCTCTTTATCCCAGGACTGCCACTTAGGGCTGAGATCCAGATCAACTGCTCAGTTGCCCCAGGGTCTTTATGCAGAGGGCTCCAAAAGTGGGCACTCTAAGGAGGGAATGCAAGACACACAGAGGGAATTGAAAAGTGGAGAAAGGAGGAAAGTATCCACTGTTTGGGCAGAGGCAAAGCCAGGAAGGGAAGAAAGAATGTCCTGGCACCTCCCCAGAATGGGGTCAGCGAGAGAGGGGAGAAGGCTGGAGAGAACCCCTGAGTGTTCCTAGGGAAGGAGGCCTCAGATGTTGAAGCACTGTGGGCAAAATCTAAGAAGCCAGAAGCTAATTCAGGAGGGCGAAAAAGGGAAAAGGGAGAGGGGCATGTGTGGTCTCCTGAGGCCATCCATTCCACAGCTCAGTATTTTACCCTTGTGTCAAACCTAAATCATCTTCTCTGGCATTTCCACTCATTATGCCTGGTTCTTCCCTCTGGAGCTGTTTTTCTGTAATCTGTATCCCCAGCACTTAGCACGGTCCCTGGCACCCAGTAAGCTTGTTGACTTAAATAGAATTAGCCTAACTCTGATTCAGTATTACTGTTGACTATATACTGGAAAACAGCCACCCCCTCCCTCCAAAATGTCTTGGCACCACTGACTCCTATCATAGTTCTCCAATGCCCCCATATCTCTTTTCAGATAATCTGCTATTAGTCTTTTACTTGGGAAGATGATTTTTAGCCCCAATGCAGCATTCTACATTTAGTCCTATTGCCTTTTGTCATAGGGCATTTAGGCTAATATTCAGCACTGTCTGGATCTTTTTGGAACCCCTGTTCTGTTATCTAGTTTGTTAGTCGGTCTTTGCAGCTTGGATCATCTGTAGATTTGATAAGCAGGCCATCTATGCACTGTTCCCAGCACATAGTATGCACTTAGTATATGTTTATTGATTAAACGATTGGAGTCATTGACCTGAGATCAGGACAGTGGAGAGCTCTATCTTAAAGTGCTATAAGAAAATCCGAGGAGCAAGAAGTATCTGGACAGGCTTCCTGGAGGAGGTGGTGCCCAACTGGGTTCTCACAAGGCTGGAGCTCATTAAGCAAGGTTTTGCTAGATTTCCTTCCCCAGCTGGGGAGTCTCCCACATGGCAGATTTTGATGAAAAGAGGGCAGCTTGATGGTGGTAATGGAGAGAAATGGAAAGAGGAGAAATCCTGCCTGTGGTTCTCACAACTCAGTATCATAATTGATATGCCTGACATATGAGAATTTAGATTAGACCTTGCATGGCAGCATTTAATTTGATTAATGATTTATCACTTTAATTGAGAGTTTTACTGAGAGATTATTCACTATGGGTAAGATGAAGGTTCCCAGACATTCCGAGGCCCAGAATTGCTTTAGGGGAGGAAGGGTGGTAGAGGGGAAGGAAAAACCTAGGTCTGAATTTCATCTCAAGCTTATCTGTGGGCCACCTCCCCTTGATGAGCCTTAGCCCCTTTGCCTGTAAAAGAGGAAAGGGGACTTGAGTAGGGCATTTAGTCCACCTTTATTATTTTACAGTTGGGATATCAGGGACCCACTGGGGTTAAGTGATGTATCCAAAGACACAGAGGTAGTGAAGAGCACTAGGATTTGAACCTAGGGCTTTGACTCCAGAGCCATGGTACAAATTTTGCCACTTCCTTGGAAGGATTGTGGTGAGGATCACATGAGAGAAGATATGGAAAGCATTTGGAAAACCGTAAGCCTCAGTCATTATTAGGATTATCGTCTCCCAGCCCTGGGTGTGAGCTGTTTCCTTTTCTGCCTGCTGCAACTCCTGAGGAGGGCAAATAGGATGGGTCTCTTCAAGTCCCCAGCCAGGGCAGCCTGGTATGAGAGTCTGGCATCAGAAGCATTGGCTTCAAATACGACTCTGCTCCTTGCCGGCTGTGTGACGATCTGTAAATTGCTTCCTTTCTCTGGACCTCAAAGGCCACTGTATAAAATGAGGGCAGAGGACAGGTGTAGATCTCATTGTAGGAATGTGCCAGACATCTGTCTAGGAGGAATAGTGAAGGCTTAGGGTTAACTAGAGCTGTGGGCAGCTGGTAGGGGTGCAAGGCAAAACCTGAAGTGCCTTCCTTGGCTCTGGGGGAACTGAGTGATGTTTTCTTCCTCCTTCCTGGACTGTATGGGAGAAGTTCTAACTGTTCCTTCCAACCCCACAGAGACCCACAGTAGCCCATTCAGGACCATAATCAGTGCCCAGGTGCTGGGGGACAGACAGGTGGAAAAGACAATTCCTACTTTCTGTGAGTTTCCAGTGAGGGTGGGGGAGACAAAGCCCCTACCATCAAGAAACTCCCAGTCTCAGGGGAGGAAGTATGTGTCTTGCCCCTTGGGAGTTTCCAATTTGAGGGAGGAAGCATATTCCCAACCTCCCAGAGTCTCCAGTCTGGTGGGCAGGAACCATCTCTACCTTGGGGAGGAGGTGCATAAGGCGTCTCCAAGGGTTTGAGCCTCTAGAACATTTGGCCTCTGTGGATGGGCCTGCCCTGGAGACACTAATGGCCTCTTCTTAGGTAGCTGCTCACTTGTTTTCCTTCTTCTAGGGAGCCAAACCTTTCCCTTCTTGCTTTCTCCCATTACCCAGAGTCCTTTCCTAGTGTTCCCCCTTCCTGCTCCTCTTATGTGACTGTATTAGAAAAGCAATTTTGTTGGACATCTGGAGATCTCGTCCTCTGGGGCTCTGCATCCTGATGGGATTTGAGTGCTGAGTTCACTCATTTCTTTCCCCCTGAGGCTGCTGGGGTGGGGGAGGGAGGATGGCAGAGACTGCTGGCTTCTTCTCTCCTTGGATCACCCACTGTCTTCCAGACCCTTCCTCTGAGCAGGGAATGCAGGGATGATTTAGGTGGTCAGAGAGTGGACATGTCAGAGGGGTGGGAGGCAGAAGAGGGTGGGGGTAGTGTTGGGAGCTCATGGCCCTGGCCACAGGTGTGTCCTCCTAGGCCAGGGTTAGTCAGTCCTGGCCTCAAGGTGGGGAGGGTACAGGCTGTCTTTGGCTTCTTGGGTCTGGGCCTCCCTCTCCTGACATTTGACTCCCTGTGTGTTACAGCAAAGCTTTGAGGCGCACCAGGATGAGGCAGCTAGTGTGACACATATGGTGAAGGCAGGCAGTGGAGTTTGGATGGCCTTTTCCTTGGGATCCTCCATTCGCCTCTTCCACACAGAGACTCTTGAACACCTCCAGGAGATCAACATTGCCACACGGACCACCTTCCTCATGCCAGGTAAGCCTAAGGCCTAGATGGACCCAGAATGCTGAAGGTGTAATGTGTCTATGGAGACATCTCCATAGCTCCCAATCTTTGTGTCCCTAGCTTCCTCATCTATCATATAAGAAAGTTATATAAGGTCTATAAGATCCCTCTTGTCTCTGACCTTCTGGGTTCTAAGGCTCCTCCTAGCTCTGACACCCTGGGTTCTAAGGATCCTCCCAGCTTTGACTTTTTTTTTGTTCTAAGATCCCTTTCCCCCAGTCTTTGTTCTAAGGTCCTTCTCGGTCTCACATCTGACACTCTGAGGTCCTTTCTAGATCTTATAATCCATGTTCTAACATCTCTTCCAAGTCTAATACACAGCATTCTCAGGTTCCTTCTATAGCCCTCAGACTATGTTCTAAGGTCTCTCTTGGCTGTGATATTCTCTGTTCTATTAACTGGCTTCATACTTATTTGCCCTTAGTTATGATACAGACCAAGCACATAAGTCCATGTCCACAGCAGAAGGGGTTGTTAAAGGAAGCTTTAGAATGCCTTGGATATGACAGCCAAGCCTCTGAGGATGGTCATAGTGATCTAACCTAGATCTGGCCATGTCTCTTCTTCCCCATCTATCACATCTAGTCATGTTAAAGCAGATCATAAGAATCCAAGGGGAACTCATAACAGGATAGCGAAAAGAGGATGGGACCTCATTGAATATTGATGAGTCTTGAGTCGTGCCACTTCCAGAGGAGGGGGATCATTCCCTTATCCTTAACCAGCTCTGGCTCTCCTGGGTAGTCCTTAGAGACGGAACCACAGGCTGATGGCTTGGTTGAGCTGATGTCCAATGATGGACGGTGGATGAGAGGAATTTTTAAAAAAATTAAAATGCTGTTTATTTGAGAAGGGAAATTGTTCACCGATTTGCTAGAACCTCCCCTTGCCCTCAAATCATTGACTAGTTTCCATCAGGACAGATGATGGCAGGATGACCTTCGAGGAACAAGTAATAAAGGATCAATTGTAGTGGCACACAGTGATTTTTGGAGTCAGAGGACCTGAACTTGAATCCCAACCTGTATGTGACCTTGGGCAAATCACTGAACCCCTCAACCATTCCCTCATCTTTAAAATGGAAAGATTTGCCTTTGAGGTCCTTTCCAACTCTAAACCCTGTAATTGTGTGATTGTATTCATAAGAGAGGCATGAGGTTGGAAGCTATAATGAACTTGTGTTCCCAGAGTTATCCCAGAGACTGGCTCCCTCTGCTTTTCTAAGGAATCTTTCCAGGCATGGGTGGGCTCTACCAGGGAGCTCGGGCTGACATCTGGCTTGAGGGCTCCAGCCTGTCTTTTCTGATCCAACAACAGAGCTGCCCACCTTGATGAAGCAGGCAGCAAGTTCCCTTTCCCTGTCCAAAATGAGCATTTGTCCCCCTTGAGCCCTAATGCTTCCTAAAGTTTCCACCAGATGGACAGAGCTCAGGCTCGAGATGCCCTCAGCCAAGAAGTCAGTGTGTTGCAGAGGGCACCAGCTGCTCGGTCGTGCTTCTGCGGTCTTGTCCACAGCCAGGCTTGGTACCTAAGTGCTTTCAGAGAACCCTGGGCCCTACAAAGTTAGAGCCTGGAGGCCAGAGGCATGAGGATGATAGGGGTTGAGCTAATTGCTACAAGATCCAGCCAGATGGTTTGGGTTGGCTGGTGGTACTCAGCCTGACGCACCCATATGTTGAGCCTGTAAAGGTTGTCACTTCCTCTCTTGGGACAGGCTAGGTATAGACCCATTAGTTGCAGCATAGGGGAGGAGAGCTTCAGTCTGCAAACCAAGAGGGACCCATATCATACCAATTAAAGAAAATGGGGAGGGTTACTTCACCTAGAGAAGGGAAGACTTTGGGGGAACATAACTCTCCTTATCTATTGAAAGAGCTGCAGTGGTGAAAAAGACTTAATTTGTATGACCTAAAGGGAGTCACCCACAGAAGGGTGACTGAATCCTAGGTAGTAGAGCTGGAAGGAATCTTTGGGACTGTCTCAACTCTGTCATTGAATAGATAAGTACAGAGGCCCAGGGGCAGGAAGTAGTAGAATTGACATTCAAACCTAGGTCCACTGATTCCAAGTCTAGGACACATTCTACTGTAGCATGGTTTTAGCTCCATAAACAGAACTTTCTGACAATCTGAGTTGTCCAAAGGTGGATTGGTCTACCTTGTAAGGTAGGATGAGTGCCCTGTCCCTGTAAGGTTTTAAGCAAAGGTCTAGTGAAGACTTACTAAGGATATGAAAGAGGAGATTCCTGTTTTAGGTAGGAGCTGCACTTTACAAAGGACCCAACGCCCTCTCTGGCTCTGAGGTGTTGGAAGTGATTGATTTTATGATCTGGAGAAAGGTCTTTTGAGGCCCCAGGTAGGAAGGAGCCTGACCAGATCCAATCTCATTTGGGATTTGTTTTTTTCTGTTTCTTCTCTGCCTTACTCATATTATTGGTCAACATCCCAAAACCCTTTGCGTAGACCCCTTTGTCCACAGGTAGAGATGTAGGCTCTATCTATTTGGAGACCAATCACATGAGTGGTTCCAGAGAAGAACAAGGGTTAGTGAAGACTAGCGTGTGGGTTATTCCAGACCAGCATGTGAGCCATTGGAGATCACCATTCTAGACCAGCACCTGAGCCCTCAAGCATCACCATTCCAACCAAGAGAGAGTCATTCTAGGCTAACGCACAAGCCATCAGAAATCACTGTTCTAGACCAGAGTGAGCCATTTTAGATGAGTACATGAGCCGTCAGACATCACCATTCCAGACCAGCATGCCAGTTATTGGACATCACCACTCTAGAGCTAACCATTCTTGATCAGAATGCGAGTGAGCCATTAGCAATGACCATTAGCGATCAGAAGGAGTCATTCTAGACCAGCACTCAAGCCACTGAAGATCTACATTTTAGACTAGAGGGAGCTATTCTTGACCATGAGTATGAACTCATGGCCTGCACAACTCCTGAGTACAGCCCATTCCAGATCAGAATGCAGCCAGGAAGTATTTAAAAAATAAATGAGAATACAGTACGGCATAGTTAATATTAATTTGTGGTTTTCTAAGTCAGTATGTGGGGCAGCTAAATGGCTCAGTAGCTAGAGGGCTGGATCTGGAGTCAGTTAGATTCATCTTCCTGAGTTCAAATCCAGCCTCAGACATTTACCAGCAGTGTGACCCTGGGCAAGGCACTAATCCCTGTTTACCTCAGTTTTCTCATCTGTAAAATGAGCTGGAGAAGGAAATGGCAAACCACTCAAGTATATCTGCCAAGAAAAACCCAAATAGGGTCATGAAGAATCGGACATGACTGTACAGCACCAAAGTCAATATGTGGCTTATGGAGATCTGTTTCTATTTGAGTTCTAGATCATGGTTCTAGACCCGTGTGGGAGTCACTCTAGGCCAGCATACAAACTCTTCTAGACCACTATGTGAATTATTCTAGAGCAATGTACAGACACTGTTTTCTTACCAGTTTTCCCTTTCCAGCCAGAAAAATTAAGCAGGATTCTTAAATTCTTTATTAGACATATTTTAAAGGCTTTTAAGTACTTTTTTTCTTTCCCCCACACCACCAAATGAAGTAATTGCATAATTAGTAATAAATTTGTTTCTCCTGTAAATGTGGCCTTTTTTTTTTTGCCCATGTTAAAAATTTATCATGCTTTTTCCTCCCATCCCCCTCTTTCCAGCCAAATGCTGACTGGTATTAATGCATTTCTGAACCTTAACTCCCCCCTCCTCTTAACTAGACAGGTCATTAATAAAATGTTCTCCAAGAGCCAGAGCTTTTTAAAGTTGTATATCTACAGATAGATGGCTTTGGTGAGTTGAACACTGCAGCATGAACTCTCCTGTGATAAAATATTTATCCACCATTAGAATCCCCCTCCCCCTTACTGTTTGTGAATGTCTTTCTGTCTTCCTTAGTCAGATGGGGGAGATCAGAGAGGGGCCTCAGGATGGGGTCTGCAGACAAGTCATCCTCCTGGCCTGACTTGATCTGCATTCTCTGCTTGCCTACTCATTCAGCCTCCCACTACCAGACTCATCACTAGGGACCTTCCAGGCTGGGGGATATTAACCTTCCTTGTGTCCTGGTCTCCTAGGGCAGACTTGTGATGCCCAGGGACACTTCTCAGAATCATGGTTTTAAGTAATTGAGGGAAATGCTAAATTTCAGTTAGAGGTTAGTGAAAGTAAAGCTGTTGTGGATTTTCTTTTTTGCCCCATCCAAGTTCAATGGATCCTTTGAAATCTGTCCACAGGTCCCTGGGGCAGAGAGTGGCGTGAGGTGAGGGAGTTGACTTGAGGTTAGTCATGCTTGTTCTAGGAGGTCTTATGAGGGTACAACATCACTAGAAAATTGCTTCTGGTCAGCAGATGCCCTAGTATCAGGTGAGGTAGGGAGGAATGTCAGAAGTGTGCTTACGTAAACATTCATGTTTATGTTTTTATGGCTCAGAACTCATAGAGCTGGGAGGGCCCCTAGAACACAGGACGTCAGAGCTGGGAGGTTCCTTAGAGCACAGGACGTCAGGGCTGGGAGGGCCCTTAGAGCACAGGACGTCAGGGCTGGGAGGGCCCTTAGAGCACAGGACGTCAGGGCTGGGAGGGCCCCTAGAACAGAGGATGTCAGAGCTGGGAGGGCCCTTAGAGCACAGGATGTCTGAGCTGGGAGAGCCCCTAGAACACAGGATGTCAGAGCTGGAGGGCCCTTAGAACACAGGATGTCAGAGCTGGGAGGGCCCCTAGAACACAGGATGTCAGAGCTGGGAGGGCCTTAGAACACAGGACGTCAGGGCTGGGAGGGCCTTAGAACACAGGATGTCAGAGCTGGGAGGGCCTTAGAACACAGGATGTCAGAGCTGGGAGGGCCCCTAGAACACAGGATGTCAGAGCTGGGAGGGCCCCTAGAACACAGGATGTCAGAGCTGGGAGGGCCCTTAGAACACTGCCACGTGGAATTATGGAGGGACATTAGTTGCCATCTTAGTCTGATCACCTGAGGCTGAGAGGAGACATTCCCTTCCTAAGGTCACAGGGGTTTGGGATTCATACCCAGGTCGTCCAGCTCCTTGTCCAGTGCTCTTTCCACCACACCAGACTCCTCCTAGCACTCTCTGATAGGCCCTGCGGCTCTAAGACCTAAGGGCAAGCATCACCTGTCGGATGGGAGTCTCCTAGTCAGAACCCCCTCCCCTGCTGTGAGAGCCTCCTAGCTCCTCAGGCTCTGTGGTCTTCATTTTTCTAATCAATCATTGCCTTGATTCTGATATTGCTTTGTTCTCACATTTGTTTCAATAATACCAATGACCCTCTGAATTGATAGCACATTTTCTTTCCGAAGGGACAAAGAGCTTTATTGTGTTATCATGTTATGGTCTATTAGGGTATATAACAGAATCACCAGCATTTCCACGGTGGACGCGCTTTGCAACAGCTTCTTATTCTGTCCTCATAGCAACCTACTGAGGTAGGCGGAGAGCTTGGATCGTTTTCCCCATTTTACAAATGAGAAAGGGAGATTGGGAAGGGTGACTCACCTAACGTCTCATGGCTACCAAGGGGCAGAGCCAGGCTGTGAAATCTCCTCAGCCTGGGCCCTTTCATCTATGGCATTCAGATTGGATAGACCCTTATCAATTACTTACCAGGCTCTGGGCATATGATCTCCCATTGTATTGTATTATCCAGTGGTCAGATCAGTTATTGGGGTATAAGGTAGAAGATGGCAGTCCTGCTTAGAGGTAAAAATGTATCCTTCCCTTTGGTCACCATCTTTCTACCCTGCTGTGAGATTTCCATGTATGTATTCTACAGTGAGAACTGAGACAGCTAGGTGGTACAGTGGGTGGAGCTCCTACCCTGCAGTCAGGAAGACCTGAGTTCAAATCTGGTCTCAGGAACTTACTAGCCAGCTGTGTGATCGTGGGCAAGTCATTTAACCCTGTTTGCCTCAGTTTCCTTATCTGTAAAATGGGGCTAATCATGTCCCCTACTTCCATGTGAGGATGTAATGTGCCTGTCACATCGTAAGCACTGTATAAATGTTCGCTGCTGTCATCATCATCATCAGTGATGATGGTGACGAACTCCAGATGACTCCAAAGCTAGCGTCCTATCCCATACACCCCGCAGCCCTTTCCACAGTCCTGTTTTGGTTTGTCCGGTCTATTCTGTCCCTCCTGAGTCTCATATGCTACGATTGTGCCCTCCTCCCTGTTTTCCCTCTCCCATTTTCCCGGCTCTTTTCCAGCCTGGAAGGGTTCCAGGGGCTCTGCTTCTGGAGCACACAGCCCCTCCTTGCCGCACTCCCCTCCTCCCCTTCTTTCCCATGACCACTGCTCTTCCTAAAAGGAGGAGACAGCACGGGGCTGATCATGCAGCAAGAACTAATCCGGCCTGACATCAGAAACATGTTAATTCACGGCAGCAAATTATCCTATTTCATTGTCTGCGCCTGGAAACAACAGGGTGCGCTGTTTGAGCAAAGCAGAGGCATTCATGCATCCAGAATGTAAAACGGAGCCTGGAAATCATACCTCACAAGGGTTTGTTGGTGCATTATCAGCTCTTGTGATTCGCCTCTACTCCAGTCCCCGTCCTTCCACTGTGCCATCCTTCTCTGCTCCTTCTGGATGTGGGCACCTCCTGGGCACCCAGGGCCTCGTTAAAGTTGGCCAGGATGAGTGGGCTGGTCCCTGTGCACTTGGGTCAACCCCATCTGCCTTGATCCCTGGTTCAGACCTAGAAGGAGCCTCTGAGGGCATCTGGTCTAACCCCTGCCCAAGTGAGCAGCAACTGTCCGGCATCCTGACAAATGGGCCCCAAGCAGTCATTCAGCAAATAGCTATTGAGTGTTCACTATGTACCATGCAGTGGGCTAGGTGATGGGAATCCAAACCTCCAGTGACGGGCAGGGAGCAGGGGGAAATCTACCCCCATCCAGCTGCTAGTTCCTTTTCTGTGGAGGGTACTTGAAGGCTTACTTGTTTACTTGGCTGTGTGATGTGGGGCAAGTCACTTAATCTCTCTGTTCAGTCATTTTTCTGTTCTGTCTGACTCTTTGTGTGGTGGCTTTCTTGGCAGAGTTACTGGAGTGGTTCTGCCATTTCCTTCTCCAGCTCATTTTATAGATAAGGAAACTGAGGCAAACAGGGTGAAGTGGTTTTTCCAGGGTCACACAGCTAGTAAGTGTCTGAGTAAGTAAGAGGAGGAGTCTTCCTGACTCTCGACCTGGCACTGTGACACCTAGGTGCCCCACATATAAAACACAGGTGATAGTAAGAAGTGCCTTCTTCATAGGGTTATTGTAAGGATGAAGGAGATAATACATGTACAGTACTTGATTAACCTTAAGATGCTCTGTAAAAGTTGTAACTTCTAGTTATTGGACAACCTTGATGGAGGCCTTTCTGCTCACTCTGTGGGTCTTGTTCCTCTCCAAGCCTCTACCCAGGGAGATGGTGCATCCAGCTCTAACCAGGGAGCTGGTTGTTAAATGTTCAGGATGGGCATTGTGTACTCTGGAAATTGGCAGATGCTACAGATCAAGGCTTGATTTAATGATCCTAAGAATAAGTTATTTATTATTGATTGTCTAGGCTTAAAAAATGATAGAGAAAATGCTAATGATGCAATTAAAGTGGAAAGGTGGAAAAAAGTTGCTTTTTTTTTTTTTTTTTTTTTTTACATTTACCTGTATACACCCACATGCATTGTCCTGTGTTCTGTGTTGTCTAGTACTTATTTTTCTCTCTAACCCAGAGTTCAGAAGAAAAAATAGCATCTTGTACCAGAGGATCCCAGGTCTGATTCCCAACACTCACTAACTTGTGACCTTGGCCAAGTCACACCCTTGTCTGAAGCCTCAAGTTTCTTCTCTGTAAAATGTGAATAATAACACGACATAGCATTTAGAGCTGGAAGGGACCTTAAGATCAGTCTTGTCCAGAGTTTCTTAATCTGGAGTCCATGAACTTTTTAAAAATATTTTGATAACTATATTTTTATCTAAGTGGTTCCCTTTGAAATCCTTGACATTTTATTTTATGCATTTAAAGCACAAGAAGGTCCAAGACATGAAGGGTTAAGAGGTCCGGATCTAGTTCAACCCCATCATTCTACAGGTAGGGAAACCGAGGCCCAGAGAGTTGAAAGCACTTGCTGAGGTCATGTAGAATCTATACTGCAGAGTTGAGATGAAGCCCAGACCCCCAGAGGCCAAATCTAGCAATCTGTTGCATCATGCTTCTTCGAGGAAGCCCTCTCCCATAGCGGGGACTCGGTTTCCTCATCTGTAAAATGGGAAAAATTAAATTAAAATTTGCATTTCCTCCCTCCCAGGGGTAATGTGAGAATCCTGTGATAAAATGAATATGAATGACTTTAACAATACTAGGAAGTCAATAGTTAATATCTTATAGTATTTTTCATTTAATTAATTAACTTAGTTTTCAATATCTACTTTATAAGATCGTGAGTTTTAAATCCCCCCTCCTTATAGTACTTTTTAAAATTTGCACAGCATGTTAGGGACGTTATCTTGCTTCACTAGTAGCAGTTGTAAGAGGATCTGGTGATTTGAAAATTATAAAGTGCTTTACACTTGTGACCTCACCTGGGTCTCACGATAATCCTTCCGTCGGCACATCAAGGGCCTGGGATTTTGTCAGTGTGGGGATGCCCTCTGCTCAGGAACATCTCAGTCCTTCCCTAACTGAGGCTCAGAGAAGAGGTCTGCCTGCGGTCACCAAGCTGACAGAGACGGGGGGTTTGAACCCAGGTTTTTCTGACTGCGAACCAAAAGCTTGGCTCATGAGTCCTGGATGCCTCCCTTTATAACCACAAAGCCCTGATCATCCTTGTCCTTCTCATCTGTCCTCCCAGGCCAGAAGCATGTCTGTGTGACCAGCCTGCTCATCTGCCAGGGTCAGCTCTGGGTGGGCACCGACCAAGGCATCATCGTTCTGCTGCCTGTCCCCCGACTGGAGGGTATTCCCAAGATCACAGGTGAGAGCCTCCTCCCACTCCCATGCCAACTACCTGCACCAAAGGGGCCGCTACCCAGGAAGGAGGAGGGGCTCTTCTGTTGTACGTGAGATGTTGACTCAGGCCCATGGGAGAGGGAAAAACAATAACTCTCATTTCTGACATAGTCCTTTTAAAGTCTGCCACGGCTTATTGTCTCCACAATCCTGCGTGGCACTTAAAGCCCTGTAGAACCTGGCACTGGTCTACTCTTCTAGCCTTATTCTATATTATTCTCCAAACGGATCTCCAAGACATTCCTCACAGAAAACATTCCAGCTCTCATCTCCAGGCGTTTGCACAGGTTGTTCCCAATGCCAGGATCCTTAGATTCCTTCAAGGCTCAGATCAAAGTGCCATCTCTTTCACGAGGCCTTTCTTGGCCCCTCTGTCCCTCGGCTCCCAACCTTCTGCCAGCTGCCAGTACCTCCCAGCCAAACAGTTTTGTATCTATTGAGATCTGACTCTCCTCTCTGTCTCTGTCCCTCTTCTCTCTCTCCTCTCTCCCTTCCCTATCTTCCCTCCCCTCTATCTTTTCTCCTCTCTTCCCTTCTCTCTCTCTCTCTCTCTCTCTCTGTGTCCCTGCCTATCTCTGTCTCTCTCTCCTCTCTCTTCTCTTTCTTCTGTCTGTCTGTCTCTTTGTCTCTCTCTATGTCTCTGTCTCTTTTTCTGTCTCTCTCCTCTCTCCTTTTCTCATGTATAATATAATCTATATAATAAAATCTACATAATGTAATATATATTATATGATATATAATAAAATCTCATTCAAGGCATGGCCTGTTTTCTCTCTGTCTTTGCATCTCTAGTGCCTGGAGTACATAATTGGTGCTTAATAAGTGTTTCTTACTTGTTTGCTATCATCCCTATTTTATAAAAGGGAACACTGAGACTCAGATCCTAGTATCTAGGGCAGGGGTAGGGAACCTGGGGCCTTGAGGCCACATGTGGCCCTCTAGGTCCTCAAGGCTGGCTTTTTGACAGAATCCAAAACTCACAGAACAAATCCCCTTAATAAAAGGATTTATCCTGGGAAGTGTAGATTCAGTCAAAGGGCCACACTTGTGGACCTAGAGGGCCACACATGTGGCCTCAAGACCCCAAGTTCCATATTCCTGAATTCTGGCTTTTGACAGGTTCAGAGGTTATAGATCTATTGCTGGAACGGTATCGGAGACCTGCTAGTTCCACCCCTCTATATTTACAGCTGAGGAAACTGTTAAATGACTTCACAAAGTCATACAGGTCATGAGCGTTAGAAGTGGGATTTGAACCTAGATCCCATGCTTCTGGAGCTAGTATTCTTTCTACTTTACTTTATAGCCTTGCAGAATCTCCACTCTTCCCCCTTCATTTTAGGTGCAATGCAGACAGTGAAAGTCCCACAGTAGAATGTGACTCTGGGTCT
The DNA here is from genome assembly GCA_023548195.1 of Bettongia penicillata ogilbyi. Lineage (NCBI taxonomy): Eukaryota > Metazoa > Chordata > Mammalia > Diprotodontia > Potoroidae > Bettongia > Bettongia penicillata. The sequence continues at coordinate 662,257 of JAJHZJ010000029.1, forward strand.
CCTGCATCCAGGCCTCCAGACTAGGTGGCTTTTGTGTTGCTTGAAGCCTCTATCTGCCCTTTTCTTGGCACTGACTGTGCCATGTCCTTGACTGTTTCCTATTTGGGCTGCTGACTTTGTCGCCTTTGCTGAGTCAGGCCCTAAGCAGAGACAGGCAGTGACTGTGTGGACCCCTAGCAGTGCTGTCCCTTGCACTCTCCTCTTAGCCACACTCCATGGGAATCTATGTCCCTGATTCTATTTATCAAAAAAACCTGACAACCCTAGTGACAGCGATGGGATTCCCCATTGTAGGGGTAAGGGAAAGAGTGTTGTTTCTGGAGGCCTATCTTCTTTACCTATCTCAATTCCCTTCTACCTGGGGATAACTTGAGATAAGTCCTTGGGGGCCTCAGTTTCCTTTTCTATAAAGTAAGGGGGTGGTGAAACTAATTGTTATCTAAGACTGGCCTTAGATACCGTGATTAAAAATGTTCAATTATGTTTCTTTTCAGTTATCTGTGCCTCATAATTACTTTACCCACTATGAGTTTTCATCTCATCAGGAAAAGAAGCAGCTGTGTGCAGAGTAGATAGAGTTGGTCTTAAAGTCAGGAGGTCTGGATTCAAATCCTGTCTCTCTCAGGATTATGTGGCTGGCTATGTGACCTTGGACAAGTGCACTGACCTTTCAAGGTCTTGGTCAGCTGTCAAAGACTGAAATTGCTGTTTATGTGCTGAGCTACATTGGTGAGGGAGGTTCCTTACCTACACGTTCCCTTTAGTAGCAAAACTTCAGGCCCAGTAAAAACAAGAATTGGTGTAATGTTTTGGTACTGCCAACTTTTCAGGGCTATGAGGAAGGCTTTAGAAATCTTAAATGTGAGTTATTGGTTTTGTGAGGCATAAAACGAGGGATTACATTAATGGATTACATCAGCTCTAAGGCCCTTTCCAGCTCTGACATCCTGTGTTCTAAGAGTTCTCCTAGCTCTGACATCCTGTGTTCTAAGGGCCCTCCCAGCTCTGACATCCTGTGTTCTAAGGGCCCTCCCAGCTCTGACATCCTGTGTTCTAAGGCCCTCCCAGCTCTGACATCCTGTGTTCTAAGAGTCCTCCTAGCTCTGACATCCTGTGTTCTAAGGACCCTCCCAGCACTGACATTCCACACTCTAAGGTGACTTCTAGCTGTCATGTTCTGTGGTTTGATATCCCAGCTTTAAATCCTTGCATTGTATTTGTCTGTAATAGTCACCCTGTCCACTCTCCTCTGTCTCTACAGGAAAAGGCATGGTTTCCCTCAATGGTCACTGCGGGCCAGTGGACTTCCTAGCTGTGGCCACCAGCACTCTGGCTCCTGATATCCTGAGGAGTGACCAGGATGAGGCAGAGGAGGAGAAAGGGGAGGGTCCATCCCATGAGCCTCCGCCTGCCCCTGATAGCCACCCACCCCGAGAGCTGGTTCATAAAAAGGGCATTCTCCTTCAGTACCGCCTGCGCTCCACAGCACACCTGCCAGGACCCATCCTCTCAGTACGCGACCCCCCAGACCCTGATGGGACAGCCCTGGCCCACAGCGAGGAAGATGGCTCTATCTATGAAATGGCAGATGACCCTGACGTCTGGGTCCGCAGCCGGCCCTGTGCCCGGGACGCTCACCGTAAGGAGATCTCTTCGGTGGCTATCATCTCTGGAGGGCAGGGCTACCGCAACTTTGGTGGTGGCGGAAGGCCAGCCTTGGGCAGTGAGACGGACAGCACCCTGCTCATCTGGCAGGTTCCCTTGATGATTTAGTCTACCCTCACTCCACCAACTGCAGTCTCTTGCTTGTCTCCCATGGTGCCTTGCACTGCTCTGGGACTGGCATCATGCCACCTTGGTCTACCTGAGCATTGATTTCCCACGGTGCCCCTTCCTCTATTTTCTGTCAGGCTGGGGTCAAACTGGAACAGAAAGAAAGTGACTTCTTCATGTGCCAGCTGCTTCATAAGGTGAAATATGGCTTGAGGAGCTCTCTTGGCAGAAGGGAGAGAAAACTTTTTAAAAAACTTTCAAAGGGTGTTTTTTTTTTTGGTTTAGGGTTCTAGGTATGGGAGGGAAGCTTTGGAGAAAATGGTCTTTTAAAATAAATATATGCGTTTTATATATATATGTGTATATATATATGTGTGTGTGTATATATATATATATATATATATATATATATATATATATATATATATATATATATATATACATATATGAACATCATAACTGCCAATCAAAGTACTGTCCTCACGGGCTCAAGGGCAGGATTAGATTTTACAAAGCTCACCTTTCTAAAGATGAGTGCTTGTGCAAGGGTGTGTGTGTGTGTGTGTATGTGTGTGTGTGTGAGAGAGAGAGAGAGAGAGAGAGAGAGAGGGAGAGAGATGCGTGTCTCTGTATAAATAAATAAGTATATATAGTGTATATTATTTATGTATAAATAAAGTCTGTATATATTGGTGCATCGGGAGAGATAATAATAAAGGCATGGTTGATGTCTGTATTTGGGTTGCGCTTCTTTCGCGTATGATAGGGTCCCTTCTAGTCCTGTCTGGGTGCGCAGATGTTTGCTCAGAGGAATTCGGATCTCTGCAACAAGAAAGATTAAGGACAGATTTCCCCCCACAAGAGGAACCTCCTCACTGTTGCTCTTGGGTACAGGAAGTGATCTTAAAGGAGACTGTGGGGAGTACTCATGGCTCTGGGGGTGTAGCAGGGACTTGTCTGGGCCTGCAGCTGGACAAGGAGGAGAAGCAGCCAGCCCTTTGTGTTGCCTCTTAAGCTCTCTGTCTATCCTTGTGGATAAGATCAGAGGTATGGGCTACAATTTCATTGTCCTTTAATTGTTTTTCAGCCATGTCTAACTCTTTGCAACCCCATCTGAGCTTTTCTTGGCAAAGATACAATTCGTTTTACAGATGAGGAAACTGGGTTAAGTGACTTGCCCAGGGTCATACAGCTGGCAAGTGTCTGAGGCCAGATTTGAATTCATGAAGAGAAGTCAGGACTCTACGCACTGTGGCACCGCCTAGCTCCTTCATGGGCTATAATAATGATCTCAGTGTGCAGTTCATGGAAACTTGAGGGTCTCTGAGCCTTATTCAGGGGATCCTTGAGGTCAAAACTATTTTCATAATAGTACTAAGATTGTGTAACCCACATTCAGGAATGTTCTTTGGGGGAGAGTGTCCTCAGTAATTTTTATAAGTATAAAGGTGTCCTGAGATGAAAAAGTTTGAGAACTGCTGGGTTATAAGATAGTATAATTCAGAGATTTGGAAGTGGTTGAATGTTTGCTGAAGTGGATAGAACTCTGAGGATGACCCGAGTTCAAATCTAGCTTCAGACACTTACTAGCTGCATGACTTGAGGTAAGTCACCTAACCTCTCTCTACCTCAGGTTCCTCATTTGTAAAGTGGGGATCATGAAAACACCTCTCAGGTCAAAGAGATTACATTTCTGAAGCACTGATCACGCAATGCCCAGCAAGTAGTAGTTGCTTAATAAATACTTGTCTCTCCCTCCCCACCCTCCCCCGCAAAAAGTGATTCTTATTGGGTAGATACCAACTTGAAGGTCAGTCTCTATTGGAGTGCCCCAGGGATCTGTCTGTTTGGAATTATGCCATTCAACATTTTAATCAGTGATTTGGATATAGATATAGACTATATTTTACCAGATTTATTGGAGGTAACAGCACAGTAGAGAAAAGATCTGTGTTCAAATTCAACTCACATGGTTATTATGGAACCCTGGGCACATTGTGCAACCTCTCTGCATTCTAGGCAACTCTACAGATGCTGTAAGTTGCAGAGAATGGCCCAATCTCCATTGCTAGAGAGAGTTCCCTATGCCACTTAGTCAATAAATATTTATTAAGTGCTTACTGTATGCTAGGCACTATACTAAGCTGTGGGAAGACAAAAGGAGCTAAAGAATCGTCCCCACCTTCAAGGAGCTCCCAGTCTAATGGGGCAGACAACATGCAAACCAATATATACAAACAAGTTTATATACAGGATGAATGGGAAATAATGGAGGAAGGAACTGGAATTGAGAGGGGCCGGGAAAGACTTCATATCAAATATGGGATTTTAGTTAGGACTTAAAAGAAGCCAGTGACACTCAAAGTCTAACTGCCATCCCACATGTCAAAGTCCACCTTTTGGTTCCAGAAATCACCCTCATGAGTCCAAGATGGGCTAGAAAATCATCCTCATGACAAAGATCTGGGGGTTTTAGTGGACTGCAAGTTCAAGATGAGTCAACTGTGTGACATGATACTAGTAAGATGTTAGGCTGCAGTAAGTGGAACCATGGTAAGCAGAATGAAAGGCTTTGAGAGCTCTGCTCAGGGTCAGGAGGACCTGAATTCAGGTCTGCAGGGCAAGTCACTTCACCTTTAAGTACCTTCAGTCAACTTTCTAAGACTTAGGTTGAAGATGAGTTGCTAATCTGCACCACTGGAAAGAGTTTCCATACCAGGAGTCCCTTCCCTACTCCAGTGAAGTTGCATCTAGGCAAACACACACACACACACACACACACACACACACAACCAACCCCTGTGTCCCTAACAAGGGAGGTAACACTGATAGTGTATTCTCTTCATCAAGCCACACTTGGAATGTTGTTCTGGATTGGGGGTTGGGGGAGTATCCATATTTTAGGAAAGATATGGACAAGATGGAGATCATCCAGAAAAGGGAGCCTAGAATGATGAGGGGCCTGGATTGTCAACCAGGGAAGAAAATACCAATGGGTCTGAGGTCCATCAATCCATGTGCATTGAGTGAGCACTTACTGTATGTTAACTCCTACATTAGCTCTAACTACATTGGAAATGCAAAGACCAAAATGAAACAGCCACTCCTGGAGCTTACATTGAATGACAGCTGTTTTCAAGGTATTTGAAGGGCTGTCATGGGGAGGGAGTAAACTAGACTCATTCTGCTTGGCCCCAGAAGACAGAATGAGGAACACTGAGTGGAAACTGCAGAGAGGAATTTTCGGAAAAAATATCCCCCCAAATCAGAACTTCCCCAAAGTGAGAAAAGCTGCATTAATAGATAGTGAGCTCGTCATCAACAGAGGTCTTTAGGAACAGGTCAGGTGGGGGCAGCTAGGATAAAGTGGATAAAGCACCAGCCCTGAGTCAAGAGTTCAAATCAGGTTTCAGACACTTAATAGCTGTGTGACACTGAGCAAGTCGCTTAACCCTGATTGCCTCCAAAAAAAAAAAGAAAAGAAAAGAAAGAAAGGAAATGGTCAGGTGACTACTAATCAGTATCATCTCAGAGGGTAATTTGTTTTGGAATCAATCATTTGAGTCAAGAAGCATGGAATGGATTGGAAACCAGATGCTACCTGTGGTTCTTTCCGACTCTTGAGCTTCTGTGGTCCCAGTTTCCTTCTCTGGGGCTCGGTTTTCTCATCTGGAAAATGAGGAGGTCGGCCCCCATGCTGTTGTAGGTCCCTCCTGCCCTCACTCCCATTCCGTGATTCTGGGTGTTCATCCCTTCCTGTTGACCGGAACATTGGGGGATTTGAGTCTGCAGCTGCAGGATCAGCTGAGAAGCCAGGGCTATGATTTGGGTGGGAGTGGGGAGCAGTGGCAGGTCTTAATTTAATGATGGACATGGAAGCCAGCTAGAAGATGAAAGGGGAGTTGACTTGGTTGCTACTGGCAACAGAGCTGGGGCTTTCAGGGGGCCTGACCAGATGTTGTTGCCTTGATCTGGAGAGAGACTTGGACTATCGCCAGGTTCAATAATATCAGTGGTGAGAACAACCTGCGAACTCTCGGGTTGGGGCTTGCACCTCCCACTCCCATTCCCTTCCCATTCTTGGCAGCTGGAAGGAAAGAACTGCCTCCATCAATTGTCTAATGGAGAATGCTTTGGTCTGTTGAAAAGTGGGCGGAGTTAGAAGCCCTATCACACAGATGGAGAAACTGAGGCTTCAACAGTTGAAATGATTCATCTATCATGTTACTAGCAAGTGATGGAGCTGGGATTCAAACCTAGATCTTACTCTGGAAATCTCATTCTCTTTCTGCTAGATAGGGAAAATTGAGGCTTAGGGAGTCTAGACTGTAAAGATGACACCCCAGAGCTATTCAGGAAGGACCTAGGACTAGGATGTATGGCTAAAGTTCAATGTCTTCCTTCACGTACCAGGGAAAGATTTGATAGTGATGCAGGAGGATCAGAGACCACCCTACTCCACTTAGAGAGTGAAAACCTCTGCCACTATATTCCCTGCACGTGTAGGCAGGAGACTTTGAAGAAAGAGAAGTCCTAGTTGCTGGAAGACCAGATGAGCTGCTCGGCCTATTTCCCAGCCCGGTCTCCCGCAGTGGTGCTGATTAAGGAACTGAAGACTGGAGGCTATATGAGAAAAAGACCCTCCTTGTACTGTTGGTGGAAATTGTTTGTTATTGTCCCTTTGTGGATAGGTTTTTCTTTTCTTTTTGAAAACCAATATGGGCGGCTTGGTACGGTGGAAAGAGCCCTGCAGCAAATAGGAAAGTTGGTACTGTGGAAAGAATGCTGAATATGAGGTCAGAAGACCTGGCTTAGAATTCTGACTTTGGGATTTTCTGGAATTTTGAGGGGAAATTAAAAATTTTTTTTTTGAATTTTCTGTGACCTCTAGCAAGTCAAGGTCTTTGGGCTTCAGTTTCATTATCCGTAAAATAGGGTTGGACTAGATACCACTAAGTTCCCTTCCAGCTCAATAGTTTATGATCTTATAGCCAGGCTTCGAATTTAGACAAGCTATCCTCTATGGACCTCAGGTTCCTCCTTGGTAAAATAAAGCTTTTTCAGCACTAAAGCTCTACTCCATGATCTAGCTCACAGTGTATTTATTGGAAGTTAGATGACCTGAATTTGAATTTTGGCTCTCCACTTACTGGCTGTGCGACCCTGGGCAAAACCCTACCCCTCTTTGGGCTTGTTTCCCCATCTATAAAATTTGGGGGTTGGATTGGATGGCATCTGATGTCCCTTTTGCCTCTAGATACTTCAATCTTATCCTGATAAGATTCTGGGAAAATCACTCCCTGGGGATCAACAGAAGGGATGAGTCAGTGGAGTGAATCTGGGTAAGTGGTGACCTGGTGACCTGATTTTCATCAATGTCTTTGGGTTCAGAGTCTGTCAATCATCTCTACCCAGCAAAGGAGCTGAGAGCTAGGCGCTAAGACTCAGACAGATAAGAGGAAGAAGTCAGTGGACGAGTCAAGGAACGATTTGAGGATGGTGGGGAGATGGTTTGCTTTGAACCCTTCTAAGGTGAGTCTCCATTAGTATCTCAGCTTCAGTTATGTCAGTAAGATGTTTGGGGATAATCATGATTATTTCGGGAATTACAACTGGACCCCCCTCTCAGCCTTAGGGCATAGTTACAGACTCTAAACCAAATAGTAAATATTTAATTTAGACAATAACAAGATAACTCAGGAATAATAACAGGCAACAGAAATAATTCTCAGTTTCCTCTCCCTTATGCACAGCTATTTTTGGGAAAAAATAATTTTTTTTTGATACTTTTGTTTTTATATCACCTACATTTTCTAATGTATTTCTCTGTCTTCCCCTCTCAGAGTTTATAAGAAAGAATAAAAAAGAAGGGAAAAAACAAATTCAACAAAACTAATATAGACATTTTGAAAAATCTGTTGATATGCAGTGTCCCAAATCCGTAGTTCCTCACCTCTGCTGAGAATGGGGATGGGGTGGGGAAGGAATATTTGGGGTCAAGTTCAACATTCATAATTTTATAGCATTTGGTTTTCTTTTTCGTTTACATCGTTATAATCATTGTGTATATTATTTTCCAGATTCTGTTGACTTCAGTTTGCATGAGTTCATGTAAGTCTTGCTTACATGCTTCTCTATATTAATAATATTCATTGCTTCTCAAAGCACAGTACTATTCCATTGCCTGTATGGGTCACAATTTGCTTAGCCATTCTCCAGTCAATGGGTATGTATTTTGCTTCCAATTCTTTCCTTCCACAGTAAGTGCTACTGTAAATATTGTGGTATACGTAGGTCCTTTCTTCTTAATCACCGACCTCTTTGTGGTATGTACCCAACAATGGAATGTCTGGGTCAAAAGATACCACCTCTTTTAATCACTTTAGCATAGTTCCAAATTGTTGTCCAGAATATTTGGACATACAGCTCCACTAACAATGTATTAGTGTTCCTCTCCTTCCATACCTTGATTGTGATGTCACTGGTCCTCTGGGTATGAAGGATGAACGGTAGCAATAGTCTTATTTGTGCTGATAGGGAAATCACCTAAGGACAGTTGGTACCTGGAGAAATTGTCCAGCATTAAAATATTTTCTTCTATTGATGACATGCTCTGGTGGGTTCAGTCACACTTCCTTGAATGAGAATCTTAGCTCCCTGTATATACAAGACTGTCTTTACCCTTTCCATGGGCATCACCAAGTTTTGCAATGGGATAAGGCATCTTCATCCATGCCAATCTTCCTTTGCCAGAAATGCATACCAAATTCATAGTTGGCCATCACTATTTTCCATTGTTGGCTGGTGTCATCCAAGTTAACATTGTTGGGATATGAGTTAGTGGGTTGTTGTTAGCTTGTACTTGGAATCAAGCTCCATACACCCAGTCTGTCAGTGACAGACCACTTCAGAGCCAAGAGCTACAATTTGTGGATGGGATAATGAGGTTCATTGTCAGGGAATTCTCTCCTGGCCAATGCAATGGGCTCCTGGTGGCCATTGCTTTTTGAGTATAAGATTGCTCCCAGTCCCAGTAGGCTGACATTAGTTAAAACAAAGAACCACCTTAGACCTGTAAGAGCCAAGATTGGTGCACATCCAAGGCAATTTACCAAGTCCTTGACCACATTCTTCAACCCAATGATCTCCAAACATGGATGAGGGGCTCTGGCCAGATCATCCTCCCCTGCCTCTGCCATGTTTTATTCTGATTCTTCTTAGTCATATACCCATGTGTGGGATAATTAACATGTTGTAAAGACATCGTAGTTCTTTGAAAATTTCCAGTAGCAATTCCCAGACCCTAGAAAAAAATTTCAGATCTTACTAATTCCTAATTGCCAGATTCAATGACTTTTTCTCTGTCCTCATCCTTCTGGGTGTCTCTATAGTATTTGAGTATGTTGACCACCCTCACTTCCTGGATGCTCTGTCCTCTGTGAGTTGCTGTGGCACTACTCACTTTTGATTCTCCTTTTTTTGCTAGACCTTCATCTGTGTTCACTCTTTAACCAAGGGCTTCCCGAAAGGCCCTGTTCTGAGCCTTCTTCTCTTCTTTCTTAATAATTTCTTTCTGCATTATATCATCATTTTCCATAGGCTCAATTATCACCTCTAAGCAAATGACTCCCAGATCTGTATACCAAGTTCCAGTCTTTCTTCTGAGATCCAGTCTTCCATTAACAGCTACCTATTGGACATCTCCAGTTGGAGACCCCATCGATGCCTCAGGTTCCACATGTCCAAAAGAGAACTCATTATCTTCACCCCACCCCCACTCTGGTAACCTTCCTTCTTCCCAACTTTTCTATTTCTTCGAAGGGCATGCACCTCCACTGTCCTTGCAGTTCCTTGGGTCCATAACCTCGGATTCATTGTCAACTTATTCCTCTCCTTCACCATCTTCTTACTCAGTTAGTTGCCAAGTCTTATGCCCCCTTTTCTCCACTCACAAGGCTACCAGCCTCATTGGTCTCATTGCCTTGAGTTTCTTCACTTGAGAGTCATCTTCCAATTCCAGTCCAACTTCATTCTTCCAGTCTGTCATTGATGTCTGCCAAATTGATAATCCTAAGCACAGATCTGACCACATCACTTCTACCCCCCACACACATATACATACACTCAAGCATTGTTCTCTTCTAGACTAAGAAACAAACTCCTCTTAGCATTTAAATAAGGGCTTTCATGGTTTGGCTCAAACCCATCTCTCTAGGATTAATGCTGGTAACTCCTTTCTACAAACTCTATTTTCCTATTTTTTCTTGATCATGCATAATACTTCTCCATCAATCAATAAGCATCTGTTAATCACCTGCTACATGCCAGGCACTGTGAAAAGCACTGGGGATACAAAAAAAGGCAAAGGACAGTCCCTGTCTTCAAGGAACTTTTAATCTAACAAGGGAGAGTAGGCACAAACAAATATATACAAAGCAAGCTATCTACAGGATAAATAGGAAATGATTAATAGAGAGAAGGCATTGGAAACAGGGGTGGAGGAAGACTTTCTGTAGAAGGTGGGAGACCATTCCAGGCATGGGAGGCAGATAGAGAAAAATGTCTGGAGGTGAGAGATGGTATCTTGTCTGTGGAATAGCCAGGAGGCCATTGTTACTGGATTGAAGAGTATGTAGTGGGGAGGAAGGTATAAGAAAACTGGAGAAGTAGAAGGAAGCTAGGTTAGGAAGGGCTTTGAACGTCCAGTGGAACATTTTGTATTTGCCAATGGAAGCAATTGGAAATTACTGGAGTTAATTGTATGTGTGGGTGGTGGTGATGTAATGGGACCTGTGCTTTAGGAAAATCACTTTAGTGGCTAAAGGAAGGTTGGGCCAGAGTGAGGAGAGGCTTGAAGCAGGCAGATTCCGCAGCAGGTTATTACAGTAGTTCAAGAATGAAGTAATGAGAATCTACCCTTTCCATCTCTCTGCCTTTGATCAAGTTGTTCATGCCTAGAATATACCTCCTCAATTATTCCTCTAAGAACTGTTGGCTTTCTGCAAATCTCTACCCTTTTACCAGAGGACTTTTCCTATTCCCTTAGTCACTACTGGCTGCCCTCCTAATTACTTCATCTATGTTTTGTATTTATTTATAGGTGTATGTATAATTTCCCTTTAGAAAAATGTAAGTTTCTCGAAGGCAAAAATTGCTTTATTTTTGTCTGTGTCCCCACTGGTATCTAGCATATATTTTTGTTGTTTAGTTGGTTTTCAATCCTGTCTGACTCTTTGTGACCTCATAAGGGTTTTCTTAGCAAAGATACTGGAGAAGTTTGCCATTTTCTTCTCCAGATCATTTTACAGATGAGGGTTAAGTGACTTGTTCAGGGTTACTTAGCTAGTAGTATCTGAGGCTGGATTTGAACTTAGGAATATGGGTCTTCCTGACTCCAGGTCCAGTGCTCTATGCACAATGCACTTAACTGTTATGTACCTAGCACATATACACTTAATAAATACTTGTTAATAAGTGAATTCATGTTTCTTTGGACCTGACCATAAAGGTGATGAGCACCTTTATCTTCTTGGAGTTGGGACTTACTCCGTGAAGAGATACTGTGCGAATGTTTAACTTGGCAGAGCCTTCTCAGAACTAGTAATTGCAAAATGACATTCAGACCAGTGACTTCTAGCATTTCTGGGACCTTCAGCAGCCTTTCTTCCCTCTTTGCCAACATCCTTCCAAATATGATGAAGACATGGAGATACCTCAAGGCTTCTAGGTAGTTTGTATATACAACCACTTTTTCCATGAGTTACTAAAAAGTGGCAGAGGATTCAGAAATCCCTTGGGGACATCAGTTTCAACTTGTAGGATCTCACCAGAGAGACAAAAGTCATGTTTTCTTTATCTTCTGTCTTGGAGCGAACACTATTGACTGCCCACCAGATAATGCAGGACATTGCTTACTCTTGGCACTCACTAGACTCACCCACTTACCTCAGGTGTCTTAATAGTCTGGTTTTTGTTCAGTTGTATCCAATTCTTTGTGACCCCATATAGGGGGATGAGGCTTCTTGGCAAAAGTATTGGAATGGTTTGCCCTTTTCTTCAGTTTCCTGTTTTATAGATGAGGAAACTGAGGCAAGTTGGGTTAAATGACTTGTTCAGTCACACACTTGGTAAATATCTGAGGCTGGATTTGAACTCAGGAAGATGTATCTTTGCGAGTCCGGGCTTGGCATTCTATCCACTACTCCGCCTCAATGCCAGTTATCTTTTTAAAGTTCTGCATATAGTCATCCAGCTCTTCTCATGCCTTTTCTGTACCACTGCTAGGTGCCACAGTGGATAGCACCCTAGACTTGGAGTTAGGGAGACTTTCAAAGGAAAATTTACTAGTGTTTGCTTATCTGTCAAATGACAGCAGAGGCAGCTAAGTGGCACCATAGTGTGCAGAGCTCCAGTTCTGGAGTCAAGAAGACTCATCTTCCTGAGTTCAAATCTAGACTCAGACACTTACTAGCTTTGTGACTGTGGGCAAGTCACTTCACTCTGTTTGTCTCAGTTTCCTCATCTGTAATATGACCTGGAGAAGGAAATGGCAAAATCATTCCAGTATCTCTGCCAAGAAAACCTCAAATGGAGTCAGGAAGAAGCCGAAAAATTAAAAAAAAACCCCAAAATGACAGCAATAATGGTACCGACCTTACAGGATCAAATTCAATAAAATCAGTATAATCATAGTTAGCATCCAACTAGTACATTGAGGTTTGTAAAGCTCATTATATCTGTTATCTCACAAATCAAATAATGCTTATATAGTAGTTTGCAAACTTAAAGGACTGCACAAACATTAACTAGTTTTATGGGATCCTCTGATCATGTCCTATACCAGTGATTCTGAAATTTCTTGGTCTTGGGATCCTTTACTCTTAAAAATTATCTGTGTGATTTCTAGCCATCAGTACTTACAGTATGAGAAATCAGAATATCTTGGTATTATTATGAAAATATTCCTAAGTACCTTCTGAAAGGGTCTAAGGGACCCTGGTTTAGGGATCCCTGGACCATATTTTGAAAGCTGTTGTATTCCTTCAAAAAAAATCATAAACACTGTGCCAGACGATGTGCCAAACAGAAGACCTTGGATTTGGTCTCAGAGGTAATAGGGAGCAAATGCAGTTTGCTGGGCAGGGGAATGGCACAGTCAGATCTGTGCTTTAGGAAGATCTCTCTGGCATCCATGTGAAGGATGAATTGGATGGGGAGAGGCCTGAGGCAGGGAGATTAATTTCTGGGGCCTCCCCATCTCTGACTGGGTGATTTTTCCGAGATTACTCTTGAAAAGATCTGGAGTTACTGAAGTGCATTGGTTATTTCAATCCTAGGGCATAGCACATCTTCTCCTTTCCTCCTCCCCTCTTCCCACCTTGCCCTGAATTCCCCTCAAGCAGGGCTCCAGTTGGAAAAATAGGACTGCTCTCCCCTTCCCTCACCCAAGCCACCCAGACCCCACCCCTACTCTTGCTGTCACTTTCCCTTCCCCTACCCCCATGGATATTTCCCTCCCTCCTCTCTCCTTTCTGCCCCCATGCCTGCCAGTAGGAACCCAGAATCCACTCCCACCCATAAGCCCACTCATTCCCCTCGAGGCTCCCCATCCTGTGGGGCAAGTATATAATGAAATACCTTCAGGACCTCTGGGCCCTTCCCTGCAGCTGGTCAAACACTCCTTTATGAGTTGTCTCCCCAAGTTAGAGCGTGAGCTCCTTGAGGTCAGGAATTACCTTCTTTTTCTTTTAATGTCCCCAGTGCTCATCACAGAAGTTGGCACACAGCAAAGGCTTAACGAGGGCTTGTTCATTCAAATCCCATTCATGCCTTATTTCTTTGATTATTTACTAAGCATCTTCCTGGTCTGGAATTGGAGTCGCAGGTCTTGGGTTCAAATTCCAGCTCTGGGCAGAGCCCATAAAAATATAGGGAGAGGGGAGAGAGTATAGACCTCTGATTTCATTGGTATGGAAAACTCCCAGGTAAGGAAATGCCTTCTCCCCGTGCAGGTTACTATCTTTTCTGCAACATGCAGTCTTACAACGAACCCTGAGAGGTTACACAATTTCCCCAGAGTCGCCCATTATACCTGTGATGCAGGACTTGCTTTAAGGCTAGCTCTCAATTTAGGGCATCATACTTCTTTTCATAGAGCTTTTCATTCTTCAATCTACCAACAAATACTTCTTAAGCACTTAGTATGTGCCCAACATTATGCTAAGTGGTCTTACTTAGTAAGAACAATCCCTGCCTTCAAGGAACTTACATTCCAATGGTCTGGAAGTATCTTCTATAAAAGTGACTGGAATATAATTGTCAATAGGAACCCACTGGTGAGTCTGACAGAATACTCTCTATTCTGAGTTCTCAGCATCACTACTACATGAGGCCACATGAGTCTAGGTGAAAAGGAACTAAGAAAGGTTGATGGTGGAAGGATTAAGTTCTTCCAGGTCAAAGGTAGCACTTATTCTCAATGGAACCTCCATTTCCTATGACCAGTCTAGTGCACTCTACACTCTGGAAAACCAAGATGCTCTTCTTCTGTGGAACGTACCCAGCATGCATAAATAATGTCCACTGCATCCATAGTTGGAGCAAAATTCATTTTGGCCTTTTTTGGCCAAACTCTGGTAGCATTGTTCACAAAGTGGGCTGCCATGATGTCTAGTCTCATAAACTTTTGCCTTTTCAGGAGAGACAAGTTTACTGACTTGTCCATCTTTCATCAGACCTGACCCAACCTTTTTCAGTGGGCTCTAGGCAATCTGTGTTGTCCTCTGCTTTGTTCTCATCGGCCCATACCTGAAGAGATGTCTTGGAGACCTGCAGGGCTGACTTGATGCATTTCTGTTTACTCTCTTTGCTTCTTATTGCTGCCTCTATTTTCCTTACCAACAGGATCAACACTACCTTGGTGAGGCCATAAATTTGATTCGTCAGATACTGGCGTTTCATGATTTGCAGCCAGAGAGCCTCGCTGGGAGGATGTTGGTATTGAAAGGATGGGCTTTTGTGCTAGCAAACAGCATGGGTTCATTGAAAGCCCTGCACAATCCCCCAAATGCAATTCAGTCTCTCTTTCCTTCTATAATTCTGGGTTGAGCTCATTGTCCATCTGCAGTGACCGTCCAAGAGAAATGCAATAATTGTACAAAATTATAGCAAGTATTCAGGTAACACTGGTATGGCCCATTTTTCTTTATCCACATTGATGGAGGAGGGCAATACCAGAAGTAATCAGAAACAAAAAAAAATTTCAATATCATTTATATTTAGTTTCAGGAGACAGTTCAGAAGAAATGTGCTGATAAATACGTGTGCAGGCACTTACACTTCTTCTGTACCTGTCTTGGAACCCATCCTCACATAGTTCTACTTGGCAATGTTGCACTGCAGCTGGGTGGGAAGGGGGCAGAAGGGATCAAGCATTTTTTTTTGTCTTTGTCATCATTCTTTTTATTTTTAAAATTTATTTATTTAACTTTTAACATTCATTTTCACAAAATTTTGGGTTCCAAATTTCTCCCCATTTGTCCCCTCCCCCACCCCAAAACGCTGAGCATTCTAATTGCCCCTATCACCAATCTGCCCTCTCTTCTAACATCCCTCCCTTCCCTTGTCCCCATCTTCTCTTTTGTCCTGTAGGGCCAGATAACTTTCTATATCCCATTAGCTGTATTTCTTATTTCCTAGTAGTAAGAACAATACTCGACAGTTGTTCCTAAAATTTTGAGTTCCAACTTCTCTTCATCCCTCTCTCCCCACCCATTCCCTTTGGGAAGCAAGCAATTCAATATAGGCCATATCTGTGTAGTTTTGCAAATGACTTCCCTGATAGTCATGTTGTGTAAGACTAACTACATTTCTCTCCATCCTATCCTGCCCCTCATTGCTTCTGTTCTCTCTTTGGATCCTGTCCCTCCCCAAGAGTGTTGACTTCAAATTGCTCCCTCCTCCCATCGCCCTCCCTTCCATCATCCCCCGCACCATTCTTATCCCCTTCTTCCCCACTTTCCTGTATTATAAGATAGGTTTTCATACCAAAATGAGTGTGCATTTTATTCCTTCCTTTAGTCAAATGTGAGGAGAGTAAGCTTCATGTTTTTCTCTCACCTCCCCTCTTTTTCCCTCCACTGAAAAGTCCTTTGCTTGCCTCTTTTATGAGAGATAATTTGCCCTATTCCATTTCTCCATTTCTCTTCCCAATATATTTCTCTCTCACTGCTTAATTTGATTTTTTTAAAGATATGATCCCATCCTATTCAATTCACTCTGTGCTCTCTGTCCCTCTGTCTCTGTCTTTGTGTGTGTGTGTAATCCCACCAACTACCCAGATACTGAAAACTTTCAAGAGTTACAAATATTGTCTTTCCATGTAGGAATGTAAACAGTTCAACTTTAGTAAATCCCTTATGACTTCTCTTTGCTGTTTACCTTTTCACACTTCTCTTTATTCTTGTGTTTGAAGGTCAAATTTTCTTTTCAGCTCTGGTCTTTTCATCAAGAATGCTTGAAAGTCCTCTATTTCATTGAAAGACCATTTTTCCCCTGAAGTATTTTACTCAGTTTTGCTGGGTAGGTGATTCTTGGTTTTAGTACTAGTTCCTTTGACTTCTGGAATATCCTATTCCACGCCCTTCGATCCCTTAATGTAGAAGCTGCTAGATCTTGTGCTATCCTGATTGTATTTCCACAATACTTGAATTGTTTCTTTCTAGCTGCTTGCAATATTTTCTCCTTGACCAAGGAACTCTGGAATTTGGCCACAATATTCCTAGGAGTTTCTCTTTTTGGATCTCATTCTGGTGGTGATCAGTGGATTCTTTCAATATTTATTTTGCCCTCTGGTTCTAGACTATCAGGGCAGTTTTCCTTAATAATTTCATGAAAGATGATGTCTAGGTTCTTTTTTTGATCATGGCTTTCAGGTAGTCCCATAATTTTTAAATTGTCTCTCCTGGATCTATTTTCCAGGTCAGTTGTATTTCCAATGAGATATTTCACATTCTCTTCCATTTTTTCATTCTTTTGGTTTTGTTTGGTGATTTCTTGGTTTCTCAGAAAGTCATTAGCCTCCATCTGTTCCATTCTAATTTTGAAAGAACTATTTTCTTCAGTGAGCTTTTGGACCTCCTTTTCCATTTGGCTAATTCTGCTTTTTAAAGCATTCTTCTCCTCATTGACTTTTTGAACCTCTTTTGCCAATTGAGTTAGCCTATTTTTCAAGGTATTATTTTCTTCAGCATTTTGGGGTCTCTTTTAGCAAGGTATTGACCTGCTTTTCTTGCATCTCTTTCGTTTCTCTTCCCAGTTTTTCCTCCACCTCTCTAACTTGATTTTCAAAATCCTTTTTGAGCTCTTCCATGGCCTGAGCCCATTGAATATTTATTTTGGATGTTTGAGCTACAGAAGCCTTGATTTCTATGTCTTTCCCTGATGGTAAGCATTGTTCTTCCTCATCAGAAAGGATGGGAGGAGATATCTGTTTACCAAGAACGTAACCTTCTGTGGTCTTAATTTTTTTCCCCTTTTTTGGGCATTTTCCCAACCAGTTACTTGACTTTTGGGTCCTTTGTTAGGAGTAGGGTATACTCTGGAATCTGTGAGATCTCAGTTCCTCCAAAGTGGCACAATCAAGCATGTACTGATCTGGACACAGAGAGGGATTTTTGTGCCCAGAATCTTAGCAGATACCTCTCCACAGTCACTTGGCCTCCAGTTCAGCTAAGTCAACACTGGGGGCTGATTTTCAGATAAGCTGGATGGGCAGGGCCACCAATCAGTTTGAGACAAAGACCAGCTCAGCCAGGGCCTCCACCCAGGTCTGAGGTAAGACTCAGCTCTTCAATGACCCCAGGGGTTTTTACGCTCCAGCAATGGCGAGGTCTGTGCAGGCTCTGTGGCTGCTGCCTGCTGCTGGAGCTATGGGAAGGCCCTTCTCCCTTCCTGGCCAGCCGATAAACCCCATCACTGATCTTTGGTGCCTGTGGGCCAAGGGATCTGAGGACCTGCTGCTGTGACTGGAGATTCCCCCCAGGTGTCCTCCTCCCAGGGTCCTCATCACACCCAGCCTCTCGGCCAAGGCTGGACTGGGCTCCACTCTCCGCTCTGTGTCTGTGCAACCGACGTTTCCCATGGGCAGTTCAGGTCATCCTGGTCTGGAAATCTCCTCCACTCTGTTGTTCTCCACTTCTGCTGCTCCAAAATTTGTTGAGAGTCCTTCTCTACAGGTATTTTATGGGCTATGGGGAGGACCCTGTGTAAGTGTGTCTTTCTAGTCCACCATGTTGGCCCCGCCCCCGGGATCAAGCATTTTTAAAGAACCTATTATTCACCAGCACTGTGCTAAGCACTTTATCAATATTATCTCCTTTAATCCTCACAACAGCTCTGGGAAGCAAGAAGGTGAGGAGGTTGAAGAGAAATCATAAAGTGATTTTAAAACAATGAGCTCAGAAGGATAACCTTGACATTATCTCCATTCAGAGCAACTTGAAGAAGGACACAAAACTGGGTGGGATAAGCTAACTCAGTGACACAGAGCAGGAGGATCCAAAAAGTTCTCAGTGGGTTCAACCAATGGACAAAGCCAAAAAAGATGAAATTTAACAAAGGTAAATGTAAAATCTTCACCTTGGGGCTCAAATAATCACTTCACAAGTACCACATGGGGAAGGTATGTCAAGACAACGGTTCACGTCAGGCTTCAGTTAGCAAGCTCATTATGAGTCATCAATGTGATGTGAAAGCTAAAAGTTTTGCGAACTTAGGCTGGATTGAGAGATATAGGCTCCAGAACATGGGATGTGAATGTCCCATTGTCTTTTTTCTGGGAGCAGACCACATCTGAAATATGAGCTCAGGGTGCCACATCTTAGAGAGAAACTTGACAAGCAGTAGAGCATACTGTTTGCCTCAATATACTCATCTGTAAAATGAGCTGCAGAAGGAAATGGCAAAACACTCCAATATCTTTGCCAAGAAAATCCCAAATGGGCTCATAGAAAGTAGGACACAACTGAAAGGATTTGAACATTAGAGTATAGGAAAATAGCCAGGATGATGAGCAGACTGGAGACTCTGACACATGAAAACTAGCGGAAGGAATTAGGAATATTTAGCCGAGAGAAAAGCCTTTTCAGTGTGGGGCATACTAGTTGTCTTCAAGTATTTGAAGGGCCATAGAATAGAGCTACGAGCCATGGGGGGAAAGTAGAATTGTATTATATTTTGTATATACTTACCTGTTTATGTTGCACCCTTCCATGTGCCCTGGGGGCAAAAAGCTTTCAACTTTGTAACCTCAACCCATAGCCTTCCACTTAACAAGAAAAATTATTTGTTCAACTATATTGAGAAAGAAGTTTAGGGAATGAATAAGGCAATCAGGGAGATCCAAAATGGACTGCCTTGGGAGGTAATGCGTTACCTCTCAATAAGATGTCTTCAAGCAAAGACTAGATGACATTTGGGGGTGATTTTTTACTCTGGGATGTGTCAGACCAGCTGGCCTTAGAGTTCCATTCCTGAGCTCTCTGAGACTTTATGATTTTGTGACTGGCCTTTGTGCAGAAAACAATTGACAGTTATACCTCTTCCCTGATCCCTTGGGATGGTCTAATGGGGTATATTCTTCTTAGGCACTGACTCTTTGGTGACTGATCACTGAAGAGGGCCTTTCCACCTTAATATGAAGCCAGGAGTCTTTACACTCTCATTTTGGAAATTAATACACTGACAATTGGGAATAATTCCTGCCTTAGCTGGCACTGAGTCACTAATTGACTGATGAGAGGGGCATCACTTGTCACAAAATTCACGTTCTATTCTGCTCTCCTCAGGAGGGTCTTAAACTCATTCATCAACTCCCATTTATCAGAAGTTAGTGATTAATTTCTATATAACCTCATCTCCCCTTGCAGTGAAATCTTTGGGAGATCCCATAAGCAATTCATATGACATCCTTTCTCTAGGATTTTCTCAATCCATGGTGTGTCTCACCCCATTCAAAGGTTCCATAAAATGCTTCCCATACATTAATCTTCTCATTCAGTGGATTCCTGATCTACCTTGGTCTACTGTGTGGACTCTGGTCCACAGTTCAACAATTCCCAATGAGAATCTAGTTATAGTGCCATGGAATTATAGACCTATAGCTAACTGGAGGGATTATTGCAAGTGTTCTAGTTCAAATTCTTCATTTCTCATATGAGGAAACTGAAGACCAGAGTGGTCAAGCAATTTGTCACTGTTAGGTAATAGTGACATTTGGCTCCAACCACTACACCTTTTGCATCACACCATACAACTCTATGTCTCACCCATCCTCTCTCCTTCAGTCTAGGAGCATCATTGTCTGCCTATTCTCCAGTACTTATAGTGAATTGCCATCATTGCTATTTATACTTCAACCATGGCACTTACACACACACACACACACACATACACACATGCACGCATCAGGGCAATGTACCTCAAGACAGTTTTGCTTTTGTTTTATGAAAGTTATTTCAACAAAAAATATGATGTCACTTCAACAATAAACATGAGAAAATGCAATGACATTTTCATACCCAGAGGGACAATATGACTTGAATCAACTTGCCTGGAAAATAGAGCTTGGAAAATGTCTGTCAAAGCCGAGACATTGAGAAGAAAAAAAAAAATCACATCACTTCAATGTGCCCCTCCCCTCCCAGTGTGGAGGCTCCAATAATAAAGAATAAAGCATCAAGTTTATAAACGACCAACATGAACAGTTTATACCTTGAAATGCCACTATAAT
This sequence comes from Bettongia penicillata ogilbyi, assembly GCA_023548195.1. NCBI lineage: Eukaryota > Metazoa > Chordata > Mammalia > Diprotodontia > Potoroidae > Bettongia > Bettongia penicillata. Next base: position 682,820 of record JAJHZJ010000029.1, read on the forward strand.
CTAGACATGTGCATCACCCCAGTCCCCCGTATCTTCTATATCCCATGTAAGGCTAGTACTAGTCCATTGTCTTAGCTTGACGTCTAACATGATATCCATAAGCCTTCTTAGTAATCTAACCCTAAATCATATGAATCCCCACAAATATAACATGGGTCCTTTTGAAAACTGGAGCACTTTGATGCTTGAAGGTCAGATACAGTGTCTGGATAATCACAGTTATACAAATCATGCTTCAAGTCCCCTTTCCAGTGTATAATATATTCACAGATTATCCAGGAGCCACCTATGAAATAGTAGAGTATTTAATTAAGACAGAATAGTCAGTTATTCCCCATGGCCTCTCCGCTTGGTGATGGTAGGCAATATGGAGGATCTTTGGGTACCTTTCTAGTGTTCTCATTTGCTTAGCTGAGTTCAGGAGATGACACAGTGGAAAGAGTGTTGGGTCTAGAGTCAGGAAGACAAGTTCAGATCCAGTCACAGACATGGACTACCTGTGTATCCTGGGTTAAGTCACTTAACCTCTATCTGCTTCAATTTTTTCAACTATAAAATGGGGACCATAATGGCATCTATGTCCCAGGATTGTTGCGATGACCAAATGAGGTAATATTTCTAAAGCATTTGGCACAGTGTCTGGCACAGAGTACATGTTTGTTTCTTTCCTTTCTCTTGGGGTCATCAGGACTCTCCTTGGACTCTTAGGTTTAGGGATATCCTTAGAGTATTGCCACCATCACTGAGATTACCTCAGGCTTTCCCCATAAATATCTTGCATGCTATTTCCTGTTGTCTATTTTTGCCTTCCTTTGTAGCAGGCACTCAACACAGTGCCTACAATCTCTAAGCATTTTACAAAGTTCTTAATAAATACTTGTTAAATGGACCATCATGCTTCCTCTCCCCAGCTCCCTAATTCTCCAGCTTTCTAACGCAGTTCTTGTATTCAGGCACAGGTCTCATGGGATCTGGATACTCCAGGACTTAACCCAATGAGAAGAGGCTTTCTTGCCTCTACCATTGCGGGCGCAGAAATTAGAGAGGACTCAAACATAATTGGTAATAAACAATGTGCCCCAGCTCTATAAGCTTGTCAGCACCTGACAAGGGACAGACAATGCCAGGAACAATGACATCTACTATCCAGCCCACATGGCCATTACTCCTTCTAGTCCCTATTTTTGCTTAGGACCCAATAAAAAAGGATAGACATAATCTTTGTGCTTGGAGGGTCTAATGGGAGGAAGAGTCCCTGCCCTTAGGAAGTCTCTAGTCTGATAGAACACACAATTCTTTCCCTTGGAGAATACGTTGAAAGAGATGGTCTCTGAACTCAGGGAGCCCTTAGTCTGATGGGGGAGCCAAGGTCTCTATCATTACAGAGACTGATGGGGGAGACGGAGCCCTCAGGAGTCCCTCATCTGAGGGGAGAGACCAGATTTTAACCTGGGAAACATTTATAAGAATGTTTGCAACAGAAATACATAATACAGAGAGAATAAGAATTGTGTAGACAGATGATACATTTTCTTATTTATACTTTCTCAAGGAGAAAATGAATAACAAGAAAGTGCAAATTGAGGAAAATTAATGTAATTACCTGGGTTATTTCTTGTCATTTCTTGCTCATCAACAAAACACCTTCCAGAGGCAATGTAGGTCAGTGGAGAGAAAGCTAGACATTGCCAGGAGACCTAAGCACTGGGCCCTAATGACTGTCATTGACCCACTGGGGGCAAGTCACTGTGTCTGAGCTTTGGCCTCCCTCATCTATAAAATGAAGGCAGTGCACTCCCTGGTCTCTGTGACCAGAGCACTTCCCAACACTATTCAGATACCACAAATGCTAGGACACTGGGTTGGTTGGTCGTTGTTTGCTCTTTATCTTGGTCAGTTTGTTGTGATTGCCCATTCCAGCTCCCCACTCTGAGAAAACTGGCATCTCAGGAGACAGGAAGCACTTACCTCATGACAAGGTATCATTCAATCAGATTTGTAATAATAACGTTGTTACTGGTCAGTCGTGTCTAACTATTTGTGAACTCATATGGCAAAGATACTGGAGTGTTTAACATTTCCTTATCCATTTTACAGATGAGGAAACTGAGGTCAACATGATTAAGTGACTTACCCAGGGTCACACAGCTACTAAGTGTCTGAAGCTGAATTTAAATTCAGGAAGATGAGCCTTCTTGACTCCAGGCCCAACACTCCATGCATTAGGGTACTACCTAGCTGACCCTGTAATAATAATAGTTCATATCTCTTCATTTCATGAGCATTCATTAAGCACCTCCTGTTTGTAAGGTACTGGAGATGTTCATCTGTTAATTTTTACTAGACCTGTGATTTTATTGGTATAAGGAATTTTCAGTAAGGAAACTCCCTCCATTAATGTAGGTTGGTCTCTGCTCTGCAACTTAAAAGAGAAAACAGTCCCTGTCCTCAAGCAGCTTTGCCATCGTGGCAGGCAATGCAAGAATTATTATCCCATTTTACAGATGAGACAACTGATGTTTGGAGAGGTGACACTATTTGCTCAAGGTCATACAACTAGTGTCAAAAACAGGATTTGAATCCCAAGTATCTCTGACTATATGGTCAAAGCTCTTTCTACTAGGTAGGCAATCTCTCAATAAATGGCTATACTAGCTAAAGGAACTTCTAAATTCTCCCTCAGTCCTTCTCTTCCCTCCATCTGGAAGACAGATTCAGGAAAGCTTTGCCTCTAAAGGAGGCTTCAAAGACTTACTGGTTTATGAAGGAGACTCTATCTTAAGTCCTGAACTAAGCCCGCAGACAACAGCAAGGATGTTGCTGCTACACATTTTTGAAGAGTGAGTACAGAGCACGAGTAGTAGAAATGTAGGTAGATTGGAAGTGTAATGTGAGCCCCAAAGACCACTGGCACAGGATTTTGTCCTTATTAGTGTGTATCAGTGCCTCCTGCCCATGCAAGTGGGAGAGCCAGAGTTGAATAGAGCAAGAGAGGAGAGACCAGAACTCAGTCTCCTGGGACTACTCAATCTTTCCGAGGTCCTCGGTGTTTGGGTTCTTTGTCTGACTTCTACTTTGAGAAAGAAGATTTGTATTGTCAACCTCTTCAGGTTCATGAAAGGAGAAATAGAGCTTTAATCATATCTCTGTTCCAAGCTTACACATTAGAGACTTCAGGGAATTTCCCTTTAGGTGAGGTCTGGGAATCTCCCTCTTGTTTGAATTGAGTTACCTTGCTCCCAGTGAGAGGGCTCCTTCCCTCTACATTATCTGCTGTGTATGTTCATAGGCACATTTTCTCTGATTTCTGTTTTGCTGTCTACTTGTATAAATGCACTTCCTTCCCGTTTGCTATGTATGTTCATTGTGGAGCTGCTGTTTAGTGGGGAGAGAGTAGAGCCTTGGCTAGAGATCCTGGGGTCCCTCTTCTTCCATTAAGAAACAGCAATCAGGAGCTCAATGTGAACTTCAAATTCACATACCCTAGACCAATACAATTTAAAGGAGCATCTTGATATAACTCTAGCCTAGACTCTCTCTGTCTCTCTGTCTCTCTCTGTCTGTTTCTCTGTCATCTCTCTCTCCCTCTCCCTCTCTCTCTCTCTCCCCCTGTCTCTCTCCCTCCCTCCCTCCCTCTCTCCCTCTCTCTCTCTCTCCTTCTCTCTCTCTCCCTGTCTCTCTCTCTCTCCCCCCTGTCTCTCTCTCTCTCCCTCCCTCTTTTTTTTCTCTCCCTCCCCTCTCTCTCCCAGTCTCTCTCTCACAGTCTCTCTCTCTCTCTCTCTCTCTCTCCCTCCCTCCCTCCCTCTCTCTCTTCCTCACTCTCTCTCTCTCCTCACTCTCTCTCTCTCCTCCTCTCTCTCTCTCTCTCTCTCCCTCTCTCCCTCCCTCCCTCCCTCCCTCCCTCCCTCTCTCTCTCCTCACTCTCTCTCTCTCTCTCTCTCCTCACTCTCTCTCTCTCTCTCTTCTCTCTCTCTCTCTCTCTCTCTCTCTCTCTCTCTCTCTCTCTCTCTCTCTCTCTCTCTCTCTCTCTCTCTCCCTTTCTCACAGACTGCTGGCCAGTTCCTGGTCCTAATTTTTCCTTCTGGCATGAATTACAGTTTCCCTTGTAGAAAGGCAAAGGGAGGGCATGCTAGAGATATATTTGTTCTTTCCTCCCTTAGAGCTGCACACACATGACCACCACACTCTACATAAGGAATCAGAACTTCCCCAATATAGACCGTACTCAGAATAGAGACAAAATATGAAAGGGGAAAATGGAAACCAGGAAAGTATAAATAAGAGATTTCTCTGTCCATACACGAGTACTAGAAGATGCTGAAATCAAGGAAGCATCAGTTAGGAAGTCTCCCTGGAGGAAGTGAGCAGAGTTTGGGTTGTGTATGTGTGTAAGGGGTGTGGAGAAGGGATGGCATAGCTCATCTGCGTGGAGAGAGGAAAGGAGCAGGGGAAACCAGTAGCCTAGAAAGGAAGGAGCTGGAAACACAAATCATTATGGAAGCTCTAAAAATGATACCTAAGGATAGTTGGGGGTGGGTGCAGAGGAGGGGGGACACAAACATTTATTAAATACCTACTGTGTTCCAGGCAATGGGCCTAGCGCTTTACAAATACATTAATTCCGTTTGGTCCTCGCAATGATCCTAAGAGGTAGGTGAAATATTGATCTTCATTTTACATTTGAGAAAAATGAGGCAGACATGTTAAAGTGACTTGCCCAGGGTCATAAAAGTGTCTTAAGTTAGATTTGAACTCTGGTCTTCCTGAGTCTAGGACCAGGTCTCTATCCTCTGTGACACTGCACCATCAGTAGATAGGAGTGAGTTAACTGATAGAGGAAGATCTGGACTTTTTTGACCTAGTCTGGACTGGAGTTAGACGCTGGATTCAGGACTCAGAGGACCTAGGTGGTAATCCTAGCCTTGCTACTTACTACCTATAGTATTCTCTCTAGACCTCAGTTTCCTCATCTGTCAAATGCGACTGATGACTTAGATGATCTGTAAAAATCCTTCCCAGATCAAAATCCCATCATCCCAAAGATTTCTTTGAATTCTTTCAGGGCTAAACCCAAAGGGGGACCACGAGACTTAGCTCTGAGGAAGAGACACGTAGTCTCTGTTATGTTGTTTGTGCAAAATAAGGTGACCAGAATTTTTTTCCCCTTAGACAAATCCAGGGACATGGATTTGCATGCAGCTTTAAATAAATCAGTGCCTCATTTGCATACATTTACATGTTTGTCTAGCTGTGAGGTTCAAGAGGCCCAAATCCAGTGTGTATAAATTGAAGTGAGTACATTACACCCTGACTTTGCCTGCACTTTCTAAGCTGGGCTAATGGCTCCATGCAGTGACTCACATTTTGGAAGAGGGCCTTTGCCAGACTTAGGAACTTTTGGGGCACCTGGGACAATTCTGGAGCCAAGGATGGAGGGTGGGTGTATCAAGGGGTAAGGAGGGGCCCACCCCCTCAGATTATAGGGAAGAGTTTCCAGGAGGCTCAGGTCAAGTTTCAGTGGCCCTGGGGTGGTAGGGCCTCTCACTTGCAAATTTGGAGGCATTCCCCAAAACAGTCAGAGTCAGTCCATTTATCAAGTGCCTACTGTGTGCAAGGCATTGTGGTAAATTCTGGGGATACTGAGAAAGGGAAAAGACAGTCCCTGCCTTCAAGGATCTCAGTCTAATGGAAGAGTCAGCATGCAAACAACTATGTACAAACAAGAAATGTGCAGGATAAACTGGAGATAATCAGTAGACAGAAGGCAGAAATGACTTGCTTACAGTAACACAGACAGTGACACTGGTTAAGCCTGGTCTCAAATAAGCTAATAATAATCACAGTGCTTTGAGGTTTACAAAGCATTTTTAAATATGCAATCTCATTGGGTCTTCACAATAACCCTGGAGGAGTAGGTGCTATTATTATCCCCATTTTTCAGATGAGGAAACTGAGGCACAGGGGGTTTGAGTGACTTTCTTAGGGTCCCCCAGCTAGTAAATGTCTGAGGCTGCATTTGAACTCAGTACTCTATTCACTGGACCACACATGGAGGTCTGTTTTCTCATGTCAGTGAGCCATCCATTGCACCATCCTGCCTGGATTATGGGAGATATTCTTATGAGACTGGAAACTGCCAAGTGGGGAGGCTGGAGGAAGCACCCCTGGTCCCGTCATGTACCATTCATGGTCTCTTTTGTCCTCACAGAGTCCCCAGGACTACAGGTGGGCTCAGGATCATAGGATTGGGACCTGAGGTTTCTCAGATTGTAGAGAGGTAAGATCACTGCTGGAAGGGACCTCAGATCTAGGTCAGCCCCTTCATGTGGGAGATGAAGTAAGACCCAGAGAGGGCAATAGACTTACCCAAGGTCACTCAGGTGGCACTGAACAGAAGAGAGGTTGGAATCAAAGTCCTCAGACTGGAAATCCAGTGGTCCTCCCTCCCCTCCTCTGTAAACAAGGAGAGTTGGTGGCCTCTGGCACCCTTCTTTTTTTATTTTTATACTTACGTTTGCCTCTCATCATCATCTCAGGTGTATATGATCACCTCACTCCACCCCGCATGCTTTTCCCCAGAGTGTACTGATAACCATGGAAATGGCACCATGGCAACAAGTGCAAGGGAAAGAGGGAGAAAGGCCCAAGGTCCTGCACCTGGGAATGCCCAGAAGGGAAAAGGGAATCCAGTTCGTTCTGCCCTCAGGGAGCCCCCAGCCTAAGAGAGAGTGGCCTCAGTGCCCCCCAATCTAGAGGAAGTCAGAAAGGATTCTGGAAGAGGGCACCATGACATAGCAGAAAAATCACTGGCTTTAGACTGAGAGGACCTAGGTTCGAATTCTGACTCTACCACCTCAGCCAAGTCACTTCCCTATTCTGGGCCTCAGTTTCCCTTGCTGTCTTCATCTGTAACCTAGCTGAGGGTCAGGGTAGGAGAATCCAATTTATTCCCCCAAGCTTTCAACTCATCTAATGGGATCCTCTGATGAGATGATTGGATTTTTTTTTGATATTTCAGTTATTAGCCTGATATTCCTGACAATTCAAGCTTGAAATAGGACCATATATAAGTGACTGTCAGAAAGGAAATAAGACCAGATTATACAAATTAGATATTATTTTCCTAATTAAACAACAACTGCATTTATTGCCTTTGGGGGAACCCAAAACGCCCAATGATCCTAAGTATTATCCCCATTCTGTTTCTCCATCAATCAGCAGTAGTCTCCTTGGGGTGCTGGGAGATTAGAAATCCTCAGAAGTCTGCAGGATTTAGAGCCTGACAGGACATCTGATCCAATCCCTTCATTTGACAAAAAAGGAAACTGAGGCCCAGAGAAGTTATTCATCCAAGGTCAGTCAGTCAGTTAATCAACAAACCTTTATTAAGTGCTTCTTTTGTGCCATATACTCTTCTAGGGAACAAAGAGAGGCAAAACCAGTCTCACAGCTGGCCTCCAAGACTTCTTTCCAAACTGACATGCCATGAATACTATGACCCTGGGTCAAATGGTCCTTGCTGATTCCACCAAGCTTTCCATTATAGCATCCTGCTTCTCTGGGAACTTCTCCAGCTGGGAGGCTGGGGAGAGTCAGGGTATACCTGCTTCTAATTAAACTTCAAATGAAGGCAGGGAGCCCCTTTTGTCTCAGGCTTCCTCATAACTCTCTTTAATTCCTTCTGCTGTCCTTTGGGCCCCCATCCGTGTGTCTTCTTAGGAGATAGAGCACTGGATTCCTCATTGGAAGAACAGCCCCTTGACCAACTCTCACATCAAAGCCAGAGAAATCTCTGAGGATGAACTGGACAGTGATGGAGTTGAACAGACCCATACAGACCCAACTCCTTTACTTGACAGACAAGAAAATGGATGTGCAGGCAAAGGCACTTTCTTTTCCAAAGTCACGCAGGTAGAACTGAAGGCTCTGCATCCTCATGTAGGACTCTGTGTACCAACCTGCAATGTTCAATTCCGCAAGCATTTATTAAGTATCTACTGTATACAGGTACTATGCTTGGTGCTTGGGATATAATTACAGAAAGTAATTATATCCCAACCTTCCACCTTCAAGTAGTTTATGTGCTGCTAGTGCATTAGATGCATGAGCTGATAAAGTTAAATTAAGGTAATTTATAGAAGGAAAAATATTGAGTGAAGTTGGGGCACTTCCTGTTCCTTGAAAATGTGTAGTATAGACAATACCCCATCTATCTCTGTCCTCTACTATGAAAGATCATAGTTCTAGAAGTGGATGGGATCTCAGAGGCCAGTAAGTCTAACATGTGTCATTTTATAGATAAGGAAACTGAGGCAAAGAGAGGTTAAGTGAATTGCCTAGAGTCACACTATAACAACATAGTGCATGGAGCTCTGGGCTTGGTATCAGGAACACTCATCCTCATGAGTTCAAATTGGTCTCAGGGCCTCAC